>CAWUFW010007404.1:0-600000 GCA_963921515.1 Calotriton arnoldi
ACGCCGGAACTGGAATAATTTACCACCGGATGTGAATGCGGTCCATTGACCACTCTCCGGGGCTAGGTTGTGCGTGTAGAAACCGTTTGAAAGGTCAAGTGTCGTTTTGTATTTTTTACGAACAAGACTGTCTACAAGCGCAGAACTGTGTGTATTTTGCACCGCAAAGTTCCGACAATGAGTATTTAAATGCCGGTAATCCAAAACTAAGCGGTACGATCCATCGGGTTTAGAAACCACGAAAAGGGGATTGTTCATAGGTGATACGAATGGTTCAATTACTCCCTGATATTCCAACTGTGTCAGAATTTCGGAGACGGGGCCTTTTGCCTGCCGTTTGATGGGATATTGGGGTTGTGGCTGCGGTAGTGACCGCAAAGGTATTGCATGAGGAGGTGATTCTTCATCCCATCCCACATGGTTGCGGTATAACGCTGGTGCCAGGTACACAGCCCACTCAGCTGCAAGTGCTTCAGCTTTGTCTTTTGGGACATGCCGTGAGAAGCTTGGAAGGATTACCTCCTCTCCTTTATGTGCAGCTAAAACGAATGGGGGTGGCCAATCCACCTCTGCTAACAAAATGTCATATGAAGAGGTTAGATTTTCCCAAAAAATCCCTTTTATTTCACGCGGTATGTCACCTTCAATTTGTATGACTATATTATATAGTCTGTCAGGGGGTGCCACTCTCGTGTCAGCTGTCTCTACAGTAACAAATGTTTCAGTTGCTGTCGCCTCCATATGAGGACGTAGCGCCTCCCGCACTATGGTAACTTCCGCGGCGCTGTCTAGGAGGGTCACTGCCCACGTCCAATTCTGGAGTCTCGTTCTCACGGTCTGAGGCATATTTCGCTGTGACAGCGGCAACTTTTTCTTCTGAAATTGCGGTCGAGGAAGATGAAAATCTTCTGCTTTCCCTCTGACTTGTTGTCGAGGTTGGTCTCGCTCCTGGGGAGCCTCTCGGCCCCTTCCTCTATCTTGCCGTCCTCCTCCACCAGCCTGTGACGACGTCTGGGCCTGTGAAGAACGAGGAGAACGCGTATCAGAGCTCTGAAACCTTTCTGGTGATTTAATCCTTGACCTATCACGTAAATCATAAGTACGTTCAGAAGAAACCGAAACTGGGGAAGCGCCTCTCGACCCCGGCTTCTTTTGTTGCTTACCCTGTTTTTTCTGTCTCCAACTCTTTTTAGTGAAGACTGGTTTATCATCTTTCTCAGATGCACTTTTTGTTTGTATAACTTGTGTTTGCGATTGAGTTTGCATTTTTACAAAAGGCTTGTTGCCTAGGCTATTTCTTCCAATTGTTTTATAAGCCCGGGCTATTATTTTCGGTAATTCGCGAGGCCTGTCCAACTCTGGGACCAAAGCCAAAGCATTCGCTACTTGAAAGTTCATAGCATCGCCCTTGACATTTCCAAGGATCAGCTCAGCTACTACATCAAACACTCCCACTAGTCTCATCCCTAATTCCACAGCCGCTTCAGGGCCATGTTCATCCTGTACTTTTTTAATTACAGAGGGTAGAACCGTCATGGAAGGAGTTCCAAAACATTTTGAATAAACTGCTGCGAATACCTTACCCCAGTTTTCACATGATGTCAAATCGGGGATTATGTCTTTTGGCAAACTTATCGTGAGGATGCGGTGTTTATCTACTGGGGATGTATGTGGAAACACTGCTTCTATCTGATCGAACTTTTCAGCAAGCCAGTAAGGATAGTCGTCCTTATTTTGTGGACGTTTGCCCATCACAGAATTTACCATGACAGGACTTATGGTCACTCCAGCGGCTATAGCTGGTTGGCCTGCGACTACAGGAGCCGCTCCATGTAGGCTACCTGTAACGTATGTCACTAAGGCTCGATGCACTCGTACCAATTCGGTATGCATAGTGCGCAGTTCCGCAAGCGGTAATGCCAGATAATTTGGATGCGGGGTATACCCGGCCAATACAGGCCAAGTGGCCCCCTGAATTGACAAGGGGCCTAAACGAACTGCGGTAGTTGGTTGTGGTAGGGCGCCATTAAACCAAACACGGTGCTGCCAAGCCGTGAGAGGTACTTCAAGAGTGGTATAGGGTCGATAGGCAGCAGGAATAGCGGTGGGCTTATATTCATGAAACAGCTTATCACCTGCATCCACCGCCTCAAAAGTGATCCAAGTGTAAAACACTTCAAAGTGATAAGCCGCATCGGCTTGAACCACAAAGACCAACTCGACCCCAGTATCGGGCACTCCATACACAGCTAAGTGGTCTCGGAGTGCTCCTCGACTATGTGCAGCAATCGCCACACCAGCCATGATTAAACAGTTATATTTGACAACCTAACAGGGAGCACAAAATGGGTTTTTTATGTAACCTTTTTTAATTACTTCAAGCTCGAAAGAACCTATAAAACATTCAATATAGGAGGTATCACCGTCACATACGCCTCCGGAAGCGTACGCGAGGGGTTTGTGGACAAGCACAAGTACTACTCAAGCGTCTCACAGATAAGCAGCCCCACGTTGGTCGCGCCATGTCATAAGGTTTCTGCACATACACAGAGCTATGCACAGGAAAATGGGACCCCGGAATACAGTGGTTTGCCACCATATACCGTAGCACCCAAAAACCCCAACCCAACTAGCTTAGCATCCCATTAGCACCCAAGTACTAATGTTTGGACAACCCAGAACACGGTATCTTTATCTCAGGACTCACAGAAGCAAGAACACTCTTTCGCCACTCACTCGTACTTGTCCACAAGGTGCGTAGGAAGAGACACTGGATAGGTTAAAATGTTTATTCCAACTTACGTGCTCTAATGTACAGTACACGTGTCAGTACTAATAGCATAATGCATATGACTAATATAAGCAGCATGGTTACAATTCCATAGAATACAAACGGGAAAGCATCTCAGAGCTCAGTGGATAAACGTTTAAATAACATTACCACCCTCCCCTTGCAGTAAGATAGTTTATTATAGTAATAGAAGACCTCTGGGCTTTGACTAGCGAACCCCCATACCTCAGTCTCTAGATGCAGAATTACATCAGCAGGACATCATAGCTCTTCTCACTGAAAGGGATTTCTCCAAGTGTGTTAAGCGCTAGTAAACCACAGTATCAAAAGCATACCAAATTCTTCATGGCAATTGCACATAATGTTATGTCTGGGTGCGCGAGACTGGCCATATCAGGAAGAACCGAAATACATTGTTATGCGACCTTGTACATGTTTGTGCAGACTGAGCCCAAAAAGGTGAACAACAGAAAATGCAGACAGTGCAAAAGAACTTGGCACGAGCAAAGGGCGAGGAAGGCCCGGCTCAGTGTAAAGTGCGCAAAGAAAAGCAGCATGGCAGCCAGGCCTAGGCCAACATAACAAGGCAGGTAACAATCCACAAGACACCCTATGTGTGTGTGACATATGTTGGGTACGTGTGGTTTGTTTGTGTAGTGGGTGTTTGACTTACCGTCTTCGCCGTACGCGTCCGTATCGGTAATAGATGTAGAGTATTGGTAGGACCTGCGCAATGGGATTCATGGTTTGTTCGTCTCGTTCGCGTTTCTCGTGGCTTCGACTTGTACTCGTCGCTGGCTTGTTTGTCTCGTAGCCGTGGATCGTCTTGTGCTGCGAATCGGAGCTTATGTGCAGCTCTCCCGGATGCTCTGACGTGCCGGACGTAGCGACGGGTTGGGCGCGTACGGAATGCGCATCGTACTAGTCCGGCCGGAAGGTGCTGTGTATTTGCTTCCGTGCGACTCGATTGGACGTTTACGGATCCGGCTCGGGTGGGGAACAGGAGCTGAAATGGGTGAGTACGGCTCGCTCGGAATCTGGGCTGTTATGCGCATCGTACTTGTTCGTTCGGACGGCTGTTCGAATCGGTCAAGAAACACGCGTTCGGCTTGTTTTTTTTCCGGACGAATACTGTTAGGTGCGCTTCCGGCCGAGATCGGAATCGACCCCAAAGCGTTTTATGTTATTACATTACAAGATTCTAACGCTTAGGTTAACACTACAAAGGATAATATGCATATGCGTTCTACACGTGTGATTATAATGCACCCCTACAAAAGAATATAAATTTTGCGCTACATCACCGGTGTCACTTGGGGATAGTCAGCAAGAGTGCCTTTAGAATGTGTTCCACCCCAACGGCAGGCACATCTCTATTGTCATTGAGAAAACTAGGAAGTTCCGACTTGTTCCTTTCTTGATTATTTTGATAATGCTTGGTTCAGAAACATCTCTCTCACGTGGTACGGTTTGGTAATTACAGCATGGCATATGGACCTTGCTAATGAGCTGACAGTTTGTGCAATTTACCATATCAGGCTACAGTAAACTTCTGAAAGTTGTATGTGATTATGTCCGTAATAATTGGCAATTTGCATGTTAATAGTTTGTTGGGAGGACCAACCTAATGTGATAATAATGAATAATGAGAACTTCTATTTCTCCTAACTAAATCTAAAATGTAGGTTGCATGTCTCAATGAGCACATTTTAAAAGCCTTTCAGTGTAAGATTTGTTGTTCAGCACAGGAGGAATTAATTCTTGGAATGTTTGTGTATAAAGTAACATTACATTTGGACCTGGCAATTTGTAGGATTGGTATTATTACTTCATGTCAGAATGACACCTTATAATCCAGCCTGAGCATTCTTTTTTAGAAATCACCTAATTTGGGATTTGTATTCTCACTAGTGTAGGAAGGGTGTTGTTGGGATGCAAAAGTCCCCTGCATATTAACATATATTCACCTTAGCACAGAGTGCCCCAGCTCCAGGTAGATCTGGAACTCTGGTCACAAACTTGGTCATGCAACATGCACAGATCATGCATGCGTGTCATGACCTAAGCCTCCATTGATGGTCTGCTGTCTGCCATAGACCAAGAGGTGACCAAACACTTCCCTCAGACTGGGTTGGGCTTCTGCCCTCACTCTGAGTTGCAGGATACAAGCGCAATCATGTCAGCATAACCGTTTGGTGAAATAGAATGACCGGGCTGTATTTCACATCATAGGAGTGGAGCCTACCTGCCCACTTGGGTGAAGTTCTGCAGCTGTATTGCCAACTCGTTAGACCAACATGAGAGGTATAGACAACTGTGAAGCTTGCACATGTTCTTTTATGTGTGCCTCTGAGAGTACTTAACATGGAGGCTGTGTATTCCATTTTGAGGAAGCCCAGGGCCTAGAAAATTCCAAAATGGAGGTGTGGACTGCAGACTCAGACAGGAGATGTGGATTGCTGATATTCCTGAAGTTGGTGGGCAGAGCTACACTGGGAGGAGAGTTGAACATCCACTGTGTACATCAAAGGCATATTGTGATTCAAGAAGGGTAATGAGCAGGGAGGCCAGAGCACAGTGTTTATGGTAGATGGTGGGACTGATAAGGTACACTACAGGACTACAGAATCATAAAAGTGGGGAGACTTGATCTTTTGTACCTTTGAGAGGCATATGTCACGAGAGGCTGACACCGAGGTGTAACCCTTTGCTGCATCCATGACCTTATTTGTCGGTCCATCAGCTCTGGTGCCACCCCTGCTGGGGCAGAGAGACCCCTAGACAAAAAACAGAACAGCGGATTAGACACTTCAAATAGCCTGACAACCACAACACGAACGTCAAAAGGTCAGTCACTAAATCACATGTGTGTCTGGAGAGAGTATAAAAGTGGAAGCTGAAAACCCACTTGTTGTTCAGAACTGTGACAAGATCACCACGACTTGAGCTACTGCAACCATGTCCAGGAGATGCTATGCTGCTGTCAACAGCCAGACCTATCCCCTGAGGAGGATTATGCAAGATTGGGAGGCTCCCACCTTCTCGCCAGACCACCTACTTCTGCCAAATGAGTCCCCCATCACCAAAGAAGGTTCCCACGTCGCAGAAGGTATTCTGCCCCATGCAAGGCTGCAGCACTTCCACCCCAGCACTGAAATCACCGGGGCATGCACTGGAGCATAGAAGGGGATTGTGACATTGTTGCTACTGCCTGGAGGAGGGGCTTATTAAGACTTGGAGATTAAGTCATAAGGCGCCATATTTGAGAACTATGTTAAAGACTTTTGGACACTTCTACAAACTTCATGAACCGAAGCCTCGAGCAGAGGAGGTTGCCATTACCTACTTTCCCACAGTTGCCGCTCATACAATCTAGACATTTCAGAACAGGGGAGTAGGGCTAGACCGGAGGGGCGCAGGTAAACTCGCCTGCAAAGCTAAACATGGCTCTGCAAGGCACTGTGCTGATGATTTTACTGTGACAGATTTGAACTGTTTGTGTAAAACAATTGTTAGTTATTTCCATAAAACTCAGTATTTGGCTGGACCTGATTTTTGTTGGTTGCTGAAGGACATGTTGAGGAATGTGCTTATGTCTACACTAAGCCTTTACCTTCCCCTCAAAGACTTTGGACTGCTCAACCCATAGTAGGATAGTGCTTGCCCCAATTGCGCAGTGCTTATAGTAGGCTGGGACCCAGGAGAGCAGGAGTAAAAGGGTATGTTGGAAATTGGGTTTCTGGTTCACAGTGGTATGCACCCTGTCTAAGCAGCAACCACAATCCTAGTCAGGGCAGGTCACAACACACCCTAAATTATCCTGTGCTCACTCTCTCGTAGCTTGGCACAGAGTAGTCAGGCTTAACTTAAGAGGCAATGTGTAAAGTATTTGTGCAACACTTCAAACATTAACACAGTGAAAACACCACAAAAAGACTCCACACCAGGTTAGAAAAATAAGTTATAATTTTATAAATAAAACAAGACCAAAACAACAAAAATCCAATAAGTAGAAGTTGAAATATGAATTAAAAACAAATATGTTAAAATAGCACTTAGAAGCAAAAAGCACTTAAATAAGTTATCTTGTCGCGCTAGACTGGGGCAAAGTCAAAAGTTCAGGCCGAACGGGATGGGGCACTGGCTGAATACAGGGACCCACTTGGGTCTGCTAAATTAAAGTACCTTGATGCGTTATGCGTCGTCGTTGACTAGGATGCGAGGTGCAACTGAGGTGATGCATTGGTGTCGAGCCACGCAGTGGACGAGATGTGTAGATTTTCTCCAGGCAGCTGCGGCGATGCATCCGTTCTGAGTATGAGGCGTTGATTCTGAAGGTGATGTGCTGGTTCCAAGAACGATGAGCCAAGTCCAGTCCACGAAACTACGAGAATGCGCTGATTCCAACTCACACAAAGGTGAAGATGCACCGGTTCTGATGAGGATGCATGGGTTCTGAATGTAGAGCACCTTTGGCCTCATTGTCTAGGGTCCAGGACTAGGGTGGCACCACTTGGCATGGCAACTTCACAGCTTGTAGAGTCCAGGTGCAGATGCAGGGGGTTTTAAGTCTTTGATATCCTTGAGACTTGGAACAGAAGGTAAGCCAGCAAGCTGCTGGAGTCACTCTGGGTTCAAGTGATGCAGGTCAAGTCTTTCTCACCCAGGCAGGAAAACAGCAGCTCAGCAAGGCAAGAGTACAGCAAGGCAGAGTCCAGCAAAGCAGAAGTCCAGCAGAGTGGCTGTCCTTTCAGCAGCACAGTGGTTCTTCTTCCTAGCAGAGTAGTCACAGGAGCAGAAGTGTACTGACTTGGTGGTGTCAGAGGTTCAGTACTTATACCCAGCAATGCCTTTGAAGTGGGGGAGACTTAAAAAGAAAGCTTTAAAGTGTACAAAGTCCCTGCTTCCCTTCCCTGGCTCTAGACTCCCTACGGGGGTATGAAACCCTTTGTGTGGGGACAGGATGCAGCCCTTTCAGGTGTGATTGTCAACTCCTCCCTTCCCATCCTACTCGGGATGGCCCATCAGCATGCAGATGGCCACTCAGTCACACCTACCCTTCCTTTGTGTGTGGCTGTCTAGAGGGAATGCAGGAGGGCAGCTGTCACCCACCCCAGACATGAATTCAGAGACAGGCAGATGGCATCAAATGGCTGAAGCAAGTAAATGACAATTTCTCAAAAGTGGCATTTGCTAAACTGAAACTTAAAATCCAACTTCACCATAAGTTGTGATTTTAAATTGTGAGTTCAGTGACACCAAACTAGAAAAGTCGATCTCTTCACGATTGGGAATAATGAAGTAATCCCAATGTTATCCTATGGAAAAGATAGGCCTTGCAATAATGAAAAGAGAAATTGAGATTTTTTTCACTACCAGGACATGTACAATTTAAAAGTACATATCCTGCCTTTTACATACACGCACCCTGCCCTGTGGGTTAGACGGCGCCTGCTTTAGGGGTGACTTGTTTGTATAAAACAGGAGGGTTTAGGCCTGGCAAGAGGGTTACTCCGCCAGGCTGAAATGACAGATTAAAACTGCACATATAGGCTCTGCAATGGCAATACTGAGCCATGGTAAGAGGGCTACTTAAATGGGTGGCACAATGAGTGCTTCAGGCCCACTAGTAGCATTTGATTTACAAGCCCTGGGCACATGTAGTGCACTGTACTAGGGACTTATAAGTAAATTACATATGCCAATTGGGGTTAAGTCAATGTTACCATGTTCAAGGGAAGAGCACAAGCACTTTAGCACTGGTCAGTGGTCAGTGGTAAAGTGTGCAGAGTCCTAAAACCAGCAAAAATTACTTCAGAAAAATGGAGGAAGGCAGGCAAAAAGTTGGGGTAAGACCACCTAAAGACTGTCCGGTCTATCAGGCTCCAACCACCACAGTGGGCCAGTAATCTCTGCCTGCCCTGTGGTCCTCTGAATGGGTTTCTGACGGGTGTCTTTAGTCCTAATTCAAGCAAGGAAAATGCCTCCCATCCTCTGGTTTGATAGTAAAAAACAGCCATAAATTGGAAGCAATAGACCCATCTACCTGGGCGCCACTGCACCTGCTGTGCTATTGATATTTAGGTATTCTTCTGACATGGAGTGACACAGCAACAGTTAGGCATATGTTATGATGTGGAAATAATAGACACACCTACACATTTACAAAAAAGCTGTACTGAAGTCATGATTGTAACTTCTCAAGACCAAAGTGTTATATTAAGAAATTAAAATGGAGGACGTCGCGCGCACCGCGACTTAAGATGGCCGCCTGACGTCGGGGCTCCGCGGCGCATCAGACTACGATCAACTCTCCGGAGCGGTTTCAGCGTCTCTTTGCCTCCCAAGATGTCGGATTCCTGAATCAGAATTCCTGCGCATCCATAGGCAGTGTTTTTCAGCTTTGACTACTTGCTGGTTATAATGGAATTATGCAGGTGACTTTGTAAGCCATGTAACGGCTGCCATTTTGTCTGTTGTCCTGCCGGTGTTCTCTCAGCTTTACCTCACACGATGCTCCACAATGGCACTTTTCAGCGCTCCTGGCATATTCCATGCATTTATTTCAAAGCTCTACTAGTTTAATGTTGGAAGTACTTGTTTTTTGCTTTTTACCATTCATAGTGGAGTACCCTGCCTATCCTTCTGCGTGATGCCTACACCTCCCAGCGCTCTTCATATTTTACTTATGTAGGAGCAGTCGTTTACCTCTAAACTAATTTTCATTACTTCTGTGGGGACAGTCTGAGGAATTTTTTATTGTGAGTGCGTCATTGGGACTTGCAGATGACTCGGTTTGCTGCTTGACGGCCACATTTGGTGTACTCTCCAGCCTACTCTCTCCTCATATTTTTTCACACGATGTTCCACATTGCTGTCCTTTGGAGTCTCTTGTTGGCTTCCTGCATTATCTCGCTTCGGCCACTGGTTTAATGATGTTGTGGGATATTGTGCCAGTGCTTATCTGAACTATCCGCTTGTTATTATTTCATGGGTAGGAGCAAGCGTGTTTTGCTCCACCCCCAAAATTCGAAGCTGAATACTCCTACTACTTCTGGAACCAGTTGCACTGTTTTTAACAGATTTTCCTGCTTATCTGAGACCTCGTCACACAGTGACTGTTCCTCCATTGCAGAGTTATCCGCAACGATGGCCTCCAAAGTACCGTTGCCTTCGACCACCGGCAAGAGCTCAAGCAGGATCCTCCTTCTCCCCCTAAGTCTGCTTTGCCGGTTTCTTTAGACCTGGTTCTGGAAGAGATTCGTGCCCTCCCACCCTTTGTTGAGGAAACTAATGGCCGCCTTCAATCAATGGACTCTAAATGGGCTTCTATGGATTCCCGTGTGGCTGTGGTGGAACAATAGCTCGTCCTTGTACAGGATGCATCTTCAAAAATTTATTTTCTGGAAAAGGAAGTCTTGCAACTTCGCTGGGCAACTGAGGATTTGGAAAATAGAAATCGTCGTAATAATTTACGCGTCTATGGTCTTCCTGAGGGTCTTGAAGGTGATGACCCTGTCGCATTCTTCACCTCTTTTATGCCACAACTTCTGGGTCTCCCTTCTGCAACAAAACTGAACCTACAACGCGCGCATAGACTGGGTCCTCGCCTTTCTTCCTCATCTGCGCCAACTAAACCCCGTGGAATAATTATTTTATTCCTACAGTTCACTGACCTTCTCCTTGTTCTGAATGCCGCTAAGACTAAAAAGAATCTCTCCTGGCAGGACACCAAAGTTTTTATTTCTCAGGATGTTTCTTCGGCTACAGCCAAACGACGCAAAGAGTTTTTGGATCTTCATCCACCTCTCCGTTCCTTGGGTGCCAGGTATGGCCTGTTCCACCCCAGCATCTTTAAAGTCACTTACCTCAACAAGACCTCCACCTTTGAGGACCCAGCTGACCTCAGAAGATTTATTCATGCCCATTCTCACGCTTCAATGGAGACAACTCCTTCTCCTTCTGGATCTTGACTGTTGTGCTCCTTCTTTTGTATTATTGCATTCAAGTTATCGTTATAGTTTTATACTATTTGACTTCTATTGTCTTTCTGGCTTTGTTTTGCATAATTCTTATTTCCTTTACAGGTTCACTGATGTTTAACTTGCTCTTCTTTATATTCCCCCTCCTGCTCTTGTCTATTATTATTTGCTGGTCTGGTGTGTTGCGTTGCCCCCCTGTTGGGTGTGCTGTTTCTGTTGTCCGTCGCCGTCTCATCCTTCCTTGTTCCCCGTAAGGTACGTATTACAGTCGTCGTTTTGACATGTACTGTCTCTCCTTGTTTCTATTTTCTCTTCCCTTCTTTTTTCCCCCCTTTCGTATTTTTTCCTTTTCTTCTCCCAGATGTCTTTCCTTTTTCTCCCAGTACATTCCTCTCCTTGAGTGTTCTCTTATTTTCTTTCCCCTCTTTCTACCCTTCTCTCTTACTTTATATTATTATTGTTGCATATACAGATTTCTATGTAATTTTGATGGTTTTGCATTCAAAGTTATTTCCTGGAATGTGAAAGGTTTTATTAACCCAATTAAGAGACATAGAATACTTTCCCACCTTGCCTCTTATAATCCTGACTTGGTCTTCTTACAAGAAACTCATCTTTCAGAACCTGAGGCGTTAAAACTGAAAAAAGGTTGGGTGGGTTTAGTCTTAGCTTCCCCCACTTCTAACAAGAAAAATGGTGTGATTATTTTATGTCACAAGAGGCTGAATTGCAAGGTTGTTTCGCAAGAGACTGATACGGAGGGTAGATGGGTGTTGGCGGAGATGTTAATTAACAACATCTCTTTGACTATATTTAATGTTTATGGTCCTACCCACCCTGACTGTTCTTTTTGACCCTTGATTACTCAGAAATGTATACAATTTAAAGATGATTTCTTTATTTTAGGAGGAGACTGCAACCAGGTCGTCGACCCCTTTCTTGACCGCCAGTCTCAGACACGCTTTGTTCCCCATAAAACACACAAACACTTTCTGGATACCATTTCCCAGGTTCACCTTGTAGATGCATTGAGGCTTTCCCATCCTGATGCTCTTGACTTTTCTTTCTTCTCCCCTCCTCATAATTCTCTCTCTCGCCTTGACTATGTTTTTCTATCTCAATCTCTTTCTCAAAACTTACTATCTTCCTCTATTGAACCTATTGTTATCTCTGATCACGCCCCAATCGTGGTGGACCTTGATCTGCTTCCCTCACACCCTAGTTCTTCCCGTTGGCGTTTTAATAACTCTTCTCCTTGATCCCCTTTTCTCTTCCTCTTTCACTGCTTTTACCAATGAATTTTTTGACCTAAACAACACTCCCAACACCCCCGCACATATTATGGGACTCCTTTAAGGCTACAGCAAGGGATTTATCATAGATTTTGTTTAAAAAAAGAAGAAACATTTTCTTCAACAACGCAAAGATGCCCTACCGCACATTAAATCCCTAGAACATACGTTCTATACCTCATCGACAGACTCAGGGGCCGATTCCGATTCGGGCCGGAAAACGTACCGACCGACTCAGTCCGGGAATAAAGTCCGACCGACAAGTACCGGCGCTGCCCAACCTGGGTAGTACGATGAAATGCATGTGAAACCCGACCGACTCGTACGGAACACAAGCCGAACAACCGAACAGGACGGAAACAAGCTATCCGGCCGGAAAACCACGCGAATCGAACCGACCGACACGCACTAGGAAGGAACCCGAACGAAACGTACACGCGAACTCCGAGCCGCGTAGTACGATGCAATGCGTGGAAAACCAGACCGAGTCGCACAGAGACCAAGCCGCACGACCGACACGCATACAAAACCCAGCCGAAGCAACCCAATACACCGCGACCGACACGTACGCCGCACAATAAACTTAGCAGAAACACAGCGTGAACGACTCGGAGAAGCTGGCACGAGACAACTGCAGCGTCCTACTCGGTCAGAAGAACGTCTCCTACATGCACAAAAAAACCAAATGGAAAAATACAAAAAAAAGGGCCAAACAAGCAATGACAAAGTCAATAAATACAGGGGGGAAAAAACAGGGAACAAGGACACACCCCCAACTCCACCTATATAAAGGCCACAAATCCCTACCATGATCCTTTGCAAATTCTACAGACCTGCCAGCACAGAACACCATCACACAGCAACCACAGACACGCACACAGCTCATCCATCACACAAGCCACACACCATTAGCACCTCAACAAATAGCACCCTCACATACACCCAGCAAAACCTACACACACACACACCCTCACTTGCACACACACACACATCAATCACCACCACCACCCATCACCATGCCCCCAAAGAAGAACTATAAGTTCCTAGACTTGGAAGTCCTGGTAGATGAGATTCTCAGGGTAGAGCCACACTTGTTTGGCACATTGGTCCAACAGACCGCCATGTCACAGAAAACCAAGATGTGGGAGAGGATCGTCGACAGGGTCAACGCACAATCACCATGTTTGCGCACAAAGGAAGACATCCAGAACAGGTGGTATGATGTGCGCAGGAGGGTCAGGGACCTACTAAAGAAGGATTACATCATGAGCCAGCGCACCGGCAGTGGCCCTCCTGCCAATCCACTATACCTCAGGCCCTGGGAGGAGAAGGTGCGGGCCATCCTACCACCAGTGAGCGTATATAGACTAACAAACATCCCAGAGCCTGGTGAGTACACAACTAATATACCCAATATTGTGTGGCAACACACACACATCACTGTCAAGGGGATAGTCCAACCATGCACCCTTAGCAAATCCACAGCAACCAGAAGATAATCATACCAAGATGACTATGTTAGTCAGAGAAACACAATACCTGCCATCTCATAGTGATATGTAACAGTGTCATGACAGGTACAAACATAATAAATAGAGCAAGCCAGTGGCACAAATATAACAAACAAACAGTCACATATGTTGCCACCACCAGAACACCACCTCACAGGGAAGCTCACTGAAAGGAAGGAATCCTGGGTATGCTGGTGAAGTCAGTGTAGGCAATAGCATGATGGGAGTTGTAGTCACAGATATGGTCAGCCTCATAATTGGCCCATCAACACCACTCTCAACCATGCACACATCACAGGGAGTAGAAAAGGACTGACAAGATGGCTGACACTGGATACTGCTGTGGGGAGCACAAGGCCCTGCTGGGAACTGGTCACCAACAAACAACAGGAACACACGGTCAGCCATCTTGCCATTGCTGTCACACTCACACACAGTGAAGTCCACTGAAAAGGAAGGAAGTATGGGCATGCTGGGAAGGGGGGTGTAGGCAATAGCATGATGGGAGTTGTAGTCACAGATATTGCTCAGCCTCACAATTGGCCCATCAACACCACTCTGAACCATGCTCACATCACAGGGAGTGGGAAAGGACTGGCAAGATGGCGGACACTGGGGACTGCTGTGGGGAGCACAAGGCCCTGCTGGGAACTGTGCACCAACCAACAGCAGGACACCACTGACTGACATCCTGAAAGCCAAATTGCACCCCCTGCAATGGAAGCACGTTCCATGGTGGGATATCTGGCTGGGTGGGAAGGATGACTGACAGCTCTGACTATAGTTACAAGCAGCTCATCCCACATACCCCCTTAACACAAACTCCACACAACTCACCTGGGAGAATGCAATGCCTCACACTGTAATTTAACATCCCACAAAGAACTACCACACTGGGTTATGCTGTGTGAAGTAAAGGGACACTTTTGTGACTTGTAGCCAAACAAACGCCAGGACAACACTATCAGCCATCCTGCCAGCACAGGCACACTATCCCACAGGGAAGCAGAGTCAAAAGGAAGGAAGTATGGGCATGCTGGGAAGGGGGGTGTAGGCAATAGCATGATGGGAGTGGTAGTCACAGCTCAACATCCCCCACCCACATGGCCCAGCAAGCCAGCACTGAAGCATGCACACTTCACAGGGAGTGAAAAGCCACTTCAAAGATGTCTGACACTGGCCTCAGCTGTGGGGAGCCCAAGGACATGCTGGGAACTGTGCACCAACAAACAACAGGACCACACTGTCAGCCATCTTGCCATTGCTGTCACACACAAACACAGTGAAGTCCACTCAAAAGGAAGGAAGAATGGGCATGCTGGGAAGGGGGTGTAGGCAATAGTATGATGGGAGTTGTAGTCACAGACCTTGGTCACCCTCACAATTGGCCCATCAACACCACTCTGAACCATGCTCACATCACAGGGAGTGGAAAACTACTGACAAGATGGCTGAAACTGTGTACTGTTGTAGGGAGCACAAGGCCCTGCTGGGAACTGGGCACCAACAAACAACAGGACCACACTGTCAGCCATCTTGCTATTGCTGTCACACTCACACACAGTGAACTCCACTCAAAAGGAAGGAAGTATGGGCATGCTGGGAAGGGGGGTGTAGGCAATAGCATGATGGGAGTTGTAGTCACAGACATTGTCCACCCTCACAATTGGCCCATCAACACCACTCAGAACCATGCTCACATCACAGGGAGTGGAAAACTACTGACAAGATGGCTGAAACAGTGTACTGTTGTAGGGAGCACAAGGCCCTGCTGGGAACTGGGCACCAACAAACAACAGGACCACACTGTCAGCCATCTTGCTATTGCTGTCACACTCACACACAGTGAACTCCACTCAAAAGGAAGGAAGTATGGACATGCTGGGAAGGGGGTGTAGGCAATAGCATGATGGGAGTTGTAGTCACAGACATTGCTCACCCTCACAATTGGCCCATCAACACCACTCAGAACCATGCTCACATCACAGGGAGTGGAAAACAACTGACAAGATGGCGGACACTGGGGACTGCTGTGGGGAGCACAAGGCCCTGCTGGGAACTGTGCACCAACCAACAGCAGGACACCACTGACTGACATCCTGAAAGCCAAATTGCACTCCCTGCAATGGAAGCACGTTCCATGGTGGGATATCTGGCTGGATGGGAAGGATGACTGACAGCTCTGACCATAGTTACAAGCAGCTTCTCCCACACACACCCTAAACACAAACTCCACACAACTCACCTGGGAGAATGCAATGCCTCAGACTTCAATTTAATATCCCACAAAGAACCACCACACTGGGTTATGCTGTGTGAAGCACAGGGACACTTTTGGGACTTGTAGCCAAACAAATGCCAGGACAACACCGTCAGCCATCCTGGCAGTATAGGCACACTACCCCACAGGGAAGCAGAGTCAAAAGGAAGGAAGAATGGGCATGCTGGGAAGGGGGGTGTAGGCAATAGCATGATGGGAGTTGTAGTCACAGATATTGCTCACCCTCACAATTGGCCCATCAACACCACTCTGAACAATGCTCACATCACAGGGAGTGGAAACCAACTGACAAGATGGCTGACAATGGTGCTCTGTTGTGGGGAGTACCAGGCCCTGCTGGGACCTGGGCCCCAACCAACAGCAGGACACCACTGACTGACATCCTGAGAGTCAACCTGAACCCACTGCAAGGGTGGCATGCTTCATGGTGGGATAACTTGGCTGGGTGGAGAAGGAGGGCCGGATGTCCACCAAATACAACCAATCCTGGCCATGCACACACCTCAACATTCACATTTAAATGCGTCAGGTTTGCAGGACAATGTGCTACACCAATATCAACCTCTTACTGTGACAACTTAGGTCAATGCAATGTACAGGGCCGCATCCAGAGGTACAGTCACAACTGTCAGGTGAGTGAACCATTGATGCCTGTAGAAACATAACATACATTGTGTGTCTCTTCCAAAAACAGGTGATGATGGGGACACAGCAGCAGACGATGAGGAGTCCCAGTCCCAGGCTCCGGGGGACACTGAGCTCACTGGTGTGGAACAGCCTTTGCCCTCCTCGGATGGCGAAGACCTACCTGGCATCTCCGGTGTGAGTCGTCATGCAGCACCAGCAGGACCAACATCTGCACCCCCTGCACCCACTCCTCCAACAACTGCCAACACACAGACCACCCCCGCTGACACGGACAGACCAAGGACCACCAATGACAGCAGCACAGGGACCCTGGCCCAACGTCGAGCTACGGACAACGACCCCAGTAACAACCCACAAGGGGGCCCAGAGACACCTGTGCGTGCCACCGCAGGTTCCGCACGTGTCGCCAGGGGTGGTAGACATAGGTCGCTGTTTGCAGAGGGGTCTGGACTGCATGATGACCCACAACTGGTACGCATTGCTGATGCGTACCAGAATAGCACCGGAGAGGTCACCCAGGTAGTGGGGATCCTCAAGGACATTCAACAGCAGCAGGCTGCCCATCATGCCCGCTTGGACTCACACATGTCCCGTGTGGAGACACACATGTCCCGTGTGGAGACACACATGTCTGGCATGGAGTCCAAGTGGGACACATTGCAAGAACTGACAGCGGTGCATAGGGACATATTGACATGCCTCCGCCAGATTAGCACCAACATGGCCACACCTCCCTGTGTGCCCACAACATCTGGTGCTGCAACACCTGCAACTGCCACAGGGAGGGAGGAGGACTCTGGCGGAAAGTCTCCTGCACCGCAGCAGCCTGCAAGTGAGGGTCCCCCCCAAAGAAGAGGGGTCATCCGAGGAAGGAAAACTGAGAGGTCGATGGACATGTACATCCCCCAGGAAGCCAACACCTGTTCTGGAAATTCTCCTTTGTGTGCAAACAGTTCACCCTGTCGAATGCAACACAACTCACCCACATGACATGGGGAGTTCAAGTTGGACCAATGTATCAGATCACTGTTGACTTTACCCTGGACATTTCTGCTACCAAGACTTCCAACTCACCTGGGAACTTTGGATCACAATCCCAATGTACAGCACCCACCATCCTGTGCACTAACCTCACACATGTATGTAATAAACTCACCAATACACCATGCTTTGATTCCAACGTTGTTATCGTCACGGAGATGATGATCTGCTAAATGACACCGTGCATGCTAACTGCCACAGCAAGTTCATCACCGTCATGTGACTCATGGTGACGTGACACATATGAGGGAGACACACCACTAGGGCTACACAACACATAGACACCAGGGCCATCGGACTCATCGCCTACACTGATGTTGCCAGGAAATATTGTGGAATGCACAGACACCACACCTATTCAGAGTCTGTGTTAACTAGCCCACAGGTGCAGTAAGCAAATGTCAGTCAGAAGTGTGACCACAGACAACGCACATCCCAAAGTGAAGCACAGGTTTATTACACATTTGCAACATGTTGTTTCCACCACAGATGCAAGGTAATCCCACGTGGCAGTGGCCACACAGCCAACAAGTGTAGAAGAAAGAAAGTCCAGGGGTGTGGGGCACATCACCTGTAGGGAAATGACTGCTTCCACCCTGGAAGTTGAATCATGGTGTCGGGGGATCCGAGTTGACCAAACAACTCTGAGAGCGCCCTGTGAAGGACAGACATGACACACAGTCAAAAGCACTGAAGAACAGGACAGAACTGCAATACCCATGCACAATACATGTCACAAGATACCTACACAAAAACAAGTTAGCATGTCAACACTGTTGGGGAGTACAGACTACCTGTAAGGACACATCGCTGCACGCATCCAGTCAAGTAGCACATGGCCAAACTCAAACAGCAACAGAGCACCACCAACACATATCATGCAAACTCAAATCATTGACATGACATCTCTGGATACTCACATTCAGCTGAAGAAGCTGGTGATGAGCTGTGTGCAGACATCACCATCATCATCATCACTGGCATCGTGGCCCAGGCCAGGATCCTCCACAGGTGGCGGATGTTGGTCATCGTCATCCAGAATGAGAGGCAATTCCTTCCGCACTGCCAGGTTGTGTAGCATGCAGCAGATGATGACAATCTTGCACACCTTTGCTGGGGCATATGGGAGGGCCCCTCCTGTCTTGTCCAGGCAGCGGAAGCGGCTCTTCAGGAGACCAAATGTCCGCTCGATCACTCTCCTGGTCCGACCATGTGCCTCATTGTAGCGCATCTGGGCTGGTGTCACAGGGTTCCTGAGGGGTGTCAGCAACCATGGCATGTTGGGGTATCCGGAGTCACCTACAGACAGACAATTGCACATTAGCTGAGTTGGAAAAGAGTGCGGAACACAACATAGCAGAACACACACAATGGTACAAAGTCAGTACACACCGACAAGCCAGGCACGCTGGTTCCGCATCTGTGACATCATCCTCGGGATGCGACTACTCCTCATCATGAAGGCATCGTGTGCCGAACCAGGGAAACGGGCACACACATGTGAGATGCTCATATCTGCAAGACATACCACCAGAGCATTGATCGAGTGATAATGTTTACGGTTCCTGTATGCCTGCTCATGTGCCTGTGGTGGTACCAAAGCCACATGTGTCCCATCAATGGAGCCAATGACAAGTGGCATCCTCCCCAGGGCATAGAAGTCACTCTTGACGTCAGTGAGTTGGTGACGTTTAGGGAAATAGATGTACTGGTTCAGACATCTCAACATTGCCTCCAAAATATCGCGTAGCACACGGCTGAACATAGTCTGTGACATCCCACCAGCAGTCGCCACAGTGTGTTGAAAGGTACTGGTGGCAAAGAAGTGTAGGGCTGCCATCACCTTCACCTTGGGGGTCAGCGCTGTAGGGTACGGCCGGCCAGGTTGCAAATGTGGTGCCAGGCGCACTGCCAAATCCTCAATCAGCTGCCTGGTGAAGCGGTACCGTCGGATGCAGTCACGTTCCACCATCGTTGCAAGGTCAGGGAATGGTCTATGGACAGCTGGTGCCCTGCAGTGCATAAGTGAGGAATGGAAGATTGTCAGTCACCCCACATATGTGGCATAGACCAGACTCAATATCACATGATACAACATTACGAGACACAAGTACATGATGTGTGTGCCGTTCCGTAAGGACATGTATGGCACCGAAATGGACAACATCTAACATCACAGTTCAACATGTGTCCTCAACAAGTCCCAGGTTGTGCTATGGGATATCATTAGGCTGTGTCACAGTACCCATGTACTGCTGTCACGTTCCAAACACACACCACAGTGACATGTGAGGACAGATGTGCCCTAGGCATCACAGCTCATTGACAGGTAGATTCCCAGGGACCCTGTATTGCCACATGGACACTGGCATGACATGGTGCATCATGAATAAACCACAGCAAAACAACCATGACCCCCACAGGTAGTGCTCCCTGTTGCCTCGGCAGGACAGACATGGACGTCTGTGACACACACACGCACAACATCAAAGTCCATGCACAAACAACGTGGATGTGGAGACTGTCTCCCATTGTGCACATGGAATCAGAGACATCGGAAACACAACATGCACACAGACTGTGGAGGGCCATCACCATTGTGGCAATGGGTCACCCTGTGATGTACATACCGTCCCACATGGGACTCAGGGGGTGTGTGACATGACATACACATACACAACCGTGAAATGTGACCATGCCACATGCTCTGAAATGAACAGTTGCACATCACAGTGGTCATGTGCACAACACACAAAGAAACCTGTCCCCATGAACACGTGCACAGCCTGGGAGTGGCTGCCACCAATGCCACCCCAAAAACCACATGTTGACCCCCATACACAGAAAAGGTAATGCAGCCTTACATGCCTTAGGATACAGTGTGGACAGGCTGTGGTGTTGTAGGTGTGCCCCTGAGTCCCTGGCAAGTATATGTTACTGGCATACGTTCACCAGTGACAAGCATGGTGACATATGCGAGAGACCTGTACAGGGAAGCGTCGTACAGCAATGGACCGATCGGTGTGCACGCACTGGCCATTGAATCTGTCATGTGCAGGTACGCGTTGTACCCTGAATACGCGTTGTACAGCAATGGACCGATCGGTGCGCACGCACTGGCCATTGAATCTGTCATGTGCAGGTACGCGTTGTACCCTGAATACGCGTTGTACAGCAATGGACCGATCGGTGCGCACGCACTGGCCATTGAATCTGTCATGTGCGGGTACGCGTTGTACCCTGAATACGCGTTGTACAGCAATGGACCGATCGGTGCGCACGCACTGGCCATTGAATCTGTCATGTGCAGGTACGCGTTGTACCCGGAATACGCGTTGTACAGCAATGGACCGATCGGTGCGCACGCACTGGCCATTGAATCTGTCATGTGCGGGTACGCGTTGTACCCGGAATACGCGTTGTACATCAATGGACCGATCGGTGTGCACGCACTGGCCATTTTGCACGCACTGGCCATTGAATCGGTCATGTGCGGGTACGCGTTGTACCCGGAATACGCGTTGTACAGCAATGGACCGATCGGTGTGCGCGCACTGGCCATTGAATCTGTCATGTGCGGGTACGCATTGTACCCGGAATACGCGTTGTACAGCAATGGACCGATCGGTGTGCACGCACTGGCCATTGAATCTGTCATGTGCGGGTACGCGTTGTACCCGGAATACGCGTTGTACAGCAATGGACCGATCGGTGCGCACGCATTGGCTATGGCCTGGCATGGCAACGGACGCGTTTTCAAATGTTTAACGAGTCTGATGCTGTGAATTCAGTTGGCCACCCACAACAATGTTGCAAATTCATGGGTGTCATGAAGTTGAACTTTCAAAGGATGCTGTGGGCGTGTGTAAGTGGTGCAATTCCATGGATTGGCCAGATTCAGAAGATGCAAACGACTTGAACCTATCACTTTGGACACATGGGACAGTATCTGCCTCTGCAGCACACATATAATGCTGGCTGTTCCCGAGGGCTCACTTGCCTGCACTACATGCTCCAGGACGACATCTGCCACCAACACTGCTGCTGTCTCTGCATCCTCTGGATCCTGCAATGCCACGTACTGTGGAGAGAGCCCCAGCCTTCAGCCTTGAGGAGAACCAGGCCCTGCTGGACAGCCTCCTTCCACAGTACAGCAAGCTGTATGGGAAACCAGGGGAGCAGGTGAGTGTGCTGTCCACTGCCTTACTAATTGTGCATGTTGTCTGACTAGCAAGACTTACAGTGTGCACACCACTGGCTAGCATGCTCACTGAGTAGTTCTCCCCCCCAAAGTGTGTAGTCACATGCACTGAACAGGTACAGTGCAGTAACAGTGCATTCCAACAAGGTTTACTTCCCATGCAATGATACCATGTAGTAACTGCTGGCAAACTGTTCTTAGCCATCGTTGCACTGCCTGTGAACATCATATGCCCCTGTGATTGAGACATGTATATCCAAGTGTGTGATGCACGGATATGTTGCATGTGTAGTAATGGCCTTTTCACTTTGTCATCCTCACAGGTTGATGCCCACCAGAAGCAGGAAATCTGGCTGACCATCGCCCGGGCAGTAAGATCCGTGGGGGTCTACAAGTGCCGGATCCGCAACTGCCAGAAGAGGTGGCAGGACCTTCGGGGCTGGACCCGGAGGATCGCAAGGGTCCAGCTGAAGCTGTCGCCTCCTCGCAGGAGGGGCGGACACCGGACCCTGACCCCCACATGCTCCGGATCCTGGCGGTGGTCTTCCCTGACCTGGATGGGCAGCTGAAGGACAGACAGCAGTAAGGAGGGGGTGAGTCCATGACTGCACTGTGAACTTTGTCTGACATGCTATGTGCCCTCCTCTGGCCTTGTTAAACTTCCACAGTACATCAGTCTTGTGGTCCAGGACACATGTCCCTCAATTGTGACATGCCCACTACTCATCTGATACGCAGGTGTGGTCCTTACAATCAGGAAATTGTGTCACTTGGGTACTGTGTCCTTGCATTTTGCTTCGCTCAAGGTGGGGGGCTGCATTTCTTCCCGTGACTTTGTGGTGTGCTTCATGGGTGGGTCAATTGCTCACACAATGCCTTAGTCCTGACATGTAATCTGAGTGTAACTTTGATATGTGGTCCACTTGCTGATCTGAATCACCACATGTCCCTGGGGTATTTGGCACACCCCCATGCTGCGGGTGGGAACAATGTGTGGGCCTCAGGAGTATGTATATCAAGTGTGTCACACATGCTTAGCCACCTGCCTACTGTCCAGGGCTCATCCCTCCTTCAAGTGGAGCAGGACAGTCATGCCTACTCCAGGGCATACAATGCACTCTGTACTCCCACTCCCGTGTATCAGCTGACACGTTGTGATCAGTGAAATGTTCCCTCAGGTGTCTGCCTCTGTGTCATTGTGCTGTGGCTTCGTTGTCAGGACTACTGGGATGTTAATCGGTTAGGGCTCAGCATGCCATCTGAGATGTGACCATGAGAGACGATACTTCTGTAACTTATAGGTGTTTGATCACTTGACTGTGCACACAGGTGTATGCGACTGTGAATTTCAGGCAGCTGTTTTTCATTCACAGCAGACTGTGAGGTGCCCAGGTTCTGAGAGTTGTGTTTCATGTCTCCCATATGTCCAATTGGTATGACGTGGACAAATAAGAGTTCAGATGATGTGGTTTGTGGGGTATGGACATGTGCACTTGTCAGATACATAACTTGCATTCACCATGTCCTAGGATTGTGACACAGTGCAGACTGTTGTTGGCTGGCTGCCATGCCCATGTGACTGGAGACAGTGATGTATGACTTTGCAGGCATGCCTGTGCCATGGCATTGAACTTCCTAAGAGTGATTCTGCAGGGGACTGACATGTGCAACATGCACCCCATTGTGGCATTGACTATCCGGACATGGGTGCATCATGGTGTCTGGTGCTGGTATGCATCACATGCATTTCTAATTAGACTCTGGCCATCCCTTTATCCGGACACCTGTACTGACTCAGTGGCAAGAGATGTGATGTGTACATGTTCACATACTTCACCGTGTTCTCTGCAATGTCCAACAACTGTGTAGGTGGTGCATGTGTCCACACTGGGGTATTACCATCAGACAGGCACCAGACCGATGGGTGCAAGGGCAGGAGGGGTGTGAGTTCCATGGTTGACCATCAGACTGACAATTGGCTTCTCCTAATCTGTGTGAGGACTATTGGCAATGCTCAACTAAGGATGCCAGGGCTTGCTCTGTAATGTGCTGTACTTACTGTGGTGTGTGCGGTCAGTGCAGGTGACTGATGTTTGTCTGTTTCCCTAATTGTTTGCAGATACTTCCACGGCCACAGGAGGGGACAGCTCCACGGACCAGGAGGAGCTGCAGAGCCAGACTGGGTCAACAGCCGACGAGTGGTCGGAGGGACCCAGTGGCACGGAGGGCGAGGGGAGCCACACCGAGGAGTCCTCAGCACCATCCACCTCAGCTGAGGACCACAGCAGCTCGGAGGATGACTCCCTTGTGGAGGCGGGTGTCAGCAGCCACCACACCCCAGCTAGTCTGTCTGGCCCCGCCACCACCACCACCGCCCTCCCATTGGCTCCCATTCCAGAGGTCCGTGGAGGCTCCCGTGTTCGGGAGCGTGTCTCCTTCGTGCCAGGCACCGCACCCCCTGCCCCTGTGTCCCCTGCTGCCCTGAGTGAGGAGTCTGTGTACCTACTTCGGCAGCTCCATGTAGGGCAGACAGCAATGCTGAGTGTCCTCCATGCACACACCACTCTGTTGACACAGCTGGTGTCATTCATGGAGGGCATCTCAACGGGTATGTCTGCCCTACAGAGGAGCAATAAGTCCATGGACTCCTCCCTGACGGCAGCAGAGTCCCTCCTCCAACAGTCCCTCACCCCTCCTACCTCTGCCCCATCCACACTTCCTGGCACCCTACCTGTCCCAAGCACATGCACACCTGCACGGTCACCCAAACACACAGACACGAGCAGCACAGAAACACCCACAACAAAGGCAAGACGTGCACACAAGCATCCTCAGGGGACTGATACCACACCCACAGGGGATGGGGAAGAGACACACACACAGGCATCCACAGTCACTCCGCAGTCCTCCAAATCCTCTCCCTCCAAGACCCCTTCCCTTGCCTCACCTGAAACCCCACCTACACAGAAAATCTTCCTCTGTGACCTCGGCCTCTTCCCCTCCGATCCCGCTGATCCAGCATACAGGGGGAAGAGGAAGTCCACCCACACAGAGGGAGTGCCCCTCGTCCCCGGACACCCTCCCCCAGGCGCAGACAGACGGGGGCCCCACCCGCAAGTCCCCCGGTCCCGGAAGAGCAAGACCCCGCCACCGCCCTGCAAGTCAAGCACACAGTCTCCTTCCTCCATCCCTCAGGCCCCCACAACACAGGTTCCCCCACCACACCCTGCCCCAGGTTCCCCCACCCACAGATACACCATCCCCAAAATGATCCGTCCTTCTCCACCTCCCACTTGCTCTTCCAGCACCACACCCCCGCTGCACATGTTAGTGCCACTGGTGTGGAGACCGTGTCCTCCCCTCTGTCCTGCCCACCTTACCTGAACCCCATTCTACTCCCTGGAGATGGGCACTGCAGTGGAGTCCAGTAACACCCCGTCTGACTTGGGCACTGCAGTGGGGAACCTGTCCTCTCCATCTGGCCAGCCCACTGGAGTTGTGCCGGCACCCACACCATCCGGCTCATGCCCCCCAGTTGTGCCGGCACACACCATGTCAGACACCTCCACTGCAGTTGTCAGTGACTCTCCAGCACCAGCCACCCCTTCCCTGCCTCCTTCTGGTGAGCCCTGATCCTGTCCCTGCGGTGCCTGGCCTGCCCCCCGTATACCCCTCCGAGGGGAATGTCCCTGCTCCATATCAGTGCAGGCAAGCAGAGGGTGACATCTGCCACTGTCACCCTGTTTGGACTTGATTCATGGACTGGACATTGGCCTTTGTGTTTTTTCTTGACTTTAATTTTCTATTTAACATATGCTGATTAAAGCTACTTTCAGTTCTCTAGTGGTTTTGCTTCAGATGTACATGATGTTGATGATGCTAACCATGCCCTTGCTGCAGTGATGTTGATTTTTGATGTCAGGTAAATGAAGTGTTACTGTGCAGGACCCCATGTGGTCCAGGGGGAATGTGTCCTATACTGGTGTGTAGCCATGTCATCCTTTGTATCAATATGAGCGTGTCATGTTTTCCGTATTTGCAAATGGGATTCCCTACCTGTTTATTCAATATCACATCTGTGGCTTACACCCCTGCACATCAAATGTGCTTGCCATTGTTCAATTGGTCTATTTCCCTGACCGTGTGACCATCTCCACTGGACATGCATGTTTGGGCATCAATGGGGAAGGACTCATCTGTGGTATCAGTGCAACTTGCTATTCATGTGTATTTGATCGGTGCTGATGATTTGGGTGACAATGCCATGACCAGGCTGATGTGACGGGAGCCTTCATTTTGTGCTAATTGTTGACTGAGTGACCAAGTGTTCTGCTGACATGATAGCGCCCTGCAGAGACAACGTATGGCACAGCTTTTCTTACACAGGAGTGGAGTCCCCTCATGGCAGTGTGTAATTCCGTGACATTGCCTGAGCCCAAGGTGTGTGTTGTGTGAGCATGTCTGTGTGTGTTCACTTCCATTTTGCTACGCAGGCTGGGGGCCCTAGTGATGTTCCTGGGCTTAGTTCGCGCTTTACAAATTTCATATTCATTCATTCATTCATTCTGTTTGTGATGCTTGCTGAGTTGAGCAATTTTCCCCCCAGATCTTCTCCCTGGGTGCTCTGTGATGTGGGTGCATGGCACATTACTGGTGATCAGGGTTTCATCCATAGGTGTGTTTGCTGTCAGGGCTGAGTTTGTGGGCAAACGCAGATGAGACACAGTCAGGATTCCCCTTGGCACTTGTTGGTTACACAAGTCATGTAATTTACAATTTGCGTTAGCTTCCAGTGATTGTGACACATTGTGTGTGTGACTGCTGCCACTCCTCAGGGTCAGAGCTGCAATGTTGGAAGTTGTCTATGTGTGTTGTTTGTGGGTGAGCTTGTCATCTTCATTGGTGTGAGACTGTGTCCGGGATCCCATTGGTTGGTGTGGATTTGACGTCATGCCCATGTACAGCATACTGTGCAGTGTGTGAGACATTCACAAGTCTTGTTGACTGGCCATGTGTGATGGGTATCTCCGCCTTAGTTCCCCCCACCACCCCTGGGATTGTCATGGGTGCATGTGCAATGTCACCAGTCCATGTGAGCTTCACTGCTGCACATTGTTGGAGATCAAGGTGTGTGGTGTTGAGTGTGTGCAAATGAGAGTTGTTGCACGGCTGGACCCCTACCTCCATGTTGGCCTTGGCTGACAGGCCGTGCTGTTTTATTTGTGCTTGTGTAGGTGTGATGGTAGTTAGTTGCTCAGGACACATGACTGTGGTTCACAGTGTGTACGACATCTACCTTTGTCATCACAGTGGGATTATCATGCAGGCCAGTGTCACCACAATGTGGGCTCCCTGGGGGTAGTGCTGTGGTGGGTCTGTCTCTTGCTGTGTTAGTTGCTGTTCCTACAAGCTTGTGTGACATTTGTGATTTGGGCTCCCTCTCATCTAACAATGCCTGATTGCCCACATAGGGGAATCCGATCAATGAGTTACTTTTGTGTGGCACTGTGTTGACATCTGTGTAATGGGGATTCAGGCCTCCTTGTGTGTTGTGTGTTTGCCTGGGGACACTGGCACACCACCCCCCTCACCTGTGGTGTTTGATATGCAGTGTGAGTCTGCCTGTTTGTGTTTGTGCATTTGCACCACTGCATTGGCATATCTTTAGTGTGCCATTGGCTGTATGTTGTTTGGTGGCTTACCCCTGCTGTCCCTGGGACTCCTAGGTCATCAGTCAGCACAATGATCATGGTTTGTATGTCCCATTGCTGCCATGGTATGGTATTTGTTCACCTGACATCTACAGTCTCCACAGGATATCTACATTTGTGTGTCCATTGGTGCAGATATGTGGATCTGCATTGTGATGGACACTTCTGTCATTGTGTTATTTGTGAATGTTGACAATGTGAGCCCCCATGGGTGATGTTTGTCTGCACATGGCCAAAGCGATGTTTCATTTGCACTGCACTGTTTGCCTCACCCAATCTCTGTTTCTATGGGACACAAGCACTGCTATGCCACTGATGTGTTTGTTGTTGTGTGACCAGGAATCATCCATACAGTTTGGCATTTGCAGCTTTTACCATGACTACACTTACATTTTGGTCACTGTGTTGATGGGGCTTTAGACCCCATTGCCACAATGTTCAAAATGTGCTTCAGCTATGGACCCCACACTTCCCTTTTGGTCACTGTGATGATGGTGCTTTAGACCCCATTGCCACAATGTTCAAAATGTGCTTCAGATATGGACCCCACACATACCTTTTGGTCACTGTGATGATGGGGTGTTCGACCCCATTGCCACAATGTTCAAAATGTGCTTCAGCTATGGAACCCACACTTACCTTTTGGTCACTGTGATGATGGGGTGTTCGACCCCATTGCCACAGTGGTCATGGTCGGCTTGCATTGTGGAGGCCACACACATTTATGTGTGACACATGTGATAGGGGGTCACATTGTATGTTCAATGTCATGTTCAGTGTTGTAGGCATTTGACACAGACTACACACTCTTGTCATGGTGTTGGGGGGGTGTAATATTCAGGCATTCCTTATGTTGGAGTATGCTGGTTGTGTCATGCATTACCCGTCCTGTGAGTGGGGGTTGTGTGGGTGGTAGGCATCCATCCCCCTATGAGTAGGGATGGTAGTAGTGACAGGCATCCAGGCCCCCATGAGTAGGTGTGGTATTAGTGGTAGGCATCCATCCCCCTATGAGTGGGGATGGTAGTAGTGTCAGGCATCCAGGCCCCCCTGAGTAGGGGTGGTGGTAGTGGTAGGCATCCAGGCCCCCCTGAGTAGGGGTGGTGGTAGTGGTAGGCATCCAGGCCCCCCTGAGTAGGGGTGGTGGTAGTGGGAGGCATCCAGGCCCCCATTAGTAGGGGTGGTGGTAGTGGCAGGCATCTAGCCCCCCATGAGTAGCTGTGGTATTAGTGGTAGGCATCCATCCCCCTATGAGTGGGGATGGTAGTAGTGACAGGCATCCAGGCCCCCATGAGTAGGGGTGGTGGTAGTGCTAGGCATCCATCCCCCTATGAGTGGGGATGGTGGTAGTGACAGGCATCCAGCCCCCATTAGTAGGTGTGGTATTAGTGGTAGGCATCCATCCCCCTATGAGTGGGGATGGTAGTAGTGACAGGCATCCAGGCCCCCTGAGTAGGGGTGGTGGTAGTGGTAGGCATCCAGGCCCCCTGAGTAGGGGTGGTGGTAGTGGTAGGCATCCAGCCCCCTATGAGTGGGGATGGTAGTAGTGACAGGCATCCAGCCCCCTATGAATGGGGATGGTAGTATTGACAGGCATCCAGCCCCCTATGAGTGGGGATGGTAGTAGTGACAGGCATCCAGCCCCCTATGAGTGGGGATGGTAGTAGTGACAGGCATCCAGGCCCCCCTGAGTAGGGGTGGTGGTAGTGGTAGGCATCCAGCCCCCCCTGAGTAGGGGTGGTGGTAGTGGTAGGCATCCAGCCCCCTATAAGTGGGGATGGTAGTAGTGACAGGCATCCAGGCCCCCCTGAGTAGGGGTGGTGGTAGTGGTAGGCATCCAGCCCCCCCTGAGTAGGGGTGGTGGTAGTGGTAGGCATCCAGCCCCCTATGAGTGGGGATGGTAGTAGTGACAGGCATCCAGGCCCCCCTGACTAGGGGTGGTGGTAGTGGTAGGCATCCAGCCCCCCATGAGTAGGGGTGGTGGTAGTGGTAGGCATCCAGCCCCCCCTGAGTAGGGGTGGTAGTGGTAGGCATCCATCCCCCTATGGGTGTGTATGGCATTGGTGGTAGCCATCCCGCCCCTATGGTTCTGCTGTTGCTGGTGTACGTCATTTCTGCATCCCTATGTGTGTGTGACATATGTTGGGTACGTGTGGTTTGTTTGTGTAGTGGGTGTTTGACTTACCGTCTTCGCCGTACGCGTCCGTCCCGGTTCCAGTAATAGATGTAGAGTATTGGTAGGACCTGCGCGATGGGATTCATGGTTTGTTCGTCTCGTTCGGGTTTCTCGTGGCTTTGACTCGTACTCGTCGCTGGCTTGTTCGTCTCGTAGCCGTTGATCGTCTTGTGGCGCGAATCGGAGCTTATGTGCAGCTCTCCCGGATGCTCTGACGTGCCGGACGTAGCGACGGGTTCGGCACGTACGGAAGGCGCATCGTACTAGTCCGGCCGGAAGGTGCTGTGTATTTGCTTCCGTGCGACTCGATTGGACGTTTATGGATCCGGCTCGGGCGGGGAACAGGAGCTGTAATGGGTGAGTACGGCTCGCTCGGAATCTGGGCTATTATGCGCATCGTACTTGTTCGTTCGGACGGCTGTTCGAATCGGTCGGGAAACACACGTTCGGCTTGGTTTTTTTCCGGACGAATACTGTTAGGTGCGCTTCCGGCCGAGATCGGAATCGACCCCTCAGTGTTGCCTGCTCTTATCCGTGCCAAACTGGCCTTTAATAAAACTGCAACTGATAGTGCATCTTCCATACTTCTGCGTAGTAGCGCTAGGTATTACGGTGGCCGCAATAAAGTGGGGAAACTTTTAGCGAATTACCTCAAGTCCCGTAAAGATCGTACTCTGGTCGATGTGGTCTATTCCTCAGATGGCACTCTTGTTTACAAAGACCAGGACATTCTGAAGGAATTTATGCTCTTTTATAAAGACCTTTATACCCCTGACTCTCCCCTTCCTCTTCCCTTATTCAATCTTATCTCGAGGCGCTTCCAACTCCGTCCAACGACCATCTTAATCTTTCTAATCTTGAATCAGACTTATCCTTTCAGGAATTATCCCATGCTTTAACTACTTTAAAGAAAGGAAAATCCCCTGGCCCTGATGGTTTTTCAGTCGAATTTTATTTGCATTTTTCTAATTTACTACTTCCTAGACTCTTACATCTTTTTCACTCTTTTATTCTTTCTGGCGGGACATTGGGCACTTTTCAGGAGGCCACGATATGTCTCATACATAAAGAAGGACGTGATCCTAGGTTTTGTAAAAACTACCGTCCAATCTCCTTGGTTAATGTAGATTATAAATTGTTTGCCAAATCACTTGCTTTGCGCCTGGATCCCCTCATGCCTCACTTGGTGGGTAAAGAACAATGTGGCTTCGTCAAAGGCAGGTTGACCTCAGATAACTCTCGTCTCTTCCTAAATGTTCTCAACAAAATCCCCTCTCTTTCCTCTTCCCTAGCGGCCATCTCTGTTGACGCTGAAAAAGCATTTGATAGGGTTGACTGGTCTTTTTTATTTGCTTCTCTAAAGTGGCATGGATTCGGTCCCAAGTTAATTTCACTTATTTCTTTATTATATTCTGCTCCTAGGGCCTCCGTACTTGTTAATGGATGCGTTTCTTCTTACTTTCCCCTTCGGCGTGGTGTTCGTCAGGGTTGTCCTCTCTCCCCTCTTCTTTTGATTTTGGCTCTTGAACCCTTTTTATCCTCAATTCGCAACAACGTTTCGATCTCTGGTTTTTCCTATGGCGATCATCATTTAAAACTTTCCGCATATGCCGATGATATTCTCCTTTTTATTTCCAATCCTCAGACCTCTATTCCTCCTCTATTAGATGAATTCACCTCTTTTTCCCTGGTCTCTGGCTATAAAATTAATTCAGATAAAACAGAAATTTTACCTCTTACAAAACTCTGTCTTCCGCTCTCCTTTTCCTCTACTAGCTTCGCATGGTCTTCTTCCAAAATTAAATATTTAGGTATGTGGTTCTCCAACTCCATTTCCTCCTCTGTTAAGTTAAATATGACCGCGGTCCTTTCTCGGATTGATAAATTACTCTCCTCTTGGAATCCTCTTTTCCTTTCTTGATGGGGTCGGTTAGACTCAATTAAGATGATGATTACCCCTATTTTAATCTACACCCTCTCCATGCTTCCAGTCCATATTCCTGCCTATTATTTTTAAAAAATCGATTCCCGCCTATCTAGGTTTCTTTGGAAGGACAAGAAAGCCAGGATTTCCTTGTCCTCCCTTCGTAAGACAAAATCAAATGGAGGCGTGAATTTCCCTGATTTTCGTATATATCATAAATCTTTTTGCCTCCGTCAGGCCTCAAAGTGGCTCCTAGTTGATCAGTCTCCCTTCACCCCATTGTGGTCTTCTATTGAACATGCTCTGGTATTACCCTTCTCTTTCAGTGAAGTTTTGGCCTTTTCTGCTAAGACTCCTCTTACCTCTCTCCCTTTATTTAAACACACTTGTTCCCTACTAAAACCTCTGTCTCATTCAAGGCCTTTCTCTAGAGAATCCTTTTTAGAATCTCCAATTTGGCATAATTCTCTTATTACAATTAATAACAGGCACATTTTTTGGAAGTCCTGGAGATTTAGGGGGATAATCTGGGTTAAAGATTTATTTGATGGTCTTAACCCGTGCTCATTCCCCCAATTTCAACTCACTTTTCAATGTCCACGCTCCTTTTTTCAAAAAATGTCTACTCTTCTGGCGGTTATCCTCGAGACTTTTTACTCGCTTCCCTCTACCCATCCTCCTTCTGATCAGAATCCTTTACTCAAAATTCTCCTTGCTTTTCTTAAAGCTTCTCTCATTATATAAATTCTTTCTGTCTCCTAACCCTGATCGTGCTAAAACTAAAGTGGAACTTGCATGGGACTCTGACCTTGCATGTGATTGGACTACCATCTTTTGGGACAAACTCTGGTCTCGCTCCCTTAAAATCTCTCGCTCTGCTTCTCTTACTCAGTCTATGTTCTTCCTTTATCATAGACTTTACTTTACTCCTGTCTCTACTGCTAGTTTTTCTCACTCTACTGATGCTAATTGCTGGTCCTGTGGTTCTCCTAATGCTGACTTCATACATCTTTTTCTTTGCCCCTCTGTTTCTATCTTTTGGGGAAAGGTTTGGGCATATGTCTCCCACCTGTTTAACATTCTTATTCCTTATTCTATCCCTCTTCTCTTCTCTGGCAGCTTGTTTCATTCCTTGGTTCTTCCCCCCCCCATGCATGGTCTCTTTGACCTCATGTTAGCTCTAGCTTTTCAACACATAACCCTTAATTGGAAAACGCTCTCAAAACTTTCTGTCCAACATTGGTGGAACAGTTTATGCCATTTTCATCGTCTGGATATTGCTTTTGCCTCCTCCTGTAAACCAATGGTCGATAGAGAACTTTTTTGGTTGCCACTCACTACTTATTTAGATAATTTGGTGTTGGCAGACAGCTCTCGTTTGAATGCAGAAAAGTTTAAGCCTCCTTAAATATTTATTTTCTCTGCTCTTTCTTCCTAATTCAGGTAATTTTGTTATCTTTTATTATTATATGATAATTATTGCTTACATTTCTATGTAATTATGCAATTCCATATTCCATTTCAATATGTAAGAGTCTCCCCCTTCTCTTCCCTTCCCCTCCCCCTCTCTTCTCTCCTTTCCCTTCCCCCTTCCTCTCACCTCCTTTATAAACTTAAACAGCTTTCTCCTTTGCATATCCGTTAGCCATTTTACTATTCTGTATTACTTTAATATGTCATTTTCTGTCATTGCTGACCTTTGTATTTGCTATTATTATTCAAATAAAGCTTTTCAAACTAAAAAAAAAAAAGAAATTAAAATGGAACAATATCACTGTCAGCAATGTCCATTCTCCTGTTGTAGAAGTTGAGAACAAACAAACTGCGTGCTGCTGGTAGCAAAGGTGTAATGTTGTTGATGTTCAGGCTAAAGTTCACAAACAACCGATGAGAATTTGCACTTCTAGAGTTAATGAAACTTTTAACCACAATACCGGCCTCGAAGAATCCTTTCGGAGCACAGCGATGAAACGGATTTTCTTGTTTTTATATACACCCCAGGATAGTAAGATGAATTCAGGTCCACATGGGATCGGAGCTGAATAATGTACAATAAAACGTATGTCAAAAGTTGTCACAGTTAAGTTGTGCAATGACCAGAAACAGAATATATCAGTTCACGAGGAAGCAGAAGTCAGGCTAGGAATAGGCAACTTCTTTAATAGTTGCCATCACCATTACTGCACGCTCTGCTTTTAATTAGTCAAAACGCATGTTGGACTAACTTTTGCTGATACATGTGTGGTCACAAAACTCTTGATCACACTCAAAAAAGTGCTTCATATGACGAGTAGGAAATAGTGGACTCACAGTTGATCATGATTAGGAGGTCTAGGCTAACTGCAAGCAGGGGGCAATTTTAAAAAGAAACAAATGTAGCTTCAAGTATAAAATAAAAGCGCGGGCTAAGCCAATTGTTTTTGCTTGTGTATCTTGAAATTATGTTCAGAACCTTAGTAATACACAGAAGAGGTAATACTCGATCAGCCTGAGCTATGCATATTTTTTCACACACAAGGAATCTTGCAATGCACATTCTGAATATTATAGCTGAGATGCTTGCAAATGTCTCAGCGAGTAGTTACCCGTCAGGCCCACCTTCCAGTCCAATGTTTTTCACCCACTTTACCACTTCAGACTGAGGGGTGCCATATGCATTACTGGCCTTACTCCAGTAGGACGAGCTCAGCTCAAACTGACAGGCCAGATTCCCTCCAGACAAGAGGCCAAGCAACTCACACCAGTTTCAGTCTAGTTAAGCCTCATCAGCAAGTTATATCTGGAACCCTGTGGCAGACCGACCACAGAAACCTAATCTGGGTATACCCTTTAATTTAGGGTGACATTGAGGAAAACGCAAAGGTGATGAGCAGCATGCTCACTAAAGTCTGACAGTGGCAATCACTCCGAGACACATTCCAGTCCACAATATGTAGCCAGCTGCGCTACTTATATTCCCTCTTTCATACTGAACATTGGGGCATATCAACAACAAGTAGCGATAATTATCGCTAAACTAGCTTAGCGCGTTTTTCAATATCGCCGTGTATCGCTGGTTGACATCGCCGTGTCAGCGGCATATTAGCAACGCTTAGCGCACAGGCGATGTAATTTCCAGCGATACACGGCGAGAATCGGCATTAGCGTGTGAAATCCGGCGAAGATTTCACAGCGCTATTGAAATGCTCGCTGATAGGGGAGTGTGGACCTAACCAGGCAATCCACCTCCCATTATCAGTATAGCTAAGTCGATTTGAAAGGAGACGTTAAATTACAGCGATAACCGCGGTTAGCGCGGTTTTCTATATCGCTTTGCGGATCTGCTGCAGGGTTGTAAATATGGCGAAACCGTGGACGCGAGTATTTACATGGAGTTATGGGCAGGAACGCCCACTTTGCATGTCATTAGCGATGTTCATCGCTGACATGCAAAGTGGGGAACAAAAAGCAGCTAACTCAAGGAAACTCGCGTTAGCGAGTCCTTGTAAATAGTGATTTACTGAAATCGCAGCTTTTACGGCGCTATGTGCCGGAAAAGCGGCGATATGTTTGTTGATAATATGCCCCCTACTTTGTTAATGGATTAAACTCCTTATTCAACCCTGTCCCTGGTTTTTAAGGTTACTTTTTTCAATTCTTATTTATTCTCTTTTAGCTGTTCAGTCAGTCTGCTCTTGTTTTTGCATACCTAGCTTTGAGATAATCCATCAATATCAAAACGTTTTAAAATATGTAGGTGAGGGAGGAAAAAAAGCAAATTTCTAAACATTTTTTAAAATTTATTTGTCTATTTGGAAGAACATACAAAGAAAAATAACAATGTGAAATAACAACAAACTGAATAGTTTTACAATAAACTTTAAATAACACATAATTTCATCTAATTCATCGTTTTCAGCTTAATTTCATAAACTATTATCGGAAATTCAATTTATATAGAAGTCTAAATCATGTTTGTGATAAAAAGATCTAGTAGGCATCTCAAACTGTTTGAATACATAATTCGTACATACTTCCGGGCCGTGCATCTTAAGCCCATAAACCATTTCACAACAATGGGATAAACTCAGAGAAAGTGCAATCATAGTATCAACTTAAACAAAATAAACCACCATATAAAAAAAAAATTATTGACTAGCGCCTAACAGTTTGGAGTATATATCTTCCTGTTTTCGCGCTCTAACCATTTTGCCGAGCCAGTCTGAATATATTGAGCTCAAGCAGGCTCTCCATTTTGTAGTACTAATGAACAAGTCATCTGCATTGAAATGTAAATCAATTTTTGATATCTCCCTGCCCTGGAAAATAGATAACAGACTAATGGGGGAATTATCGGATTTCGAGAAATTTGAATTGAAAAAATGATTTCAAGTTGCAGTAATATAAAACTCCAGAAATTATTTAATTTTGGACAATTTACAGCATCTTTAGCATCGCATCTAAAACAAGTTATTGAATATTCTGAATACATTTTATCTATTAGGGCCGGACAAACTCACAGGTCTCACATTCAAATCCTAGCAAGAATAATTCAGATTTATAACCTTTTGAGTAATTTGGTTAATTTGATAATTTTACAAATGGCATATTTCTCAAGAATCACAAATGTACTTCCATAGGCTAAGCCCAATGTTCTGGATATAATTTTTCTGTACTTACAGAAAATTCCAGAAGTACTTCAGGAAGCACTGACAGAGTTTTTCACTTCTTACATGAGAACACAATTCCTCATATAAAATTGTGATAATGCATGAACAGTGCTGTGAAAGAGAAAATACATGCTCCCAAGGTTCAATGGTGTAGCAGATTGATATATAGCTGACGTTGATCTAGACCTGAGCAAATAACACACACAAATTAATTTTGTCATCTATTAAACAAAAAGTCAGACATCATTAAGAAACTTTTTCTCTTCTTTTGAAAGACAAATTGGAAGTGTACTGTTTTCTTCTAGTAATTGTGCCAATTTCCTCCATCAGTATGTTTAACCTGGCAGTATTTTTCAAAAAATGGTTGGCGGGGCACTACCTCCTCTTTCTGAACACTGAGTAACTGCATCCTTTTCTAATGGATCAGATTTGTTCTGTCTTCTTAAGCATGTACTCTTCATGGTCAGAAGCCCTCAGTCATAGGCTTTAAAATCCTCCTGCACCATAACCTCACTGGTTGTCCCTTTATTTACTCAGATACGCGGTTACTGAGAAATTCCTGTATTGATGAGTTATCCCCAGAGATCCCTACGAATCCCAGGTTGGACCGTATAGACTGATTTTCTAAATGTGGGTAGTGTTTTTATAGGAACAGAATCAGTCTCCTTTTTCTGGCACAGCAACAGCTTTGCAACGTTTCCCAGTTATTTTTTACTGCAGTGCCCACAAAATCCACCATTTTCTGAACTAACTCTTCCAATTTCTCATTAATTTTGAAATTCTCTTTGAGGGAATTGCTGTATTTCATTACTTCTTTGAACGCAGTAGGGATATTTTACACTGTATTAATCACAAATAATGCAGGTAGTTTTTGACCTCCTTGCATTTTCATGCCAACCTTCTAATTAGTATCCCTTCTGCCTCTTTAGTTACCCGACTGAAAAAAGAAGATGTGTTGTAATGCAATTCTGGGTGAGTGTCTTTGCTTGTTTTGGATTCTGTGAACGTATTCTCTATGGCATTTATACTTGGCTTTCCAGGAAGGCATCTATTATTTTTCCCTCTGTCAAATGTTCACTGGCACTCTGTTTGATCCCCTTCCCCAAATGTGCCTCTGAGCTAGATTCTTTGGCAAGGAATGTAGGAAAGTACTGATGTAAGGGGAGTGGACTAAATAGGATTAGACTACTCGGACTGTTTTTATTATCTGGTATGAAAGATCCATGATATTCTTCTAGCAACACCATCAAGGTTTAACTGTTCGGGCAGAACATGCACAGGCGGGGAGCGGATGCAGGCTATCGGCTGAGAACACCGTAACCACACCCCCCTTTCCTCTTCCGATGCCAGATGCGGGAAACAGGAGGAGAATCGCTAAGCCGCTGAAAACGCTATGAAACGCTGTGTTCCGGGGGAAAATGCGAAAAACTCGCCAGCGTGACCCCGTGTAACAGGAGACAGGGAGCTTGAGCTGGAGCAATACGGGATCCAAGCAAAGCACGGAAATACACGGAAATACGCCAGCGTGAGCCCGGGTGAAACAAGAGACAGGGAGCTGGAGCTGGTGCAATACAGGTGCCGAGCAAAACAAGAAAATACACCAGCGTGAGCTCGGAAAAACGAGGGACGGGGAGCTTGAGCAATACAGGAGCCGAGTGGGGCAAGGCGAGTACCGGAGTGCCTTTCTGTTGGTTTCTGCAACACTGCTTCACGGATGCTGAGGTGCCCATCTTGCCTGCATTGCTATTTAACATGCTACTATCAGTCAGGCTCCATATTCACTTGGAGTGGCTTATCAGCTAATCTTTACACTCTACGAGCCTGGACAATCTCTAGGCGCGGTCTGCTGCAGGCACCCATGCTCCGTGGAGGAACAGTTTTTTCCCTTCTAAAAAGTTTTTGTTTTTCTTTCTTATGACATTGGGACCACCAGGTTACACTTCTAGAGAAGGTAAGTGCACGCATTTTTCCCTTAATGGTGTATGTGGGCTCCCTGCGCCACTTGGTTGAGGGTCGCTGGGGGGGTCCCAGGCATTAAGTCTGACTGTTTTTTTTTTTGTTGCTGGAGCTACTCGATAATTGCAGTATGCAAAATCTCACCAAAGGCGCTAAAGGCACTGTAACAGCTCACGCTCACGCTGACTCTCCAAGTTTGGGCCAACAGGTTAAGAAATGAGTAGGCCAGGCTGCTGCTCGAGCAAACCGCACGGCGACTCTTAGGAGGGACCTGGATCTGAATCCGAATCCGGAAACTACTGAGATGGCAAGCTCTGAGGCCGACAAACAAGATCATCTTGGGAGTGTCCTTGTGGACCTTGATTCAAGTACCAGTACTAGCCCTTTCCCTACTGTCTCTCCCAGGGCTGGCACCTTAGACTTGACAAAATCAAAGACAGTGATGCTGGCTGATCCATCTGGGGAAACTAGGGATCTTAAAAAGTATCCCTTATTTTTCAAAGCCAAGATAGGCTTGCCATCAGCGGTGCAGGAGGTGGCAGGGAACGGACCCTAGTCAGTGGATAATCCTTTGGTTTTAAGTAAAGATCGGATTCTTAGGGACCCCACGGAGGGCAGTCACTCTCCCCCTCCTTGCCTTTGCCTTCCTTTGGGGGGAGCTCGCCTGAACGATCTGAATGATCTACTCCTGTGGAAGATGTCCCGACACCCCCAGTAGAGACTGTACCTTTAGATCCACAGGTTTCGCAGTCTGAAGCCAGGCCAGAACTAATTCAAGACAATCCCTCTCAAGATAATAGATCATTCTCCATGCAATGGGATGCTAAGAGCCTCCTTAATTTGATTGTGGATGAGATTCGAGATCTGAAAGCCTCCCAATCTGCGGAAATTGCTGTAAACACGCCCGTTTAACCAAAATAGAAGAAAATATGGCTCAGGTCCCGGCACGTCTTCTTGAGGCAGAGACTAGGATTTCGCAATTGGAAGATCAGGTTTTGACTATGAACAATAAAGTTGCCACCTTTCAGAGCCAGAAGACCGCTTTGGAATATAAACTGGAAGAGTTAGAGAATCACTCTAGACGCTCCAATCTCCGCATTCTTGGAATTCCGGAGGGCCTTGAGGGACAGCAGACCTTTGTTGTATTCTCCTTAGGGTGTCCATAACAGGCTTTCCAAATATCATGTCCTTATATAGGCACAATTCGCCCAGCCCTTATATAGGCATAGAATCCCAGGCCTTATTTAGGCATTAAACCGTGCACTCCAAATACAGGCATGGTCTCTGACATCCGTCCACCCTAACGTCACAACGAGTTCATGAAGAACAGACCCTTAGGCTGCGGGAGTTTCCCTAGCTCAGGACTATTGATTTCTTCAAGGCCTCATCTATTATGCATGAACCATTATTCCTTAGGGGTTCATTCATGACGTCTTTCGTTGTCCAATTCACGTCAATGCTAACATTCCTAAGGTACCCTCAGGTATAAATATACCTTCCCTAGCCCCTGTAAACCAGAGGAGACCTCGACTTCAGAGGATCCCATATCCCGGCCTGACACACTGAGAAGACGCTGCCATTCCCTGCACTCAGAGAGCCCAGCTTCCAGCTTCCAGTGATCTGACTTCCCTTGCGGGGTGTTGGAGTTCGAGTCTGGCAAAGAGATTCCAACCTCTCTCATTCTTCAGGTATGGAGCTGATAAGAACCTAGAGGGACTCTTGGCATACTAGGCATACTAGACTTAACATACTCTTAGTATACCATAGTAAGGAATACTTCACCTACTTCTTCCCTCTTCCTACACCTAGGTTAGGTTAGGTACACTGGGGTAGAACTAGCTTAGCACTGCATCGTATGAGTACTCGCATTTTTAGTCTGTGTTATTTATGTAACAGCATTTGTACTAAAAGATAATGCTATCGCAGTATTATTTATTTCTACTGCTCACCCTGTACATTATTTATCTCGCATACTGTCTTGTGATCGTGACAGCACATTATACTTACACCAGAAACAAGACTGTTCAATAAATCTTTTATTGAAAACGCCTGTCTATTATTTCTGTGTAACTCTGAGGAAAACTAAGTATGCACGACTGAGCTGAGTGAAATAGTTATCTAGTGTTTCCACGACTCTGGGACACGTTCTGATTCTAAAAGGAAAACATATTGGTCATGTTTTGCGGCTGCCAGAAACTACTCCCTTCTTGTTGTCAAGGAGTTTCTAGTGGCCTCTGAGCTAGCTGGCACAAGTAATTAAGTTTAATATACTGGATAGGGACATACCGACCTTAGTCCTATGTCAAACCTATAGGATATATTATTCCAATGCGCAGAGCCTATTAGGGAAATAGGAGCTACACTACATGGCGCCCAACGGTTTGGTTAGGCAGTAATTCAACTTTAGATACTGAGTAACTCAGCCGTGCTATTTTCTCTCAAAGACCCCTACCCATATACTCCAAAAGAGGTCTGGAGTGGGCAGGGTTAGGTATCCGCCAAGGCTACATAGGGAAGCACCCTATATATTAGCTGTTTGGTTTGCTCAACGTTGAAGGATACAGTGTTCCAAAATATTGTGCACCTTATCTTTGTTTCCTTGAAACTTGTTCTACATTTAAAAAAAAAAAAAAAATGCCTGACGGTAACACTGACACCGAAAACGGTGGAACTGCGGCTGATCCAGCCCAAGCAGTAGGTTTTAACCTTACAGGTTTAAATGAAACTGAGGAGGGTGTTATACACATCCCTCAAAACTTAAGAAGAGCCATAACTCTAAAACTTATAAAACATGGCCTTTCGCCAAGAGGAGGTAGAGCAGTTTTCGTGATAGAGGCACATGAATCATTTCAGACAGAGGTATTCTATTCATGGGTACTACTTCCGGAATGCAATCCAACATCACAAACATTTCACTTCTACAAAGAAGATGATCTACCAGAGGAATACATTCCTTTCGAGGATATTGAAATTCCATTAACATACCAAGAGCATCAGCTCTGGTTTAAAGGCGCCCTAAAACATCACAAAAACATTACCAGGCTCAGTCCACTAGGTAGACCAGGAGCAAAATGGCCGATTTTAGCCGGCTACACACCTCATCCTGAACTGGATATAATGACAGATGAGGAATTATATACTCAAATAAAAGAGTTAATAAAAATTTACAGACAATTGGTCCAATATGTCATGCGGACTTTTACAGTCTGACCACTATTGACATATCCAAATCCAACTCCCCAACAGGGGAATACACTAAAAATTACACCACAGACTCTATATTCAGTCATGGGTAAAATGCCCACAAAACGTGAGCAAATTCCGTTTTGGATAGCTCAAAAATTACTCAAATCGAAGCAGTATTTCCAAATACTAGCCCACATGAGAAACACAGAATCCTAACAATCAGTTTACCGATGGGGATAACACCACAACTGGAAGACTGCACCACTTGGGGCTCAGTCTTTGCTGCCATCTATACTAAAACACATGGTATTCCGTCAATTGCGGTAATACCTGATGTCCTAAAACAAATTCAAAACGAATATGGGGCAGAGCCTGCTCTAAATTTAGGTATGAAATTACTGAAAAATTTCGACCAGGTCTCAACAATAATATTATCTAATATTAAAGGGGAGGCAGCAGCAGTGGCGATCCGCCAAAAATTGAGGGAATTCGATGTTACAGAACATCAAACTGAGCTACCCAGAATTATAGAACAATCTTATGGCGAATTAGGCAGAGATAGTTTGGGTGGAAGACCACTGAAACCAAAACTATCTGAAAGTCCTGAAAAGGACTCAATAAAACAAACTCCTACATCTTCTAAAAAGAAATGGGAGTCTACTAAACAAAAATCAAACGAGAAACGTTCTCAATCCCGAGGTAGGTCTCCTCAAAAGGAGCCCTCTGAAAGGAGGTATAACCTCAGGAATAGGGATAATTTGAGAAAACCTGATAGGTATCATGATACTGATACACGTTCCTCTCGTCCCTTTCAGATCTCACCACAGACTTCGGAAAGAAGAGGACGGACGGAACACAGAGAAGAACGCGTGACATCGAAAGACGACAAACACGCTCCAAAAACTAAAGTAAAACCTCAATTCTCCAAAAAGAAAGTAGCAGGTCTAAAGATAAGACATGCCGAGAATACTGAGAACGCAACTCAAGAACGGAGAATGGGCTCAGACCATGCTGGACAGTGCAGAAGAAGTCACAATAGTTCGCCAGAACCTGAGGGAACTTCTGGAGATAGTGGACTTGAATGAGTACATCACAGTTGAGACTGTAGACAGCAGGGTTAGTACTCCACAAAAGTTATATGACATAACACTCCGGATGGAGGGAGACAAACCTAGACAGGTGAAAGCACTTTTTTGGGAAAAACTATCAAAGGGCTATGACATACTTCTAGCAGAAAAGGACTGGCCACCACAATTTGTCAGGGAGTGCCCACACGGCGAGGACATAATTATGCCTGCCTTCTCCAACCATATACCAATGCATCTAAGATATACATATGCCAGGAAATGGGCAGTGGCCCAGGCCCCAGCATTATATAAAAATCATGTAGGATGGGATGAAGATTCACCTCACCATAATATACATCTGAAACATGAACCAACTGCACAACGGCAGTATCCTATTAAACAAGAAGCTAAAAAACAGGTCAGGGAGATCTTAGATCAACTTGAATACCAAGGGGTGATTGAAACATGCACCTCCTCAATGAACAATCCTTTGTTTCCTGTCTCCAAACCAGACAAAACATATCGTCTAGTTTTGGATTACAGACATCTAAACACTTGTTCTAAAACTTTTGCCGTGCAAATTGCACATAGCACAGCATTAATGAATAACATTGTGCGTAAAAAATATAAAACAACATTAGACATCTCAAATGGTTTCTTTTGTCAAAACATAGCACCTGAAAGCAGGTACTTAACAGCATTCTCCATAATGGGGACCCAGCGTCACTTTTGTCGACTCCCACAAGGGTTCAAGAATAGCCCAGGTTTATTCTCAGCGAGGGTAATGGAGTTACTACAAATTTATGACAATGAGGCATTGTCCTATGTCGATGACATATATCTGACAGACGATGACCTAGTAAAACACTTGAACAGGGTGAGCACCATTATACTGGGATTCGCCTCTGAGGGTTCCAAATTCAACTTTAAAAGTCCAGAATTGCCCATCTCAATGTCCTATTTCTAGGATATGAGCTTTCAAGTGAAGGCAAGAGCTTGGCAGCTAACTTTTTAGAAAAGTGTGCGCTGCTCCAACCTCCAAAAACGCAAAAAAACTTACAATCAATCCTGGGTTTCTTAAATTTTGGAAGAACATACATTATAAACTATGCAGAAAGGGTTAAACCTCTCTACGCATTAATCAAACGTGATTTTTCAATCAAAAACTGGACACAGGAACACACAGAAATGTTGCGTTCACTCCAGGCTAACATGTTAGCAACAAATCACTTACAAACACGCGTAAGGGAACGAAATTTGGTGATCCGAATAATTTCGGGTCAATGCGGATTCACCTACTTAACTTTCAATGAGGGTGAAAAAATACCAATAGCGTATAAATCACACTTGTACACACAAGCGGAAATGCGCTTCAGTTCTACTGAAAAATTCTAACAGCAGTTCAAACCGCTGTAGCAAAAGAAAGAGCCTTAGCCCAAGGGAAACGCATTATTATCGTAACCCCAGTACCTGCTTTAGAAGCGGTTACAAAAGCAAGCATTCCAAATGCTAAGGCATTGCATCCAAGATGGATACAATGGGTTAATTCTCTTGCTGCAACAGATGTTGAATATGTTTTTGATCCAGATTTAAAAACACAAGCCTTCCTGCAGTACGAACATGAATGTCCCCTGCCCACTGAAATTCTGCCTCTCGATCAGTACGGATTCATAATTTACACTGACGGATCCGCACAACCCGCAATAGGGGTAAGCAAGCTTACAGTGCAGCGTGTGCTATCGTTAAAGGTTGCATGCGAAATGGCATCTTCAGACCTATGGTCACTAAAACGCAGTCTCTAGGAGATTGTACAGCTCAGCCAGCTGAACTACAAGCATTCAAACTGGCACTTGAAAGTACAGATCGAGAATTCCCCACACTAATCGTGTGCGATTCCTTTTACTGTGTGCTGTCGTATAATGAATATATACAAAACTGGCTTGAAAATGGTTTCAAAGATGCGAAAGGTGGCACAATAAAGCACAAATTGCTTTGGGAACAAGTAGTTCAGTTGAAAAACGAACTACCAAAGGCTCACGTGATCCACACACTGAGTCATCAACGTGATGGCGTTCACGTTGCAGGGAATTCATTGGCTGATGAAGCCGCAAAGGGGGCTGTGCAAACGGCTTCCGTAGCTGCGATCACTCGTTCAAAAACAAAAATAGACGGTGAGATAATGTTGGCTGTCAATGCTTCAAGCAAAAGCAGCAGTGCAGCATTACCAAAAAAGTTTCCACTCAAGTACTCTTATGTAATTGATGCGAACAACGTTCCTTTTGCTCGAATCCCTGCAGTGGGGGATAGGGTAATACCAAACAAGGAACGCAGATTAGGACTAATCCTAGCAGCACACGAAGGGATAGCTTCTGCCCATGCAGGTGTTTCTGCAACAATATCTTTACTCAAGCAAAGATATTGGTGGCCTGGCATTAGAAAACAAACAAAGAACTATGTTTTAGAATGTGATATATGCCAACAGATGAAAGTTTCCACAGTGAAACGTCCTGCGCAGACACCCCTGTTAATTTCAGATAAACCATTAGCTTGTGTTTACCTTGACCACTGCGGTCCCTTACACAGGGACGGTAATTATATATATATCATGGTAGCAGTGGATTCATGCTCTAGGTTCCTATGGTTATGGCCTCAGCACTCAGCTGACGCTCGAACTGTTATAAAAGATTTGCGAGTCTTTATCGGCAGATACGCAATAGGCACGCTACATTCTGACCAGGGTCCTGCGTTTAGCTCTCGGGCTTACAAAGACGCCATGGCCAGTCTGGGCGTTGCATTGCGGTACTCCTCTCCATTCCATCCTGAGGGAAATTCGGTTGTGGAAAGGAAAAACCGGGACATAAAGCAGTCAATCAATCAATCAAATATCTTTATTCGGTTATAATAACAATAACCATAAAAGCACATTAAAATACATGATTAAAAAATAGTTTCTAATCCAACAAAGTACACAATTACATATCACATTATCATAGATTTCCGGAAGTTAAAAGCATTTTTAAGAAAGGCAATAACGGATGCAATGACAAATTCATTTTCTAAAAATTGCAATATTAAAAAGGCGGGTCGGCAATGCCTCAGACCAAGATTCTTTAAAACAGGAATAATCCATCTCTTTCTTGGTGTATCATTAAATTTACAAAAAAACATGATATGTATAGTTGATTGTACTGAGACATCGTCACAAGGACACTTACACAAATCTCTTGACCAATCATTTAATGCAGGAAAACTTAGAGATCTATATAAAATATCCAGTCTAAAACGTAACAGCAGAAAACGGTCAAAGTCTCCATCTGTTAATAGTATATACGGCTGGATTGTTGGAGTCAACAAGGTTAAATGATGAGCTTGTACCGTAGGCTTTCTCATTTCATTGGTAGCTCTAATTTCGGCCAAGAGGCCCATACAACTGGTTTTAAGAGCTTTTCTAGGTACACTGCGCAAGGAGCAGGGCTCTGTGAAATATTCCTGATGTCCTAATTTTGAAAGGAACATTTTCACATATTCCAACCATCTTATATGTTTGACACCATCAGACCCCAAGACGTCCGCTAATATATAGCGATTAAAACCGGTTTCTTCTGACGTCCAAATTCTATGCCAGAGAAGGACAGGCTGAATCTTGATCATGTCCTCCAAGTATGGCATACCCAATTCCTGGTGACAAATATAATTTGAGGTACTTTCTGGTAGGGCCAGGAGAAATTTGAAAAAATATTTTCCGCAATCTGCAGAGTTTTCACATCTGCGTACCCCCATATACCTGCTCCATAGGTAGCTATAGCCACACATTTAGCCCTATAAATATGTAACAATTCCGCCAATGGGCGCCTTCCTAGTTTACGGCTGAAATTTGATAGGGCCATTAACGCCTTGGTAAACAGCAGACGTCTAGTTTTAACTGCCTCAGACCATAATCCTGTCCTATCAAATAGTATCCCCAAGTATGAAACATAAAGCAGTCTATAACAGCTAGAGTATTAGGTTCGGGTGACGGGTGGGTCAAACACCTTAGTGGAGTTCAACGTGCACTTAACAATCTGCCAAGAAGTTCTCTAGGGGGGGTCACTCCATATGAGGTCCTATTTGGGACAAGAATGTGGGTACCAGACTTAGAAAACGTAGGCACAGTGGTGGAAAATAAACCCTTTGATATCAAAGATCGTTTGGCTGTTTTACAGGACTTGAACACATTAAGAACCAAACAAAGCAACGTATTCCTACAGTCAACCACCACTGGGGATCAACCGGCTGTCCCAGCAAGGCCTGTCTGGATTCCAAAAGTTGGGGATCTAGTCAGAGAAAAAATTGCGGACAAGAAGGAATTTGGACCTTCTTACAGACAACCAGTACCTGTCCTAGCAGTTCAAGGAACAAGAACAGTACTACTGCCGCCCCTTGCTGGAAGAAAGGAGAAAAGATTTGTGTCCATCGACCTGATCAAACCACAGTATGTGGCCAATACTAAATAGTAGGCCTCGTGGACTCCGACCTATTAGCAAACGCACTCCTCTCGCTACTATCCAAGAGGTTCATACTGAAAGACTGATAACAATCGAGAATTCAGCTGAAACAAATGAAGGACTATGCAACAACGCTATGGAACTCATCCCTCTTGAAGAACAAGTAACAGTTCGTCCAAATACACCTGTCTACACCAACATAACAAGTGATGAACTGGTTCCAGTGATTTCTACAAATCCTGATGCAATTCAAACAATTGTCAGAACTGCTTCTGGCTACTTCATTAACTTTGATACGTTCTCAGAAGATCCAAGTGAACCTGAAACAACGCCAGTGTCATTGAAATACAAGCAGCAAGTACAAGACTTTATTCACTTTCTGAAAAAGACTTATTTGGTTTCTCCATGGATTGAACTCTGGATTACATCTGGACTTTTTGTTTTCCTGCTCTGGCTAGCTTTGGTAACAACAGTAAGCGTGCTAATAAGTGGCAGATACATCCATGTGAACACTGAAGGAAAAGACGTAAACGTACTTTTGGAACCTCATAAATCTTCCCATCGTGAAGCAAGAGACTTGTCATCAGTGAACATCACAGCTGTTCCTATACACGATGGTATAGTGTGGGACAAAACAGATTTTGATATATTCGGTCCGACGGAAGAATTGAACATTCCACATTTGTTTAAAATTTCACTAAGTGATTTAATCACGTCCAGTACCTATTCTGATGATTGGGACTTTGAGACTGTGACTGATATTATGTTTGACCTAGAAAGATCTGCTGCATTTTCTAAAAATGAATATTTAGAGGGGTCATTAGACTATGAAGAACTGTATTGTTATAATCACTATGGTCATCATTTTTTGCATAAATCTGCATATCCAAGAAATGTGTTTATGTTTAACCAATGGGAACATTGTCCTACACCACCTAAAGGTAGTTCAAAAACATTTGCCAGTAAATTTCCATATTTTTCAGGTTACAATACATCTGATCCAGAAATGTTTTACTATAAAAATGTAAACATAACAGGTCTGAAAATTATGTTAACAAATACAAAACAGATTTATTCTGCATTATTTAATGCCCAACTGTCTAGACAGGGTTTTGACTTTTGGAAAGACACAATAGACACAAAAACGTTGTGGGGTACTAAAGAATGGCAAGTACAGGGGATAGAAGCTTTATTTAGAGCCTGCATCATCCCTGAACAAATAATGTTTTTGAATAAAACTATCCAACAAACATTTTGTCTTGGATTAGCCAAGATAAAAGATATGAACACACCTTCTGTACCAACTCCTGCAAAAAATAATGTAACACAGGCAGTGGTGACAGTCGACAATATACTACAACTCAACAGATCTAATCCTGATTGGAAAAAATGTTTGATCTGGCCCACAGACACGAATAACTGTCAGGAAAGATTCCTGAATAAAACTCAGGGCTTTACTATTCATAGGCCAGACCCAAGATACGTCCAAAGACAACATCCGGGGTAGTAACAACATACAGTGTAGGGAAGTTATGCCTCGATTGGCTGCATACCTCTACACTACAGGATGTAAAACAACACTTATCCTTACTTGCAAAAGACGCAGATCTTAGGGATTTCTTGCTTGGACCAAGAAAACCGCGTCAAAAACGTTTCATATATGCCGGCATTTATGCTGCTTATAATGAAGCTTGGAAGGTGTCACAGATAGAGGCCGCAGAACGAATACCTGAACTTGATCGTATTAATTTAGAGAAAACACTCTCTGTGGTCGACAATGGGTTAACAACTTTGTCCTCCAGAATATATTCATTGGACGGCATTGTATCCTCTGCTATCGACATTCTAGAACAAGATTTGGCGATGTTACAACAAGGCCAATCTCAAATACGTTCTATTATGTTATTAAGCTGGACGCTGCAATCAATGCGACCGGGCTATGTGCCCTGGCGTTTCATCAACACAACGGCTCTGTTTGCAGAATACAATCTAACTGATAAACAGATCGAAATGGCACAGAGAGGAGAAAAATATACAGTGCTGAGCATTGAAAAACTGGAAAAGTTACCATTCACAGTGGCAGAAAAACCAGCTACAGAATGGCTTATTCATGGCAAAATTACACTACCTGTGACTACTTTTCAGTTTCAGTATTGCCTCAGACAAATGCAAGCAGGAAAATATGAAAGGTTGGGTAAGGAATACATTAAGACATCTTGGGCTTTACCGTATACATATAGATGTTGGAGCGGGGATCGTGAAGTGTTTTTAAGCGGTAAAAACTGTAAACGTGCACTAAGCGGTCCACTTATGTCAGGACATTTCCTTGCACGGGGCTTGTAATGGTTCTGTGGCAAATTTGTCTTGCCATCAGCAGGGTACACCAGCTGCTGTGATTAATCCAACGTTCGGACAACTTTCTAATGGGAGTTACCTCATGTTGAATGATCAGAGTTGCTGTGGCATGCTGCCAGGCATCCCATATCTAGTAACGGTCAACTCCAGGGTCACTTGCTGTATGCAAGTATTGTTTGCCCCAATAGACACAGTCAGGGAGTCGCCTTTGTGGCTTTCGCTGAACGTCTCTTTTATAAGATTTGATACTTTAAGCAGAATGAAAGCCATGCTTTTACAACAAACAGTGCCTTTAACCTCGGCCAAAGAAACCTATGATCTGCAAATTGCAAGGACTTCGGCTGAGATACAGACCTTAATACGTACAAACTGCCCTATACATTGTGTGGAAATGATAGGACGAATTTTCAACATGTCTGATACAACAGGAATTGTACATGTATTTAAGGGCATCTGCTCGGGTCTGTTAGCACCTTTCCAGGCAATACTCGGAATCATCCCGAACTTTGCACATTCGGTGTTTGGTGGCATACCATTAATTCTAGCACTCGTTGCCGGAATTCTATTTCTCTTCCTGCTATTTCGCTATGGCCAGCCAATTCGCCGACATCACTCCGAGCGACATGGAGAAAGCTCTCCTTGAACGAAAGTGCCGTGAGCAAATAGTACAGCTTTTGGGCATAAATCGTCTACGGGACCTTAATACCACATGGTTCCTGTCCTTTAGACCAATCTGGCAAGATTGCATCTTACCTGTTCTACGATGCCTGCTATGCGGTGTAGAATGCGTGTTGGACACCTGTCTAACATTTCCATCGGATGCGCCAACGGATGTCGATACTCTGCTGGACCAGATAACGGCCCACACTATGTGTTGTCCCCAGTGGCTTCGTATCCTGATGACAGCATTCATTGAGATCTCACAGACGCTTCCGGCTGCTGCTGAGGTACGAGAAAGAACTACAGGCACACAGGTAACAACGGACGCGAACATTGCGACAATTGAAAGCAATGTTTCACATCTCTGTGCGATTAACCTGCTTCACGAGGTGTTCCAACTCACACCAACAGTGGATGATGTTTTGTCTATAGAAATAGATGATCTAATGTTTACACCAGACCCGTAAACTGACTCTGATTCAGCATACAGTGTTCCAAAAATACAGCAACAATTTGGCCTTCATTTTTCAAAAACTTGGAACTCTACCAAAAATTGAACTTTTTCCCATTTTTTCGAAGGAAAATGGAACTTCAATCTGCTTAAAGTAAAACTAGCCTTATAGTACAGACTTGGGGGCCGATTCCGATTCGGGCCGGAAATCTCTCCGACCGAGCCGGACTCGGAGTGATTTCCGACCGAATCGGACTCTGGCAGCCCGACCGAACGAGTACGATGCGCACGTATGCCATCGGACTCGATTCGGTCGGACTCCCATTGAAGTCAATGGGAGCCAGTCGTACGACGCGCATGCACGGGCTCCCATTGACTCAATGGGCACGACGCGAACAAGGCGCGCCCTACAGCGTGTTCGCGTCGATGCGGGTCGCGCCATACATGCACGTGTAGGGGGGACCAATTGGGTCACCCCTGTGTGCGACTCGCGTGCCTACGCTTCCAGGGGGGTCGACACGGACCCCCAAAATACGGCTCCGACAGCTCCTTGGAGCCGGACTGCGCGAGTCGGTCGGAGCGGTCGAGGTGCGCATCGTACTTACCCGGCCGGGGAACGTCTCCATTGCGCGGTGCGAGTCGTCCCCGTGCGAGTCGGTCGGATCGGTCGGGTCCTGCGAACGAGTCGGTCGGAGATTTCGCGAGCGCACGCATCGTACTCGCTCGCCCGGACGCACTTACGATTCGGTCGGGAAATAGGGCTCCGAATCGGATCCGGTAAAGCCGAATCCGATTCGGAGCCCTACCACCCGAGATCGGAATCGGCCCCTTAGCGTTCCTTCCAAAGACATTTAGTCATCTTGTGTGTCTACAACAGTTCATTGATTTTGCTGACATGAAATGACTTTGATTTATGAACAAACTTATCGATCATTTTTTTGTCAAATGTAAATATTACTGCTTACTACATTCCAATTGCATTTATTTTCGAATTTTATGCCTGAAATGATAAGCAATGCTTCAAATGTACAGTACCTTTTTGCATTCTAATATGTTTTTTTTTTTTAAATACCTTTTTTAAAATGGTTTTATGAAATATTTTAGAAATATGCGGTACTCCATTTTTATGTTTAGCATTTTAAATGTTTAGCATTTATGTATTATCGTATACACGAAAGAGGAGTGGGTGTTGTATTCTCCTTAGGGTGTCCATAACAGGCTTTCCAAATATCATGTCCTTATATAGGCACAATTCGCCCTGCCCTTATATAGGCATAGAATCCCAGGCCTTATTTAGGCATTAAACCGTGCACTCCAAATACAGGCATGGTCTCTGACATCCGTCCACCCTAACGTCACAACGAGTTCATGAAGAACAGACCCTTAGGCTGCAGGAGTTTCCCTAGCTCAGGACTATTGATTTCTTCAAGGCCTCATCTATTATGCATGAACCATTATTCCTTAGGGGTTCATTCATGGCGTCTTTCGTTGTCCAATTCACGTCAATGCTAACATTCCTAAGGTACCCTCAGGTATAAATATACCTTCCCTAGCCCCTGTAAACCAGAGGAGACCTCGACTTCAGAGGAGCCCGTATCCCGGCCTGACGCACTGAGAAGACGCTGCCATTCCCTGCACGCAGAGAGCCCAGCTTCCAGCTTCCAGTGATCTGACTTCCCTTGCGGGGTGTTGGAGTTCGAGTCTGGCAAAGAGATTCCAACCTCTCTCATTCTTCAGGTTTGGAGCTGATAAGAACCTAGAGGGACTCTTGGCATACTAGGCATACTAGACTTAACATACTCTTAGTATACCATAGTAAGGAATACTTCACCTACTTCTTCCCTCTTCCTACGGTTAGGTTAGGTACACTGGGGTAGAACTAGCTTAGCACCACATCGTATGAGTACTCGCATTTTTAGTTTGTGTTATTTATGTAACAGCATTTGTACTAAAAGATAATGCTATCGCTGTATTATTTATTTCTACTGCTCACCCTGTACATTATTTATCTCGCATACTGTCTTGTGATCGTAACAGCACATTATACTTACACCAGAAACAAGGCTGTTCAATAAATCTTTTATTGAAAACGCCAGTCTATTATTTCTGTGTAACTCTGAGGAAAACTAAGCATGCACGACTGAGCTGAGTGAAATAGTTATCTAGTGTTTCCACGACTCTGGGACACGTTCTGATTCTAAAAGGAAAACATATTGGTCATGTTTTGCGGCTGCCAGAAACTACTCCCTTCTTGTTGTCAAGGAGTTTCTAGTGGCCTCTGAGCTAGCTGGCACAAGTAATTAAGTTTAATATACTCGATAGGGACATACCGACCTTAGTCCTATGTCAAACCTATAGGATATATTATTCCAATGCGCAGAGCCTATTAGGGAAATAGGAGCTACACTACACCTTATCATGGGTGGATTCATTCATTAAAAAGAATGTCCTTCCAGAGTTTAACGGGGACCTTACTATTATGCGAGCTCATCGTGTGCCAGCACATCTCCCTCCCAACGCCAAATTCCCATGGACTATTCTGGTTAATTTTGGTGATTTCAGGGTTAGGGAACAAATATTAAGTAAGGCCATAAAACAGCGACAGTTCAGCTCAAGAGAAGTCCCACTCTGTCGTATCTTCCCGGATATGTTGGCTTCCGCAGCCAAAAGGCAGAAAGAATTTGTAAAAATGTTACATTTGTTTAAAGAGCAGGGAGCGCAGGCAATGATTGCTCAACAGAGCAAGTTAAAAGTGTTAGTTAAAGGTAGATTCCATGTCTTTTGCAATGTCCCGGAAGCACAGGAATTACTGCAACAAATCTCGTTGGATAAATCCTAGTGGTCTACAGACTATAACATGTTAATATAATGTTAGAGTGTTGATGTTATGAGTGACCATGTATTATTGATCTCTTTTCTTGCTGCTTTCTCCAATTCCAATTGCTAGCATATATTTGTAGATAATTGCATATAGTCAGTTATAGATCGTTTTCCTAGATCGGTCCTGTGCCTCCTCTGGGTTTTTTTTTTTTCTTTCTTGCTTTTTTTTTTGCTCCTTGTTCTTGTCCGAGCTCCTCGTTTCTCATTTATATATTTTTTTCTTATGAAGGAAGGGGGGGAAGGGAGACCGGTAGCACTAGGCCAGTCAAGGGGGGGGGAAGCGTGCCAGATGTGAGCAGGGACGGCGATCTGCTCATGGTGGTGTCTGGAGCTGGGAGGGGTCACGGGGGTGGAAAAGGGAGCATGGGGAAAAACAAAATCCATTTTTTAAATCCATATACATTCACTTTCATTCATTATTAATAGACTCACATTTTTCTAGATTTCAGACGGGGCCATTGATCATTTTCGTAGCCTTTCAGCACATTTTTATCTATGGTATTAGGCTACTCCGATATTACCTTGCCTGTTGTTAATGGATAAAAAGAGTACTTTGAAAATAGTCTCTTTTAATGTTAACGGACTTAATATTAAAAAGAAAATGCGGACCATTGAGGCATGGATTAAGACAGAAAATCCAGCGGCCATTTTATTACAAGAGACCCATATACCAGCTGGGAAACTAGCAGATTTCTCAATGTTTAGGTCCTGGGCAGCTTATAGGGGCTTCTCTTCATCTTCGGCATCTCATAGGGGCATGGCGATTTTTCTCAGTAAAAAACTTCAGGCTTACATTGTCAATTCTTTAAATGATCAGAGTGGAAGGTGGTGTTGGGCCACCTGTAACCTAGGGGGCAGACTTTTAACATTCGCCAGCATATATGCCCCAGTGGAAGATAACCCTATGCCGTATGAGGAACTTTTTCAATCATTAATCCAAGTACCCGGCGAATTGATCTTAGGGGGGATTTTAATTTTTTAATGGACCCTAAAATCTACTCCTCCGCTTTGTCCAAAAAACAGTTAAAACCTAAAACATTAAGAGCTTTGCTAAAATTATAGCTTGACTATGGATATTTTGGATCCCTGGAGGGCTGTATTTCCAACTAAGATTGCATATACTTGCTCCTCAGGTAGATTTCGTACTTCATCACGCATTGATTTTTTTCTCATTTCTAGAAGATTGATTTTTAGCCAGCAGAGAATCCTACAGAATGGGTTTTCGGATCATGCAATGGTGATTCTTGAGTTAGAGCTATGTAAATACACCATGACCCCTAAAAGATGGATGTTAAATAGGCAATACTTATCAGATGAGAACTGGGTGCTTTTTTATTAAAACTGAGATTACAGAATTTTTTGCGCGAAATCACGACTCAGCACCTCCGCATGTGGTCTGGGACTCGTTCAAGGCCTTTCTAAGGGGACTAGCCATCGGGAAGGATGTTGATAATTTTAGGAAAGCCAAGGAAGAAAAGCGAACATTAGAACAGAAAGTGCAAAGGTCCTTGGTACATTTCTCAGCAGTCCTTCAGCTTTTAACCAATGGCAGTTGGATCAGGCTAAGCGGGATCTTAGTGAAAAATATTATCTCAAAAGTGAATCTTTTCATCAGCACCACAGGCAAAAAATCTACGAAGAGAGTAACTATACCGGGAGGTTCCTTGCATGGCAGGCAAGGGAGCAGGCCATAACTAATCAAATAACTGCATTGAAATGTCCTATAACTGCTTCCCGAACTGACGACCCGGTAGCAATAGGGGATATAATGCTACAACATTATAGGAGCATATATGGCCAACAACAGACTATTGATATGACAACCCTGAGAAATTTTCTTCAGAAGCATGAACTGCCTGTACTCTCAGATGTAGAGAAATTGAGCATGGCGAGTCCTTTCACAAAAAATGAACTGGAGGATGTGATTAAAAATCTTCCAAATGGCAAAGCCTGTGGGCTGGACGGCCTCCCGGCGGAATTCTTTAAAACTTTTTCCAACACCATCTCGGATTATTTTTTATTGCTGGCCAACTCAATTTTAGAGGGTGGAGTGATACCATTGTCATTTAGAAATGGGAATATAGTCAGTTTTTAAAAAAAAGGTAAGGATAGTGAAGACCCCAATTCCTATCGTCCCATCACGCTTTTAAACTCGGACTATAAAATAATCACTAAACTTTTAGCTAATCGTTTTAACCGAATTGCCTCGCATTTAATTCATCCTGATCAAAATGGGTTCATTTCTGGGAGGCAGCTTGGCACTAATACGCACTATTTAGCAGAAGCACTTGATTATTTTGAGACTCGAAGATACCAGCTCTGGTCCTCCTTTTAGATGCCGAAAAGGCATTTGACCTAGTTGTCTGGGAGACTTTATTTTTTATTTTGGCAAATTTCGGCATACCTCCTGAGATCACAGGGTTGGTCCAGAAATTATATCTGAATGCAGAAGCCAACATAATTATTAACACCACGGCGGTCGGCCTAGTTAAGGTTAAACGGGGGACTAGACAAGGATGTCCATTGTCTCCGGTGCTATTTGCCTTTTTTATTGAGCCATTGGCGATCACCATCAGGAATAGCATGGATATCTGCCCTCCATTGCCAACTATGGCAAAATTGAAATTATACGCCGACGACATTATGCTTATTATAAAGCCTGGGGAGGAGGTTCAAGCAAAAACTTTTGAAATTTTTGAACAATTTGAATCACTTGGCGGATATAAAATACATTTAAAAAAGGCAGAAGTTATACAGTGTGGCGGAGCACCTATGGATTTGCATCTCAATATTCTTTCTTGTTTAAATACAAAACCGAAAAGATATCTTGGGGTTTATTTTTCGGCACAAATTATTGACTTATATGATTTGAATTTTGCCCCACTTTTACGAAAGGTCCAGGATTTATTCTTCCGATGGAATTCACTGCCATTAAACATTTTGGGCAGGGCTGCATTGATTAAAATGTCAGTTCTTCCGCTGTTTAATTTTCTCTTCTCAGCTATTCCCTGTGTTTTAATGAGTTCCTTTTTTTCCAAAATAGAGTCTATGGTTACATCTTTATTATGGGGGAAAAAAGGTCCCACGAATTGCACTTAGCACTTTATATGAGGAACTGGAAAATGGTGGATTAGCTCTCCCAAATTTGAGGGATTATTATTTTGCATATTTTGCACAATACATGTCCAGATTTAAGCCGGAACTGCAATCAGGTCTTTTTATTAATTATTTTATGAACTTAGGGGCAGATTTACGAGCCCTCTGCGCCACCAGTACGTCATTTTTCGCGACGTACTGGTGGCGCAGGGGGCTGCTCCATATTTACAAGGAGAGGAAAAGCCACCCTGCGTGACTTTTCATCTCCTTGTAAATACGGCCCCTTCACACGCAGCACTTTGCGGTGAAGGGGCGTTCCATGGGTGTTGCTGTGGGTGTTCCCACGCAACACTCATGGAACAAGACATCTCCAGAATTACGAGAAATCGTAACTCTGGAGATGCGTCTGAAGCTACGCCACCCTAGAGGTGGCGTAGCGAGAGCACCGAGGAGAAATGTTTTCATTTCTCCTCGTTTTTCCTCTTTCAATGCGTGCTGCATTCTGCAGCACGCATTGAAAGGGAAAATGGTTGTAGTGATTGTTTTTGTGCAGGAAGGTTCCCTTCCTGCACAAAACAATCTCCTCACGCACGCAGGCATCCTTGCACCATGGTGCAAGGGTGCCTGCGCCGGCGCATGGCTGCAGTTTGTGCGCCAGCGCAGGGGGAAGCACAAGGATGCGACATATTCTTGTAAATATGTTCCATCCCTGTGCTTCAAAACTAACGCAGCACGGCGCAGCAAAATGACTTGCTGTACCCCGCTGCGTTAGTTGAACGTAAATCTGCCCCACAATTTGTAAAGAAAATCAGATCCACTGCCCACTAACAATTGTTAAATCTTCTAAATTAGTACGATATCAGTGCATACAGTGGTTTTTCCATAAACGCCAGGCCTTTTATAGAAGATATTCTATTCCTGTAATTAACTCTTCATCTTCATTATCTGGCCCTATCTTACAATCCGGGATAAGAGAATCGTCGGTAATCACACAAAAATGGGCAAAGGCTGGATTTGGGAAAATTTCAGATTTTTAAGGAATGATAGATGGCTGAATATAACTGAAATGTCTTATTTAATTCCAAATGACTTTCTTCTCCTTGGGTCATATAATGTCTTTAAACTAGATCTGGTTCAGATCATTGAACGGAAATCCTTAGTTTATGATCTATTAGAAGACATTGGGGCCGATTCCGATCTCGGCCGGTAGGGCTCCGAATCGGATTTGGCTTTACCGGATCCGATTCGGAACCCTATTTCCTGACCGAATCATACGTGCGTCCGGGCGAGCGAGTACGATGCGTGCACTCGCGAAATCTCCGACCGACTCGTTCGCAGGACCCGACCGCTCCGACCGACTCTCACGGGGACGACTCGCACTGCGCAATGGAGACGTTCCCCGGCCGGGTAAGTACGATGCGCACCTCGACCGCTCCGACCGACTCGCGCAGTCCGGCTCCAAGGAGCTGTCGGAGCCGCACTTTGGGGGTCCGTGTCAGACCACCCTGGAAGCGTAAGCACGCGAGTTGCACACAGGGGGGACCCATGGGTCCCCCCTACACGTGCATGTATGGTGCGACCCGCATCGACGCGAACACGCTGTAGGGGGTGCCCTTGTTCGCGTCGTGCCCATTGAGTCAATGGGAGCCCGTGTACGCGTCGTACGACTGGCTCCCATTGACTTCAATGGGAGTCCGACCGAATCGAGTCCGATGGCATACGTGCGCATCGTACTCGTTCAGTCGGGCTGGTAGGGTCCGATTCGGTCGGGAATCTCTCCGGGTCTTTCTCGGTCGGAGAGATTTCCGGCCCGAATCGGAATCGGCCCCTTAGTATTAAAGAAGCCTGGGGAATGGAAAAAGCGTTTAGCCTCTATCAAGGGTATTGATTTGGAGGCGAAGGCCATAGCCAAATGGGCAAAACATGAGGAGATGGAAATTACAGCGAATATGTGGTCAGCAGTTAATAATCTGAATTTTTGTACATTAAGGGGAGCTAATTGGCGTAGGATGTTGTTTTTTAGTAAATGGCTACTTTATAGAACTCCACTTTTTCTATCTAAGATTTATTCCAACCAATCTGCACAGTGTTTTCGTTGCCTTAACCATCCTTCCGCCAATTGGACACATATTATACTACAATGCCCCTTGATTCAGAGGTTCTGGAAGGACATTTTTTACTATCTGGAACACGAATGTGGAATTTTTACAGGATTAAATACTCGGTTAATAGTACTTGGCTATGACCCAGACCTTCTCCTTTCAGATAAGCTGATTAAATTATTATATATCGCAATGGCTGTCGCAAGATCCCTTTTACTTCAGAGATGGCGATCAGACGCTATACCATCTAAATATGAATGGATTCGGAAAATGAAGCAAGTAAAAAAAAGCGAACGAGCTTATGCATTGAGAATAGGCGGACTTAAGAAGTTTGAGAGGGTTTGGGCAGTCTATTTTGATTAAGATTTTAGAATTTAGCCTATATCAGCTGAGGATTCTTAAAATATGTTTTAATTTTATGCATAGTAATATCTGTATCTTAATCTATTTTATGACATTCAATATTTTCCTTGTATTTTAACCATATTAATGAATACAGGATCAATCAGTATTTTGAACATACTTATGGATCTGTATGTACATGTCTAAGGTTTAATCAATTGTTTAGTGTGTAGTAATTATTAGCAGTGGATTCTGTTCCAGGATATAACATGTGGGTCTTCTCTACAGATTTTAGGATGTACCGTTTTTCCGGCTAATTGGTGCTATTTAACAATTCTCTATTGTTTTTTGATATATTTGATGAATTTTATGGATGTATTTATGGATAACAACTTTTGGTTATATGGATTTCAACAAATAAAAAAAAAAGGTTTAACTGTTCATTGTCACACTTCAACTGCTGCTCTCTTCTTTTTCCCCTTTGGTCACTTTTCCTTATAGTGGGGGACTCACAGAGGTTTGATTGGTTGCTCACATCTTACCACCCACATCCAGAACTCTTCCTTAGGGTTGTAGTCTGTAATATTGAGTAGGGAATGTCATGAGCAGGCGGATGGTATTTCACTTCTGCCAAAGTCAATTCTGTTTGGATTGTCAAAGTCCCTTCTGGAGATTTATGTATCCCCCTGCATTATCCCTTTCTCTTGATGGTGGTGTTTTGCTGTATCAATCAATCAGCCACATCTTCAGAATCTATTGTGTTTGCCACGTTTATGCTATTTTCTTCTTCCACCTATGTTCCATTTCTATGGGGTGTTGTGTATTATCTTATTGAATTTCTTCCTCTATTAAAATGTTCAACTGATGAGGGGAAAAATGTTTCTATCAAAGAGTGGATAAGCAGCACAAGGTTACAAATCATGCAAGATGTGGGGACAAGAGGATCAAGAGTGGGGCAGAACTTTTTGGGTGTTTTGTGGGGAACCTGTCCCCCTACATTTTTCTCTAATAAATTATGCATAGCGCTTCTGAGCTGCTGATGGAGTAACTTTTAAAATTGTCTCTGACCCTTAACCATAAGGCTCCTTTTCTAAGATCCTTGAATTTTGGTGCAGGAATACCAGGAGCTGGAAATACGGTTTCCTACCAGTATTTTAGAAAAGAAACAGAGATCATAAATTAGTTCCCCTGTTATGTGAATAACAGGAAACCCCGAGAATTTCAGGTCCGATTGTATATCCACATTCTAGGGAATATAACAGGCCCAAATTTGAATCCATTTAATGCTTGCTTGAATCAAGTAGTAAGTAAATGCAAGGACTTTGAGTTGGCCCAGGGTGCAGGTGGTCGGCAGGAGGAGGGGCAGGAGTGGAGAAGAATTCTTTTGGGATCGTTTGCTGCTTGTTCCATGCTGCAAGAGGAATCCAGATGAAGGCCGGGAGCAGTAGCTGCCTGCATGACCAGGGTTTGGTGTTTCTGAGCCTTGAACTATTGATCTGGTATTTGTGGGCCTATACATTTTGGGATGGAGGTACCAGAAAACCTGTAGTTGCCTATAGTATTGACCTTCTGAGAATACTGCTCAGCCAACTCATAATAAGTGGTGTAAATACTTCCCTCTAATCATTCCACTTTGGAAAGAAGCATTGTAATCCACTTCTTCTTAGCTTTTTCTATTAAATGTGACACATTCTCAATTTCTCATTACATGTTTTACTTATGTTCTTTTGGATTGAGATACTGCATTACTTAAATCAGCTCTCCTTCTTTGCATTCATCTTCATCCACCATTGCCCCTTCTGAGGGGCTCCTCCACTCCAATCTGTTACTGAGGAGTTGATTGTGCTGTTTAATCTGAGTAGACCCTGATTGTTGGCTGCATTCCTTCATGCACTGTCTGTTTGCCTTGTAGGTCATCAGTGGCAGAAGCAGTACTGATACTGGCTCCTTAAATCTTTACTTGGGCTGAAATATCTGCTGTAAGTGTAAAGATTCAAGACACTGCTTTCCATCATCGCCAATACACCTTCCCGCAGCTTTCCTGAAAGCTACAAATTCTGTTCTAACTCTTAAAGTCAGGGCCTGGTCTGGCATCTCTTTGACTCTTACTGCATCCTGCAAAACGTCCATTCCTCTTGGACCAGTTATAAAACATCAGAGTGAATGTTTTGGCTTTTTTTTCCTGGGGTCTTGCTTTCAGTAGCACTAGGCTGTAATGGAAACAAGTGTTTCAGATCCCCAGGCAGAGATCGAACCTAGCTCCCTAGTGATTCAACCAACACAAATGTCTGCATGATGCAACTGCAGGAGAAGATGGCAGTGTGGACCATACCTGGAGGCATCTTCTTGACTGGCCTCTACAAAATGAGAAGGCCGGGTTCTCTATAGGAAAAGCAGGAAGATGCCCATGTCTGTATAAACTCCGAATGGACTCAGAGAGGCTAATATAAGTAATAATATGTGAAGTTATGGATCTGTGACTGAATATGATTATAGTGAAAAATATTTTGCAATGCAGTAAAAATGGTCTCAATTCACACAGGAAGGAATTTGCCTGGGCATTTACAAAAATGTGTGAGCAAACAGCATCCTTAGCATAACTAAAAACTGCACTCCCAATCTACAATTTGGTACATTTTAACAATACAGTCAAAAGCCTGTCAGCAATCAACAATTAAATCCCTATGAGAAATATAAATCCTCACTATTTTGACCTCACAAAAGTTGTGCTCTGTTGATTATAAAAATAGGAGTGGCCATGTAGCAAGAAAATAATTTTGAACAATGTATTTGTGGCTTACCTGAAAGCCTATATGGCGTGAAAATATAATCATGTATTCCTATTGCTTTAATGTTAATGTCCCTCTGCTTATGTATATCACAACTGGCACTGATATAATTTACAATCAAATGTGGATGTCAATTTATTTTATTAATTGGAAGAGTCGATTAGTATCCATATGCATGCTAAGTGAGATGACGCTGGTAGGCCTAGAAGCCATTTTGTTTGAGACAGTACATTTGCACATTTCCTGTATCTCGTAGAAAAGCGAAGCCTCATTTACAATGTTGGCAACCAGAAGCATTATTTTAGAAAATTAATGAATTCCACAGTGTGTTCATCCATTTCCATGAGGGCTGTCGGTGGCGGTCCGACCTGCTGACAGCCTTTTGGTCTGACAGCCAGATTATGATACCGGCAGTCGTGTCATTTGCTGTTGGGAGAAAACCACTGCCTCCGACAGGATATAGGATCGCGTCAGGCAGTGGTCGGACTCCTATCCCTACAGTGGAGGTGGTGCCTGCGCAGGCACTGCCATAGGCATTAGGATGTCTGTTTCCGACTGCCTTTTCAGCCGTCGGTGGAGGTCCGCCCGACATCTAGGGCAGCGGTCCGAATCTAGGACTATGATACCGGCGGTCAGAGCGCAGCGGGCAGGGGAAAGACCGCCGCCTCCGACCAACAGGCTCTAGTCACATCGCTTTTACTATTGCGGCTTGTGCTGCGGCCCTTTTCCGAGCTGCAGCACAAGCCTCAATAGAAAAAGGGATGTTTCCGACTGCCTACACAGCAGTTGCATCCTAATCTGGCAGGTGGGACCTCCAGCTACTAGTCGGGTGGTCCCACTCCCGCTGCGATGGCAGTCGGACGCTCTTCCGACCGCCATCGTAATAAGGCCCAAAATAAGGAACCCTTCCTTTTACATGACAATTTAAATAATGAAAAACAAATCCTATTTTTCTCTATGGTACACAACTTAATGAAACTTACCCATTGTCAAACGTGGATGATGGAATGGACCTTCAAAACGTGTCCCAAACTATTCCCTCAAACATACACCATACATGGTGAATATGAAAACACGAATATCCCTTTTGTGCATGTTTGAATACCAAACAAACAAAGCAGCACCTTCTCTGAACTCCTAAATAATATCAAACAACATACACATAACAAAATATATCGCAACACCTTAAAAAATCTACCACTTAGGGCCAGATAACGACCATGGCGTTGAGACCGCAAGCCTGCAGCAGTGGCAGTCGGGATAACGCAGCCAAGCCGGCGGCATCCCAACTGCTGCATTACAAATTAATCGTGGGGCTGAGGGTAATGCTGCAGCTCTAGGAAAGAGCCACAGCAACTGCCGGCCATGCCTTAGTACATCGGGGCAGTCGGGCGTACCGTTTCCCTGCAGCACGGTCTGCAGGAGCAACAGTGAGCGCAACTGTGCAGATAGCATGGGGGCACACATAGGTGTCACCATGAACATGTTTTCAGGGTACACTCACCTTGGAGACATGTTTTCACCCCCAAACATGCCTCTATGCCAACCTTTTTAAGGCGACATCTCTGCCATGAAAAGTTTGGTGAAAAGGCAAGTTGGAATAGGCTCAGCGGGTTGGAATAAGCACAGCACCATCTTCATTTCCTGACGCTTTCCCCATCACCGCCCCGCCGGGATCCAGGATCCTGGTGGTGTTGCATTGGTGTTTGGATCAATGAGGATGCAGCAGTTGGACCACCACTGCAGGTAGGGCAATCTTGGGACTGCTGTACTTGTAATAAGGCCCTAAGTGCAGAATACTCCACTAACAGCCAATTCACTTTCAAAATCAAAAAAATTATAGCACTAGCCTATGCCCCTGTCACACATGTAGTCAACCACTATAACTTACTAATAGAAAGCCCTTTCTAACAACAAAATAAAGACAAACGTAGGGGCATATGTGCAACAGAATGACGGAGTGTGCCGTTAAGAAAATCTTGCCATGCCACGCTCTGCCATTCTGAAAACGCAGGGATGCACTGTATTTGCAAAGATACGGTGCACCGCTGCCTTTCCCCTAGCACTGGTGCTAAATTATGCTGCCTAGCGTAAACGCAGGCACCCTTGCACCACAGTGCAAGGGTGCCTGCATTGGGGGGAATTATTCTTTATATGCAGGAAGGTGTCCCTTCCTGCACATAATCAATCACAAATGGCGATTTGTAACTCCTATATGTGCTGCATTGTGCAGCACACATAGAAGTTGCAAATCATAATTTTTTTAAGGTGTCCCTTCCTGCACATATTATAGACCAAAAAGATATCCCTTCTAGAGTGCGACCGGCTCCTTGGAGTCTATAGTAGGACCAATGGTACACCGCGTGATGGCACACCCACTGTTAGGGGTGGAAAGGGAAAATGATCTTTTTCTTTATATAACCCTCAGCCACTCTAGTAGTGTCATACTTCATAATCGGGTTCACCCCTACTCCTAAAGGTCAGGGTGGGCTCAACCATATTCCAGGGAGCATTTATGAAGATAGGGTGTAAGGGGGCGTAACTTTAAAGATAAAATTCCTCACTCACTCTTAAAGTATCCTTTATTAGTAGAGTGGGAGGGAAAGATAAAATATAAAATATGTGAGGATATGATGGTCCTATGACCCTAAATCACCAACAGGTTTCAGCCCTGTTCTACTGGCCTATATGAGGTCCGGGGCTTTTGTCTGAGTGGAAAGCGAAGAGGTCACTACCCTAATTAGGTGATTGAGTGGTTATTTCTGAGAGCATGCAATTAACATGCATAAGATTCCTAAAATGTGTACTTGCCGCTGTTGGGAAATACCTGTAACGAGAAATATATACAATGTGCAAAACATCAGGTGCAGATGAGAATACTGCATTACTGGGTACAGACATTCTGCTTCCAGAATAGTAAATCATACCAATAAGGTCCCAAAAATGCATCCAATCTTGCAAATCGTCTCTGTAAAGAAGCATACCATAGTTTGTGATCTCATACACATGCATTCACTGATGCGTTGTTCAATCAGAAGTGATGTGGTTCTATTGTCTGTCATCATGTTTTCATATAGTACAGCGATATACCTTTAGTATTTCACCGCTAAATCATACTTGCAAACCAGAGCCCAATAGTGGGGTTATGACAATCTTTCACACTGAACAGTCTACAATGCGTGATCACCAAGTGAAATTACATGTTAAAAATAGGAGTAGGGCCACTCAGCCAAATTGAGTGGGACATACGTTCCCACGGGGGCGTGAGAGGGAGGCCTTGTAGTCACACTTTATATGGTGGGGGGACAGGAAAGTAACAAGATCAAAACAGTGTCCCCTCATAGAGGGTTAATGCAGATCGAGTAGGAAGCATCTTACACCAGGTTCTGAGGAATTTAGAACAGACTTACTTCGTCAAAGGTCCAATCCTCTCTGCATACCTAAATTAGGCTCAGCTCCTCTGCTTGCGGCGGGTGGCTGACTGGAGCAGCGTGTGTTATATACCCTTTAGATTAGGCTCAATCCACCGATCGGTGCACATGAGATGCCTCACTTCCGTACACAGCAATGCCCATAGTTGCTAGCAGGGCGCCGATACGTCGGGAGCGGAGGATCGTCTTGGTGCAGGGGCCGGGCTATATGTCTTCATAGTTACGCTCGGAACGGCGTGTCAAGGCTGGAAGACGGATTGTTATGGCCACGCTATGCCCACGTGCAAGGGGCCGTCCCGGACACGCCTATGTGCAGGACGCGCCGCTCAACACGTAAAAGAGCAGTGCTGAGCGCGTTCATTACAACATGTGTGTACAACAATCCATCTCCGTATCAGTGTAGTGCTGGAGGGAGGGATTGTGGTTAATGTAGTTGGCACAAATTATACCTGTGAACTATTAGGGTGAAATGATACTTCTGTGGGGTTATCAGAATTAGAAATCTCCTCACGTAACCGTCTTTGATGAACATTCAATATCATAGCTGCAGGCTGTCCTAAGTAAAGGATTGGGCCAATGTGTCAAGCGATGGCAGAGAAATACGGTGTCAACCTCTATTCTGTATGTAGCATATAGGTGAATGGTGATGCTGCATTTTAAGATACAGAATTCCGTTGGTTCCAGGGAAAATTATCATTTAATCCTCTTTTATGCATTTGCAATCTATACACCCACCCTTGTTCTTTCTTAAGGAGTATTTTACTGTTCCCAATCTGTGGGGTTAGTGTCTCAATAATTGACCAGGATATGTCGCTGTCATTATGTTTCTTTTCCAGAAAGTAGGCTGTAAGTTTGGTTGTCGTTCTTTGGCATCTTGTAGTACTCCTGTGTTCGCTGATGCAAAGTTTAATTTTTCTGGTAGTCATACCAATATATTTAAGGTGGATCACTGATGAAATATCGACTACAAAAACACCGAATTACAAAAATATTGCGGCAAATATATCGTACACACAAATATCGACACCCTAGACTTAAACAACAAATTACAAAATATCGATAAAAAAATATCGCCTAAACAAATATTGAGTACAAAAGTATCGCCAACAAAAATATAGCCAACTAAAATATCGATAACATTAAGTTATAATGAAACACAAGAAAAATATCGAGAATACCAATATCGACTACACAAATATCGCTAAAATACATATAAATATTATCGAAAATACCATTTAACGTTGAATAAACACAATTTACAAATATTTAAGTAACATATCCCAAATAATTATAATAGATTATGACAACATATATAAAAAATAGTAAATGATTAAAAATATATAATTATACTAACCCAAATAAATGAATACATTCACAATATAACATTAAATTACTTTTCAACAATGCGAAAATTACATATATATAATATACAACAAATATAAACATTAAATAAACATTACATATATTTACCTAATTAAAAGGTAACTGCTAAAAAATTCAAATAACGTATCTCAACTAATGATTTTAAACTAAAAACACACAAACTAATAGAAAATGTCAACTAATTAACTAAACACTATAAAAACAATCAATTAACACAAATTTACCGTTTGTCGGCCAAACACAGAGGGAGAGCGTTACATTGCGAAAGAGAGACCAGAGAAGAAAGAAAATCTGCACAAACTACTATATCAAATTATACTACAACACAGGTAAGAATAGAACTTTTTTCTAAATATAAATGCCTCGACATCCTTACCTTAAATCACTAAAATAATGAAATGTTCCCTTTTTTAAATAAAACTAAATTGCAATACAACCAAAATGATAAAAAACAACACAAATATATTATTAGGTACATTATTCAACTCAAAATAATAAATAGTAGATATAATAAATGTAAAACTTAACCTATAAAGTAAATAGCTCTGCTTTTTTACAAATATCTAAAGTACAAAACATAACTAATAAACGCATTTTTCTTCGCAGCTTTTACAAACTGCACCTACAAAAAACATCAACATCATAAAATACAAAAAGTAAGTATTTGCTTCAGTGCTAAATAAAAAACAATACCAATAAATTACAAACATATGTCTCATGTAACTAACAAAGATTTTTCCTTCACACCAACAGAAAATAAAACAGTGAAAAACCAACAAGCAGCAAATTATCCCATCAACAAAAGTCAAAGAACACTAATGTAAGTATTTTGTCTATATTTTTAATAATACTAGCACTATTATAATTCACAATAGCATATTAACTAAATACATATTTATATATCTTCACAGATATACCCCGAAAATGGCAGAAGGTGCAAAGTTTATCACATCTCAAAAGGGAAACTAATGCTTTGCTACATGGGTTACACTTACACCCAAGAAAAAGTGATAGAAAATAAAACTCATTGGAAATGTATCAAATATTATTCCAATGCCTGTTATGGAAGAGCTACTACAATAGATTTAAATGTTATGAATGTTAGGGAGCACAACCATCCCCCCAATGTTACTGAAGTAGAAGTAAAAGATGCCCTAGAGACAATAAGGGAAGTAAGCAAAAGTTCCCAGCAGACAAGTACTCAAATTCTAAAAAATGTTTTAACAACAGTACCAGAACATGTCACAGGACAACTTCCTTCCATACCCAATTTAAAAAGATTAATAGCAAAAACTAAAAGAACTTCAGATCCAACTCCACCCACCCCCAAACATTTGGAGAAATCCAAATACTCCCAGAATACACCATCACCCACGAAGAAGAAAAATTCTTACTCTATGACAATAAAAGTCACGAGAAAATAATTATTATCTTTGCAACTAACACTAGTTTGCAAAAACTTAAAAACTGCGAAACGTGGATGATGGACAGAACCTTTAAAGTTTGTCCCAAACCATTTTATCAACTGTATACAATTCATGGTGAATTTAAAGAAACAAATATCCCATTCATTTACGCATTACTCCCTAATAAAAATAACACCACCTATATAGAAGTACTAACTACAATAAAACAATTCACAGAAAATTACTATCCCCAAAGAATAATAATAGATTTTGAACTGGCAATGATTCAGGCAATACTCAAACTTTACCCACACACTGCAATACAAGGGTGCTACTACCATTTTAACCAAAGCATATGGAGGCACCTATAAAAAGCTACTTTAAGCATAGAATATTCAACTAACAGCAACTTTGCCTACCAAATTAAAACATTAATCGATCTGGCCTACGTACCTACTACTTAAGTAGCCAATCACTACAACTTACTAATAGAAAGTCCTTTCTATCAAACCAATGAAACAAAATTAAGTCCCCTGCTCAACTACTTCGAAGACACCTGGGTGGGAAGGTTACATAGATCAGGACATCGTAGACAACCTAAATTTCAAATACCCTGGTGGAATGTGTATGCCAGTACTTTGGGCCAAAAAGCCAAAACAAACAACGCAGTGGAAGAATGGCATAATGCCTTCCAAGCCACAATTGGAAGAGGACAGCCAACATTACAGAAACTTATTGAAGCTATTAGAAAGGAACAAAGCTATGAAGAACTCATACTAGAGCAATCTCTAAGCAAAATAGGACCTAAACTAAGCAAACAAACCAAAACCATGTACGAATACCGCCAACATAAAACTAGGATGTACCCAAATACCCAAGGTCTAGAATATCTAGACATAATTGCAAAATCAATTCTCTAAATTAAACCAAAAAGCAAACTTTTGAAACATAGAAAACATAAAAATAAAGATTTTCTCTTTTTTACAATTAATAAATATACTTGTCATACAATTTTAACTATAACTGAAAATTATATGACATAATATAAATATTAAAAAAGAAGAGAAAGAAAAAATAAACACTTCCCACCCACAACAATAAAAAAACTTTACTTACAGTTATGTAGCTGTAGAATGTCCTCACAAACGAAAAAATACATGCCAATCCAAGGAAAAATTAATCCATAAAAAAGGAAACCCCCAAAAAATGTAAAAATACAACTGTAGAAAAGGGAAATCCAACGGCGCAATCCTCTGAATAACAAAACCCTTAAAAACCTGAAAATATTTTTTGAAAAAATGCTCCAACAACCCGAAAAAAAGGAAATGTATAGTAACTTGTAATAAAACAAGAAACAACATTGTCCTTTATTTAAAAAAAAAAAAAAAAACGCGTGAACTCCATCCATGCACCAAACCGAGGACCTGTAAATAAAAATTAAACAAAACCCACGCACAACAAAAATACAAACCCACAACAACAAATATCAACATAAAATACACCAAAACACATATAATAAACACATAACTAAAACTACATAACATTCTAATTACATCCGACACTAAGTCAAACACATAAAATACTAAACTACCAAAACAACACCTAACTCTCCCGAAAACGATCAAATAACACCCTAACAAACACATATACACTACTACTAACTTACCCCTACCTTAAAACTAACTTAAAAATATATAAAACTAAACTTACCCACACGGACGAAAAGCAGCTCCCAACCATGAGGTTCCGTCTTCCAAAATGACCTAAAAAGGAAACAGATAGATACAAAAGTTAGAAAGAGAAAACAAAATGGCCGCATAATTAAAATGAAAATAGGACTAACTCCCCATAGACAACAATGGAAAATATTGAACAAAAATGTTTAAAAATATATGTATAATTTTACCTAAACCAATATTTTTTCACAATGTTTAAAATAAACATAGAAAATTGTAAAATATACATTATATTATTCACAAAAAATATAAAATAATATGTAATGTATATTAAAATATATGTTTATTCCATACACTGTTAACCTCAAAATATGATACAAAATTTGTTAAAAAATATATGTATTATTCAAAAAAATTATATGTGAAAATATTGTAAATTATTTAACATACTAAATATTATTTTATAAAAAATAATATTCAACATACTAAATAATAAAATATAATCTAAAATTTAAACTGTATATGTTTTCAAACTAATTAAATGTATAAAAAGAATATTGTTAAAATATAAACACAAATGTAAACACACTTTTTTCTTTTTCTACAAAAAAAATGAATACAAATGAAAATGTTTATTAATAAAATAATATAAATGTTTTACTTTACCATTACATAACTATGCTACAAAAATGTACAATTGTTGAACACTGTACCCAAAGAAAATTATATGTAATAATATATGATTTTTTTACATTTTTGTATAATAAATAAATATTGCAATTATGTTAATTACTTTAATAAAATATGAATAACATGAATGTGTCTGGTTTATATATTTAAATGTAAAAAAAATATTCTAACCCAAAAAGATTTCAAAATATAATTGTGAATGCAAATAAAAATATATTTACTTGTAAAAAATATTAAAAATAAAACTAACATACATCTATTAACGTATTACAATTAACAAATAAACTTACAAAATACTAAATACTAAACAACAATAATTTACAGCTACAAACCCAAATCCATGTAAAATCATTGAAAGCGCTGGATAGTAAACCATAATAATGTACTATTCTAACTCCAAACCCAAGTAAATTCAGGGAAAGCGCTGGATAATAAACCATAATAATTTACTATTCTAACTCCAAATCCAACTAAACTCAGGGACAGCGCTGGATAGTAAACCATAATAATTTACTATTCTAACTCCAAGCCCTACTAAACTGAGGGAAAGCGCTGGATAGTAAACCATAATAATTTACTATTCTAACTCCAAGCCCTACTAAACTGAGGGAAAGCGCTGGATAGTAAACCATAATAATTTACTATTCTAAATCCAAACCCAACTAAACTCAGGGAAAGCGCTGGATAGTAAACCATAATAATTTACTATACTAACTCCAAATCCAACTAAACTCAATGAAAGCGCTGGATAGTAAACCATAATAATTTACTATTCTAACTCCAAACCCAAAAAAACTCATGGAAAGCGCTGGATAGTAAACCATAATAATTTACTATTCTAACTCCAAATTCAACTAAACTCAAAGAAAGCGCTGGATAGTAAACCATAATAATTTACTATTCTAACTCCAAATCCAACTAAACTCCGAGAAAGCTCTGGATAGTAAACCATAATAATTTACTATTCTAACTCCAAATCCAACTAAACTCAGGGAAAGTGCAAGATAGTTAACCATAATAAATTACTATTCTAACTCTAAATCCAATTTAACTCAGGGAAAATGTTGGATAGTAAACCTTAATAATTTACTATTCTAACTCCAAATCCAACAAAACTCAGGGAAAGCGCAGATACTAAACCATAATTACATAGTATTCCAAATCAAAATTAAAATAAACTGTAAATAAAAAATAATCAATAGCCCACCATTTTTTATTAAAAATGTATTAAATAAAATTAATTTATTAAAATATACATTATTAAAATTAATATTTCTTTCCAAAATTCTAATAAATTTTATAAAATTTTAACAACTATTAAATTATAATTAATCATTCATACAATTTCCCCAAAAATATGAATGAAATTATTAGAAATTACATTTTTTAATAAATTTCATTATACAATTTTAAAATTCTATTTTTTTTTTAAATTTGAATCTTATTAATATTAATGTTAAATTAACTACATTTACAATTATAATTTTGCCGAAACTTTAATTTTTTATTTTTTTTATTTTAATTTTGCTTAAATATTTAAATATATAAAATTTAATTTTTTATTTAAACAAACATTCTTCAATTAAAAAAATTACTAAGGGCCCCATGCATCAAACTGAAAACCGGTCGCAAACGGGCAGATTCTCAGCATCTGCCCCTTTGCGACCGGTATTTTTGCATTTGGGATGCATCATCCCAAATGCAAAAATCGGAAATTGCGATTGTATTTAAGGAATCGCAGATTGCGATTCCTTAAATGCAATGCTAGAAGCAATTTAAAATAGCGAATTCGCTATTAGGGGTTGCAATTTACCGGAAAAAAAAACATTTGCAAAAACTTTGAAAAACGCACTGAAGTGCATTTTTCAAAGTTACATGTCACACACACACATGCCCTTGGGGCATGTGTGTGCGCAACATGGGTGCACATTTCAATTTCAGGGGTGCAACAGGGTGTCCTTTGACACCCTTGCACCCTTGAAATTGCATGCGCTATTTGCAAGTACCTAATGGGTACTCGCAAATTGCGAATGCAATTCCCATTCATTCCTATGGGCCTGTGGGCCCATAGGAATGAATGGGAAGCCATTCCTTAATTGCGACTCTCAATTTGCGAGTCGCAATTAAGGAATCTTTAGGAATCTGTATTTTTATAGCGATTCGTACATGCATAGGCTTTTGCGATTCTTTAATTGCGATTCCTTAATAATCGCAATTAAGGAATCGCAAAAGCCTTCCTTGATGCATGTGCCAGTAAATACCATAAAAACTCTATTTACCTCATCCCAAAATAATTTCGTATTACTAAATATCAATCATACCCACAAATTTTTTAAATTACTACCCACCCTTATCCCCTATAAACCCAACATTCCGCTACTAAAACATAGACAAACTATTATAATATTTTTAAAAATCTACGTTTTGAAATTACTACCCACCCTTATCCCCTATAAACCCAACATCCCACTCCTAAAATATATACAAATAATTAACATACAGTACATTTTGAAACAACATTTTTAAATTACTACCCACCCTTATCCCCTATAAACCCAACATCCCGCTCCTAAAAAAAATATGAAAATCAATCAAAATAACGTATTTAAACAAAACATTAATACTAAATCATTATAAATTTGCTAAAAATAACATTAAAAATAATTACACAGTAAACAACATAAAAATATATTAAAATCGATATTACTAACTTCGATATTTTTTACATCGATATTTTCTACATCGATATTTAAAAAATCGATATAAATACTAAAACAAAAATCGATATTTTTAACATTGATATTACTTACCTCGATATTTAACACCAACTATATTCTTACCTCGATATTCAGGCTTCTCGATATTTGCACGTCGATATTCTGTCTCTGCACCATTTAAGGTCACAGGGGCAAGAGATGATGTATATTATGTTACTACTGTTGCAATTTGTATGCACTCTCTGTTCCCAGTGAGTGGTAAGTCCAAGGTCAATAGTTTTTGTATGGGACGTAAAAGGACAAACTGAGCAATTCTCACATGGGAAATGGCCTGTGACAGGGGGCAAGTCGCATAACTTAGTCTGGCAGTTCGTATTGCCCTGTGTACTGTTACTATGCACCAATCTATCTCTATTACTTCTGTTTCTCTTAAAAGAGAAGAGTGGTTTTTCAAACGTAGTTGGTTGGACGTTAAAATGTGTCACTGTTTGTTAATGGTGTGTTTGATCATGTTAGATGATGAGTTATATGTTCTTACAAAGATCAGTGATTTTAGCTCTGGTTTGATCGTGATCTCAAGTAAGGCATCTCTGGGTATGTTGCATGCTCTTTTTTGTGCTTTTGAGATAATATGTTCTGGGTATTCACGTTCTTTCAGTTTTTTAGAAAGGCGGTTAGCTTCTTTTTTATAGTCATGTACATTGGAGCAGTTACGTCTAATGCGCAAGAATTGGCCTATTGGTAGGTTTTCTCTCAGTGTTTAAGGATGAGCACTGTTGAAATGTAACAGGCTGTTACGATCTGTAGGTTTCGTTTAGAGTGAGGTGCTCAATTTACCATCTTCTGCTAAACTATTTACATCCAGGAAAGACGCCTGTCTTTTGTTGGAGGTCATAGTGAAGCATAGGTGTGCTTTTTTTTCATTTAGCCATGTGTTGAACGTTTCACTCGTAATATTGTTGTCACACCAGATCACCAAGATGTTGTCAATGTATCGCCTCCCAAGGTGTATTGGTCTTTGAAAGGGTTGTTGGTCCAGATGTTTTGTTCTTCAAACCAGCTCATGTAGAGACAGGCTATACTTGGGGCAAATGTACTGCCCATAGAAGTTCCGTGACATTGTAGATACATCTGATTTTCATGACTGAAGAAGTTCTCTGTCAGTGCCAGTTTAGCTAGCTCCATAATCCAACTAATAGGGGCTGTCCATCTCCAGTCTTGTTCCTGTAGGAGGTCCTTGGTGACTTGTAGACTTTATTCCTGTGGGATACTTGGGTATAATGCCACCACATCGAGGCATAGTAATGTTTCGTGTGCAGGGTCATACTCCGTTTCTTGTAGTGTGGTCAGTAGGCGTTTAGTGTCTTTTATGTAGGATCTGGCCTGTGTTACCAATGGTCTCAGGAACCAGTCAGTATATTGAGATAGTGTCTCTAGTATTGAGCCAATGCCGGACACGATGGGTCTCCCAGATGGGGGCATCCTTCCTTTGTGGATATTTGGGGTAGTAAAAAACGGCGGTGTTCTAGGTTCGGTTGTGATAAGAAAATCTTTTTCTTTTTTTTTATCCAGTGTTTTTCGCTTGCTTCCGCCACCAGGCTGTTGATCCTCTTCTGTATGCGGCTGGTGGGGTCAGCTGGGAGAATGGTGTAGTGCCTATTGTCCTGTAGTAGGGTCATACAAGCTTGTCTATAATCGTCTTTGTTCTGTATGACAATTGCACCTCCCTTGTCAGCTGGTTTTAGCACTATGTGGTCCTTCTTACTGAGGGCATTGAGTGCTCTGGTCTCATTCTTTGATAGGTTCCGGTACGTCATTTTGTTGGGTTGGTATGTCTCTATATCTTTTACTACTGCTTCTTCAAAAGCCCATACTTCTGGGGGTATTGTTGAGGGTGGAGATTGAAACTGGATTTCTTCTTCAAGTTGGTATGGCCTTCAGCTGTATCCATGAAGGGTTGTTTTGAAAGAAGGGTTTGATACAAATTTCACCTAAGAATTTGTCCAGTTCGCATCTTATCTTGAGTTTGTCCAAGTCTGTAGTGGAGACGAACCCTAGTCCTTTATTCAGAACTGTTATTTGATCTTTTGTCAGTGTTTCATTGGACAGGTTGATGACCATATTCATTGGTTACTCAGGCCTGGTTGTTGTAGGTCCCGGGTCGGGCTGCGTGTGTTGGCTCCTTCCATGTCTTCGTTGTTCCATTGGATGCGTCTTCCTCCTCTTCGTCCTCGTCTCCCTCTCCTGCCACCTCTCCCTAAAAAATGTTGATTGGGGTGGAAGAAAGGTATTTGTTGCGGTGGTGGAGGACCTGGAAATTGTTGGGGGTCATAATTTCCTGGCCAAAACATAATTTGTGGTTGTTGGTAGGTGGCATGGGGATAACTTCCTCTTTGTTGTCTGCGTCTTCCTCTCCTGCTCCTGTTGGAGTTGGAATTATTGCTTGATCAGTCATCGATTTCAGACAATGTTGATCCAGAGTCACTCCTCCCTGTTGAGTCTGCGTCTGACTCATTTTTCTTATTGTAACCATCTTTGATATAGGGATAGACCCATTCATGTGAGAACTTTTTTATGCCTTTCTGGAGTTTAGTGATTTCGCTCTGTAATAGGAAATCTTTAAGTTCTGAGATCTCTTTATTGATTTCTTCCAATTTCTTTTTGTAAATAGTGATCCTGAACTGGCTGCTGAGTGTGTTTTCACTTGTCTTGATTTTAATAAGTAAGGCATCAGATAGATGTTTTGCAGTATTGATAATGGGTATTCACCAATCTTGTGTGCATCGCCATGCAACGAGGGACCATTCTTTTCTGAATAAGGGTTCTTCAAGAAAGATCCTTGGTTCATTGGTCACAAGGAGTCCAGAGAGGACAGTATTATTGCCCCTCAGGTACTCTGTCATGATTACCCCATGTAAGAGGGTTTTAATTTATTCCCGTTTTAATTCCTTGACCTCATCCCAGTTATGAGCTTGAGCCAGGCTCTGAGTAAAGTTGGTGTCTGGGAGAAGAGAGGGAGCAGCAAGGATCAGTGATGCCATCTCGTCTGTATAGGAGAGGCGTAGTTGTTCTGTCATTATTGGATTCTAAAGTGGTGGACAAACAGGTAGACAGAAGGTGAAAGACAGGAGCAGTGAGCGGGGGTTCAGGACAAAATTTGTCAAATAAAGAGGCACCCTACAGCTGTGCTCTGCTCAAATATCTATAACAAGTAAAGGGGAGGTAAAAACCTACAGCCCTTAGAGGGTGGAGAGGTCCTCTAATATGAGAATGGAGGGATACGCCCTCCCTGTCATATATTATAGACCCCAAAAAGTATCCCTTCCGGAGCACAACCGACTCCTTGGAGGCTAGAGTAGGACCAATGGTACGCTGCGTGATGGCACACCCACTGTTAGGGGTGGGAAGGGAAAATGACCCTTTTCTTAATATAACCCTCACCCACTCTAGTAGTAGCATGCTTCTGCATCGGGTTCACCGCGACTCCTAAAGGTCAGGGTGGGCTCAACCATATTCCAGGAGGCACTTATGAAGATAGGGTGTAAGGGGGCATAACTTTAAAGATAAAATTCCTCATCCACTCTTAAAGTATCCTTTATTAGTAGAGTGGGAGGGAAGGATACAATATATTATAAGGGTGTGAGGATATGATGGTAGAACAGAACTGAAACATGTTGGTGATTTAGGGTTATGACCCTAAATCACCAACATGTTTCAGCCCTGTTCTACCAGCCTAAATGAGGTCCTGGGTTTTTGTCAGGGTAGGTAGCGAAGAAGAAACTCCCCCAATGACATGAATAATGTGTGGTTATTACTGAGAGCATGCAATTATCATGCTTAAGATTCGTAAAATGTATACTTGCCGCTGTTGGGAATTACCTGTAACAACAAATATATACAGTGTACAAAACATCAGGTGCAGATGAAGATATTCCATTACCAGGTACAGACATACTGCATCCGGTATAGTAATTCATACCAATAAGGTCCCAAAAATGCATCCAATCTTGCAAATCGTGTCTCTAAAGGATCATACCATAGTTTGTGATCTCAGTCATACACACAGATATACACACGCATTCACTGATGCGTTGTTCAACCAGAAGTAATGTGGTTCTATTGTCTGTCATCATGTTTTCATATAGTACAGCGATATACCTTTAGTATTTGACTGCTTGCAAACCAGAACCCAATAGTGGGGTTATGACACTCTTTCACACTGAACAGTCTACCATGCGTGATCACCAAGTGAAATTACGTGTTAAAGATAGGAGTAGGGCCACTCACCCAAATCGAGTGGGACATATCTTCCCACAGGGGCATTAGCGGGAGGCCTTGTAGTCACACTATATAGGGCAGAGGGGACAGGAAAGCGTCCCGTCTTGGAGGCATAATGCAGATCGAGTAGGAAGCGTCTTACACCAAGTTCTGAGGAATTTAGAACGGACTTACTTCGTCAAAGGTCCCATCCCATCTGCATACCTAACTTAGGGTCAGCTACTCTGCTTCCAGTGGGTGGCTGACTGGAGCGGCATGTGTTATATATCCTTTAGATTAGGCTCAATCCATCGATCGGTACACAGGAGATGCCTCACTTCCGTACATAGCAATGCCCAGTGTCTAGCAGGGCGCCGATACGTCGTGAGCGGAGGCTCGTCTTTGTGCAGGGGCCGGGCTACATGTCTTCAAAGTTACACTCGGTACGACGTGTAATGGCCGGAAGACGGATCGTTATGGCCATGCCATGCCCATATGCAAGAGGCCGTCCCGGACACTCCTACATGCAGGACACGCCCCTCAACACGTAAACAGTCATTTATGGCATTATGCTGTTTATATGTGCTGACAATGCAGCAAAAAAGAGGAGAAATAAAGCATTTCTCCTCGTTTCGTTTCGCCATGTTAAGAACATGTTTTCAGTGGTCTTAATTGTGCTGCTGCCCCCTTTTAATTCACCCTTGTAAATATGGGGCAGCGTCAAAATCAATGGGTTTTGCGGCGGAAAGCCCACCAAAACACCCATTTTCCACCCCTTTCACGCTAAGTATAGCGTGAAAGAGTGCCTTATTTACAAGGCGGCGTTAAGCCACGTTAAGTGGCTTAACGCCGCCTTGTAAATAAGATGAAGTCCCTATCGCCACAGGAACGTCGTAAAAAGTGTAGTTCCTGTGTCAATAGGGGCTTGTAAATATGCCCCTTAGTCCCCTAATGGACTATTTCAAATATACATGGTTTGGCATACTGCATCAGTCAGGACACAGACACCAAGCCAAGTACCAGATATCATGGTGGAATGCCTATGACAGCACCTTGGCATGGAAGCCAAAACAAACAATACAGTGGAAGGATGACACAATGCCATCCAATCCACATTAGGCAGAACTCAACCTAAATTATACAAATTTATCGAAACATAACAATAAGAGCAAAGCTGCCAAGAACTAAGAATAAAATATATTATAAATTAAATATACACCTACCAAAAATCTCAAAAACTACAACAAACTGTAGTCCAACAAATCAAATCCTTTTTCTTTTTTAAATATTAACATAAATATTTTATTAAATCATTGAAACAATTCGATAAAATCGCCAAGTTATTAAAAATATAACAATAATCCACCAACCAACATAAACAAATTCAATACATAACATCAAGTAAGTACAAAACATATTCAAAACAATTGCGCATAATAATAACATACACATAGCATAAATAGTTTAAAATCACATTTCCTACCCACAAAAAGTAAAAATAAAACTTACAGTTTTGTAGCTGCAGATATTTCTCCATCCCCACATAATAAAAAATAGGAATCTAAAAAAAGATGAAATTCCGAAAGCAAAAAGTCCCCCAAAAAATGCAAACATATAAGCAATCCAATCGAAATACCTCAAAGCAATCCAAAATCTATTGGTTCCATAAATAAAACCCGAAAAGTATTTTAAAAAAGAACAGCTCCAGGGAACCTGAAAAAAGGAGATCTTAGTAAAAACCAGTGGTTGATAATAAACCAAAACAGATTTCCTATAAAAAAATTAATTATGTAAACTTCAACCTTCCATAGAAATCGTTGAGGAACAAAAAGCTGTAAAACAAACATTAAAGGCCCAACCGCATAATAGAGTACAGTCTCAAATATACAAATACACAACACTTAATCATCAAAATAGAAATACCATCACATATTTTAACATAAAACATTCATACACATACATCACATTTAAAAAACAAAAGCTAAATGACAAAACAGCGCAAAACACATCTAAGGGAGTCATTAGGATGGTGGGCGGAGGCACGTCTGCGGTGCTGGGGGTGGCGGAAAATGTCATTTTCCACACGCCAGCAGCGGTCCTCACGCCCGCCATATTACGATGGGCAAACATAGCCCATTTCCCGTCCGCGGCGGTGCGACGTGACCCGCCATAAAAATGCGCCAGCCACCCCGGTGGTGTGAGCCAACAGAGACCCACCGCCATGCGGAATGACGTCCCGTCCGCCGTACAAATCACAATGCCCCAAACAGCCCGTCACACCGCTGCGGAAAAACCACCCAACCAGAGACGGCGGAAACACGACAGCGGAGCGCGAAACCAGACTCCCGGACCCCTCCACCCGGTCCCGAGCGCAATGGATCCAGCTCTACACGCCTTACCGGTGCTGTACCTGCTCCACTACCAGCAAATAATGGGCCGTCGCGGACAACGCCGCAGGTACGCAATCACACAACTCCGCACACAACCACAACACACAACTACTGGGCTGACATACGGTTCCTGTCCACATCAGACACTCTGGTGGGGACTGGAACACATCCCCAAGTGTACCCACACATGTCCTACCTGTCACTAAATCGCCCCTCTGCATCCGGGCCATCCATCAACTGCGAAATCACAGCAATGTCCCGGTCACGTCACCGCAGCGGTGCAGATGCGGGAAAAAATGCGCACAATGTAGTAGGCAGGGCCAGCGCCAGGCATGGGCAGTCCACAAAGATCATAGGGCCTCACCCTCATCCTTCACACACTATGCCCCCCACACCCATTAGGGGATATGCTGTGTGCTTCTCCTGTGCCCCCCCCTGCACAATCAACCAGCCAGGTGTACCCAGACCCTGCACCACACACACCAAACAGCCAGGGAGCCTGTCTCAGAAGGTGGGGAGAAGAGGAACACTCTGCACAGAAGCTCAGGGCATTCCTCCTCCTCTCACCTACCCCCCACTCATGTCAAGCAAACGGAGTCCAATCACAAAATGAACACTCACACTGCATCTGAACAACCACTCAACTGTACACACTGCCTGTCAAGTCACCCAGACACACCCCACACTGACACACAGCCACATACACATACCAGATGTCAGCAGCAATGTAGGACAATAAATGGGCTAGGCAAAAGTGAGGTGGACAGTGCTGGAAAGTCATGGAGCAAGCCACAAAGCATGTGTATATCACATGTAAGAGAAGGAACATATCACACCACCCTTAGGCCATCAAATCAGACATGGCTGGCACAGTGAGTGAAATTAAATCACAGTGACCTCTGTGCAACAACTCAGGGAGACAGCAAGGCAAGCTATGAATAGGCACAGGAATGATAGGAAGCCTCTGAAGTCATACAGTGACCAGCCACACATCTGTGTCAACTTACTTGACATGTGTATGTCATCAGCACAACACACATGGCTCATTGTCACACTCCATGACTGTCAAACCCAAGTAGGACCTCCACACATGCCCCTCACCTACACACCTCACACCTGCAACACTCCACACCTGTGAGAAACACACATAATGGTGCAAATAAGGTCTTGTGAGTTCACTGACAACCAACCACACACCCTGTGCTGCATCCACAAACATCACGCTCACACTCAGGGATGCCTGAACCAATGCAGACACAAAAACAACAGTCAAACACAAAGCTCACCAACAACATCCGCAGAAGTCCAACAAGCCCAGACATGTGCAGCCAAACAGTGGAAAGGCAATGTGTCCCTAGACAGAACAGGAGTACACAACATTGTCACTCAGGAGCAATGCACAGACACCATACCCCAACACAAACAAGAAGTGCATCATCTCAAAACAATCAGGAACACAAACTGGGATCAATGGGACAATAAGCTAACACAGACAGACACACCACATCACCCATCAAGTCAACATGGTGTCATAGTGTACCACATGCATGCACATGCACAATCCTGACAAGTGACAGGTCAAAGATAGGAGGACATAGCACTAGAGTGCACTCAAAACAAGGCCAGCAACCAGAATATAACTAGCTGCATGTGACACACACACAAGTAATCTACAGTACACCTGCAACACACATCTGAATGTATCACAATGCACAAACAACTCACACGCAATGTAATGCAAATAGAACATCACACACAGAGCATCTGTCAGCAGAAAGAGCCAACACAGCCCAAACACTGCATACATCCACAACAAAAACACAACAGATGCACATGCCAATACATCACATTGCAAACTCAGCTGGACATCAGGGGATGCACACCAGGCAAGTACAAGGCAACATACACTGACAGCACTGCATGCAGGCCAAGCAGTGTGTGCACACCAACCAAATCAGTAGCACACACATCTCGGTGTCACACCATGTACTCCCACAACACAAATCAGCACAGCACACAGACAACATCACACTCTGGAAGGGTAGCAGTACCTCACCAAACACACATACAGCTAACCCAACAATCACAGATGTACAACTCAAGGACACCCAGGTGCAAACAACATGAACAGAGGACTGTGCAGCATAAACAGTTGCACTGCACATGAGCAACCATGACTGCAAACCAGTACAAGAAACTCATATTCGTACTCGTACTCGTTTTCACATAACCATATGTGAAACTGTCCTGAGTGGTACATTGGTCCTGTGCACAGATCAGCACCACAAAGCACAGTGTAACTAATGAAGTGGTGAGGAGGCTCACACACTGGCAACCCAAGGGGATAGGTGACATGATAGTGAAGTGGTGTGTACGTCAGTAGTGGACAGGTCAGGAGTGTACCATACACAAATACATGGGGGAGTCACTCACAATGGGTAGGTTTCAGAAGCAAAGCTAGGGGATGGTATGACTCCACACACCATACTGGAGCCAAAAATGGCTCAAGTGACAGCAATGCATGAGAAAACTCACCAACAATGTCAGCGTGGCTGAGCAAGTCTGCACAGTGAGCACAAACAGTAACAAGACACATGGCTGATCAACAAAACACAACACAGATTTGGCTGTCACACACTCATACTCACAACTGGCAGCAACAACAAGTAGGTGTCCCCCAGGAGTGCAAGGACACACCAACACACTGCACAGTGCACAACCTACAACTCCCACATGTGCACACAATCACAAGCACAGGGCTGACAAATCAAACAAACAGGCACACAGCTCCTGGGTCATACATGTGTGCAGTTGGCATTGCAGGGGCACACACACATCAACACTACTGACCAAGTCACCCCTTCACACTTCATGACCACTCAAGTGCACACATTCTAATGTACCCATGTGACTAGGAAGACAGGCCATCACAAGATGACCATACACCAACACTGCTGTTCACACATCAAGAAAGATCACACACACATGATGGACCCTGGCCAGCCTGCCTGCAATCCTGTGGATAGAATTCCCCTCTGTGCTGGTAGTGCATCCTAACATGTCATGTGTACAATGTAGCAAACCTGACCATAGAATGATTAGGATAACAGTAGGTCATCACAAACAACCATCATTGCCCCCCAAGCCTCAGAGTCAAGAAGAACTGAAGTGCCTTTCACCTCTGGTAAACTCTGAAAAAGTGAAACAAGCCATTGGCAATTTTAAAGTGGCATACAGAGCGTGTCACATTAAATCATACCCATACATAACACATGTTTATATAGCAAAGACACTGACAAAGCAGACAACAGGAGTAACTGTCTTTATTACATATTACCCAGATAGGCATCAAAAGTAGACAAGAGCAAGGCCAGTGGCCAGTCCATAGCTCAAAGTAGGCACATGTGTGCATGAGAACCTGCACAGGGAATGGGCATCCATGGTGACAAACAGCAAGGCCAGTGGCCAGTCCATAGCTCAAAGTAGGCACATGTGTGCATGAGAACCTGCACAGGGAATGGGCAAACAAAGTGAAACACAGCAAGGCCGGTGGCCAGTCCATAGTTCAAAGTAGGCACATGTGTGCATGAGAACCTGCACAGAGAATAGGCAAACAAAGTGAAAAACAGCAAGGCCAGTGGCCAGTCCATAGTACAAAGTAGGCACATGTGTGCATGAGAACCTGCACAGGGAATGGGTGAGACTGTACACTGCCATGGTCAGCAACACAGCTAGGGGGATAACAATGGGCAGTCCAGGCACCGCTGTGGGAGAGACAGGTGTGGGAGGGGGACTTAGCCTCAGACTTGGCTGTCAGTCGAACTGGGAGGTGGCTGATTGTCGGGCCCAGTTGTAGGACTGTACCTGGGAGAGAGAGGACCAGCTGAGGTAGAGGCATCAGTGGCTTTGGGAGCCGGAGGCTGCTTGGACCGGGTGGCATGGTGGCACGTGGAGGCGGAGACATGCTGCCGTGAGACACAGTGTGTGAGGGAGAATGTGGAAGGGTGCCTTTCCACTTCTTGGGGATTCGATAGGTAATTGTGGTCTTGGTAGGAGTGGGAGGTGGGGCAGGCACAACAGGCACACTCTCCACCAAAGGTGCATCAGGTGCAGGCGGTGGCCTTCCTCTGGGATCTGCTGGATCCAGCGGTATGCTTGGCTGGCCTTGCCTTTTCCCCTCCATCCCCTGTTGACCAGGTGAACCCCCTACAGTGCCCTCCTTTCCCAGCTTCACCGGGGTGTGGGTGGGAGTTGAGGTTGTGAGTGAATCTGCCTTAGAGGGCTTTTTCTGCGGACTCTTAGCAGGCACCAGCATCACAGCAGGCACGGCAACTGTCTGCTTGTCTTTGGGAGACGCTTTTGGGACGGGAGTGTCTTTGGGTAGGGATGATTTTGAGGCATGTGAGCCTGAGGCCTGCTTCTTGGCTTGATGCCCCTGAGTGTCACCTGAAGGGCTTTTGCCTTTGCGCTCCGGTGTGACTTTGGTTTGTTTGGGGGATGGTGTCTGCGCTCTGACCCGGTTGGGGTGCTGCTGTTGTGTACTGTGTGTGGTGTACCTTGAGCCTGAGGGCTGTGGTGTGTGGTCACTCTCGTGAGATGTAGCCACTGGCAGGGGGGTAGCCAATAGGACTGGAGCTGGACTCTGAACCTGTGACAGCCGAATGGCTGCCGTCACTGTGGAGGACAAAGACTGGACAGTCCTGTGTAGCCCACCCACGTCTGAATGAATGCCCTCCATGAAGGCAACCACCTGTGCCAACTTCTTGTCATGATCTAGGAAGGCATTCAGGAGAGTTGTCTGACCCACACACAGCTGGCGCAAAAGGTCCACAGCCTCAACACTGAGGGCAGCAGGGGATACAGGGGCAGCGGTGCCTGGGGGGAGGACACACTTCCCTTCTTACTGGTGCGAACACGGGCAGCACTAGTGGAAGTAGCTGGGAGGGTGGGCACTGGACGATGTGTGGTGGAAGAGGAGGCAGATTTCCCACTCCCTGTGCCTGCCAACATCGAGGAGTCACTGCTGGCGTCAGATGAGGTTGAGGTTGGTGTCTCTGGCTGTGATTCCTCAAGCACACTACTGTCCCCCTCCGAGGCACTGGTCACATCAGTGTCAGTGTGCTCATGTGTAGCAGTCGTGCCTGATGCCTCACCACTTGTGTCCGTCCCGTGTCCTCCTGTGCCCTCGGTAGATGCTGCAAGAGACAGAGATGTAGGTTCAGTTTAGTGCCATACACACAAACATCATATGCAAGCAACGCACAAAACAAGATGGTGATACCCCCATGTTGCACACCACCCTGTGCAGCCACATTGTGCAACCTTAAGTCAAAACTAAAACATTGCATGGTAATATGCAAACTTTGCATAATTGACCCATTTGATGTCCACACAGCCAAATAGCTTGCCCGTGCCACCATGTAACCAGACATACAGATCCCTCTGAGCATACCTAGGCCCCTGTGGGTGAAAAAGATGTACATCCCAACATGTTGTCACAGTCACATATGGAGTCACCATAAGGGGACAACACAGATACAGACTCCAAAATATCATTTCGCAATGGCTATGAGCTCATGCCATCCACCATGTCGGGCTTTGGGGCACAACTACAGTTGCACATTGGTGTCAGATGTGTAGTTCTCACAATTTCGAGGTCAGGCACTGCACACATTGATGAAAGCACACTCCGATGAGGCACACTGCCGTTCACTGCCATGAGATGTCCCTGACTCCCCCAATGCAGCCGATGCCATAAGCCCACAACTCAGAATGCAACGTCAAGGGCCATTACATCAATGACATGAGAAATTACATGTAGCGAAAATGCATGACAGCTGCACCCAACAGAGAGGCCACTCACAAGCCATTGCATCACAATGGCAACATCACAGAGCCCAGCACTGGCTCAGGCTTGGAATACATGCAGTCACTCACAACCAAAGTCACCCTTCCCAGAATACTCACCCCCAGCTTGCTGCTGATGGTCCTTCAAACGTGCATCCAGCTCTGGCTGTGTCACTGCCAAGATGCGGGCCATTAGTGGTGTCATGCTCCTGCGCGCCAACCTGCCAGTCCGAGGGAGCAGCCCCAGCGTCATCTCTGCCACGTTTTTGCTCAGCCGGCAGATGTCATCCCACCTCTTGTGACAGTGTGTGTGTCGTTGGTTGGAGACACCCAGAGCCCGCACCTTGCGTGCAATGGCCCTCCATACGGCCTTATGCTGGTGGACTTTGAGCTGCAGGCATGGGAGACAAGAATAGGACATTTCAGTGACACTGGGTTATGTACCACTATCTCTCAGTACAGGAGCATGCACATACTCAGCACATCTTCACAGATATGTTTAGCAGAGACAATACAGCATGACATGTAGTACATGAGCATGGGATAATCATAACAAAATGCATGCAGGTATGAGGATGGACACAGTACCTGCCCCTCTCATACACATGCTGAATGGCAGCACAGAAAGCAATGTGAAGGAGGCCCACATCTGCAATTCAGTTTGTGAGTGAGCAAGACATACATCACATTGGAAATGATGTGTCGGGGCAGACTCACTGTGTCCAACACTGCACACCCCTCAATGTCTTTGCCCTGTGAATGGCTCACTGTGTCATGGAGGTCACATTTAGGGACATGATCTTACAGTCTCACACCCTTCTCACAAGGTCTGTCCTGTGCAATACACAGGCCTGAGATAGCTCTTTGATGGATAGGGTAGCAGACAACCAATATGTCTCACTCTGTCCATTCAGTGATGGGTCCTTGTCAAATTGGGCAGTGACTGTGCAGGCCAGTGGGCTCACACTGAGGTTTAACGTGGGCCATGAGAACATTCACATGCAGGTACAATATGAGAGGGCAAACAGTGCCTACACATGTGAGTCTGACCACATGGTGAAAACAATGGGAGGATTATATTTTCAAAGTACAACAATCTGAGGTGTCATATGTGTATTATTTGCCAAGAGTGTCACCCACAGGCATTTCACTCTTGTGCATAATGCTTACATATCCATGGTGGCAATATAGAGCCAAACACACTTCCATCAGTACCCTCTGGATGTAAAGTCTGTCTCATTTCACAAATGAGGCTGTGAAAAACCTCATGGACTCAAAGATCCATTAGCACAGGCAAAGTATGTCCTGACTCCCACTTTCTATACTTGTAGTGTCACTGTATGGCTGCAAAAAGACTGCATGTCCCTCCCATCCTGAAATGCAGCCCGGGGAATGTGTGAAATAGGCTACAAACCCCATTTCCCTGAAGTCAGCATGCTAGGCAGTGTATCACACAAACCCACACTCTCAGGCACATACTGCAACAGATCAACTTCATGTGTGCACTCTCACTTCCACTCTGAAACACTTACCAGGACATCTGGAGCACCGTATAGCCTCCCATACTGTGTGGGCACCTCATCCACCAGGACCTCCAGCTCCTCTGTGGTGAAGGGACGGGCCCTGATGTTCCCAGTCCTCGCCATCACTGGGTCCAGGATCAGGAGCAGCAGCAGTTGGTGGTGAAGAGTGTCAGGCAGCAGTGTCTGGGTCCAGGAGACAGGAGCAGCAGCAGTTGGTGGTGAAGAGTGTCAGGCAGCAGTGTCTGGGTCCAGGAGACAGGAGCAGCAGCAGTTGGTGGTGAAGAGTGTTAGCCAGCGGTGTCTGGAAGCAGTGGAAATGTGAGGCTCTCTCCCACACATATATAGCCCCCAGGGGTAGTTTCTGGGGTTCTAAGCTGCTGCAATTGGTGTTCCAGCTCAGCTTTTTTCAAATGCATCCAATGACCGGCCCCGCGGTAGCGGAGCACGCCTACCGCGATTTTCAAAATTGTATTTGGCTACCGCGATTGCGCTTCCCATTGGCTGTAAGGGCATGGGCATTGGCGGTGACACAACGCAGGGGCCAGGCGGTCACTACCGCGATCGTGCATCTTTCAATTGCATCCAATGCCCGGCCCCGCGGTAGCGGAGCACGCCTACCGCGATTTTCAAAATTGTATTTGGCTACCGCGATTGCACTTCCCATTGGCTGTAAGGGCATGGCCATTGGCGGTGACACACCGCAGGGGCCAGGCAGTCGCTACCGCGATCGTGCATCTTTCAATTGCATTCAATGCCCGGCCCCGCGGTAGCGGAGCACGCCTATCACGATTTTCAAAATTGTATTTGGCTACCGCGATTGCACTTCCCATTGGCTGTAAGGGCATGGGCATTGGCGCTGACACACCGCAGGGGCCAGGCGGGCGCTATCGCGATATGGCTGCCATACATTGTTGCCTATGACTGTGATTTGGGTGGCAGAGCATGCCAACCGCCATTTCCAGATCAGTATTTCACTACCGCGGATGCGGCTCCCATTGGCTGTAAGGGCATGGGCATTGGCGGTGACCCACCGCAGGGGCCAGGCGGGCGCTACCGTGATATGGCTGCCATACATTGGTGCCTATGACAGTGATTTGGGTGGCGGAGCATGCCAACCGCCATTTCCAAATCAGTATTTCACTACCGCGGATGTGGCTCCCATTGGCTGTAAGGGCATGGGCATTGGCGGTGACACACCGCAGGGGCCAGGCGGGTGCTACCGCAATATGGCTGCCATACATTGGTGCCTATGACCGTGATTTGGGTGGCGGAGCATGCCAACCGCCATTTCCAAATCTGTATTTCACTACCGCGGATGCGGCTCCCATTGGCTGTAAGGGCATGGGCATTGGCGGTGACACACCGCAGGGGCCAGGCGGGCGCCACCACGATATGGCTGATATACATTGGTGCCTATGACCGTGATTTGGGTGGCGGAGCACGTTAACAGCACCTATGGACACATCATGCTGTGTCAATGGCAATGGCCAGTTCTCAACAGTGTACAGTAGACACCTGATTCATGACTCAAGATAGTGCAAACAGTGCCAGTGTAACATTTAGACCACTGCTGACTACACATGCCATGTCAGTGCACATGATTGCAAACATTTTCGTGTACTCCCTCACATGTCACTCATGATATTGTTGTGCATGTACACAGATCAGTGGTGTGATGGACTCTCCAATGTGTACACATGTCAATGTGTGATCTGGCTACGCAACACACAGTGATGAAGCGCTGACTACACAATGTGCATATTTCACTGTGTAGTTTGCTTTGCTCATGTACATACTTGATCTTAATACACAGACTGTGCTCATTGTGTTGTTGATGTGTGCCCTGTTCGACTTACGCAAGAAGGTGTGGCAGGTACAGCAGCTAGGTAGGAGCCAACAGTGTTGCTTTTTCACACATATGCTGTATGAACTACTCTCGGGGCTGGTTACGCAAGATGTGGACATGTCCCTTTGGCCATTCACATAGTCTGATGCTGTTTGGGAGGTACTCACTGTGTGAAAACTGGACAGGTGTACGACTAGTGTAGCTGAAGGTGTCCCCACATGTAAGTTGTGCTGTAAGCTGAAGTGTGATGCCAGTCATTGTTGGCGCTGTGTCAGTCAAAACGTAAGATGTTGCACACATCTCATGGTGGATTGCATTGACATGTGTCCCCTTTCATCTCACCTAGAAGGCGACCAAATGTGCATCATCCCTTCACAGTGCTGGCGGACATGGAGGATGAGGAAGTCATCGGGAAATTCCGTCTGGATCGACCCACCCTACAAGACCTATGTGCTCTGTTGGAGCCCCACCTGCGGCCTCGCAGAACATATCTGACTGCTTTTACGCCAACGTCTAAGGTGATGGCGGCCCTGCATCTTTTGGCTACTGGATCATTCCAGTACACGGTGTCCAGAGGAGGTGGGATGTCGCAACCCATGTTCAGCATGGTGCTACGTGATGTCCTGTCCGCTATGATGACCTACAAGGACAGATACATCCATTTCCCCAGGAGGCATGAATTGGCGGATGTGAAGGCTGATTTCTATGCCCTTGGCCACATCCCTAATGTTGTTGGTGCCATTGACTGCACACATGTTGGCCTGGTTCCACCACAGGCACCTGAGCACATCTACAGGAATAGGAAACATTTCCATTCCATCAATGTGCAAGTGGTGTGCCAGGCGGATATGATAATCTCACATGTTTGTGCCAAATTTCCCGGCTCTGCCCATGACTCGTACATCATGCGTAACAGCATTGTGCCCCAGCTGATGGCAAATCTGCTCCCGGAGCGTGCATGGATTGTGGGTGAGTACGCAGGGTGAAGTAGCGTGCTGTATGTGTGACATGCTGTCCTCTGCCACAGTAATGTTACAAGTTTGTTCTGTGTGTCTCACACCTAGGTGACTCTGCATAGCCCAACCGGCCTTGGTTGCTGAGCCCACTGCGGAATCCCAGGACCCCGGGTGATGTCCGCTACAATGATGCACATGGGAGGACCCGTCGTGTGGTGGAGCGTACTTTTGGTCTCCTGAAGTCACGATTTCACTGCCTGGACAAGACCGGAGGTGCACTGATGTACTCTCCCCAGAAGGTGTGTCAGATCGTAGTTGCATGCTGCATGCTCCACAACCTGGCCTTGCGCAAGGTGATCCCCCTGCTCCTGGACGCTGATGAGCAGCCGAGGCCACCGCCTGCAAACCCAACCATGTCCAGTGACGAAGATAGTGGAGAGGAGGAAGGTGTTGACCTGCGTCAACAGCTCATCAACCGCTACTTCCCTTGAAGGTGAGTGAAAACATACAATGGTGCCATTGTCTGCTAATTGTGTTGTTGGTGGAAAGGCCTAGGGGAGATTTGTGACTGCTGCCTGTTGTTGTCTCTGTGCTGGGTGCTAATGTTTCTGGGACAGGGTAGTTGTGCCCAGCTACAGGATGTCTATGTCGGTACTGTTGCTCATTGTAATGTGTGCAGATTTGAGTACCTTAATGACAAGTGTTGTGTAATGGCTGTGATGCCATCACCTGACAAGTGAATATTGTTCTTTTGTGTTTTCCTAGGTCCCTTCTGCCTCTCAATGCCTCCAAACAATCCGTGCTCCTGGTACCTTGTAATCCCAGTCAACATTGTACATCCTGTAATAAACATGGAGCTGAAACGAGAACATAGGTGTGTAAGGAGTGTTTATTTATAATGGGTATATGTGACAGGGAAGTGAATATTTGCAAACAGGTGAAAAGTGAATCAATGAGTTGTCACTGATGGTAGATGAGACAATAGAGTAGTCACCACATTGTTGTGGTGACACAGTCCAACAGACGCATTCCATTAACCTGGCAGTGTGGTTAAGGACAGTCAACAAAGTCAATGGCAAGGTGAAGAGGGGTGCCATCATGGCTGGCTCCTTGACTGGAGTTTGGCTGGTGCTTTGCCACGTGATCCTCCCTGGGATTTCTTTGGACGGCCCCTTGAGCGTTTGGCAGGGGGGGGCCTCTTCTGCAGGCTCAGCGGTGTCTGAGGACTCACCCCTCTCTGTGGCCACAGGGGAGGTGGGGGAACTGTCATCCTGCAGGCCACTGGAGGTAGGTTGAGCTGTTGTTTGGGCCGCAGTCCTGTCTCTCAGGACACCCACTAGCTGGCCCAAGAGGTCCACGATTTGGCCCAATCGTGTGTCCATGGACCTCAGCAGCAGGCGGAGCTCACGGGATTCCTCCAGAGCCTGGCCCGTGTGTCCCTGGGCTTGTTCATAGGCCCCAAGGACTCTGGCGATGTTGGCCAGGGCTTCGGTCCCAGTGTCCGGTTGGTCTTGTTGCCTAGTTGCCCTGCTGTCCCGGACCTGTGGCGTCACCACTCTATGCACCCGCGTACTCTCCCTGCCCTCCTCAGATTGTGGGGTGGGGTGGCCATCCTCTGAGGCAGGGACAGTGTTGCAGGCAGCACTGGTGGTGGTGGAGGCTGCACAGGTCGTTACAGCAGGGGTCAGCGTAGTTGTTGTTGCTGAGGTGGTGGCGGTGGGGACAGTGGGTTCCTGGGACCTGTTGCGCCCTGGCATGCCTGATGGGCCGGCTTTGGGCTACGCATCTGAGAAATCTAGGGAGTGTGCATCGGAGAGTCTGCAGCTGTCAGTTCTTGGTCACCTGTGGAACAGAGGGGAAATGGTCATTGGAGTGCACCCCTCAAGCTTGGTGTTAGATGTTTTGTTGTTACATGTCATACACCACACATTGATATTACATTGTATGTCTGCACAGTTTTGAGCATCATGTCATGATGTGGAGGTACATACATTACTTGTCCATGGTGTGACATGTCAATAGGTACCATGCACAACGTGCAGAATGTGTGATTACAAGGACATGTCATCATCTAACGACTAGCAGCACAATAACTTTATGTGCAGCATCTTTGTTGTTCACTCTGCATGGAAGACATTACAACTGGGCATGAACTAGCCATTATAGTCTCATGCATAACTTTGTCATGTCATGTGCTTTGCTTTCTTATTGCTACTGACCATGCTTGTTTTGTTTTCATATGGGCCTTGATGCTCTGCCCCCATGGCACTTCAAGATAGCATTCAGTGCTGTGCATGGTTGTGCCCTGAATTTCTTCTACATGTGATTTTGTGAGTCACACTTTGGTTTCTGTGACAGTTACATACGCTTTTCTGTCTGCACACTGGAAGTGGCTATTGGATCTATGCCAAGTTGGATGACATGTGAGGGCTGGTGTGGTCATATGGCTCCATGCTTTTTGAGGGGAGTGTCAGGGTGCATGGACTGTCTACCTACCTGTTCTGTGACACAGTTGAGGGGAATTATTGCCACATGCTTCTGGGTGTGGTGGAGTGCTACATCCTGCTCAGGGGTGGGACAAGGGGGCCTGGTGGGAGTTGTAGTGTAGGCCTCCCACCCCCAAACACCCTCCCTGTGAAGATGGATACCTACCTGGTAGGTGAAGGTGAACAATACAATGGCTGCCACATGCTTCTGGGTGTGGTGGAGTGCTACATCCTGCTCAGGGGTGGGACAAGGGGGCCTGGTGGGAGTTGTAGTGCAGGCCTCCCACCCCCAAAACAGCCTCCCTGTGAAGATGGATACCTACCTGGTAGGTGAAGGTGAACAATACAATGGTGCCACATGCTTCTGGGTGTGGTGGAGTGCTACATCCTGCTCAGGGGTGGGACAAGGGGGCCTGGTGGGAGTTGTAGTGCAGGTCTCCCACCCCAGCAACACCCTCCCTGTGAAGATGGATACCTACCTGTAAGTTTGGTTGTTGTTATACAATGGCTGCCACGAGCTTCTGAGTGGGGTTGAGTGCTACATCCTGCTCAGGGGTGGGACAAGGGGGCCTGGTGGGAGTTGTAGTGCAGGCCTCCCACCCCGAAAACACCCTCCCTGTGAAGATGGATACCTACCTGTAAGTTTGGTTCTTGTTATACAATGGCTGCCACATGCTTCTGGGTGGGGTGGAGTGCTACATCCTGCTCAGGGGTAGGCCAAGGGGTCTGGTGGGAGTTGTAGTGCAGGCCTCCCACCCCCAAACCCCCCTCCCTGTGAAGATGGATACCTACCTGTAAGATTGGTTGTTGTTATACAATGGCTGCCACATGCTTCAGGGTGTGGTGGAGTGCTACATCCTGCTCTGGGGTGGGACAAGGGGGCCTGGTGGGAGTTGTAGTGCAGGCCTCCCACCCCCAAAACAGCCTCCCTGTGAAGATGGATACCTACCTGCAAGTTTGGTTGTTGTCATACTATGGCTGCCACATGCTTCTGGGTGTGGTGGAGTGCTACATCCTGCTCAGGGGTGGGACAAGGGGGCTTGGTGGGAGTTGTAGTGCAGGCCTCCAAGCACCAAAACAGCCTCCCTGTGAAGATGGATACCTACCTGGTAGGTGAAGGTGAACAATACAATGGTTGCCACTTGCTTCAGGGTGGGGTGGAGTGCTACATCCTGCTCAGGGGTGGGACAAGGGGGCCTGGTGGGAGTTGTAGTGCAGGCCTCCCTCCCCCAAAACAGCCTCCCTGTGAAGATGGATACCTACCTGGTAGGTGAAGGTGAACAATACAATGGCTGCCACATGCTTCTGGGTGGGGTGGGGTGCTATATCCTGCTCAGGGGTGTGACAAGGGGGCCTGGTGTGAGTTGTAGTGCAGGCCTCCCACCCCCAAAACAGCCTCCCTTTGAAGATGGATACCTACCTGGTAGGTGAAGGTGAACAATACAATGGCTGCCAAATGCTTCTGGGTGGGGTGGAGTGCTACATCCTGCTCAGGGGTGGGACAAGGGGGCCTGGTGGGAGTTGTAGTGCAGGTCTCCCACCCCAGCAACACCCTCCCTGTGAAGGTGGATACCTACCTGTAAGTTTGGTTGTTGTTATACAATGGCTGCCACATGCTTCTGGGTGGGGTTGAGTGCTACATCCTGCTCAGGGGTGGGACAAGGGGGCCTGGTGGGAGTTGTAGTGCAGGCCTCCCACCCCCAAAACACCCTCCCTGTGAAGATGGATACCTACCTGTAAGTTTGGTTCTTGTTATACAATGGCTGCCACATGCTTCTGGGTGGGGTGGAGTGCTACATCCTGCTCAGGGGTAGGACAAGGGGTCTGGTGGGAGTTGTAGTGCAGGCCTCCCACCCCCAAACCCCCCTCCCTGTGAAGATGGATACCTACCTGAAAGTCTGGTTGTTGTTATACAATGGCTGACACATGCTTCTGGGTGTGGTGGAGTGCTGCATCCTGCTCAGGGGTGGGACAAGGGGGCCTGGTGGGAGTTGTAGTGCAGGCCTCCCATCCCCAAAACAACCTCCCTGTGAAGATGGATACCTACCTGTAAGTTTGGTTGTTGTTATACTATGGCTGCCACATGCTTCTGGGTGGGGTGGAGTGCTACATCCTGCTCAGGGGTGGGACAAGGGGGCCTGGTGGGAGCTGTAGTGCAGGCCTCCCACCCCCAAAACAGCCTCCCTGTGAAGATGGATACCTACCTGTAAGTTTGGTTGTTGTTATACTATGGCTGCCACATGCTTCTGGGTGTGGTGGAGTGCTACATCCTGCTCAGGGGTGGGACAACGGGGCCTGGTGGGAGTTGTAGTGCAGGCCTCCCACCCCCAAAACAGCCTCCCTGTGAAGATGGATACCTACCTGCAAGTTTGGTTGTTGTCATACTATGGCTGCCACATGCGTCTGGGTGTGGTGGAGTGCTACATCTGCTCAGGGGTGGGACAAGGGGGCCTGGTGGGAGTTGTAGTGCAGGCCTCCCACCCCCAAAACAGCCTCCCTGTGAAGATGGATACCTACCTGGTAGGTGAAGGTGAACAATACAATGGTTGCCACATGCTTCAGGGTGGGGTGGAGTGCTACATCCTGCTCAGGGGTGGGACAAGGGGGCCTGGTAGGAGTTGTAGTGCAGGCCTCCCACCCCCCAAACAGCCTCCCTGTGAAGATGGATACCTACCTGGTAGGTGAAGGTGAACAATACAATGGCTGCCACATGCTTCTGGGTGGGGTGGGGTGGAGTGCTATATCCTGCTCAGGGGTGGGACAAGGGGGCCTGGTGGGAGTTGTAGTGCAGGCCTCCCACCCCCAAAACAGCCTCCCTTTGAAGATGGATACCTACCTGGTAGGTGAAGGTGAACAATACAATGGCTGCCACATGCTTCTGGGTGGGGTGGGGTGGAGTGCTACATCCTGCTCAGGGGTGGGACAAGGGGGCCTGGTGGGAGTTGAAGTGCAGGCCTCCCACCCCAAAACACCCTCCTTGTGAAGATGGATAACTACCTGTGAGTTTGGTTGTTGTTATACAATGGCTGCCACATGCTTCTGGGTGGGATGGAGTGCTACATCCTGCTCAGGGGTGGGACAAGGGGGCCTGGTGGGAGTTGTAGTGCTGGCTGCATGTACACATGCAACCCTGGGAATGTTGCTGGCTACCTTTGGGTTGATTCAGAGGGAGTGAATGTTACATCTGTGAGACATGTGTTGAGTAGTGTGTGGTGCACATGAATGGATTTGTGCCTAGGAGGTGTAGCTTTCTAGTTGTGCAAGACAGTACATAGCAGTGTAATGGTAGACATTTGTTTGTACTTACCAGCCTCCACTCCCCCGGGTACTCCTGTGAGACTCTCTGGATGCAGTATGGCAAGCACCTTCTCCTCCCATGCAGTGAATGTTCTTGGTGGAATGGGAGGGCCACCGCCAGTCATCTGAGCCAGCTGATGGTTCTTGTAGTTCTTCTGTTTCACCAGCCTCTAGAGGTCATGCCACCGCTTCATGATCTCCTTCTTGGTGCGCGGGGTGGTCCCTACTGTATTGACCTTGTGGACTATCCTTCTCCACATTTGTGCTCTGGTGGCTAATGGTGTCTGTTGGACCAGGTTACCAAACAATTGTGGTTCTACACTGATTATCACATCTGCCATGACTGACAACTCACTGTCAGTGAATTTGGCCATTTTCTTTTGTGCCATGGTGTGTGATGTGCAACTGGTTTGAGGTGCGGGTCTGAGGGTGGTGGGGGTGATGTAAGTGGGGTGTGTGTGTGTTGTTGTGCTGGTGAGATGTGTGGTGGTTTGCCTCTCCTTTGTGCTGTAGGGTTATTTCCTCCAGGGTTGGAGTATTTCAAAGGATTCTGGTCAGGGAAGGGGCTTGTTTTATACTCAGCTATGTGGGTGTGTCAAAATGTGGTATTGCTGTCAGGTGGGTTGTGTGGGTTGTCCTGGGATTTGTATTTCTTTAGTTGCCATGGGGGTGTGTCATTGGTGTGTGTTAGGTGTTTTGGGGGGCTGAGCTAGTTTGATGTGTGCACTTGGTGGCCTTGTGGTGTATTTTTTTTTTTGACTGCCATATTTTTTCTGGAGCGGCCGCGGCGGTGGGTATGCAACAGTCCTTCCGCCTTCTCTCCCATTCATCACTGTTTGCGGTGGTCGGAAACAGCGCATCGTTCCGCTGTCACCTCAATGGTATCCTAATTTTACGGGCGGTCACTCCGCTGGCCTAGCGGCGGTTTTGGGTGTTTCTGCCGCAAATATGACCGCCGCTGACGGATTTTCACCTGCTCCGCCCGCTAGCGGCGGATTTTCGTGGCATTGTTCCGCCGCGGTCGGATTTTTCTGGCGGTTGACCCTAAACGGACCGCCGGTTTTGCCGTGGTACCAGTGGACGGTTTATTTCCGCTACCATGGCGGTCAGAATGGTTTTCCGACCGCCATCCTAATCAGCCGCTAAATATGCAAAACACTCTAAAACAACACTATACCCACCTTTTAAACAAGCATCCTAAAGCCCCCCTACCTTCAAAGCCCTTAGGAAAGGACTTACTAGGTCCAACAAACAGCAGCATCTAACCGCAACTTGGTTCCTGGAAAAATTATCCAAATAGACTACAAAATGAAAGGTAGCTTTAAAAAAAAATGTCTTCACAGAAGTCCATGGGAAATATAGTAATAATGTTTAATAAATGTTAAGAAAAAAGTAATGCATGTTTTAAAATGTTAAACTTGTCAAACAATGTTGTAGAAAATGTTAAAACAAATTGTAAAGTATAAATTAAATAATAGTATAAAATACATATAATTATTTCATGTGTACTAATAAGAAAATGTCAAAATATTGTGAAAAAATGTAACTAACAAAAGTTAATAAATGTACACAAATTGTAAGTAATGAAAAATGACAATTGAAAATGTGCATTATACAAATATATTTAATATGATGTACTTCTGTTCTTTTACAGTTAAAAATTGACAATACTTATTTTTTCTTCACTTTGTAAAGACCTTTATTTTTACTTTAAAAATATATTTATTAAAATGTGAAATTGCACAATAGACTGAAAAGTATAAAAAAAAATGAGGTGACACTTATTATTCCCACTATGATCTACACCAATTGAGGAAGGTGTTGGACACTAAAGGGGTGACATTTAGTATTCCCACTCCAATTTAAACCAACTCAAGTAAATTGTTGGAAACTAAAGGGGTGACATATATTATTCACATTCTAATCTAAATCAATTTGAGGAATATGTTTGACGCTACAAGGGTGACATTTACTATTCTCACTCCAATCTCAACCAACACAAGGAAAGTGTTGAACACAAAAAGGGTGACATTTACTGTTCCCACTCCAAACTAAGCCAACTCGGGGAAAGTGTTGGACACTAAAGACCCAATTACGAGTCTGACAGTCCATTGACCGCCAGACTTGTGGGGGCGCAGCAGTGGCGGTCCCCTGACCACCCTATTATGAGTCGGCTGGTCGGACCACAACCGCCCGCCTTATCCGGGAGGGAACTGCTATTCTCTGGCGGTGTTGCGGCAGTGTAGCAGTATCAATATGCTTGGCGGGACCGATGCGGTCCCGCCAAGCATATTAGTAGTTTCCTTTCCACCAGGGTTTTCATGGTGGTTCCTACTCCATGAGAACCCTGGCATGGAGGAAACAAAGGGGGCCCTATAGGGCTCACTGGTGCCTCTGTGCCCTATGGATGCACACAGGAGGGCACAACATGTGCCCCCCTGTGTGCATGCATACTAGTTCCTGCATGGCATGGACTTTTCAGTCCATGCCTTGCAGGAACTTTTTGTGGCGTTCCCATTGTGGTGCCTGTTTTTAGAGGCACCGCCACGGGAATGCCAAAAAAAGCCTGCCAGACCGGAGCAAACTCCTAATCTGGCGATCGGCCCGACCACAGCTTTGGCGGTTCGGCAGCGGTGTAGCGACCGGGCAGACCAGGCGTCCCACCGCCAAAGTTGTAATCAGGTCCCAAACGAGTAATATTTACTATTCCCACTCCAATCTATACTAATTTGAGAAAAGGCGCTGGACACTAGAATCTTCAAATATTATAAATCCAATTCACATTAAAACATATGAAGCTTAAATATTATAAATTAAAATTTAAAAATACAAAATGACTTTAAGACATTGTAACATTTTGGCAAGTGACAAAAAACATATTAAAACATACTATTTTAAACTAATGACTTTTATATAAAATGTTTTAACTTAAAAATGTAAACTGTATATTATAAATGTGTTGTCAAATCTCAATATTTTTTAAAAATGTCCTACCATTCATACACTTTAAAAATATCATTACATGAATTTCAAATAACAGAAATGTTAATACAAATTAAAAATATATTATATTTTAGTATTTTGGAATTTATAAATGTGTATTTTTTAAATGAACAACATATTTTGTAAATGTTTAATTCTTTTTTCAATTACTACAATTTTTTATTTTATTTTTCTATTTCTTATTTAAACATCCAACAAAAAGCAAATATACTAATAAATATAAATATTTTTTAAATTGTATATATTCAAAAAAATGTAATAAAATCAAATAAATTCCATTTAAATATATATTATGTAATATCATGTTTACATTTTCTGAGACATTATTATAATAAAATGTATGTTAAAATTCAAAACAATTTACATATATTTCAAATTAAATAAAAAATGTAAATTCAAATACATCCTTTTTTTTTTAAACTCCCCACCCCGTCCCCTAATATCCCGACATCACGCTACTAAACATACATTTCAATAATTGTTTAAAAACATTGGTACATTTTAAAAAAATACATTTGCTTTTTAAATTTAAAAAACTTATCAAAAATAAAAAACAAGTTAACACAATCATAAATACATATAATAAACAATAGATACAATATATTACATACTAATTAACACTAAAACATGATGTCACATACAACGATATGTCCTACATCAATATTTTTAACAATGATATTAAAAACGACAATAAAAACAATATTTTTAACTTCGATATTCCTGTCCATGATATATTTGAAGTCCCTAAATTCTTGACACAATGTTTCTGTATCTCGATATTTTTCATCCGATATTTTGTCCGAACACCAGTAAGCATACACTATTGCCGTTGTGACAGAGTATGCTTACCACCAAGTTATAAATCGTGCCCAGAGTTGGAACTTGTGCTTCAGCCACTCCTCCTCCTCGATATCTATTCCCCAGATCACTGAACTACAGGGAAAAGAGAAGGACAACATGGACCAGAGGGAGAAGGACCTGCTGGATAATTTTCTCATTCTGACAGACGGGCCTGAAGATACAGTCGCTGATGCACATCTGGAGATAAAGCAGTGCCTGCATGACAGCAAGCGACTGGAGCACAATGAGGTGACGCACAAGAGAGCAATGCAATACAAATAATTGACAGTAAAACACCAGGTAGAGGGGTGTGAACGACTAGACTAGTGGACTGATCCACTAGTGTGGATCAGTCCAAGGCCCATACATGGTCAGTTCCAGGGTGTAGAGATCATCAAGAACAAACCCCAACTGTTATCTTAAAATGTTTGAGGCAGAACACAGAAATTACTGGCATTTTTCTTCTCTTTACTTTAGTGATGCTGATTGATGCGGGCCCCTACTCTTCTGCTCTTCTGCATGACCAGGGGTGGAGTTATAGTCCATGTCCCTTGGACACCCTCTAATTTAATGAGTATAAAAAATCACTCTCCTAAATATCAGAGAAAACCCTACTCAGTTCTGAGAGGAAAAGCAGAGTCTGTTTGAAGCATATTGGACAAACTGGCTAATGTTAAACAGTTATTGCGATTGGTAGTGCCAAACAAAATGAGAGAAAATTTGTGAAAAAAGTGTAGAAGTCAACTTGACAGAGGGTTCCCCCTGGAAATGACGAACCTCTGAGCACAGCAAAGGAAGCATTGTTGAATGTAATTACGGATGGGTGTCTCCTGAAAACTGATTGGACTACGAACTCAAATTATAAACAAAATAAGGGTTAAGCACCAGCTGAATATTTTGATAGACTCAAGGATGTGTTTGAAAGGTACTCAGTCAATGCTCATCTGACAAAGATGGGTCAGAAAGCTGCATTTGTAAAGGGATTGTTACACAATGTTAGAAAATAGTTAAGGACCATCTGTAATGGATCACAGGCTAAGGAGGTCGCCACATTGGTGATGGTCAAACATTGCGTAGCTTCACAAGAGAGAAAGAAAGAGAATGCCGAGAACAGTCAAGGATTTGGGACGGGGTGCCAAAATAAAAGGACAAATATAGAAGGGAGGAAAGGACAGGATTGAAAGCTGGGTGAGGTAAAAGAAGGGGCAAGGGAGGTACCCCAGGAACGGGAGAATCATGTTTCACTTGTGGACAGCAGCAGCATTGAAATCAGAACTGCCCCAACATCGAGTTTAAGGCACATCCAATCAGTCTGGATTTCATCAGATTACTCAAACCTCTTATCCTGAATTTTAGGACAGCTGATAAGGTTCAGCATGAGCCATGTACATGTTAATGCCAGCAATAGCAGGTTTGATTAAGCAAGGGGTTTAATTGCCTATTGTCAGTTGATGTGTTATCTCAATTCTCACAATACACTAGGGAGTCGATTACGTGTTCGTCCGGAAAGACTCCGAACGGCATTGGTTTCGTCCGAATCCGATTCGGAACCCGCCTTTCCGACCGACTCAGACACTTTTCCCAACGAGTGATTACGATGGCTGTAAAGCGTTTGGACTGTCCGACTCGGTTCCGAAAGGCATTGGGAGTAACCGAGTCGGTCGGAGCCGAATCGTAGCGGACTGTAGACCGCGTTTCCAGCCAAGCGATTAGGATGTCAGATTCGGACAGCCTTTCCAAATCAGTTGTTCCGAGATGGATCGCCTGGATGGAATCGGACTTTGGGGGCCCGTAGTACGCCCCTCTTCACCCGGGCACTCAGAATTGAGCCCGTGGCGGTACCCCTGGGTCCCCCCTCCCATGCATGCAGAGTGTGGCAGGCACTATGGGGTTCCCACCACAGGGTACAAGGTTTTCCCCAACAACCCCTTTTGTCAATGGGAATCCAACCGAACGATGTTGGGAAGCATCGCAATCGGTTGGTCAGACTCGCAAAACCCGATTCATTCAGAAATGATTCTGAAACGGATTCATTCAGAAGAGTTTCCTAACAAGATCGTAATCGACCCCTGGGTGGGGAAAGGCAAGGTGTACAGGTTCTTTCAGGACCTTTTGGCCATTAATAATGTGGATCCCTGTATTCTGTAACCCTGGCACCATCCTTGTTTGCATCCCTGCAAATGATCAATTGTTTACTGTGGTTGTGCTTTGCTCAGCTTTCTTCTCCTGCCACATACATAAGGAGAGTCAGTATCTCTTCTTGTTCATGTTCCGAGGATCTTCCTCAAGTATTTACGGAGTTCCCTACAATCTTTTCCCAAGCCCTAAATAACATTCTGTACTCATTAATGTTACCCCTGGAGTTCCACTTTAGTCCAATATGTTAACAATTTGATTTTGGCATCTGCTGATCTAGATCTCTGTGAGAGGGACTCCATCTATCTCCTCACCTAATTGGCTCATAAAGGGAACAAGGCTTCAAATGCAAAAATCAAGTTGTGCCTTTTCTGAGTGCAGTACTCTGGTCATGAAATCTCTTCTGGTAAGCACCAGCGGTCCTTTGATTGAGCTGACACCATTAATAAGTTGCCCCCAAGGCACATATCTTTATGGGCATGGATGCGCATTGCAAACAGTGAATATACAGCTATGCCAAAATGGTGAAGTCTTTGCAAGATTATGCCAGAAAAGACACCTCTGTGCTTGCAGTGGTCTAGTGAAGCAAAAATGCATTTGTAAAAATTAAGCAGGCATTCACTCCTGCACCTCCTTTAGGATGCCCTGATAATGCCAAGTCTGTCACTTATTATTGTCATAAATCTAATGAATTAGCACTTGGAATGCTGGTACAGAGTGATGGGGGTCAAGTCTCGCCTGGACTCCAATCATGTTTACGGTCTGTGGGGGCTGCCGCAAATCTTGTTGATTAGAAAGGTAAAGATGCCAATAAGGGATTAACTTAAAAGCAATATTTTCAACGAAGTTTTGTTATAAACTTATGATGTCCAAATATGACATTCCAACTGAATTGAATAATTATTTAACTCATACGTGGAAAAAAATATATATATGCAGGTGTATTTGTTTTCAAACTTATATTTCAAAACAAGCAGAGACAATCAAAACAGAAAGTCAGGGGTTCAGAACATGAATCTCAATGTACCTTGACATTGTACCCTGAAAACATAGATTAGATGTTCTCCAACATATGTCAATGACCAAGATATCCACTTTCCAAAATACAATTAGAGTGTCTATAAAAAATACAAGACTCTTAAACAATGGCAATGTTTTTCAAAAGAAAGTTGGGTTATGTGTCGATGTTTCAGTCTCGGTTGCAATAAATCACTATTTATAAATTGCCCCAAAGGTACATATCTTTCTGGGCATGGATGCATATTGCAAACAGTGGATAAAGAGCTGTGCCTAAATGGTGAAATCTTTGCAAGATTATGCCAGAAAAGACACCTCTGTACCCCTGCAGTGGTCTAGTGAAGCAAAAATGCATCTGTAAAAATTAAGCAGGCTTTCACTTCGGCACCTCATTTAGGATTCCCTGATAATGCCAAACCTTTTACTTATTATTGTCATGAAGCTAATGAATTTGCCCTTGGAGTGTTGGTACAGTGTCATGGAGATCAAGTCGCGCCTGGGCTCCAACCATGTTTACAGTCTGTGGGGGCTGCCGCAATCTTGTTGAAGCACCTAAAAACAATGGGTCCCATTCCCGAACTTCATTTTATAGTACAATAAGTAGTACTACAATAGTACTACTTACTACCAAATGCAATTCACAAACATACGAGTATAAATCTTCACCTCCATCTCTCCTATCTTTTCTGTGGGAGATTCTCACAGATATAAATTTACTACTTAGGGCCTGATTTCGATGTCGAACAGACCTGAGTCCGTCCGACATCAATTCGGTACTGGGACCGATCAACCTCCTGTCGGCGGTCCCAACCCTGCAATTAGGATGCGACCAAACACTGTTCGGTCTCACTCCTAACCTTTACAATGGGAGCATGCATTCCAACTGGATTGCATGCTCTCATTATAAAGAGAAGAGGTGCAGTTCATCCCTGCCACAGGGTGCAGAGATCAACAGGGTGGCGCCATAAGTGACCCTCAGCCCCCATATGGAGGCCATGCACCCATAGGGGCCCTGCTGGGAGCCCCGAAAGTCGACTTCCGACAGCCTTTCTGTGTCGGAAAGGCCGGCACAGAAAAGTTGTCGGAATCCGACATTGTAATCCCTCGGGCGGAAAGAGCCGCCCTTGGGATTCCTGAAGTCATTCTGACTGGCGGACGGGCTCTCTGAGCCCGTCTGAAGCCAGTCAGAATGACCGGTTGGATTCCTTTCTGACCGACACCATCCTAATGGGTCGGTAGGAACGGAATCCAACCTGCTGATTACGATGCGTTAGGAAGGACTCCGACCAACGGTCAGAGCCGTTTCCTAACGCATCGTAATCGGCCCCTTAATAGTAAATGTGGAAGGGATCAGGGGGAGTGGCTGAAAAAAAGGGAATTCTTAGCACTAAATGTGACAGTTTAGGGAAGAGTAAGGAGGGGTTTCGTGAAGGCTAATGAGGGGTTTAGGGAGGGACAGACTTAATTTTGAATTAAATATTGAATTAATTAAATATGCTAAATTAAATTGAAATTAAATTTTAAGGATTCATTTAAAAATGTCATCTAAAGAACAATGTTTTAATTTACTTATGTGTTAACAATTATAAAAAAGGTATAGAATTAATTTGAATTAATTTAATTATTTTTTTCAATTTTATTTTTATTTATGTTTAAATTAAATGAAAAAGGTTATTAACATATTGTATCATAAAACATATTTATTATGTTTATTATATAAGTCTAAACCGTTTAGTAAATTTATACTTGGAAATGGTGAATAGCCCAAAAGTAGTATATTTACTACAATTATAAGAGTAAATTTATATGTTTAGATTTAATCATGTGTAAATTTACCTCTGTGACTCGCCCTCATTCTGTTGTGTTCTCCTTTAACTATTGCTATGCCCCATTATGTGGTTATGCTTAACCTCACTACACTTCTCTACCGCACGATTGTCCCGATATGGAATTTTACTGTTGTCCACTTCCTATATCATTCTGACCCAGTGTTCAGTCATGAACTCTGCTTCTTTAATGCCCACTCGTGAGGAAGTCGAACCACATGATTGCATCCTCATCACTGCCTATGTATTCAAACCCTGTTTTGATGTAATTGGCGTGCCGATTCTTATCTGTTATTTAGCGTATTTTGTGGATGGATCCTGTCTCAGACATAATGATGGTGTCCTGGTTGCTGGTTATGCCGTATGTGTCACATTGTGCAAAGTTGCAAAATGTGAGATCTGCTAAAGTTGCAGAGCATATTGCTCCCACAGGAGCCTACATTTTAGTCAAAGAAAAGATGGTAACCGTGTACATGGACTCAAAGTATAGATTTAGAGTAATGCAGGACTTGGGCTCCTATGGGAGCAAAGCGGTTTCATAACATCTGCTGAAACCCTAGCAAGAATAGACCATACATTCATCCTTATAGTTACCTAATAGAGTATATTTAGCCTTACAGCTAACTAAGAGAGTGGCATTGGTAAAGTGTGTTGCTTACCAGCATCCTCACAATAATCTCGCAAGGGGTGACACCCTTGCTGATTAAGTTGCTAAACATGTTGCTTTGTCTAAAACCACTGATGTTGCAGTGTATATTATGAGAAATGACTTGTTTCCTCACCAACACTAAAGGATTTGTCTCAATTGCAGGGGCAAGCCTCGGAAGGTAAAAAAAACAGTCTTGGATCAAGCAGAAATATAAAAGAGATCCTGATGGAGTATGGAGGTAAAGCATTGGGTGTGAGGCTGCACTAGTATTTCTACTTACCGCCCTTGCCAAGTAGTATCACGGAGCTGCCCATGTTGGTAAGGACGGTTTGATTTGTGCCACAGCAGGCCACTGGTATGCACCCTTCTTTACCTCCACAGCCCAGACTTAGGGCCTGATTATAACTTTGGCAGTAAGAGAACCGTCATTGAAGCAGCGTCAGATTCCCCACCGCACAGTTGGCGGTCCACCCGCTGAATCATGATCTTGGCGGTCTTTTGAAGGAAAGACCGCTGGAGTACTGCTGACACTGCCAGCCATTCACAAACCGCTGTGACGGCGGTAGGGGGAAAGCAGCTGTCAGAGGGCGGTAAGTTAACCGCCATCAGAATTACAAGTTGGCTCTCCGTCCGGCAGCAGTGATATCGAAATACGGCGGTGGGAGACCGCCACCTCAGTGGCTTCTTGGGACCGCTGCCGCGGCGGTATGGCGGTAGACCGCAAAACTCACAATTAAGCCTAAAGTGTCAGTCCTGTGCTATCTGCCTGTCACACAATGCCAAAAAGGGTATTATGGCCACTCCCGCTGCTCACCCTTCCTCTTTGAGCCCATTTCTACAACTTCAGATGGATTTTATCCCGATGCCAAGGTTTACTAACAGTAATATGTTTTATTTATTGGGTCTATGTCTTTAGGATGGTTTCAGGGTACCCCATACAAGTGTGGATGCAATCACAGTAGGTTGCTCAGAGATTTTATCACTTGGTTCGGAGTACTTTACTGGATTCTAACTAAATGCAGGACACACATTGTGACAGCGGTAGTACAGGCAGTTTGCAAGGCTCTAGGAATAAATAAACATTTCCACTGTGCATATAACCAGAATTAGCAGGCAAGGTAGAATGGAACGTTGATACCCTCAAGAACAAACTAGTTAAGGTATGCTTAAAAACTATTTAAATGGCCTGATATCCTGCTACTAGCACTATGGTCCATCAAAGCAATTCCTTCATTGAACACAAAATAGAACCCATATGAAATAGTCATGTACTCATGCCATGATGCTGCTGCTTTCAAATCTCCCAGTCTCAACTGCTAAGTTTGATTTAGATTTGAATGCTTGATGCAGCCTTGTGGTACTGCAGAAAGTATATACAATTACTCTACAGTTTCCATTCTCTGGTTTATGCAACCTTACCTCACTGTCTGATAGAGGTCTGCAACTCCCTCCAGCCCAGAGAGGAAGTGTAAATATGTATACACCAGCGAAAGACAGCACTGAAGTCTTGGTGTTGTTGACCCTGTTAGGTCCTGCTCATCATCAGTTTAGCCATTAAATTCTGTGTGTTGTGGTCTGGTGACATAGATCCATTCATCTCACTGCAATTGAGCTGCTTGTCTTAGAGACACCATTGTTCCTATTTCTGCTTTTGGATCTGTGCCTGGTCCCAGATCCGGATTGCCTGCTGGAACTGTTTCTTCTGATATCTTGCCATCTGTGGGTGGGCAGGTTTTCTAACACCTTCCCTGCCTGCTCCACCACTACCATAAGATGCTGCCCTCATGACCTTTCACACTACCACCTCTGTCCAAGGTAAGCACCCCTCCTCCCTGATAGTAGATCTCTTTGTGGGTCTGGCCTTCCTATGTTTTCCACTGCCTTGAGTGTCTGGTTAGCAGCCGGATAAATCCTTGCTGCAGAATGGGGAAATCATGCCAAGGGCTAATTGTACTGAACCTGTCCTTGCACTCTGTGCATGGGAAAAACTCCTGTGTAATGCTGTTATAAAAGTGCAGAGATACAATTAATATTTCTTCTTGCTGGGTTTGCACACAGTTTCTGTTGATGTAAGGGGAATATCCCTTTGATTGTTGTGCCTGTTAGTTATAATGACACTTGCCTTGAAATCTTCTACAGTAGACACTGACTGCCAGAGTGTGCCGACGTATCCCACACTTCTAATCAGAGCTTTGATCAGTTCAACAATCCTTTCAACTGGAATATGCCATACTTGTCTCATCTTGCACAGACTGAGCCAGGATTTACCTGTGAGTTACATAAAGCAAAAGCATCTAGTGATTTTGTTCCTTTTGAATCACTACCTAATGAATTCCGCTTTCCCCATGGACTGTCGTTTTATAAGTGCTATCAGAGGGGCGCTATGCAAATTTCATTTGTGGATCTAGAGCATGTCCATGACTGCCCTTAGATTGGACTGACACTTGTTACCCGGGATATATTATTCCTGCTATGAGACACTTTAGTGATCAGTGTGGTTGGGGCAGGTGGGCAGCCTCAAATATTACAAGATTCTTTTCTGATTTGATTCCAACGTATTGTATAGCTGTTGCTTTAGATGAGAAAAACTGCTTAGATCATGGAACAGATTGCTAACGCCACTGCACTAGCTTTAGGATTTGTGTGGAATTGGATCAATTAGACTTCCGTGCTAAAACGCTGGCTCAGAACAGGACATTACATAGCATTTTAGCAGCACAGGGGCGGGAGTTGTGCTTTGTAGGTTCTGAATGTTACACCCATCTTTCCAGCACTTCACTCAGCATACATAAGCTAGTAAACCACATTAAGAATAGTGTTAGGAATCAATATGGGCTACAGAACAGGCTAGATTCAGTGCTATCTGGACATGGTTAGGTGGAATATTTGGGCACTGGGGAAAAGAAAATATTTGAAATAATCATTGCAATAATTTTAATTATGGTTGTTGTCCATGTGCTAATAAAATTAATAATTTGCATCACACTACGCACTTGTGCAAATAAAGGCAGTGCCGACAATTTTCTGCTTGCCACTTTTTTCGATGATGAGGACAGTGACTATTAAGATGAAAAAGAGGAAGTTTTAAGATTATTTGTGAATAAAATATTGTAAAGAAATGTTTCATCCAAGAATGAAAAAGGGGAAGGTGTGAAAACATAATCATGCATTCCTTTTCCTATTGCTTTAATGTTAATATCCCTCTGATTATGTATACCACAACGTGAAATGATACACTTTGCAATCAAATTGTTTTGTCTTCACTAATCCGAAGTGCCCATTCGCAACAATATGCATGCTAAGTTTCATGACACTAGTAGGCCTAGAAGCTATTTTATTTGAGGCAGTTACAAGGTTCCTGCATCTCGTAGTAAAGTATAGCCTTGTTTTCAATGTTGGCAACCAGAAACGTGATTTTAGGAAATTAATTAATTTAGTGGCACGTTCATGAATTTGCATCTTAGTTTCAAGGATGTCTCATTTTTCTCAGCGAAAACATCCTGTGACCTGCTCATTAGATGTGTTTTACTGAAATAACAAGTTTCTGTCACTTGATTATGCACCATAGACTTGTAAGGAGGAAAACATACATAAAAAACTGTCCAAAATTGAATAGTATTACATGCTCCAACTGACCTTTTTGGGTGAGAGCTCTGGTCAGTTGAAATGACAATTGTCTCCTGATTATTTGCTGTGCTGCTTATTATTTCTGCTTTAAATACATGTTAGACTTTTGGGCTCCCTGACATATTGTGTTTTATTTTAACAATGGCGAATAAGGAAATAGAGTGTAAGTAAACTATGGTTTTACATTGTGCATGCAGCTAGTTTAAGCACCTGCAGACTGCCACTAAGGAAGTCATTTGGACTCTCTCGGCAACCTCCAGCCACATGTGTTAATAGGAAGTTTAGGAGTGCGGAGGCAGGACAAGCCTATGCTTTTGTGTGCGGAGTTCGCTGCCCAACTGCGGAGTCTTGGCACTTGTAAACTTACTATTAAAATGCAGTTTTGTGAAAACTGAAAAAGCGTAAATTTACAATAACGTGTAAGTTTACCTTTGTGAATAAGCCCTTGGTCTGCAAACCCTTTCGTTTACAGAAGGTGAACTTCCAGTGAAGGAGATTATTTCCCCTAAACAAAAAGAATGGCTCAATGCACTGCAGTCATTTTATTCCCTGCACGTGGGGGACCATTCAAAATCTTTCCTGCCCACGCTTTGCGTGGTGGACAGGGGCAGGAAAATCAATAGCAGTCTCCCCACTCTCAATAGGAAGGAGTGACTAACTCCGTGACGTGGGAATCCTGTTGTAGATGGACTGCTGCGATCAAGGGTTACTGTCAGCAGATGAGGAGGGATAACTGCAGGTTTGGTGGAGATGGGTTGACCATCGCTTTTAATTAGTGCTCTCATTCCGTCAAACACTATGGCCCTCATTACTATGTCGGTCGGAGGCACCGCTGCGGATTGGGAACCGACCAACCTCAGGTCAGCTGTTCTGACCACATTATTTGAATCCGACCGCACATGGTGCGGTTGGAAACCCTCATTTCTCAATGGGAGCATGTGCGGTGGGCTGAAACCGCCCGCAGCACAAGCTCCCATTGAAAAATTGAAGTTTCTAAACATCCCTGCACCGTGCGGCAGGCACCTCACGGTGCCTGTCGCGCGGTGCAGGGATGTTGAGGGGGGCACTATAGGTGCTGCCCAGGGCCATATGCGGAGGGCCAGGGGGAAAGGGGGCCCTGCGAAGGGCCCCCAAATCAGTTTCTGACAGCCAATTCATGTCAGAAAGACCGACATGGATAAGGTGTCCAAAACCAACATCATAATCCTTAGAGTGGAAACGCAGTCCTTAAGGGATTATGAGGTCTTTATGACTGGCGGACAGGCTCCTTGAGCCCATCAATACCATGTGGGATTCCCCAGCCGGTTTAAATTCTGACCACCATCATCATAAATGGCGGTTATACTTTAAACCTACAATGTCGATTAGAAAGCCTCCGACCAGCGGTCAGAAGCTTTCCGAGCGACATTAGGCTTTCCGACCGACATTGTAATTAGGCACTAAATTAGGCCGTAAGTGGTGTATTTTAATTTGCATCTACAGGAGTACTGTTTTGCAGGCAATTGCCTTAGTAAACAAATTCAGGAAAAAATAAAAACTTGTATAAATAATAAAAGATGCTTCTAGTGTCCAACTCAGGGTCTGAGTCATAAACTACACATTTGAATAGGTTTAGACTTTTGAGTAAGTTTACTACTTTTCGGTGTTCATAAACTGCCCTATTGTGGTAACATACTTTTACAGTAGCATACACTTTTGCAGTAGTCCTGCACTACACATGGCCAACCACTGGTACTGCAACACCCTGCCATAGAAAATAACGGGGATAGGCACTTCAAACAAAACTCCATAGGAAATAATTATAAATTAAGTTACATTATTTAAAATACTTAAAAACATAAATAATGATAATGTTATAAACCTAAATAAAAATGGTACATATTTATTATTTATTTATAAAATATTAAATAACATATTCTGATTTAAAAAAAAAAATATTACAACAAAAGTGTATTTTACTACAAAAATGCAGTTTGTGAATACCGTAAAGTAGTAAACGTACTCAAAAGTGTAATTTACCATTGTGAATCAGGCCCCCTGTAGTTATCTACTTAGGAGGCCAGCAGACAACAGTCGGCCTCGCCGTTCGCTTATAAAACTGTGGCGCAGACACAGCCTACAGAATAATGTCAGCGGCTGATATACAGCGATTGATCTATGAAAACGACAAATGCCTGAATTAGAGTCTCTCTTTATGCATGCCTTTAAGTCGGCGTGTTGAAGTGGTCAGATTTGCTGAGCTCCACTTTGCTTTCTACAAATTGGTTTCAGTGTCACCTGCGAAAGAGCACTGTAAATCAGACAGTGGAAGTCTGAAGCCAGAATCTCATGAGAGAGGCTTTCAGGTGCACGATATCAACAAGGGAGTACAGACAAGAGCATCATTTTCACTTGTTAGTGAGAACTGTAGGTATACTTGGGGAATAGGATGAAGCGCAGCAAACTGATGAAATTGAACAGAATCTTCTGACGATAATCCCATATTCACTGGTGAGCTGGATTTAATATTATGATTTAAATAAGACCTATTAATAAAACACGATATTTCAAGTTGAGAAAAGCTTTATTAACGGAGGCATGATGTGTCTAATAAAAAGGACTATGGGCCATATGTAGGTAGCTAAATACCGGTCGGTAACGGCCGAAATTCGGTAAATCTCCCGTTACCGACCGGTATTTAAGCAATCGAGATGTAGGAGGCCGGATTTAAGGAATCGGTAATTTACCGATTCGTTATTTTAAGGAATCGGTAAATTACCGATTCCTTAAATCCTATGTAGGGAGCACTCAAGTGAGTGCATTTTTGGTTTCAGGATTCGTTATTTACCACCAACTACAAGTTGGTGGTAAATACTGAATACCTTTTAAAAAGCAATTTTGTGCTTTTTAAAAGTGCCATGTGGCAGACAAACATGCCCTTAGGGCATGTATGTGCGCCACATGTGCACACATGCACGATTCAGGGTGCAACAGGGTGTCAATTTGACACCCTGCCACCCTTGAATATGCTCCCCTATTACCGATTCGGTATTTACCGAATCTGTAATAGTGAATGGCTTCCCATTCATTCCTATGGGCCTCCAGGCCCATAGGAATGAATGGGAAGGCATTCCTTATTACCGATTCGGTAAATACCGAATCGGTAATACCGAATCGGTAAAATTTCCCGAATGTTTACCTACATTCTATTTACCGATTCTTAAATACCGAATCGGTAAAATTCGGTATTTAGGAATCGGTAAATAGAAATTACCTACATATGGCCCTATATTATTTGAATGCATGGAAAAAACACAGTATCAGTGAGTGTGCCAATGATATTTGTCCCACTTAAAAATAATGGTCAATGTTTTTGTAACAGTGGGCATGAAAATCCCTTTACACAGGGTCTCTTCGTTCTTGTTGAATGGAATCATCTAAAGCAGAAAATAGCTTCTCATTTGATTGTGTTTGCAGCATATTTTGATCAAGTACTACCATTTGTCTTGAGACAACGTTGACTTCCTATGAAATGTCCAGTCCAATAAGAATTTGCATTAATTATGTCAAAAGCTTTTCACAGTCTATCTTGAACGTATATGTTACATGTCACCTGTGATCAGCAACATCTGGGTATTTACTGAAACCGGGGCCTGCACAATGCATTTTGCTGCCCCAGCCAAAAGTAGCTCTGACTCCCGCCAACCTGTACTTCCTGCACGGCAAGCCATCAGATATGACTTGCCCATCTCATATTCATGCACACTGTCTCCAATACCATGAGAACCACCAGCTTCCATATTGGCCTGTCTTTTTCACAACCATGGAGAGCTCACAAGGTCCAAGACCATTGCCTGTCAACTAGTTTAAGAATCATAGATGTTCATCAGCTTTCAAATCAAAGTCGTCTGCCATCTTCTGAATTAAAAAATGTCCACCACCTTCAGAGTCATGACTTATCTTCTAGTTTTCGAGGCACGCCATCTCCCCCGATTTACAGAATAATGGCTCGTCCTCCAATGTCAATACTTTAGCATGCCTTCCAGGATCAATATAATGGAACACCCTTCAGTTTAGTAATCAAAACATGTTCAATCACTCCATCAGGTACCTGCCCGCCGGTTGGACAGGGTTAAAGTGAGTCCTGACCTAATGTGTTCACATATCTGTGCCCTGGGGCAGACGTGATGAGGGGGGAATGACACTGATGAGTATGCACTGCAGTGACTGAGGTTTGTTTGTGGGAACCAGCGTGACTGCCTCCTGAGTTCAGATTGTTGCAGCACAATGATTGTTCTCTCTTTCACAAATAAATCATAGAAGCAAATGCAATATATATGTTTGTGGTATTTTCTGGTTCAAGCATAGCTGAAAAATAATGGAGTGGTGTATAGGGTTAGAGGGAAAGTGACTTGAAGCATAGCAGGGTTACGAGAGTGGAAGCAGATTAGGCCACATCTCACCCACAACCGGTGGAGATGCCGACCAGCTGATCGCGCGGTAGCCACTCCCCCCTCCATTTCCGGGACGCCGACGAGAAGCAGGAGATGCTGTATCGCGGCAAGATGGCCGCGGCTGATTTTCTGTGCGAGAGCGGGAGCTAATAAGGCTCCGGTGCTGTAAATGTGAACTTTTTTTTCATCACTTTGCACCACTTTGCGAGATTCACAACGACCAGTCAGATCTGCGATGCGACCCAAAAACAGGCGATGAGGCGCGTTAGCAGCAGGGATTTAACACCTGCCTTCTGCTGGTGTTAAGCAGGACGACAACCTGCAGTATGAAAGGGAGCCCAGCCCCGAGCCACATCTGAAGACCAACAGATGCCATGGAGCTACTGATCATGCAGCTCGGAGACCCCAGAGGCCCACAATACCCACCGCCACTGTTGCCACCCCCAGGACCCCCCCGGACCACCCCCCCCTGGACAACCACCGAGGCAGTGCAGAACAAGACAGCGGACCTACAGAAAACGCGCCAGCCTCACAGACTTAAAGCCAGAGGAAGTCATTGCCCACTACAGGCTCAAAAGGACAACCATCCTCCGCATCCTGGCCCATATTGCCCACAGGCTGACGGTACCAACACAGCGGACAACCAACATCCCTCCGCAGACAAAGCTTCTGGCTGTGCTGCACCTGTTGGCCTCTGGTACATTCCAACCAACAACTGCCAGAGTCGGAGGAGTCTCACAGCCAGCCCAATCAAAGTTCATCACACCTGTCCTGGATGCCATCATCAGTTTCATACCCCAGCACCTTCACTTCCCCCACACTGCGCAGGAACAGCAGGAGACCAAGCAAGGCTTCTACGCCATAGCTGGATACCCACACGTATTGGGGGCAATTGACTGCACACATGTCCTACTTGTGCCCCCTGCCGACACTGCACACAATTACCGCAACAGAAAGCACACGCATTCCATCAATGTGCAGGCAATAGTGGACCACCGGGGAGTCTTCACCAACGTCGTATCCAACTACCCAGGCAGTGTGCATGATTCCTACATCTTCCGACAGTCCATCATCAACCAGCGCTTTCAGGATGGCACCTATGGAAATGCACTGCTCGTTGGTACGTACCACATGAACACCCCACACACCTCGACACCACAATCATGCAACTCACAACTGTGGTAATGCACACGTTACTTAATCACAGACAACATGCCAAACCACATGCCCACCCACCAGACACGACATCACAAGGAACTGTGGTTACAGGGGCCAGCCATGTAGACAAACCATCCACGTCATGGCACCTCTGCTACACAATTGCAGAATGTGGGGACTGGTGGGAACCAAGTCTGTGCGAAGTAGGCAGGAGACCCATGAATTTGAATGCACGCAATGCCAAGTGTGGCGGTGATGCGCTGGACAGACATCAGTATGCAGGGCACAGACATGTCCATGTGGACATATACTGCTGTTGTTTGTTGTGTTGTGGACAGTGGACACAACCATGTCACCTCAGGCAGTGTGGAAGACCTTGGACATGTAGCTATGTCGTCCCCCCTGTAAGCGGAGTGGGCTGGGCCAGCGTAGGGGTGGGAATACATAGCCCGGGGCTCTGGGCGTGGTTCAGTTCCGGGATGGCCACCAAAGCAACTACTGCGTGTGTCTCTGTGTCCGCCAATACCTGGCCATGGCCCTACACACACGAGGCAGACCAGCTTCAACTGCCATATTCACAGTGTCGTAGTCAGGCTTGTGGACTTGCGCAGACAGCCATGACAATGGTATGTTGTAGGAGTGCAAGTGATGCAACCGCGCAGCGCACACAAGTAAATAGGCTCGGGGGTAATGAGGGGCAGCTGTGAGGCAACGTAATACACATGGATGCCGGCCATCTGCCACATGCAAGACATGTTAATCATGAATCCCAAAGTCGCACACATCACACACCACTGAAGTAATCAGGCTGCCAACACAGACTGCAGAACCACCGATTGACACATGTCAGTCCCCCCTGTCACAGGTGATCAAGGATATGCACTCTGCCCGTGGATGATGACACCCCTACGAGCCCCGAACACCTGGGCCCAGAGGCAGTACAATGCGGCCCACAAACGCACCAGGGGCATTGTGGAGCGCTCATTTGGCATGTTGAAGTCACGTTTCAGGTGCCTGGACATCACAGGTGGAAGACTTCTGTACAGCCCGGTCATAGTGTGCAAGATGATCACTACATGTTGTGTGTTGCACAACATATGTGTACGCACCAATGCCCCATGGATCCAAGTGCCAGATGCACCGGACGATGATGAGGAAGATGATGCAGGTGAACCACACCCCACTGCAGCTGCGGCAGGAATAGCCAGGAGGAACACAATTATTGACAATTTCTTCACATGAGCACGTCACATTGGGACTGTCCTTGTCAATTATGGGACTGGATAAAATGACCACAGGCACGGCATGTGCAAATGAATTCATTACAACACACATTCTCTGTGTGCATGTCACTCCTCTGCATTAGCACATCACTCTGACAAGTGTAAGTGCAACATTTGGTGCTGTCATTCTCACAGATGGCAATTGGATGGTGGGTGTGTCACCTCCGTTCTCGGGATTCAGTTTTCCACCAGACTGAACCGCGGGATCCTCTTCTTCTTCTCCTTGCCCTTCCCTGACCACGGGGTCCCAGGCTGGTCCTCCGTGGGGCTTGTGGGGTTCTGGTTGTCCTCCGTACTTGCTCCGGCTACCTCCATGGTGCTTCGCAGTTGTCTTGTTCTTGTTTTTTTTTTTTTTTTTTCTGCTTTTGTGTTGATTTTTCCCGCCTGACGTGTGTGAATTGCAGGCCTGGCGCTGCTTTTTGCTGGTCTTTTTTTATCGCGGTTGGGCCCATCGCAACTTTTTTCGCGTTTAGATTTTTATCGCCGTCTCGGTACTGTTATCGCAGACATTTGCCGCGTTATCGGGAAACTATCGCATGTTACTGCTGTGTTGAGAATGCGACGTTAACACGGAGTTATTTTCCCGCGATAGACGGCGATGTGTAAAATTGCGTTAACCGATTTTGGCGATGTTTATCGCACGTTCTTGTGAATATCCCCCTCTATTTTTTAAAGCAAAATCTGGTTTATCGTCTGGCATAGAGGGGGCGGCGAGTGTTCCACCTTCAGCTGACCACCTGCAAACTCCATAAAGGGGGCGTCTCTCTGCAGTGACAGCATTGTTCTTTTACAACCTCAAGTACAATCCTCCCCTGGAAGGAGCTTATCGGATCTACCCGCTTTTGAGGACGGCGGGCAGGCTGTCCCTGATAACATCGTATCTTCTGCAGCTTCTGCTATATCATCTCTAGCGCAATTTAAGGCTGGGACTGAATCAATACAGGAAAATCCTTCTCCGGATGACAGATCTTTCTCGCGGCAATGGGACGCTATGAGCCTCCTCAACTTAATTTTGGATGAGATTAGAGAACTCAAAGCTTCTCAGTCCATGGAAATTGCTGCTATCCATACCCGTCTCTCTAAAATCGAAGATAACATGGCTCGGGTTCCAGCGCGACTTCATGAGGCGGAGACTAGAATCTCGCAGTTGGAGGACCAGGTCGCTATTATGAACGACAAAGTTGTGGCTTATCAGAGCCAAAAATCTGCAATGGAGCTTAAACTGGAGGAACTGGAGAATCACTCTAGGCACTCTAATCTTCGTATTCTTGGCATCCCGGAAGGCCTCGAGGGGCAGCAAACATTACAATGGGTTGATTTGTTCATTAAAAAAATGTCCTCCCAGAATTCAATGGGGATCTTACCATTATGAGGGCCCACCGGGTGCCTGCGCATCTCCCCCCTAACGCTAAATTCCCACGGACAATCCTTGTTAATTTTGGGGATTATATGATCAAAGAACAAATTCTATCTAAGGCCATAAGGCAGAGACAGTTCACCTCCTCGGAGGTCCCATTATGTCGCATTTTCTCTGACATGTCTGCCTCCGCAGCTAAAAGGCGGAAAGAGTTTGTTAAAATGTTGCACTTATTCAAAGAACACGGGGCACAGGCAATGATTGCACAGCAAAGGAAACTAAAAGTGCTTGTTAAAGGCAGATTCCATGTATTTTGTAATATCCCTGGTGCACAGGAGCTACTGCAACAGATTTCTTCAAGCAAGTCCTAGATCTCTTAAGCTTAGGGCCTTACAGTTGCTGTTATCATCTGCTGTGCATTTGCTTCTTTGTCTGTTTCGCTTTCTTTTTTGATTCTGGCTTTTCCATTTTTCTTATTTCTCTTACATAGTATTGTGGGGTTTATTCTCCTTTTTTTTTTTCTTTCACGTCCTGGATGAGGGGGGAGGGGTATCTAGGCCGGCAGCACCTGGCACAAGGTCAAGGTGCCAGTTTTGGGGAGTTGGGTAAGCCTGTCAGGCGTGAGCAGGGATGGCGCACTGCTCATCGTGGCTTTTTTAGGGAGGGGGGTCCACGGGGTGGAATGGGCAGTAAGAGCACAAAAAAGAGATCCTTGGGTAAATTCTAGAATCATCCAAATTTTACCTATAAATCTATATCCTGTTTGGGCAAGTGGGGCAGTTACGTTAGATCCGGTGCCCCTCCAGCATACTTTAGCCCATCTTGTGTCCCCTTTAGGATCATACCATGTAGTGTGTTAATGGGTAATAAGGAAATCCTTAAGGTGGTTTCGTTTAACGTAAACTGACTCAATAATAAAAAGAAAATGCGGGCTATTGAATCAAGGATTAAGACAGAAAATCCGGCCGTTATTTTAATTCAAGAATCTCATATAGCAGAGGGGAAACTAGCAGATTTTTCAATGTTTAGGTCCTGGGCAACATACCGGGGCTTCTCCTCTTCCTCTGCATCACATCGCGGCACGGTGATTTTCTTGGGCAAAAAAATTCAAGCCAAGGTGGTTAATTTTGTAAGTGATCAGAGAGGAAGGTGGTGTTGGGCGATCTGTAAATTGGGGAATAGATTTTTAACCTTTGCTAGCATCTATGCCCCAGTTGAGGATAATCCGGCTCCATATGAAGAGTTTTTTCAATCCCTAATACAAACTCCCGGGTAAGTGGTTATGGGGGGAGATTTTAATTTTCTGGCGAATCCAAAAATTGATTCTTCAGCCATTTCTAAAAAAACAATTAAAACCTAAAACCTACAGAATTATTCAAAATTATAGGAAAACTCTGGATATAATCGGCCCCTGGAGGGCAGTATTCCCAACTAAGATTGCATATACCTGCTTTTTGGGCAGATTTCGCTCCTCCTCTCGCATTGATTTCTTTCTTGTATCTAAGTCCTTGATTTTTAGTCAGCAGAAAATCCTTCCTAACGGTTTTTCAGATCATGCAATGCTCATCTTAGAGCTCAAGTTAGGTAAGATCGCGGTTCATTCTAAGAGATGGACTCTGAATAGGGAATATCTCTCGGAAGAAAGTTGGGTTCTACTCTGTAAAACAGAGATAAAGGACTTTCTCGTCAGAAATCATGGGACGGCTCCTCCCCATATTGTCTGGGACTCTCTGAAGGCTTATATTTGGGGCCTAGCTATTGGGAAGGATGCTGAAAGTTTTAGAAAAAAGAAGGAAATAAAGCAAAATTTAGAACAAGAGGTGCAGAGGTGCTACGATATTTTTCTCAGTAAGCCCTTAGCCCCTAATCAAAGAAAACTAGATCAGGCCAAACGGGATCTCACCGAAGCTTATTATGCAGAATGTGAAACATTCAATAGCAACCATAGGCAAAAGGTTTATGAAGAGCGCAATTTCACCGGGAAGTTCCTTGCATGGCAGACCAGGGAGCAAGTAACCGGATTAATACTTTGAGGTGTCCTGCATCTGGTACCCAAAGTGAAGATCCTGTGGTGATAAGGGACATAATGTTTCAACACTATAAGAATATCTATGGTCAACAACAATCCATTGATAAGGCATCCCTGGACAAGTTTCTCCAGGAACAGGAAATTCCGGTACTTTCTGAGGCCTATAAAAGCAAAATGATGCGCCCTTTCTCTAGAGAAGAGCTGGGGGACATCATAAAAAACCTTCAAAACGGCAAAGCATGTGGACCAGATGGTCTCCCAGCCGAGTTTTAAAAAACTTTTTCAGATGTTGTTTTAGAATATTTGTTGCTGGTTGCTAATTCAATCTTAGAGGGAGGTCCGATTCCGCCTTCATTTCAAAAAGGGAACGTAGTTAGTTTTTTAAAAAAGGGAAAAGACTGCGAAGACCCCAATTCATATCACCCAATTACACTTTTAAACTCGGACTACAAGATTATCACCAAACTTTTAGCCAATAGATTCAATGTTATAGCGCCGACTCTGATACATTCCGACCAAAATGGGTTTATAGCAGGGAGACAGCTTGGAACCAATACGCATTATCTTGCAGAGGCATTGGATTATTTCGAGACTAAGAAAATACCAGCCGAGGTTCTTCTGTTAGAGGCCGAGAAGGTGTTTGACCTCGTGGTCTGGGAGACTTTACTTCAAATTCTCTCCAGTTTTGGTATCCCCCTAAGATCACAGGGTTGATTCAGAGAATATATCTTAACACAGAAGCCAATATTATTGTTAATGCCTCCGAGGCAGGACAAATTAGTTTTAAACGAGGGACTAGACAAGGCTGTCCATTGTCCCCCGTTTTATTAGCTTTTTTTATTGAACCTTTGACCATCGCTATTCGAAATAATGCAGATATTCACCCCCCTTTACCCACTATGGGGAAAGCAAAATTATGTGCAGACAACATCATGCTTATAATCGAAGGCGATAGGGGGGTCCAAGGAAAAGTCTTCGAGGTGTTTGAGCAGTATGAATTGCTTGGGGGTATAAAATCAATAAAAAGAAAACGGAAATAATCCAGTGCGGATGCAAGCTTGATGTGTTACATTCTGACCTTTTGTCCTGTCTAAATTCTAAAACTAAAAGATATCTGGGGGGGTTTTTCTCGTCTCGAACCATTGACTTGTACGATTTAAATTTTGGCCCATTTCTGTTGAAAGTACAGGATCTATTGTTTAGGTGGGACTCGCTCCCGTTGACTATTATGGGTAGGGTCTCACTGATTAAGATGTCTGTCCTCCCACTATTTAATTTTTAATGCTCGGCAATTCCGTGTGTTTTAACAACACCTTTTTTTGTCAAATTAGAGTCCATGTTTACATCCTTTGTTTGGAGAAAGAAAACTCCCCGAATTGCACTATGCACTTTATATGAGGAGGTGGAGAATGGTGGGTTAGCCCTCCCTAATTTTAGGGATTATTATTTTGCATAATTTGCACAATATTTGTCTAGATTTAAGTCAGATTTGAATACAGGTTTATTGATAAATTATTTTATGAATTTAATTTGTAAAGAGCATCAGATACACTGTCCATTAAAAATTTTGAAATCTCCTAAATTAGTGCGTTATAAGTGCATGCAGTGGCTCTTTTATAAACGTCAGGATTTTTATAGGAGATATACAATTCCAGTTATTAATTAGTCAACTCCACTATCCGAACTCACTTCAGTATTTGGAGCTAGAGAATCGACCGAATTTATTCAAAAATGGGCTATGGTCGGCTTTCGGAAGATTTCAGATTTCATTAGGATTGAGAGATGGCTGAAAATTTCTGAAATATAAGAGCAAATTCCGAATGATTTCCTTCTTTTTGGGTCATTTAATATTCTGACCAGGTTCCTTAACAATCTAGATCTGATACAGATTAATGAATGTAAAAGCCTGGCATATGCTCTTTTTGAAGAATTCACAGTTAGGAAACCAGGGGAGTGGAAAAACGTTTTAGCCCCTGTTAGACCTGGCATCATTGGCGCGGGTCTCCCTTCCTCTTTTCGCTTCTGACCTTTTATGTTGGCTGGATTTAGATGCTCTGGGCGCTGTGCCACTGCCAATCAGTGACACAGCGCGAATGCTCCATGTATAAAGATAACTGTATGAATTGGGATAATCATGTTTGGCTCATTTGGTTTACCTGTCAGTCCCTAGTATCAGTGCACTGTGTGTGCCCAGGGCTGGTAGACCAAATACTGCTGGTGGGCCGGCAGCGCTGATTTGCGCTACCCACCGAAGCAGCTTTTAAAGTATGTCTGTGTAGCATGTTCTAATAGCGAGTTACCTTCCATTTCACTGTTTACTATTGCGAGGCCACCCGTTCTCATAGGCTCGAATGTGCAGGCCGAGTATTACATGCCTTAATCCTACCTGCCCCCAGGAACCTGATAGGAACGTCGAATTTGATATGGTTAAGCTCAGAACATTGAGATGTATCTTGTAGTAAGGATTATTAGCAAAGCCCGTGTTCGAAAATGCCTCTACTAGAAACGAGGTATTTTCTGGCCTGAAGCTTTCCTGTAGGCGTTTGCTAGCGTGTGTATTGGCCGTCTGGTTTTGGAGCGGCAGGGCCAGCGGGGTCAGACCTGGCCGGAGAGAGAGATCGGCATTTAGAGTATGGGGAGGGGTGACTCTTTGATCAGAGCAGGGCCGTGCCTGGCAAGGTGAATGATGGCTCCATCTCCCACTGGGCGTCTGATAGCAGACCCCAGATTCTTAAAGGGCAGGATGTCGCCTCGTAAACCAAGTGCTCCCCGACCCCACCGAACTGGTTCTGGCTGGATGCAGTGATTTGTGGCTGCAGAGAACAAAGACTTTTTAGGTATAAAACGCTGCGCTGAAACCTGTTTCAAGTGTGTTCCTTCTGGATGTCAAGACGAAACTCTGTCCGAGCGGACAGAGGAAAGGACTTTGAAACTTTCACCAAGCTTGCTGAAGAAACTACCCAAGGGCCTGAATTGAGAGCGCCTCCTGCTGAAGTCTCAGGGACATTAGACTTCACCCCGTCAGCCACCCGAATTCCCTTGCTAGGAATTCTACTTGCAGGTGAGGCCTCCGTCGAGTAATCCGGAACCTCTAGTCCTACTGTGAGGAACGCGAACTGGTAATCCTTGTGAACTCTATGTGTGTGGGCCGCCGCAGCTAAGAGAGCTGCCACCGCTGAGTGCCCCCCTTAATTTGAATCTTCAGAACCTTCGCTGAAACTGTGTGGGCCGCCGCAGCTAAGAGAGAGCTGCCGCTGCTGAGTGCCTGCCGTATTTTGAATTCTCAGAACCTTCGCTGAAACTGTGTAGGCCGCCGCAGCTAAGAGAGAGCTGCCGCCGTTGAGTGCCCGCCTTATTTTTGAATCCTCAGAACCTTCGCTAAAATCCTGTGGGCCGCCGCAGCTAAGAGAGCTGCCGCCGCTGGATGCCCGCACTTGTGTTAATTGTGCAACGTCGTGGATTGCCCTTTTGAGCCGCCGCAGCTAAGAGAGAGCTGCCGCCGCTGAGTGCTCGCACCCTTGCTAACCTTGCATCACCGAAAGTTGTCCTGTGGGCCGCCGCAGCTAAGAGAGCTGCCGCCACTGGATGCCCGCACTTGTGTTAATTGTGCAACATTGTGGATTGTCCTTTGGGCTGCCGCAGCTAAGAGAGCTGCCACCGCTGAGTGCTCGCACCCTTGCTGACTTTGTATCACCGAAATTTGTCCTGTGAGCCGCCGCAGCCAAGAGAGGGCTGCCGCCGCTGAGTGCTCGCACCGTTGCTAACTTTGCATCACCGAGATTTGTCCTGTGAGCCGCCGCAGCCAAGAGAGGGCTGCCGCCGCTGAGTGCTCTCATTGTTGCTAACTTTGCATCACCGAGATTTGTCCTGTGAACCGCAGCAGCCAAGAGAGGGCTGCCGCCGCTGAGTGCTCGCACCGTTGCTAACTTTGCATCACCGTGATTTGTCCTGTGAGCCGCCGCAGCCAAGAGAGGGCTGCCGCCGCTGAGTGCTCGCACCGTTGCTAACTTTGCATCACCGTGATTTGTCCTGTGAGCCACCACAGCTAAGAGAGCTGCTGCCGCAGAGGGCTCACACCTTTGCTAACTTTCAATCATGGCGATTTGTCCTGTGGGCCGCCGCAGCTAAGAGAGAGCTGCTGCCGCTGAGTGCCCACCACGGAGCTGCACAACGAGAGTCATCGCCACCACCAGCCCGGGCCGCCGCAGCCGCGTGCTGCTGCCGCTGAGGGCCCGCCTGTCCCGGAGTGCCCGAATCATTGCGAGTGCACTTTGCGTACCACTGCCATCGAGAACTGTGGTCGCTGGGAGTCCGCCTGTCACCGTCTCCGCTTCTTCGAGAAGCTACGTACTGTGTCCCCGGCCAACGGCAGGTATCTGGTGCGCAACGGGTCGCGTAGACCCAGGCCTTGAACTCAGTCAGTGCCACGTTCTGGTGAATACGTATTGCCCATTTTATGTCCCTATTGATTTACATGCATGGTGACTGGTTAAAATGCTTTTGAGAGTCTCGTACTAAACATTAGATAAAGATGCTATTTTTTTCTATACCTACTTGAGTTGTGTCCTTTTGTGGTGTCGTTACTGCCTTATTGTGCATGGTCATAAATGCTTCCCACACTGCCTCTGAGATAGGCCTAGCTGCTCGTGCTACGTTACCACAGGGTTGAGCAGGGGTTATCAAAGGGGGTAGCCCACTTGCCCTTACTTAGGAAGAAGGGTCCCTATTTGGACAGTGGCGCCAGCCATTGCCAACTAGAGACCCCCATTTCTAACATTGGCGGTCAGCAGGGAGGATCACGACTTGCATTTATGATCCACATACAATAACTGGTAGACACCACTAGTGAGTACAGACCAAAGCGCAGACACGCGCTGATTTTTTTTTTTCTCTCTCCAAATTTTTTTTTTTAGTTGGTTGTTTTAGTATTGAATTGTTGATCGCAGCCATGAGTACTGCTAATATGGGAAGGCCAACCTCCAATGCCTCGAAGGATCTCGCCTTTGAGGAGGAAAGATTAGATACCTATACTGCCAAACAGCTGAAGTCATTTTGTGGGCAATTCGCAGTCCCCGTGATAGGTCTCTCTAGGAAGGAGGAGTACCACAAGGCGCTGAAGGCCTGGTGGGAAGCGAGAGAGTCCGCTGGGGATGAGGAAGAGAATGCTGGAGGGCAGCAGGATGATGCAGTAGAGGGGGAGATAGAACACCCTGCAATCCAGGTACTAGTGTATCCCAAAGGAGCCTGACCCCAGAAGAGCTGGAGGACAGGGAGAGAGATAGGAGGCATAGTTTGGAGATGGCTAAATTGGAAGGTCAGAAGGACCTTGAGAGTAAGAAGTTAGACATTGAGAAGAATCGATTGTCATTTGAACTTGAGAAAATGAGAATGGAACATGAGAGAATGTTGAGGGAGATAGAGATCAGGGCGAGAAGTGTCCCGGTCTCCCCCTCTGGTGGCAGCATTCCTTTAGTAACCCCTGAGAGTAGAGTTTATATTCCTAAGGATGTCATTAAGGATTTTCAGAAGAGTGAGGATATTGGGCAATGGTTTGCCGCATATGAGATAGCAATGGTGTCCCACCGGGTCCCTGAGCAGGATTGGGGAGCGGGATTGTGGGGGTGCTTTGTGAGTGATGGTAGGGATACCCTGTTGGACCTGCCTGAGGAGAGCAGGATGGTGTATGCCCATATGAAAGAAGCTTTGATGACCCGTTATGGTTTGACCCCGGAAATGTACAGGCAGAGGTTTAGGACCTGTAAGAAGTTAGAGAGTACCACGTGGGTTGAATATGTGTCTTTTTTCTGCAGAGCAATGGATCGCTGGGTAAAAGGTAGCAAAGTGGAAACTTTCGAGCAATTATATGATTTGTTTGTGTGGGAGCATTTGTCCAGTAACTGTTTTCCAGAGCTACGCCAGCACCTGATTGATAGCAAGCTGACTAACCCTAGGAAGCTTGCTGAGGAGGCGGACCGCTGGGTGAGCACCCGGGTCCGCAAAGGTTTTGTGGGAGACTTCGCCAGAGGTGGGCAGGGTCCCCAGCAGAAAAGTGGGGGGACAAGGGTAAACAGAGGGAGTTCCAGAGGGGCCCAAAAGTAATTCCCAAGGGAACCAAGCCGTGGTGTCCCAGCCTCCCCTGAGAGGAAACCAGTGTCCCCGACAGGTAGGCCTGTTCATAGGGGGCCCCTTACTTGTTTCAAGTGTGGTCAAGTGGGCCACCGGTATTATGATCCCCAGTGTCCCCAGAGGGACCCCAATGCATCCCCTCGTGCATCACCCCATGCATCAGCCCGCCAGATTGCCAGTGTAGCCCTGGGGGGGGAGGAAATGGAGTTCCAAAGTGGGTGGGATCCCATAGAGTTAACCCTTGTCTTGCTAGGGGACTTCGTGAAGGTCCCTAGCCCCACACTGCCGACCAACACTCAGAAGTACCGGCAGTGGGTGACCATCAATGGCCATAGGGTGGAGGCTCTCAGGGACACCAGAGCTAGTGTGACTGCTGTCAGCTCCTGGTTGGTGTCCAAAGAGCAAGTTGTCCCCCATGCATTCTGCCCTGTAGTGTCAGCAGACAACTCAGAGAGCCAGTGTGAAGTGGCTCAGGTTCCCTTCGAGTGGGGGGGGTCACAGTAACTCTTCAAGTGTCTGTGAGGGCCGCCATGCCTGTAGACTGTCTGTTGGGCAACGATCTGGAGAACTCCCCGTGGGCTACGGTGGAGAGAAAGTCTCATTTGGAAATGTTGGGTTTGCCTGAGTGGGCATGTGTGATCACTCGGTCCATGGCAGCTCAGAAGGATGTTCAGGAGGGTCTGGAGCCTGAAAGTATGGCCCAGGCCCCTGCCTCAAAGAGAAGGGGTAGGGGTGCGGGAAACCGGCCCCCATGGTTCCCACAGTCCCGGAGGGAGCAGACCTTGAGGGGGATGCCCTGGAACCTACAGGGGAACAAGTGGCCGAACTGGGGGACCTACCGGGGCTGACCCATTGGCAGCAGGAAGGGGGGCCCTCCAGGGAGGAATTTTGCGAGCAGCAGAGAACTTGCCCTTCTCTTGAGGGGGTGCGGCGACAGGCCACCGCCCAGGCAGCAGGTGACCAGACAGGGTCACATTGGATCTATTGGGAGAACGACCTCCTTTACAGCGAGCCTAAGGTTGCTGAGCCTGGGTCAGCCCGTGTGCTGGTGGTACCCCAGCGCTTCAGGACCTTCCTACTGGGGTTGGCTCATGATGTGCCACTGGCCGGACATCTGGGGCAGACCAAGACCTTTGAGAGGCTGGTCACCCACTTCTATTGGCCCCAGATGCGCAGGAGCTCCGATGCTCACTGCAGGACGTGTGAGACTTGCCAGGCAAGTGGGAAGAGTGGGGGAAGATTAAGGCCCCACTACAGCCCTTTCCCGTGGTGAGCACCCCATTCGAAAGAGTGGGCATTGATATTGTGGGGCCTCTGGATCCCAAGACAGCCATGGGCAACAGGTTCATCCTGGTCTTGGTGGACCATGCCACCCGGTACCCTGAGGCCATCCCGCTCAGGACGGTGACGGCCCCCGTGGTGGGACGGGCACTGATGGGGATTTTCTCCCGTGTGGGATTCCCCAGAGAGGTGGTGTCCGATAGGGGAACTAACTTCATCTCAAGTATATGAAGTCTCCGTGTGGGGTAACGTATAAATTCACCACTCCTTACCACCCCCAGGGTAATGGGCTGGTTGAGAGATTCAACCGGACCTTTAAGGGCATGATTATGGGCCTAGGCGAGCCCATGAGGCGTAAGTGGGATGTCCTCTTGCCATGCCTGTTGTTTGCTTACCGTGAGGTGCCACAGAAGGCCTTAGGGTTCAGTCCCTTTGAGCTGCTCTATGGTCACCCGGTAAGAGGGCCTCTGAGTCTGGTCAAGGAAGGCTGGGAGGAATCTCCCAGGAAACCTCCCCAGGATGTGTTTAGTTACATGCTGGCCTTCAGGAACCAGACTCGTCGTTTCAGGAAACTTGCTGAGGCAAACCTGGAAACCAGCCAGGAAGAGATGAAACGCTGGCACGATCAGAATGCCACTCTGATCGAGTTTCAGCCTGGACAGAAGGTTTGGGTCATGGCCCCGGTGGAGCCCTGTGTGCTCCAAGATAGGTGGACCGGCCCCGTTGAGGTGGTGGAGCGCAAGAGTCCTGTTATATACGTGGTGGACTTGCAGTCTCCCAGGAACCCTTTGCGGGTCCTGCATGTTAACCGCCTGAAGCCCCACTTTGAGAGGTCTGAAGTGGACATGCTTCTAGCCACAGATGCTGGGATGGAGGAGGAGAGCGAGCCCCTTCCTGACCTCCTGTGTGCAGGGGAGCGAGATGGGTCAGTGGAGGGTGTGGTCCTCTCCACCACACTGACCCCTGAGCAGCAGGGTGATTGTCGCCAACTGTTGGGACAATTCAGTGATCTGTTCTCCCTGGTACCTAGTGTCACTGATTGGTGTGTCCATGACGTGGACACCTGGGACAGTCCTCCCATTAAGCACAAGGCTTACTGAGTGACTGACCGGGTAAGGGCCTACATTAAGGATGAGGTTACCAAAATGTTTGCCCTTGGGGTGATTGAGTCCTCTAGCAGCCCTTGGTCCAGCCCAGTGGTCCTGGTACCAAAAGCTGCAGCGCCTGGTACCACCCCAGAACTTCGGTTCTGCGTGGACTATCGGGGTCTCAATTCGGTCACGAAGACTGACGCGCACCCCATCCCCAGAGCTGATGAGCTCATAGATCGGTTAGGGGCTGCCAAATACCTCAGCACATTTGATTTGATGTCTGGGTATTGGCAGATTGCCTTGACCGAGGGAGCAAAGGAGAGGTCAGCCTTCTCCACACCCGATGGGCACTACCAGTTCCGGGTGATGCCCTTTGGAATGAAGAATGCCCCTGCCACCTTTCAGAGGCTGGTCAACAGGGTGTTGGTTGGACTGGAAGACTTCAGTGCCGCCTACCTGGATGACATTGCGGTGTTTAGCTCCTCTTGGGAGGACCACCTGCGCCACCTCTGGGAGGTATTGATGGCACTGCGGAAGGCAGGCCTCACAATCAAAGCCAGCAAGTGCCAGATTGGGCAGGGTTCTGTAGTGTATTTGGGGCACCAGGTGGGGAGCGGCCAGGTGGTGCCCCTTCAGCCCAAAATTGAAACTATCCTGGCGTGGGAACCCCCAAGACTCAGACGCAGGTGAGAGCCTTCTTAGGACTCACGGGGTACTACAGGAGGTTTGTCAGAGGATATGGTAACATTGTTGTACCCTTGACTGAGCTGACTTCTAAGAAGCAGCCAAAGAAGGTAAACTGGACTGACACCTGTCAGAACGCTTTTGACGCCCTGAAGACTGTCATGTGCACTGCACCCGTGCTTCAGACGTTCGACTTTTCAAAGGAATTCGTTGTCCAAACAGACGCCTCAGAGCATGGTATAGGGGCTGTTCTGTCACAGATCAATGAGGAGGGACTAGACCAACCGGTAGCCTTCCTAAGCAGGAGGTTACTTCCCCGGGAACAGAGGTGGAGTGCAATTGAGCGTGAGGCATTTGCTGTGGTCTGGGCGCTGAAGAAGTTGAGGCCATATTTGTTTGGGACTCACTTCCGGGTTCAGACAGACCACAGGCCCCTTAGATGGTTGATGCATATGAGGGGTGAGAATCCCAAGTTGTTGAGGTGGTCCATTTCCCTACAGGGTATGGATTTCACGGTGGAACACCGCCCTGGTACAGAGCACGCCAATGCTGATGGTCTGTCCAGGTTTTTCCGCCTTAGTGATGAGAACTCCCAAGGGAATGGTTAGTTCTCCCCACATTTCAGCTGGAGGGGACGTGTGTTAGACCTGGCATCATTGGCGCGGGTCTCCCTTCCTCTTTTCGCTTCTGACCTTTTATGTTGGCTGGATTTAGATGCTCTGGGTGCTGTGCCACTGCCAATCAGTGACACAGCGCGAATGCTCCATGTATAAAGATAACTGTATGAATTGGGATAATCATAATTGGCTTGTTTGGTTTACCTGTCAGTCCCTAGTATCAGTGCACTGTGTGTGCCCAGGGCTGGTAGACCAAATACTGCTGTTGGGCCGGCAGCGCTGATTTGCGCTACCCACCGAAGCAGCTTTTAAAGTATGTCTGTGTAGCATGTTCTAATAGCGAGTTACCTTCCATTTCACTGTTTACTATTGCGAGGCCACCCGTTCTCATAGGCCCGAATGTGCAGGCCGAGTATTACATGCCTTAATCCTACCTGACCCCAGGAACCTGATAGGAACGTCGAATTTGATATGGTTAAGCTCAGAACATTGAGATGTATCTTGTAGTAAGGATTATTAGCATAGCCCGTGTTCGAAAATGCCTCTACTAGAAACGAGGTATTTTCTGGCCTGAAGCTTTCCTGTAGGCATTTGCTAGCGTGTGTATTGGCCGTCTGGTTTTGGAGCGGCAGGGCCAGCTGGGTCAGACCTGGCCGGAGAGAGAGATCGGCATTTAGAGTATGGGGAGGGGTGACTCTTTGATCCGAGCAGGGCCGTGCCTGGCAAGGTGAATGATGGCTCCATCTCCCACTGGGAGTCTGATAGCAGACCCCCAGATTCTTAAAGGGCAGGATGTCGCCTCGTAAACCAAGTGCTCCCCGACCCCACCGAACTGGTTCTGGCTGGATGCAGTGATTTGTGGCAGCAGAGAACAAAGACTTTTTAGGTATAAAACGCTGCGCTGAAACCTGTTTCAAGTGTGTTCCTTCTGGATGTCAAGACGAAACTCTGTCCGAGCGGACAGAGGAAAGGACTTTGAAACTTTCACCAAGCTTGCTGAAGAAACTACCCAAGGGCCTGAATTGAGAGCGCCTCCTGCTGAAGTCTCAGGGACATTAGACTTCACCCCGTCAGCCACACGAATTCCCTTGCTAGGAATTCTACTTGCAGGTGAGGCCTCCGTCGAGTAATCCGGAACCTCTAGTCCTACTGTGAGGAATCCGGACTGGTAATCCTTGTGAACTCTGTGTGTGTGGGCCACCGCAGCTAAGTGAGAGCTGCCGCCGCTGAGTGCCCACCTTAATTTGAATCTTCAGAACCTTCGCTGAAACTGTGTGGGCAGCCGCAGCTAAGAGAGAGCTGCCGCCGCTGAGTGCCCGCCTTATTTTTGAATCCTCAGAACCTTCGCTGAAACCCTGTGGGCCGCCGCAGCTAAGAGAGCTGCTGCCGCTGGATGCCCACACTTGTGTTAATTGTGCAACATCGTGGATTGTCCTTTGGGCCGCCGCAGCTAAGAGAGAGCTGCCGCCGCTGAGTGCTCGCACCCTTGCTGACTTTGTATCACCGAGATTTGTCCTGTGAGCCGCCGCAGCGAAGAGAGGGCTGCCGCCGCTGAGTGCTCGCACCGTTGCTAACTTTGCATCACCGAGATTTGTCCTGTGAGCCGCCGCAGCCAAGAGAGGGCTGCCTCCGCTGAGTGCTCGCACCGTTGCTAACTTTGCATCACCGAGATTTGTCCTGTGAGCCGCCGCAGCCAAGAGAGGGCTGCCACCACTGAGTGCTCGCACCATTGCTAACTTTGCATCACCGTGATTTGTCCTGTGAGCCGCCGCAGCCAAGAGAGGGCTGGCGCCGCTGAGTGCTCGCACCGTTGCTAACTTTGCATCATTGGGATTTGTCCTGTGAGCAGCCGCAGCCAAGAGAGGGCTGCCACCACTGAGTGCTCGCACCATTGCTAACTTTGCATCACCGTGATTTGTCCTGTGAGCCGCCGCAGCCAAGAGAGGGCTGCCGCCGCTGAGTGCTCGCACCGTTGCTAACTTTGCATCACCGTGATTTGTCCTGTGAGCCGCCGCAGCTAAGAGAGAGCAGCTGCCGCGGAGGGCTCACACCTTTGCTAACTTTGCATCATTGGGATTTGTCCTGTGGGCTGCCGCAGCCAAGAGAGAGCTGCTGCCGCTGAGTGCCCAACCATGGAGCTGCACGACGAGAGTCATCGCCACCACCAGCCCGGGCCGCCTCAGCCGCGTGCTGCTGCCGCTGAGGGCCCGCCTGTCCCGGAGTGCCCGAATCATTGCGAGTGCACTTTGCGGACCACTGCCATCGAGAACTCTGGTCGCTGGGAGTCCGCTTGTCACCGTCTCCGCTTCTTCGAGAAGCTACGTACTGTGTCCCCGGCCAACGGCAGGTAACTGGTGCACAACGGGTCTCGTAGACCCAGGCCTTGAACTCAGTCAGTGCCACGTTCTGGTGAATACGTAATGCCCTTTTTAAGTCCCTATTGATTTACATGCATGGTGACTGGTTAAAACGCTTTTGAGAGTCTCGTACTAAACCTTAGATATAGATGCTATTTTTTTCTATACCTACTTGAGTTGTGTCCTTTTGTGGTGTTGTTACTGCCTTATTGTGCATGGTCATAAATGCTTCACACACTGCCTCTGAGATAGGCCTAGCTGCTCGTGCTACGTTACCACAGGGTTGAGCAGGGGTTATCAAAGGGGGTAGCCCACTTGCCCTGACTTAGGAAGAAGGGTCCCTATTTGGACAGTGGCGCCTGCCATTGCCAACTAGAGACCCCCATTTCTAACAGCCCCTATTAGGGGTTTGGATCTCTCTGAGAAAGCAATAACAAAATGGGAAAAACACGAAGGTTTGGAGGTTACAGCGAGTATGTGGTCTGAATTAAATAAACTTAACTTTACAACATTAAGGGGAGCGAATTGGCGCCGAATGCTATTCTTTAGTAAATGGCTTCCCTATAGAACCCCACATTTTTTATCCAAGGTTTACCTCAGCCAATCCGGTCAGTGTTTTCGTTGCTTAAATCATCCGACAGCCAATTGAACGCATATCATATCACAGTACCCTTCAATTCAGGGGTTCTGGAACGGGATTTTTCGACATCTGGAGGCTGAATGTTTCATCATATTAGACTCCAATAATTGGCTGAAAGTCCTTGGCTATGACCCTTCTTTAGATCTTTCTGATAACTTGGCTAAGTTACTTTATATGGCAATGGAGGTCGCCAGGTCACTCCTACTTCAGAGATGGCGATCAGACCTGGTACCAACAAGATGTGAATGGGTTCGGAAAATGAAACAGGTTAGGAACAGTGAGAGCTTGTATGCATTACAAATTGGAGGGATTAAAAATCTGGGCGGCCCATTTCGACTGGAAAATTTCATAATTTAAACAAGAGCTTACATTTTTAAAGGTTGTCCTAATATGCAGAAATTTTAATGAATGTGGTATGTGTTGACATATTTGTTTACTTGTTTGCACTTTTTTTGCACTATAGATACCTACTTTATTGCACTAGAGACACTTTAACTTCCATTTAAAAAAAAAAAAATGGTTTAAGTCGATAGGACAAAATATTAATTATGACTTATATGTTGATATTTATGCATAATTTATTGGACCCAAGGTACTCTAGACATCTTAGCTCGTTTTATTTCGGGCAGGGGAAGTTGCATTTGATCTTTTGTTCGTCAAAAAACCATTAGTTGCCTTAATTTCGAAAGCACTTTCAGCTTTATTCGGTGTTTGTATGTGCTGTCATATTTGTATACTCGTTTGCACTTTTATTGCCCTATGGACATCTATTTTACTGCACTTTATTGCACTATAGACACTTTAGCTTCCCTTTTTCAAAAATGGTTTGTCAATAGGACAAAAATATGCATTATGAGTTATATGTTGATATTTTCGCATAATTTATTGGACGTAATGCACTATAGATACTTTAGCTTGCTCTAGATCTGGCAGGCGATGTTGCATTTGATCTTTTTTATGTCAAAACATCTTTAGTTGCCTTAATTTTGACAATATTTTCAGCTTTATCCGGAGCTATATTTTACCCCCTTATGGGCATTTTAGTGATGACCTAGGTATTGATGTATGAACACTGTATCTGATCTCTAATGTCTTGTCTAATTCAAGGTTTTTTCTTTTCTCTTGATCATGTAACCTGTTGTCAATTGACTTATTACGATCAATAGGGCTATTATGAAAGGTTTTATTATTGGATATTTGCATTGTGTTATTTGGATGAATTTGTAAACTCTTGATGGATCTCAATAAAAAAAAATGAAGAAAAAAGAGAATGAAAGCAGATTATTACTTTGCCATGATGTCTTTTTGCTAAAGGAGTTCTTCTTCATCTCTTTCCTAAATTTCAGCCGGGTTTGGGTGCTTGGATGGATTTAGGGATGAATAGATAGTGAAGGCTTGTCACCTTGTTATTTCATTTTTGCACTTCCTCATCCTCATCTCCAGTCTGAGGGATCCCTGGTTGGGGTTGGGCAAAGAATCATCAGAAGTGGCGACCTTGCCAGCCAGAGAGGCCAGAATTCAAATCATGATGGCTTTATAGATGATGCAGCGTATTAAGAAGGCATGGCTGGCATTAGTGAGAAACAAACCAGAGCAAAGTTATCTAATGAGAGCCAGTGCAGCACAATAAGAAGCACTCTCACTTTCCCTAAAACAATTACAGCCTATTCTCCAACCCAAAGACTTTCGCTGTGCTGACCCAATTATTTTCAATTTATGGACTGGACTATGGAAACTCCGTTCGAATTGTTATCAATAAATTCACCTTGGCACCACTTATTGCCTTGATGAACTCCACTGCTAAAGTTGTGATCCACACTGGCTGCCATGTCTAAGCCAGAATTATATTCAAACTTGCCAACATTACATTCAAAGCCAACAACCAACATAAGGCAGCCTATCTATATTCTTCCTTCATTTATCTGGAGGATGTAAAACCCTCAGAAGCAGGAAGGTTTTCAAACTTGAATCTAAGAAACGTAGAACACACCTTGCCTTTAGCCGATCCTCTTGGAGCAACCCTATTTTCTTGGAAATCCCTACTTGAAGTCGTCTGCTAATATATGGACTATCGTCAGTTCCATAAAAATACATTAAAACCCCATCTAAATTCTATCTTGACCTGCAAATGCTCTCATGTTTCTTCCTCTGTCATCCATCTCCAGCTCCTCCTTCACTCACTTCCTTCGTTGTGTCTTGCTTGTCTTTTCGGGTTACCTGATGCCATGTAACTCCTCATTCTCCTATCCCTTTTCTCATTCTTATCCTCCATCATTCCCATCTTCCTGATTATCACCTACTTCTACTCACCTTTGGCTTTTGACTACCCTCTTCTATTTGTTGCCCCTTTGTACTCTTCCCCATCTCTTCTTCACCTCGCTCCAACCTCTCCCTCTCTCTTGACCTCCTATATATCTCTCCATCCTACCTCTAGACCAAACCTTCTCATGTTTATTCATCCCCAAACCATTGTCTGCTTCAAGTCGAATGCCTACCTGCCTTGCTCATCTTCATTTTAATAACTCATGTTCTACATGCGCCCCCTCTGGTTGACTTGATTTATATTTGAATTCAATGTTCGTTGTTTTTCTCCACTAAGACTCTAAGAAGATTTACATCCTCCAATATTACTTTACTTGTAATGTGCACTGAAATCTATCTTAGGTTGAGTGGTGCTATATGGAAAAGTCTTCTTTCAAGGGCCTACTAAAGCATTAGCTGTCAACAAGTTAAAGAAATCAAATCTGTGTTAAAAAAATCAAATCTGTAGTTGAATGTAAACTTTTGTGGTAGAGAAGGAAGAGAAACGTTAAGCCACAAAGAAAGTTTGTATGAAGCATCTGAGTTGATAAGGACAGATGCTGTACCTCTTTTCGAGGGAAATATTGCTCCTATAATCGGTTTATGGAAGGCAAGTAAGTTATTTTGCAGTTAGTCAGTGAAACTCTGTGAGAACATTGCTTATCCAGGGGGCATCGTTTAGGGATGTATATTTTTAGTTTTTAATGTTTCAATTAGCATAGGTAAAAACATGGTTGCTGTTGTTTCAGAGCTGACAGGCTGCCCAGTGGTTGGGCAGAGGCTCCAGAAGCGAACAGGAGAGCTTGTAGGACCAGGAAATCAAGGAGGAGTGATAGGTCCAGGAGCTGGAAAAGGAATAGGTAGGTCCAGGTGACAGACCAGGGGCTGTATTATAGCAAGTGCACTTTGATACTACAGAAAGGGCTGCAGACGCTTGTGACGTCACAAACAATACATATTAATTTATCACCTGTTTATTGAGCGGTTCTTTAATTAGGAGCAGTCCAGGGATGCTCATTTAGGATTACACACATCTGTACTAGTGCTGTGCACAGATGTGTCAGCTGCATAAAGTGAAAGAAAACATGCAACTACAGTACACCCAGACCCACCAGACACCGCGAACATGGCACCTACCAGGCAGTATGGGTTTTTGACTTTCCCTTTCATATTCACTGGTAAAGGAATCTTGTGTTCCCTTGAATGTAGGTTTCAGGCTGGATTGGGAGTTGGACTTCACAGCAAAAGCAAATGAGCATCAAGACTGAAGCCTTGTCTCGTCCCAGTCATTACAGCATGAGGCAACCTAACACAATAGTATTGTTTTTATTTTCAGTTAATATAGGCCCCTCCCACCAGCCTCCAGGCTTGCTAGTAACAAGACCTGACACAAAAATAGAGGGGGGAGGAAGAGAACATGACTGGGACAAGGAGGACTTTAATAGGAGTAATGAAGATTACCTGTAAGTAACTGTCATTACCCCCTCATAGATCCTCCTCGTCCCAGTCATTATAGTAGGAGGACTTCACAAGCCCAAACAAGAAATAAACTTGACACAAAGACATCAGGGAAACCCAACTGTAATAATCAAGCTTATAACATCGCTGCTTCACAACACCAACAGCAAAATTATCCGCTGCAACATGCAACACATCCAAACGAGAGTGCTCACTAAAAGTGTGAAGCGACAGCCAGGTGTCAGCCCTAATAATCTCCTGGATAGAAACCCTTGCAGCCTCAGTCCAGGAAGTGAAAAACAGATCTGGCAGAGTGCCCCTGAACCTGAATAGGAAGAACCAGACCCAAGGATTTAGAAGATTGACAAACTACCAGCTTTACCCATCTACTAAGAGTCGAGGTAGCAACCTTGTTCGCCTTAGTAACTCCTCCAAAGAGACAAGCAGAGCAGGAAAAAGGCAAAAATGTTAGTGCACTGCAAATAGATATGAAGAGCACTATGACCATTATCACCATCACTAGGAAAAACAAAAAGAAAACCTCCTGTTGCTAATGGTACTGTGAAGAAACTTCAGGAGTAAAGGCCGTATCCAGCCACAGAACCACTCCATCAGGCAGAAACTATACATAGGTATAGGACACATGTAAAATTCCAAACTCCCCCATGTTCCAAGCCAAAGTAATGACCAGCAGAAAAGCCATTTCAGCAGACAACCACATCAAGGCAGTCTCAACTAAAGGTTCAAAAAGGGGCATTTGGAGACCCTGAAGAACAGTAGGCAAGTTCCAGGCTTGATCAAATACTGGAGAAACTGGGTGAGGAAGCTGAAAAATTCCCAACCAAAGCAGCAATCCCATCCAGAGTACGGCTAGACCCCAACAAGCTCACATAGCAGCCCACTGAGCAGCTAAAGTAGACGGGGCCAAATGCTACAAAAACCCATCTCAAAAAAGAAAAGCTCTAGAATCTGTACCGGATCCCCTGCAACGGGATCCAACCTGTGAACTGCACATCACTGCTCAAAGGAACCCCAGTTTTTATTTGCTAGATGGAAGACAAGAATCCTTACAGGACTTCTGAATGACTGCTGCCAACAGAGAAGAACACACTTTTGTGTCCAACGCTAAGCGCTCAGGAGTCAAGTCGTCAATTACTGGTGATGAAGACGGGGCAAGGATAGCAATGAAAACCGAAGTGGGGATGGAATCATTGACAAATCTGACAAAGTTCACCTTAGACAACTGGAGCAAAAGAGAGAACCAAAAGCGATGATGCTAAAAAGGGCTTACAAGAGCACCTACCTGTTCTCCACCTGAATCCTTTGCAGCACCTTCGGAAGGAGGTAATGGAAGGAAACACATACAGATGACATGAGGGCCAAGAAATCGAAAGAGTATCCGCTGACCAAGCCAGGGAACAAACCACCCCCGAGCAAAACTATGGAAGTAGGGCTTTGTGGGGAGAGGCAAAGAGAGTGAGCCATGAAACCCCAAACAGGAGACAAAGGGCCCTGAAGAGGGCCCTTGACAGAGCATAAAGGACAGAGGAGGGTAAATTGTGGCTCAAACTGTTGACCAATCAGCTGCGCCTGGATGTAAACTGCTTGCATTGCTAGGCGATGAGACTCCCTCTAGGAACAAAACAGGGATGCCAGATGATACAAAGAGGCACTTCGAGGACCACCATGGTAATTCAAAGAACAACAAGCTGCCTGATTGTGTGGGCCGCATCAGCAGATTCGCCCTCTGCAACTGGGACAGAAACACCAGAACTGCACCCAAACTGCAGCCAACTCCTACCAATTGGAGGAACAAAGGAACCCAGTCCCTATGGGAAAATTGAGCCTTTGCTTCCAAAGACCCTAAATTGGTCCCCCAACGCCACAGACTGGCTACTTTGGGCAAGACCAGTTGAGGAGGGAGCAGAAAATGGATCCCCCTCCAAGGGAGTGAGCAGCCATGAACTCAAGTCCTGAGTCAGAGCAGGAGAAAGGGAACAGGGGAGATGAGTTCTGCAAGGGAGGGATCCCAGTCGGACAACAGATGATGGATGAGAGTACATAGATGGAGATGAGCCAAGAACTACCACAGTGGTGGATGCCATCAGTCCCTGGGTACTCACCCACTTTGAGCTGGAGCTGACTGCTGTGACAAGAGAACCCTCAAGAGGCGAGTCACTCTCCAGGCCAAAGGCAGAAACTGCCCCTTCTGTTTGACGAATAGTGCTTCAATAAACTGCAACTGTTGAACCGGGGTCAGCCGCATGTGCAAGGTTCAGTCTGAATCTCAACTGCTGAAGAAGAGCAAACATTGCCTTCACTGCCATCAGAGCCCTAGGAAGAGAGGAAGCCCATATCAAATAATTGGAACTGAAACCCTGAGTACCCCCAAAGCTGCAAAACACCCTCAGCTGGAGCCAATACCCTGGTGAAGGTGCGAGGAGCAATTGACAGACCGAATGGCAACACCAGAAATTTCACCACAAATCTCAGAACTTCAAGCTGGCCACATTGGTATTGTTGTGAAAATAAGCACCTTCCAAATCCAAGGTGGCCATAAATTGCCCTTCTCGACCAAAGTATTTGATGGACTGCGAAGACTTCATCTGAAACGGCTCCCCTTCCACCAATTTGTTTAGAGCTATTAAACCCAAGATTGACTGGCAGAAGTCATCTGGCTTGCAGACCAATAAGGGAATGGAGAAGAACCCCAGTCCCTCTTCTGCAGGAGGCACTCAGATGATTGCCTTGTTGGTGAGCAGTGTCTCCACCCTTGACAATATAGCATTTCATTAGTGGAGAGGTCCCCTGATCATGGGGTAGTCCTAAACTGACCCATCGGGGGAAGACCGACAAAAGGGACCCAAAACCCTGGCAGATGAATGACAACTCCCACTGGCAGGGCCGGACTGGGAACCAAAACCGGCCCTGGCAAAGTGCTCGGCCGCCGCCCCCCTCCCCCCCCTCCGGGGTTGGGGGTGTGGTTGAGCTGTTTGCCAGGGCCGGTTTCGGCCGCTATTGTTACAGGGAAAACGGTCCTGTAACAAAAGCGGCCCGAAATTCTGTATGTGAAAAATGATGTCTTTTTCTGGACAGAATGAAAAGTTTCAATATCGCCATTCATCAGCCGATCTCTGCACCAAGTGCAGAATGATCAGCAGGCTCCATCGTAACAACCCAGGCTGCGGGCAAGCCATACTAAAAGCACGATTCCACATGTGAACCCGTAAGGAAGCAACAAAGGGGCATATTCTCAAGGACTCATCGCCGAGTTAACAGCACTTTAGCGCAGCAAAAGTGGCGAAAGAATTATCGCCCCATTCGCAAGCTGGTGCAAACTCCCCACATCGCCAGTATACCAGCGATAGCTGCCGCAAAAAACATTGCCACGGATGAGAGAGACAACTAACGCTAATGATATGCAGAGTAGGCGTTCCAGTTCAAAAACTCACGAAAAATCCACTTCGCGATATTCACAACGACCAGCCAGATCTGCGATGCGATCCAAAAACAGGCAACAAGGCGCGTTAGCAGCAGGGATTTAACACCTGCCTTCTACTGGTGTTAAGCAGGACGACAAACTGCAGTATAAAAGGGAGCTCAGCCCAGAGCCACATCGGCAGACCAACACATGTCATGGAGCTACTGATCATGCAGCTCGGAGCCCCAAGAGGCCCACAACACCCACCGTCACCCCCCCAGGCCCTCCACACCCCCAGGACCACCCCCCCGGACTACCACCGAGGCAGCGCAGAATGAGACAGCGGTCCCTCCGAAAACGCACCAGCCTCGGAGACTTAACGCCAGAGGAAGTCATTGCCCACTACAGGCTCAAAAGGACGACCATCCTCCGCATCCTGACCCACATTGCCCACAGGCTGATGGTACCAACACAGCGGAGAACCAACGTCCCTCCGCAGACAAAGCTGCTGGCTGTGCTGCACCTGTTGGCCTCTGGTACCTTCCAACCAACAACTGCCAGAGTCGGAGGAGTCTCACAGCCAGCCCTATCAAAGTTCCTCACACCTGTCTTCGATGCCTTCATCAGCTTGGTACCCCAGTACCTTCACTTCCCCCACACTGCGCAGGAACAGCTGGAGACCAAGCAAGGCTTCTACGCCATAGCTGGCTTCCCGCACGTGTTGGGGGCAATTAAGTGCACACATGTCCTACTTATGCCCCCTGTCGACACTGCACACAATTACCGCAACAGGAAGCACATGCATTCCATCAATGTGCAGGCAAAAGTGGACCACCGGGGACTCTTTACCAACGTCGTCGCCAACTACCCAGGCAGTGTGCATGATTCCTACATCTTCCGACAGTACATCATCAACCAGCGCTTCGAGGATGGCACCTATGGAAATGCACTGCTCATTGGTAAGTACCAACGGAACACCCCACACACTTCAACTCCACAATCATGCTACTCGCAACTGTGGTAATGCACACGTTACAACATCACATACGACATGCCAAACAACATGCTCACCTACCAGACACGACAACACATGGAACTGTGGTAACAGGGGCCAGACATGTAGACAAGCCATCCACGTCATGGCACCTCTGCCACACAATAGCAGGATGTGGTGAGAGGCGGGAACCAAGTATGTGCGAGGGAGGCAAGTGACCCATGAATCAGAATGTACACAATGCCAAGTGTGGCGCGGATGTGCTGGACAGACTCAAGTATGCAGAGTACAGACATGTCCATGTGGACATATACTGCTGGTGTATGTAGTGTTGTAGACAGTGGGCGCAACCATGTCACCTCAGGCAGTGGGGTAGACCCTGGACATGTAGCTATGTCGTCCCACCCTGTAAGCGTAAGCGGAGTGGACTGGGCCAGCGTAGGAGTGGGAATCAATAGCCCGGGGCTCAGGGCGTGGTTCACTTCTGGGATGGCCACCAAGGCAACTACTGCGTGTGTCCCTGTTTGCGCCATATCCTGACCATAGGCCTACACACACGTGGCCGACCACCTTCAACGGCCAATATCACAGTGTCATTGTCAGGCTTGTAGACATGCGCAGACAGTCATGACAATGGTGTGTCCTAGGAGTGCAAGTGATGCAACCGCGCAGCGCACACAAGTAAATAGGCTCGGGGGAGTGAGGAGCATCTGTGAGGCAACGAACTACACATGGATGCCGCTCATTTGCCACATGCAAGACATGTCAGACATGTATCCCAAAGTCCCACACATCACACACCAATATACTAATAAGCCTGCCAACACAGAATGCCGAACCACCGATTGACACATCTCTCTCCCCTGTCACAGGTGATCAAGGATATGCACTCTGCCCGTGGATGATGACACCCCTCCGAGCCCCGAACACCCAGGCCCAGAGGCAGTAAAATGCGGCCCACATACGCACCAGGGGCATTGTGGAGCGCTCATTTGGCGTGTTGAAGTCACGTTTCAGGTGCCTGGACATCACAGGTGGAAGACTCCTGTACAGCAGCAAATAGTGTGCAAGATGATCACTGTATGTTGTGTGTTGCACAACATATGTGTACGCACCAATGCCCCATGGATCCAAGTGCCAGATGCACCGGACGATGATGATGAGGCAGGTGGACCACACCCCAGTGCAGCAGCAGCTGGAATAGCCCGAAGGGACACTATCATTCACAATTTCTTCACATAAGCACATCACATAGGAACTGTCCTTAGCAATCATGGGACAGGTCAAAATGACCACAGGCACAGCATGTGCAAATAAATTCATTCCTAGACACATTCCCTGTGTGCATGTCACTCCTCTGCATTGGCACATTGCTCTGACAAGTGTATGTGCAACATTTAGTGCTGTCAATTTCACCAATGGCTTTTGGATGGTGGGAGTGTCACCTCCGTTATCGGGATCCTGTTTTCCTGCGGACTGAACCTCGTCTTCATCTTCTTCTTCTTCTCCTTGCCCTTCCCTGGCCTGAGGTCCCAGGCTGGTCCTCCGTGGGGCTTGTGGGGTTTGGGTTGTCCTCTGTATTTGCTCCAGCTCCCTCCATTGTGCTTTGCAGTTGTTATGTTTTTTTTTATTTATTTCTGGGTTTTTTGCTGCTTTTATGGTGATTTTTCCCGCCTGACGTGGGAATTGCAAGTCTGCCGCTGCTTGTCGCCGATTTTTCTATCGCGGTTGGGCCCATCGCAACTTTTTTCACATTCGGGTTTCCTTTATTATCACCGTCGCGGTAGTTGTATCGCGGACTTTTGACGCGTTATCGGGAAACTATCGCATGTTACCGCCGTGTTGAGAATACGACGTTAACACAGAGTTATTTTCCCGCGATAGACGGCGATATAAAAACGTGCGTTAGCCTTTTTTGGCGATGGTTATCGCACGTTCTTGAGAATATCCCCCAAAGTCTCAAACAACGAGAATTTGAATGCTTAAAACGGGCTGCTGCCTCCCTCACAGCTGCACACACAGAGGATACAGCCACGGGGACCAAGTGCTGCTAGAAACCACTCAGTACTCAACTGGCCCGCTCACAGACTGCTGGTAACGCTCCCAGCCACAGCCAAGCAAATGCATGGGGAGTGTGGCCGCAGGTAGTGCAGAAAAGCTCACAAAACACACACTGCCTTCCGTAAGTGAATGCAGATCCTCTATTCAAAAGGATTGTTTAAAAACAGCAATTTTTCACCACAAAATTGACAAGGGCCCAATTTGATAAACAGACATTAACTGCTTACTTTACACTTCATTTTGTAAATCAACATTTGTAATACTTCAAGGTACAATTCAGGCAGACTCCCTCCACAAGTGATGGACATCATATTATCCACAAACAATACATATTAATTTAGCACCTGTTTATGGAGCGGTTCTTTAATTAGGAGCAGTCCAGGGATGCTAATTTAGGATTGCAGGCATCTGTACTAGTGCTGCGCACAAATGTGTAGGCTGTATAAAGTGAAAGAAAACATGCAACTACAGTACACCCAGACCCACCAGACACACCGAAAATGGCGCCTACCAGGCAGTATGGGTTTTTGACCTTCTTTTTCATAAGCACTGGTAAAGAAATGTTGTGTTCACTTGAATGCAAGTTTCAGGCTGGATTGGGAGTCGGACTTCACAGAAAAAGCAAATGAGCGTCCAGACCGAAGCCTTGTCTCGCCATTACCCCCTCATAGGTCCTCCTTGTCCCACTCATTGCAGTATGAGGTTATCCCATGTCCTGACAGGCACCCTAACATGCTAGTTTTTTTTATTTTCAGTGAATAAAGGCCCCACCCACCCGCCTCCATGCCTGCTTGTTTTCCTGCCCAACGACAGGTAAGAGTAGCACAGGGGGTTAATATGCCTGCTGCAAATACCAGAACTGTATTTTATGTGGACAGCTCAGTGGGCTACTGCTTTTGTCACAGAGATCCTTTTGTTACCTGCAGTTCATAAATTGCAACACTAATAAAGCACAGTGAGCTATGAATTGTCATCAAGGAGCTGCGTGCAAACTGCATGGTACAGGTTAGAACGTTATGTTTTTTCCCCAGTCTTTCACTATCCTAATGTTGCAAAAAAGGATTAATTTGGGAAGAAATATATTCTTATTAGTAAAACCAACCCCAACCACTGGGGTACCTTTTAAATCTCAAGTTTGTGATTCTCCAGGCAAACACTTTTAAACCATACTGCCTATTAGTATGGATGACATGAATCCTACACCTTGCAATTCTGATTTTCTTATGTAACATGTCCATAGACTGATTTACACACATATGATTCAAATCATATCAAAACAAGCTTTATTCGGTATATAGAAATATATCCATAAAAGCATTCTACAAAGAAAATCAATTCATCATAAATTTTACAATTTTTCCACAGTTAAAAATTCTCAAGGAACATTTCTCATGTAGACATTTTCACCCTAATTAATTTTCTTAAAGCACGTTCTCCACATAAATATAAATAAAGCATACCGATTATATTTACATGTCATCACAAGAAGCAATAAAGGATAAAAGCATGCAATAATTCATAAAAGAAGAAGATAAAAACTCAAGTTACCGCTTATTATCATTAAGAAGTTATATCAAGAAGTGTAATGGGACAAACTTGCCGTGCGGTGCTGAATAAAAAGTATAACCGGGCTCCGGAGCTCTAAGTTTAAGCCAAGCATCTATCAAACCAACATCGTTTACAAGGTTTTTGAACGCGCGCATCGAATGTGGCTTCCTCCCTTTGCTGGAAACTCCTACTGTTCCCGGAATGTCTCTAGACCCATTAAGATTTAGGTCCCCACGCACCACGAACAGAGCTGGCCAAGATGGTAATTCATTGGCCAGGAAACAAAATAGCCCTGGGTCATCTAAGACAGGGGCATATACTGTACATAATGTGAAAGAACCGGTTGTGTGCCTGCATTCCAATAATATCCATCTACCATTCCTATCAACAACTTTCCTGCCAGGGTTAATAACACTGCCTTTTATGAGAACTGCGACCCCCTTCGTCTTCACATCTTGTGTAGTGTAGGCTGCTACCTTCAGCCCCAGGGATTTAAGTAGGTTGCTATCATTCCCGGCAATATGGGTCTCCTGTAAACAATAAACATCTGCCTTTAGTACCTTAAGATCTTCCTGGATCCTCCTCCTCTTAGCCATGTCCTTAAGCCCACAAATATTAATAGACGCAATACGAATTTTAGCCATTATTCCCAAAAATTAGTATTTCCAGCTGTGTTACCATATCTGAATTAATACAAATACTGTACTGATCCTGCAGGCCGTCTGATACAGGCTTCTTTCCAAACTGCTCTCTAACCTTTAGTATCCACATAAAATGACACCCATCATAAACTTCGTGCTTCTGCTGCAATTTACACTTCACATTACCACCGTGCGCCCCCTGCCCCATCCCCCACCACCCCTTCTCCGCCCCAGCCTCCCTCCCCTCCCGCCCCTACCCTTAAAAGCAGTCAGACCAAGAGAGGTCTGTGTGATGGAGACAGGAAAGAGCATCGCAGCGCCCCCCCAAGCTCCCCCCATGCCTTATCAAGCAAAAACGTCATATAAAGATAAGGATGAATAAGGGAAAGAGAAAAAAAAAAGAGCATAGTATACAAAATCGACTGTATATATGATCATTTGCTTATGACGAAAATCTTATTTAAATTGACCCCGCAAATGCATTGATACCTCAAACATTTCTTTTATCCGACCGGGCTTGATATAAATACTCTCTAGCCTGGATTTCTGAGGTGAAGAACTTAACCGCCCCTCTTACTATTGTCTTCAGCCTAGCAGGAGCAAGCAAAAAGGCCTCAAAACCAGCATCCTGAAAAGGCTTAATCAGCTGCCGAAGTCGCCATCTACGCTCTACGGTAACGTGACAAAAGTCTGGGCGTACAAAAAGGAGGACTCTTTATATTGCCTTCTGGGCTCGGGTCGAGCTTTTTCAAATATAGCTTGTCTAAGCATGTAATTACCAAAAAAGACTAAAATGGCCCTTGGTTGGTTTGAATCCCTGCCAGAATTGTTATATCTAGTAAAAGGGAACCGGTGAACCCGCTGGACTTCCCGTTCCCATTCCCACCCTGTAAGCTCAGTGAAAGATTCTTTGAGGAGATTCAGAATGAAAGAACGAATGTCCTCCCCTTCCAAGCCTTCTTTTATCCCTAAGAAGCGGAGGTTATTCCTCCTCATACGATTCTCCATGTCCTCCAGCTTCCACATAGCGTCGGTGAGCTGAGCGTCATGAGTTTTAGTCTCTTCTTTAACATCAGACAGCTCCTTTTCAACCACCGTAGTTCTTTCTTCCAGAAAATTCATCCGTTCCCCAATTTCTGTGCAGGTTTTGCCGACTTTCCGTACTGCCGCCTCCAGTTTTTTATAAGCCTGCCTTGTCTTCTTTCCATCTGCCCGAGTCTCAGAACGGTGTTCTTTTATAGTATCCAATATCATACTCAAAGCGGAATTCATATCTGTTATTCCGATCGCCTGTGATGTACCAGGGGGAGATACCGTCTGTTCAGTTGTCGATACCGTTGGACCGGTTATCCTTGTGTGTGAATAATCCCACTTCAAGCCAGGGCCGCCTGAGCGCCTTCCTTTATTTTTCCGAGTCTCGCTATTACCTTTAACACCTTTAGTGTTCATCCGAGATTTCTGTCGCTTCAGGGCTGTCTCAGGAGCTTCCAGGGTGCTGGAGCCTGATGAAGACAGGCTATCGTTAAACTCACTAAGGTCTGAGTCGGATACTCTTGATAATGACTCCTCAGTAAGTGAATAAAACTTATCAGTTCCATCAGAAATTATACCTCCAACTACTAAAGGCAAGTTTGCTAGACTGGACTACTTTTTAACCTCGCCATCTATACTCCAAGAGGCATGAATAGAGCTCTTCCCCAGAGTTATGTTCGACCATAACCCGGTAGTCCTAGAGTTTTTAGTAACTGACATAAGGAAGGAGTATTCTAGATGGACCTTTGAGAGGGCCTTGCTTTCAGATCAAAAATGTATTGAATATATGAAGGATTGTATTAGGGGATTCTTTGATAATAGCGGTAGTGCCCCTCCCGGTATGGTCTGGGACGCTTTTAAAGTGTCAGTAAGATGTGAGATCCTGCAGTATTGTCTGAGTGAGCGTAAAAGAGGGGTAGAACAGATTAAACAGTTTTATCAAAAGCTCGCCCGATTGGAGACAGAATTGATCAGTACCGTGTTTCGTGGAGGGGAGGTGGGTGGAATCATGAGCTCTATTAATATCACTAAAGCTTGTCTGAATGACTTTAACGCTGAGAGGCTCGCGGGAAAATACTTAGCTAAGAAGCAGGATTGCTATGAATATAGTGAGACGGTGGGTAGATTATTGGCAATAAAGGCCAGACAGCAGGTGGCAGCAGGATACATAGAAAGGATTAGAAATATCCAGGGCAAAGTCGTGACGGAGCCTGCTGAGATTAGAGAGGCTTTTAGAGAATTTTATGAAGATCTTTACTCAGCTCCATCTCCCGATGGTCATCTATCAAATAGTGAAGTACAGAAATTTGAACCGATTGGAAGGGTCTCACAGGAGGAGGGTGCCCGACTAGGGGCAGAGATTACACAGGAGGAGTTATTTAGTGCCCTTCAAGCCCTTCCATCAGGCAAGGCAGCGGGTACTGACTGTATCCCTATAGAGTTCTATAAAGTCTTCTTTATCGAGATTTATTGTCCTATGCTTAGTGTATTTCAGGAGATCAAGGAAGGGGCTACACCACCGGGTTCTTCGGGTACTGCGAATATAGTCATCTTTTTAAAAAAGGGTAAAGACCCAATGAATTTAGGCTCATACAGACCTATAACACTGCTAAACAGTGATGCTAAGCTTTATTCTAAGATCTTTGCTTCACGTTTTAATTCTGTGATGCATCATCTTGTCTCGGTGTGGCAGCACGGGTTTATATAAGGAAGAGGGACTGTAGATCACGTTAGGAGGTTAATTACCCTCTTTGATGCTACTGAAATTGCCTCTAAACCTATGGGGGTAGCCTTTTTAGACGCAGAGAAGGCTTTCGACAGGGTCTCATGGAGCTTTTTATGGCAGACCCTCAAGGCTTATGGCCTAGGGGATTCATTTGTAAAAGCAATACAGGTCTTGTATGTCAATACTATAGCAAGATTACGAATTATGGGGGAAGAGACAGCTCGATTTGCAATCGGCAGGGGAACGAGACAGGGTTGCCCTGCCTCGCCCCTACTGTTTGCTTTGTATTTAAACCCCCTTCTTTGGCGACTGGAGGCCTCCACAGAAATCATCCCGGTCAGTTTACTAGGCGGGGACACCAAGCTATTAGCCTACGCCGATGATGTGGCTATTATTTGATCTGACCCTGACCGTGCAATGTCCGCGGTTGAAAGTATTGCTGAAAACTTCAGGACTCAATCGGGTTTCTTATTGAATAAAGCTAAAACGCAGATTGCGACAAACAGACTTGTTACAGGTATGGATAATAGAACCATAGAACAAGCGGTTTATCTTGGTATTATCATTACGGCTAAGGTGGATGACATAGTGGATTTAAACATCGCCCCTATAATGGGGAAAATCAAGAACGATCTCCAGCGATGGGATAATCTGAAATTATCAATAGTAGGGCGATGTAATCTCATTAAAATTATGATCCTGCCAAAACCTTTGTATATTTGTCGTGCGATCCCTTTGGAAATTCATAATTTTTGGTTTAAACAAATAGAGAAGGAGGTAGCTAGGTTTATTTGGCGTTACCAGAGGACCAGGAGAGCGAATGTATTCCTTTGCCTTCCAAGGGATAGAGGAGGATGGGGGCTCCCGCATTTTAAGATATATTATTTAGCGGCTTCACTTCAATATTATTGCCCTCTCTTTGGAGTTATGGAAAAGGATAGGGAGGATCTCGGTCAAGTACCGACAATTTATGAGTTATTAATAGGTGCCCGGGCTAATGGCTGTCTTTTGAAATTCTATGAAGCTAGCTATTTTAAGAAAACGCGTTTCAAGGTATTAATTGCTGCCTTTCACAATTGGGCAGGCATTAGGAAGAAACTCGGGGTAGGTAGATTCAACCGTTATTCTCCCATAATTGGGAACGACCAACTGCCAAGGGCATTACAAGACACATGTCTGGAAAGGTGGGGAAAGGGTGGTTTATACAGGATAGGAGATCTCCTAGCTGGGGACCATATAACATCATTTGAAGTAGTTAGGGAAAGGTTCGGTGCTCGCCCCCGGGATTTCTTTAAATTCTTACAGTTGAGAGATTTTTTGCTTAAAAAGGCCGGTGGTGCGGCAGGGTTTGGACTAGTACCTCTAATGGAATTGCTAACTAGTAATACGGGATCCTCAATTACGCAAATATATAGATCTTTGCAGGAAGGAGTGCCAGATGATTTAGAGAAACATAGGCTGAAATGGCAGGATAGGTTGGGAGTTGAGGATTCCTGTTTTACGAGATCATTAGAGTTATGGAATACGGTACTATGCTCAGCCAATCTGCGGGCTCAACATTTTAAGACTATACGATTTGTATATTACACCTGCGAAAATAGTTAAATGGGGTGGTACAGAGGAAACTTCTTGTTGATGTGCAACTTTTGGTGTGGATTTAGTGCATATTTTTGCCACTTGTCCTTGTATAGAATCTATAGGTCGTGAAATCTCAAGCTTCTTAAAACAAATCCTTAACAAAGAGATTCCTTTGACACCTTAATTGATGTTATTAGGGGTAAATGATACAGTTGGCAATAAAGGGATAGAACTCACCTTAATAGCAATGGCGGTCCTCAGGCTCTGTGTCGCCTCAGCCTGGCCTGATTCACAACCTCCAACCTTCCAGCAGTGGAAGGGACGATTCTTACATATATATAACTTAGAAAAGGCACTATATGAAAGGAAAGGCAGAATCAAAGGGAATAAGATCTGGGGCCCCCTCTCTTCCTGGATCGCAACTTTTGTATAAACTGGAATCTTGTCCTCCTAGCCCATTCTGAGGAAAAATTCTGTTGTTATATTATGCTACTCTCTAGCTTATGATTTTTTGGATACTGTGCGTAATGTATTATTTGATTATTTCTTTTTATCAAATGAAATTCTGGCTTTATGTTTGGATTCTATGTATATGTAATCAATGCTGCAAATACACAGCTCTTAGCACAAAATGAAAAATAAAATTTAAACAAAAAAGAAGTGTAATGGGACAAATATAGACTACAAACAAATATATTAAAATATACATTCTATTCAATTTCATAGTTCAGCGTTTCTAAGTATGAAAGATCCTTTCTTCGTTTAATAGCCATTTGAATAAAAAGGATAACCACATTACAAGTCGATACATTTTTCAAATTTGATAAAAAGCGGATTTATAGAAATACAGTCTATTGGCAATGAAAAGTGGTCGTAAAATTAATTTTCTTATGTTCCTATAAAAACTACAAAAAATGCAAAGTGGTCTGGGAGGATTTACCATCACACGGGCACTTAGGTAGATTAGAACTCCACTTACCCATCTTAGGGAAAGCTATCTGAAAGTGGAGCGTACACAACCTTAATCTTGTTAAATAAAATCTGTGTTGTACGTTTCTTATAAAAACAAGATACGGCTGGGTGCCCGGTGAGAATGGGCCTTCACAGTAGGATCTGACACATGATTTTTACTCAGTTCAGCTACCCTCATTGATTCTCTGGATTTAAAAGTCTCCTTTTAACTCCCCTTTATTATGGGTCTGGATGCTCTCAGGATCTTTAAAGTTAGTTGCCAAGTTACACTCAGTTAAAAGACTATAAATATGATGTAACCATGGTATTTTCCTACAGTGATCAAGTTCGAGGCAATACAGGATTATAGCTTTAGTAAAATGCGTTTCATCTTTAATCCAAATTCGGTACCACAGTGTAAGAGCAGCCATACTAATCAAATGACTGAGGTATGGTACATCTGTCTCCTTATGGACTATATAAGTGGCTGTTGAGTTAGGAACCGATAATACCCTTCTTAGAAATTTATTTTCAAGGATTTGTAATGGGGAGGTATCTACCATACCCCATAACGCTCCACCATAACATACCCCTGTAGTGCACTTGCTCCCATATAATTTAAAAATTTCACGTACTGGCTTATGGCCTATTTTATGGGAGAATCTAAAGATAGCCTCAGTTGATCTCAAAAATTTTAATTTACATAAATTAATATGTGTGCTCCATGATCCTTTGCTGTTAAAAAGTAACCCCAAATAAGAGAATGTAGATGTCCTTTCGATAGGTACTCCCCCAACATAGTGGGTTCTACTCTTGGCTTTACTCTTCCCACACGTCATGACTAATGTTTTGCTCAGATTTATTTTTAGATCTTTTTCAGTCATGAAGTTTGTAAAATTATCAAACAAGAGTTGAGGGCCGTTTGCAGTTCTGGATATTAGGACTGCATCATCTGCATATAGTAAAACTGGGGTTACACGTTTGCCAACAATGGGGACATCAGCTTTCAAACTCTGTAATAAAAAGTCAATACCATTAATATATAGCGAGAATAAAAGGGGGGCAAGGAAGCAACCTTGTCTAATCCCACGGGTTACTCTAAAGTGCGTTGTGCATTCCCAATTCTGACTGTAGCGTTTCTTTGAGGTTAAGTGAGCATATATCTGTGATAAAAAGCTGATAATGTCATGTGGGGCGCCCATCCCTTCTAGCGTTTGCCATAACTTAGTGTGGTTTACTAAATCAAACGCATTAGAAAGGTCAACAAAACAAAAGTGGAGTAGACCTTCTTTGGCAAGGGTGTATTTCCCTAAAGTAACTCGAGGTTAACGCACTGCTCAACCGTTCCAATATCCCTTCTGAAACCATACTGGTCTTCAGTTAAGATGTTTTTGTCTTTTACCCAGCATTCCAACCTGGCTAGCAGAACTCTGCCCATTAGTTTAGAGGTGGACTCAAGAAGGGATATTGGACGGTAGCATTTGGCGCTACCTGTGTCGCCGTTTTAAAAATTGGGACGATCACGCTTTCAGCCCATGTTACAGGTAGCACCCAATCAATAGTTGCATTAAAAAAATTAACTAAAATAGGGGACCAAAAATCAAAATTATACCTAAAAATATCAATGGGAACCCCATCCGGTCCTGCAGCCTTCCCACTTGCGTTATTCTTTAGGGCAGTTTTGATCTCTTCTACAGTGATAGATTCTATCTTGGCAGTATTAAATAAAATAATATTGCGATTTTCATCTGTTTCAGTGATCTGTTGTGAAGGGTTAAAAATATGTTCAAAGTGAATTAACCAATCTTCTGACGTCACTAATGTATCAACCTTAGCAGATGAAATATCTTTAAATAAGGGTTGGTCTATAGTTTTCCAAAATAAGATAGAATTCTTAGTCTCAGCTGCTTGGATCAGACTATCCCACGCATTCTCCCTGATTTCCATCTTTCTTGAGTTTAAGGCTTGCTTATAACATTTCCGAAGGATGCAAATTCTTTCCCTATTCCTAGGGTTTACTTTTAATGCTTCCTTCAAGTCCCTATTTAGTCTGGAACATTGCTGATTAAACCATTGTGGGCAATAATCCCTATTTTTCTTATTTTTAACTTTCAAATCTTTAGAGATTTCAGTGGAAATGTTTTGAAAGACCATTTCAGTATCGATATTACTAGAGAGTTTGTCCAGGCTTGGTTTTATATGATGATTATTTTTTAAGACTATATTCTCCATAAAAACTATAGGGTTAACACCTGTCCACTTGATAGAGATCCCGTTTTCGCCTTGTGTTTTAATATCGGCCGCGGAGACACATGCCTTCGCTCTATAATATAAACTAGAGTTCAACATTAACAAGAGGGGGTGATGATCACTAAGCAGGCTAGGCTGTATAAAACATTTATCAATGAGGTACCTGCATTTCCTTGATATTAAGAAGTGATCAATACATGAAGATGACCTAGCCCCCTCATATGTATGATTAACATGAATTCCCTCATGAACACCCGGCTCCATGATTTCTAGATTTTATTTATGCATGACGTAGTTAATTGTTTCCCCATAGGAATTATGAGGGAAATGGGAAATATGATCACCTAGTTCGTCTTCATAACCGCATTGGTCCCCTGTAAAAGGATTACATAATTCACTATTAAAATCACCAGCCCAAATTAGTATATACTCACCCCCCAATCCCTTCAAAAAATTATCCAGCTCTTCCTCCATTGTTATAATTATCCTGTCTCTCGTGTTATCAAAAATCTTATTGTAAAAATTAATAACTATGATATTTTGCTTTCCTTTGACACAGAAGAGTAGGAACTGGTAGTACTGTGAATTTGTAAGGGATTTCTTTAAGGTCAGGGGAGAGGACACCGATATTAATACTGCTAAACCTCCACTCGCTCTCCCAGCCTTAGACGGAATTGCTTTGGTAAAAATAATTTTAAAACCATTAATAAAAAAAGCTTCTGTGAGCCATGTTTCTTGCATTAAAATCAAAGTACAATACTGTATGCTTTTAAGCCATACTATGTCGTGCAATTTATTTTTAACCCCTGCAACATTCCATGACATAATTTGCAATGATCCAACCCGTGAACAACTAGTTGGATCTATGCCAGTCGAACTGATAGGAGGGGTGGGATTGCTGCAAACGTTTATTTGCGCCACATCTATAAGTGCTACTTCTGTGCTAATAGGGGAGATAATATGGTTACCTTCATTCAATTGCGCTGCTTCTACACGCACTTCTTCTATCGGTGTACTCAAAGACTTGATAGTATAAAGACTGTCATCCGATTGAACAGCTTTTGAGCCCAGTCAATCGACCTCGCTACAGCTTCTTAAAGGGGCAAACCTATTCGGCATAGATGGTATCATGTGATTAACAGAGCTATGTTGGGCACTACCAGTACCAGTTAGGTGGGGCTGCTCAGTTCCTGATCTATAAAAATATCCAAGAGGTACTGCAATGATGGTATCATTTGGGCGATCGCATGGCCAAATATATTTTGCTGATGCTTCTTCCAATAAGCAGCCCACCACTTCAGGGTGGCGAAAGTTTACTACAACGCAGTCCCCTTCACATGACTTTTCCCTTTTACCCACCCAACTAACTCTTCTTAACATAATTATTTCTTGAGATAAGAGCCTAGTGCTACAATGAGTATTAATGGAGAACCAGTGTACAACCCGGTTCTTCAACGATTCCCAGGATTCAGTGGAGTTGTCAGATAGTTTAGGGACATTTTTAAAACAATAACATAGGGAGTAGCCTGAGGGGGCAAGCCAAGAGAGACCCCCTGATACCTCTTAGATTGTTGGTAACCTTCGGTTGCTAGATTATACTTAGAGCCATTTTGTAAATTACCATTCTTTGTTTTAACAACAGAATGTAGTCTAGAAGATCCGGGTACTTCCTCTGTTTGTTTTACAGATGATTGGTGAATATTAACCATCTCTATTTCACTTACATGACTTTGATCAATTTGTAATCTCTTATCAAGGTTTCTACTAGACATAGACTTCTGACATATATTGGATACGTTAGGTGTCCGTAGAGCTGCAACCAGTTCCATCAATTGGGTAATGTCTTTTTGCACTAGTTTTATTTCAGCCATAACACGCCTTTCAATGGTGTCAATTTTCCCATGTAATTTTTTGAAGAGTGTATCAATGCCTTGCATATATCGTATTGACTCTTCAAGTCCTGTCCCCATTTCCTTTCCGTCCGATTTTGTGATCTTCCCCATTTTTTGGGTTTTTTGTAAGTTGTTCTTTGCTGGTGCTGTGTACTGTTTACACCTTTTCGCGGGTGGAGAAATCAGGTCAGGTATATCCGATGCCATGGAAATTTCAAGGGGGGTTATTAACACACAAGGGCCCGACTTAGGGGCCGATTCCGATGTCGGACGGACTCAGGTCCGTCCGACATCGGTCAGGAGCCGTAACCGACCGATCTGCTGTCGTCGGTTACGGCCCTGCAAGTACAAAGGCGACCGAACCCTGTTCGGTCGCACTCGTATACTACACAATGGGAGCATGCATTCCGAGCGGAATGCATGCTTGCATTGTGGAAAGCAGGGGTGCAGTGCAACCCTGTACCCTGTGGCCGGCACCCCAAGGTGCCTGCCACCGGGTGCAGGGATCAACAGAGGGGCACCCTAGGTGCCCCCAGGCCGTCATTTGGTGGCCTCGCACCCATGGGGGCCCTACTGGGGGCCCCCAAAGACAGATACCGACTGCCTTTTCGTGCCGGAAAGACCGGCACGAAAAGGCAGTGAAATACTGCCATCGTACTCCCTCGGTCGTGAAGAGGCGGCCGGGGGAGTACTGAAGGATTTCCGGACAGCGGACGGGCTCTCCGAGCCCGTCGTAAGCCATCCGGAAATCCCAGTCGGATTCCTTTCCGACCGAGCCCAACGGAATGGCTCGGTCAGAAAGGAATCCGGCCTGCACGTTCTGATTCGGTCGGAAGGGCTCCGACCATCGTTCGGTGCCCTTCCGGCCGAAATCGGAATCGGCCCCTTAGTGGGATGATCTGACTTAGGAATGTTAGAACTATTATCCTTCAGGCTGTTACTCCTGCCATTACAGTTACTCAAGTCCTGTACTTCAGGCTCAAAGCCAGCACTATTTCCACTATCGTGGTCTTCCAAGATTGACTTAGCCTCCTTTTGGGCAATGTTCAGGGCCGTCTTGGTAGCTGCCAGTTGCTCCTCTACTTGTACAATCTCACTGTTAATAATGCCCATTGCGCTTTTCAAATAATTTGTAATTGGTACAGTTTTATCAACGGGCTTCCCCTTCCCCTTAGTTGTTACCAATTTTCTCTTCCCCATTTTAGTTCAATGCGCTCCAATGCGAGAAATAGAGGTTAAAGCTCCTTACCGGTACACTTGACTTCAAAAGGCAGGGGCAAGGGATATGGCCCAGCCCTGCCCCATCCGGTCGGGCGCAGATGGGTCTGCCCTTGGCCCGGGCTTTGCCCGGGCGCGACCCGGGCACGCCCACGTGCGTCCCGCGCTGCGGGAGCCCTGTCCGCAATTTGAGCACCTCCTGGCGCTCTCCATGACGTTGGTGGCGAGCGCGCCGCTTAGACTGCTGGGAATAGTAGTTTGGTCCCCTCGTGCACCAGCGCCTCAAGGAATCCGGTGGCTACAGAAGGCAGTCGCTGTGGCTAGTTGCGTGTACAAAAAGTGAGTGAAGAGAGCTCCCGCGCTGCGGGAGCACTGTCCACAATTTAGAGCACCTCCTGGCGCTCTCTGTGACATTGGTGGCGAGCGCGCCGCTTAGACTGCTGGGAATAGTAGTTTGGTCCCCTCGTGGAACGGCGCCTCAAGGAATCCGGTGGCAACAGGAGGCCGTAGCTGTGGCGAGTTGCGTGCACAAAAAGTGAGTGAAGAGAGCTAGAACGTTATGTTTTTCCCCAGTCTTTCATTATCCTAATGTTGCTAAAAAGGATTAATTTGGGAAGAAATATATTCTTATTAGTAAAACCAACCCCAACCACCATGGTACCTTTTAAATCTCAAGTATGTGATTCTCCAGACCAAACACTTTTAAACCATACTGCCTATTAGTATGGATGATATGAATCCTACACCTAGCAATTCTGATTTTCTTATGTAACATGTCCATATACTGATTTACACACATATGATTCATTGGCTTATTATATTATGTATGTGATATAAAGTACCCTGACACTCTACATTGTTATGAGTAGCACTATAAACAAATTGAAATGCATGTGAGAGATGGGCTATAGAGAGATGAGGGGCACTACTGGAGGGTGATAGTGAGGGAATCAGCAGAGAAAGTCATTGGGGTCGCCAAGAAAGATTGTCCTATTAGGTGCCAGCAGCACTAAAGCTGGCCCCCGAAAATGGCACCTGTTTTATGTGTTGGTGTGAACATGTATGATGACTCATGCATGCAATGGTTTTGCTATGTTCGCCCTAAGTTGGCAGGGTATGCCCAGACGTGGGTCCCTTGCTCACTTTGCCACTGGATTCAAGATAGCCTGGCTGATGACGGCTGTAAGCCAGAAACCGGTCCCAGGATGCTTGTTTCCGGTCCAGGGAAGACATGGCTTGGCAGTTCGTGCTGGACTGTTCCCATGAGGCACAGGGTCAGACTGATTTGCATATGGCCATGTCTGAACTGGGGTGGCGGAGTGAGCTAAAGAATGATGATGGATTAAACCCAGATCAGTTGACTGGGGGTGAGTGCTTGCAATGTTCAACACTCCGTCCATCATCCCCTTTGGTTTTGCTAGACTCATGCATGCATACATAACCATGTGAGCATGCACACGCATCATGACATGACCCCGGGCAGTTGCTGCGTGGCCGTGGCTTTTTTTAGAATGTATTTTTTAACCTAATTCGACATGACATTAGCAAGGCATTTTGGTTTTAACTGATGCTGCTCAGCTTCAACAAAGATTATTGGCAAAGCCAATATGTCAACTAGGCGGCACAAACTATTTGCTTTGCCAAGGATCACTGTACTGTGTGCTGACCCACTATAACCTGGAACAGCTCTCTGAAAAGTTCAGAGTTGGAAACAATACTGAGATTAAACAACATTATTGTGCCTTTTTCCAGTAGGTTTGTCAGGTTGTAAAAATGAAAGTCCCAACTTTTTATCCAAGTTCAGTTAGCACTGCTGTCTTGAAACAACATCTGTAACTCTTTAGAACAGGTTTCACAGGCTGCAGTCCACGTTTTCCCAGCTGCAGGAGTGGTCCTGTATCTCTGCAGCTAGGTTTACTGGTGAGTGCCACTTCCTGCTGTTTCCAATCCATTTGAACTCTTCCAATCTGGCACCAGGTTCCTCAGATCCAGGACGTTCTATACCCTCCAATCTCAGGAGGAAAGTACTACAGGTGCCAAACAATAGAAGCAACTAGCCACAGCTTCACTGGACTTCCTGTTTGAAGGCAGTAATATTTTTGGTCATCTGACATTCTTCACCCTCCTCCTGCCACAGAACAGAAGCTTATTTTCATGGGACAAGCAGATTTCACTGACAGGACAATACCCCCCCCCCCCCCTAACGGTCCTTACTGTTTCCACTGGTAGGTAGAAACTCTTCAGTGCTTCAGCAAGTAGTGAAAGCTTCTCTCCTATTCTGTTCCAAGCAGATTTAAGGCCTTATTACGGATCAGTGGAGAATTCTGACGTAGCCAGTAAAGGGAGTTCTAAGTGTTCTGCGTGTCCGTGATAGTCACCTTGAGACTTTGTCTGTTGGGGGTTTGAATAACCAAAATGGGTAAACTGATCATTCATTTGTGATTAGGTCATAGCTGATCCAAAGAAAATTCCCAAGCTTCCCATGCCTAGTTCTACAAAAAAGTGATTGTTACCTGCAACTAAAATCCAAAATGGTGCATCCTATATCAGCTGTGCAAAGCTATCTTCTATCTCCCAAGTGCTTAATTTGTACAACAGTAAGTGATAATCCTGTTTGGTAGACTCCCACTTGTATTGATTGCTACCTTTGAATACTGTTACTGCTCTGCTAAAGTCTCGCTGAGGGACATCAATGATAGCTAACAGCACACACAAATATTCAGGAAGTGTGACAGCACATTACCCACTCATCCTTAGGACTATCCTCAGCTCTCCTGTTTTCCTCTGTCTCCCTGATGTTTTAACCATCCTTACCTTACTCTTCCCTCTATAAGTTCATTGCCCTAAATGTTTTCTGACTGTCCTTAGGAATCCGTTCACATACTTCTGCCCACTTTCCTAGGTTTTCTTTGCTTGCCTCTTCTAAATCCTATTTCATGTTTCAATCACTATCTCTTCCATCTGACTGACCTCACCTGTCCATTCGCATATAAAATGGGATCCTCTTTCAACTTCTCACTCTCTCTCTTTTTCTCACACACACACATGTGCCCTTATTGTCCCTCATTCTCTGTCCCTCTCTATGCCCTGCTCTCCTCCCCAAATTTCATTTTTGGTGCAGGTTGTGGAGTTTATATGGTACAGGGTGGGAAGTGACTTAAGTTTAATTAATTAGTTGTTAATTAATATTTCATAATACTTTATTTCGACATCTTGTCATAAAAGTTATGTTACAATGTGTGGATTACGGCATTAAATAATTCTATAAATTACATACATTAGTCATTAACCTGGTAAAATCAATAAAAGGTAAGCAACAATATTTTTGAGGTTGTGAATATACATAAAATATACATTCATAGAGTAAAATATTTACAATAAATATATTGGGTTTTACCTTTATTAACTTCCACTCTCCAACAACGCACAGCAGTGTTGCATAATGGTGGTCAGAAATATTGTGTACAGTATAGCAATGATAATGCTACAGCAAAATGCATCCAATATGGCCGTATGTGCCACCTCCCTTAGATGCTGTGGGTCCTATGCCCTGTTAAGGCCATTAAATCAATTGTCATTCACCCTCTGTGCCCTACTTCTGATGCCCCACATTTAGCCCAGGAATTTGCCACTGCACACGCAAACAGTGGCCTAGCGTCGGACTTCAAAATCTTCAGTGCAGTTCTGTAGTTGTAAGTTCCCAACTGCTTGCAAATCGGGCTAAGCTAGAGTTTCCTCGGTGGCACATACAATGCAAACATTACATGGGCTAACTAATATCATTTATTTAATTGATAATTAATGATGTTAATTGTATAAATATATTTTTTTTATTTTTAGGTGCAGGTTGTGGGGTTTATAGGGGTACAGGGTAGGAAGTAAATTAATTATAAGTAAATAAGTTATAATAATTATGTTGTGTAATTTATTATGTTTTTACTCAAATTTTAGGTGTGGGTTGTGGGTTTTGTGGGGTATAGGGTGGGAAGTAAATTATTTTTAATTAAATAATAATCAATATTTTATTGATATTAATTATTAAATTGATAATTAATTATGTTAATTGCGTAATCAATTTTTGTTAAGTTACATTTCAGGAGAGTTTTGTGTGTATTGTGGAGGTAAATTGTGGGAAGAAAATTAATTATAATTAAGTAATAATTAATTTTGAATTAATGATAATTAGTTTATTGATAAATATTTACGTTAGTAGTGTAAATAATTTGTTTTTAGAGTTCAGTTTTAGGTGCGTGTTGTGAGTTTTGTAGAGGTATATGGTGGGAAGTAACTAAACTAAAATTATTTAATAAATATTTTTTGTTAAATAAAATTATTTATTTAAATGAAAATATTTGGGAATTTTAATTACAATAATTTTTTGGGTTATTTATGATATGTATTGAACATTGTAATATGTATTTATTTTATTTAATGTTTAATATAAAAAATATTTGTCTCTTTTTTTACATATTTATATTTTTATTTGTTTACTATGTTTTTGAAATTATTTTATTGTGTTGAAGAGAATTCATTTGTTTCTAATATTGCACCCATTGGAGTGGGAATAGTACATTTTACCCCTCCCTTACTGTTACACTTATTGGAGTTGGAATAGTAAATTTTTCCCCTCCGTAATCTGACACTTTCCTTACTGTTGCACAGACCAGAGTGGGAATAGTATATATTACCCCTCTGCAATCCAACACTTTCCCTACTGTTGAAGTTATTGGATTTGGAATAGTAAATCTTACCCCTCCGCAATACTACATCTTCCATACTGTTGCACTCATTGGAGTGGAAATAGTAAATTTTACCCCTTTGCTATCCAACACTTTACTTACTGCTGCACTGCCTGGAGTGGGAATAGTAAATTTTAAACCTCCGCAATTCAACACTTTCTCTACTGTTCCACTGACTGGAGTGGGAATAGTACATTTTACCCCTCTGTAATCCAACACCTTCCCTACTGTTGAAGTTATTGGAGTTGGAATAGTAAATTTTAGAACCTCTGCAATCCAACACTTTCCCTACTGTTGCACTGACTGGAGGGGAATAGTAAATGTTACCCCTCCGCAATCCAACACTTTCCCTGCTGTTGCACTTACAGGAATGGGAATAGTCAATTATACCCCTGTGTGATGAAACAGTTTTCCTACTGTTGCTTTGCCTGTAGTGAGAGTAGTAAATGTTATACATCCTTAGTACAACACTTTGCCTACTTTTGTATAAATTGTAGTGGTAATAGTATATGTATTAAATGTAACATTTTATAATTTATTTTATATTTTTGCAATTTATATTATGTTTTTGCTCATTTGAAATTTTATTTATAATTATCAATGTTTTAATGTGTACATTTTTTTTAAATTGTAAGAAATTTATTTTGTTTACTTTTTAATTTAATTAAAATGTTTTTTAAAAGAATTGTCATTAGTGTGTATATATATATATATATATATATATATATATATATATTTACATATATATATATTTATTTGTTATATTATAATATTTTCAAAATTCAGGAATTATAATATAAATTGCAATTATTAGTTTAATAATAGTTTTTTTAACTAGATATATGTAAATATATATGTATATATTAATATATATGTGTGTTTAACTTTTTTAATAACTTTATTTGTTGAAATATATATTACATCTATGTTATTTTTATTACATTAATGGTACTATTTAATATGTTTAATATTTAAATGTATATATATTTTAAAAATGATATTCAATACAACAATATGAATGACTACAATATTATTTTTCAATATTTTTGTTCTTACCATTATAAGTATAGGATGGCAATATTTTTGCTAGTGATATTTTGGTCACGATATTTTGGTATGGCGATATTTTCATAGGCGATATTTTTCAGTGAACCCACTGGGAGTGGGATCGCACTGAAACATCAAGTGAGGAGGCACCGTTTCCCTCCCCCCCTCCTGCAGTGGAATCCTCAAGGAGAGCTGCCAGTGATCGCGTGGTTCATCTGCTGCAAAAGGTATGCCCCCAACGGCGAGGAGCGCCGTACAACCCCGTCAGGACCACTCGGGTCCAAGTCAAGGCAATCACTAAGTTTTCATTTTCCCTGGACTTTGCAGGCAAGTGCCTCGTTTAAAGAAAGCAACCTCCGTGTGGCGTTTAGCGGTGCAGCCAAGCTCAAGTGCGAACATGAGGTTCACAGCTGTCGGACTCCCTTGGCCTCAGGGAAGTGCGCACCCAGCGTAAGGCTGTTGAAGGGTTCCTTACGCCGGTCTGCAACTACGGGCAACACAGAGCCTGAATTAACAAAGTAGAGAGGCGGGACTCGGGTACACTCAACCCTGGCCATTTTGTGGAGCAGCACCTCAGTAGACAGTGCTGTCTTGCCCTCGCATGAAGGAATGCCGGTGTATAAAGCAAAAAAGCTCAACGCGCTCTATGAGGGTAAAGAGTGCTCATCACGTGCTCTTCCCAGGCAAAGAAATGAGGCACAAGTTATAGGCAAATAAAAACAGGAGCAGTCACTAGCGCTTACCCCGCGCTGAGCTCCTGTGAAAGCACTTGGTGGCATACAGGATCAGGAAAGCAGGCAGCAGGCCAGCACACAGGGTCCTTGGGGCATAGAGGCAGTCCTTCCAGCAGGTCAGCACAAAAAGCAATGTCCAAGTGGTGGTTTTTCTGGCAGCACAGTGATACTTTGGTTCAGTATGTAGAGCCAGCAGCGTCTGTTTACAAGTCCCACGCAGTGTCTAAAATCATGAGGTTAGAGCCCCTGTACTTATACTCAAAATGTCTTTGATCTGGAGGTAACTTCCAACAAACGTTTGAACTGCACAACACCCCCTTCAATCCCAGTCCTGGCTCCAGACACACTACAGGGGGGCGAGACAGCATTGTGAAAAGACAGGCACCATCGTATTCAGGTGTCAGTGATAACTCCTCCCACCACTCTGGCTCAGGAAGACCCATCAGGATATGCAGGGCACCTCTCAGCTCCCTTTGCGACTGTCTAGAGTGAATGCACAAACAGGCCCCTGTCAGTCTTAACCAGACATTGATTGGAGTCAGGCTGCAAAGCACCTAAGAGTCATAAGCACACAGAAATGCCCACTTTCTAAAAGTGGGATTTCTAAAACAGTAATGAAAAATCCACTTTAACCAATAAGCAGGAGTTATCACCAGTATTTCAGTCATACCAAACATGGCAACGCTACTCCTTCCAGATCAAAAATAACCACTGAAACACATATCAGGGAATTCCCAATGCAAACCTATGAGAGGAGCAGCCTCACAGCAGTGAGAAACCAAATAGGATGTTTGTCACTACCGGGACATGCCACACAACAAAGGCACGTCTTACCTTTTACCTGCACAGCACCCTGCCCATAGGGCTACCTAGGGCTTACCTTAGGTGTGACATATATGTAATAAAAGTAGAGTTCTAGACTTGGCAAGTAACTTTGTATGCCAGGTCACTGTGGCAGTAAACTGCACATGCAGGCCCTGCAATGGCAGAAGCCTGAGACAGGTTTGAAAGGCTACTTCTGTGGGTGGCACAAGCAGCACTACAGGCCCACTAGTAGCATTTAATTTACAGGCCCTGGTTATATGGGATGTCACTTTACAAGGGACTTACATGTAAATTAAATATGCCAAACAGGTGTAGACCAATCATACCAAGTTTACAGGAGAGAGCACATGCACCTTAGCACTGATCAGCAGTGGTAAATTGCCCAGAGTCCTAAAGCCAACAAAAACAGGTCATAAAAAATACAGAAGGAAGGAAACATATTTGGGGATAACCCTGCTAAAAGGGCCAGGTCCAATAATATGGTACAGAGGTCTTGCCCAGGAAGGGCAGTCTGGTGATTAGGTCTGTATCAATAGACCTAAATAGACTAACTGATTGAAGGGTGGTACTGTATGTGTCCAGGTGCAGGTCAGAGGGGAAATCAAGTGAGATGGTAGACAGTAAAGATGAATGTGTTATACGAGGGGATCTATTGAATATGTCTAGACTTAGATGATGAAAAATAGGATCAGGTTCATAGTGCAGGCCTCTGCTGTGCAGGAGTCGGGGTGCTTGGCCCAAGAATTTTGCCTATGTACATAGCAACCAACCTAAATGAGACGTAAGGGCCCCACAGAGCAAGTAACTGAGAAAATAGAGGAGTATGAAGAGAAAAAGATTGATGTGGGAAGGACAGCGTGATAGGTGAGAGTACAGCCAATGACATAATGGGAAAAGAGTGTTGCTGTAGGAATAATTTAAAGGAATGCAGGGCCGGCTGTTTGATCAAATTAGGCCAAGCAGCTTCATGAAGGGGCTGGGCAAACACTGGAACAGAGTAAAGTGGTACAGGGGCACAAGGCTCAGAGGGGGGTCTGAATCCCAATTATGGCTTTTTTTTACTACCCAGTCATGTGGATGGCATCTAATTTACTTTGCTTGTATTATGGCCATGACACATTCCCTGCACCACTGACCTCATGGTTAGCTATGAACAGAGGGGTGCCAGATTATAGCTACATGGAGCAAGTATTACCTCTCAACTAAAAAATGAAGTTGTTTGTACTAATGCCACTACTCCTAAGGGGACACAGACTCTTGCACTTTGGATGGAGCAGAGAAAGCTGGATAAAAGAAGGGGCCGAGAGACAGCCTGGAGAGAAAAAGGCAGAGGGAAGCAAGATAATTCATACATTATGTGGGGCTGACGGCAGCACTAAACCTATGCCAGAGATGACACAGTTCATTTCATGTGCAGCGTGAATTTATTTACTGGCCGTGCAATAAAATACCCAAGCTGTTTTTGTAGGCTGCCCTTTTATAAAGAGGCAGGACAAGTGAGGGTAAAGGGGGACGATTAACATATTGCTTTGACAGACAGAAATGCAAACATTTGCACAAGTTAAGAACTGTGTCTCACCACCTTTTGACTTGGTTTTGTGAGTTCAGCTCACTGCACAGCAGAAGAATTATCCTTCTCTGAACGAACCACTGGCCTCGGCTTTCTGCAGTACTTGCTTCCTCACAATTTGGAGGAATCACTTGAAACGTGCAACCAAGGGCTATTTAAACACATTTTCCCGCTTGGCAGCCTGCTAGCTTCACTTCTCACATCATGGGCATTCTGAGGCTAGTCCATTGAAGTAGCAGCTAGCAGACAGATCCCAACAAAAGGCCTTCTTAATGAGGTATAATCACAGACAGAACCGCATGTGCCCTTGGAAATAGACTGCAGCTTAGCTCAGGTAGACTTTATTTTATGTTCCAAAACTGTTATAATACTTTACAGATATTAACAATTTAACTTCACCGCTGGCATGTTTGCTTAGTCCTTATTACCTATACATAGAGAATTTGGGGGCATATTAGCAAGAACGGCGTTAAAATTATCGCCTTTTTAGCGGCAGGAAACTGCCGCTAAAGCGGCGATAATGGGCTTGATAATATGCCCTTGAGAATTCCAATAGAAGCCCAGGATCACAGCAGAACGGAGATGGGATTGCAAAGGAAGTTAACTGCCTTTAATGAATACTGTGTGACCAAACGTTTGACTGTAAATATGGATAAAACCAAAATACTATGGGGTCGATTCCGATTCGGGCCGGAAAAAGCACCGACCGACTCGGATCCGGAAAAAATACCGACCGACACGTACCAGTGGCGCCCGACACGCCAAGTACGATGCAAGCCGCGATAAATCCGACCGACACGTCAGGAAACCAAGCCGACCGACCGAGCCGCTCGGAAAATAGCAATCCGGCCGGAAAAACACGCGAATCCAACCGACCGACACGCACCCGGAACAAATCCGACCGAATCGTACCCGCCAACTCCAACCTGCAAAGTACGATGCAAGGCGCGAAAAACACGACCGAGTCGGACGGAGGACAAGCCGTACGACCGACACGCATACAAAACCGAGCCGAAGCAACACAATACACCGCGACCGACGCGTACGCAGCATACAAAACTGCACAAACACAGCGTGAACGAAACGGAAAACACCGTACGAGACCAATGCAGGGTCCGACTCGGTCACAAGAACGTTTCCAACATACACAAACAGCACAAAGGAAAAATCAACCAAAAAAAGGCCAAACAAGCAATTACCAAGCCAATAAATACTGGGGGGGTGGGGACAGAGAACAAAGACACACCAACAACTCCACCTATATAAAGGACACAAATCACTACCATGAGCCTTTGCAAATGCCATTCCACTGCCAGCACCCAAGAGAAAGCAACCACACACCCACAGCTCATCCCTCACACAAGCCACACACCAGCAGCACACCAACAAATACCTACCTCACATACACCCAGCACAACACACACCCACACACCCTCACCTGCACACCAACACACACATCACCCACTATCACCACCCATCACCATGCCCCCCAAGAAGAATCCCAAGTTCCTAGATAGTGAATTGGAAGTCATGGTAGACGAGATCCTCAGGGTGGAGCCACAGCTGTTTGGCACTCTGGTCCAACAGACCCCCATGTCGCAGAAAACCAAGATGTGGGAGAGGATCATCAACAGGGTGAACGCCCAATCACCATGTCGGCGCACAAAGACCGACATCCAGAACAGGTGGTATGACGTGCGCAGGAGGGTCCGGGAGCTGCTCAAGAAAGACTACCACCTGAGCCAATACACCGGCAGTGGCCCTCCTGCCAAGCCAGTATACCTCAGGCCCTGGGAGGAGAAGGTGCGGGCCATCCTTCCGCCAGTGAGCGTATATGGACTAGAGGACATCCCAGAGCCTGGTGAGTACACAACAAATGTACACAATAAACTGCCACAAAACACACACATCACTGTCAAGGGGAGAGTCAAACCATGCACTCATAGCAATTACACAGCAACTAGAACAGAATCATCCCAAAATGTGTATGTCAGTCAGATAAACACAACACATGCCATCAAAAAAGTCACATCCAACTGTGCCAACACATGTACAAACACAACCACAACTACAGCTAGGCAGTGGCACAAATAGAACTAACACACACATCCACACATGTAGCCACCACAACAACACCAACACACAGTGAAGACCACTCAAAGGAAGGAATTCTGTGTATGCTGGCCAAGTCAGTGTAGCCAATAGCATCATGGGAGTCGCAGTCACACATATTGCCCCCCCACAACTGTCCCATCAACACCACCCTGAACCATGCTCACATCACAGGGAGTGGAGAAGGACTCACAAGATGGCTGACACTGGCTACTGCTGTGGGGAGCACAAGGCCCTGCTGCCAACTGTGCACCAACAAACAGCAGGACACCACTGACTGACATCCTGAGAGACAACTTACACTCCCTGCAATGCAAGCACGTTCCATGGTGGGATATCTGGCTGGCTGGCTGGGTGGGAAGGGGGACTTGCAGCACTGACCATAGTCACCAGCACCTCCCCTCACACCCCCCCAACACAAACTCCACAGTACCCACCTGGTAGAATGCAATGCCCTCCATCCTAACACAAGATCCCACAAAGCACCACCACCCTGGGTTATGTTGTGTGAAGCACAGGGACACTCTTGGGACTCTTAGCCAAACAACTGCCAGGACAACACTCCCAGCCATCCTGTCAGCACAGCCAGCCCACCCCACAGGGAAGCAGAGTCAAAAGGAAGGAAGCATGGGCATGCTGGGAAGGGGGTGGAGGCAATAGCATGATGGGAGTCGTAGTCACAGACATTGCTCAGCCTCACAACTGGCCCATCAACACCACCCTGAACCATGCTCACATCACAGGGAGTGGAGAAGGACTCACAAGATGGCTGACACTGGCTACTGCTGTGGGGAGCACAAGGCCCTGCTGCCAACTGTGCACCAACAAACAGCAGGACACCACTGACTGACATCCTGAGAGACAACTTACACTCCCTGCAATGCAAGCACGTTCCATGGTGGGATATCCGGCTGGCTGGGTGGGAAGGGGGACTTGCAGCACTGACCATAGTCACCAGCACCTCCCCTCACACCCCCCCCCAACACAAACTCCACAGTACCCACCTGGTAGAATGCAATGCCCTCCATCCTAACACAAGATCCCACAAAGCACCACCACCCTGGGTTATGTTGTGTGAAGCACAGGGACACTCTTGGGACTCTTAGCCAAACAACTGCCAGGACAACACTCCCAGCCATCCTGTCAGCACAGCCAGCCCACCCCACAGGGAAGCAGAGTCAAAAGGAAGGAAGCATGGGCATGCTGGGAAGGGGGGTGGAGGCAATAGCATGATGGGAGTGGTAGTCACAGACATTGCTCAGCCTCACAACTGGCCCATCAACACCACCCTGAACCATGCTCACATCACAGGGAGTGGAGAAGGACTCACAAGATGGCTGACACTGGCTACTGCTGCGGGGAGCACAAGGCCCTGCTGGGAACTGTGCACCAACAAACAGCAGGACACCACTGACTGACATCCTGAGAGACAACTTACACTCCCTGCAATGCAAGCACGTTCCATGGTGGGATATCCGGCTGGCTGGGTGGGAAGGGGGACTTGCAGCACTGACCATAGTCACCAGCACCTCCCCTCACACCCCCCCAACACAAACTCCACAGTACCCACCTGGTAGAATGCAATGCCCTCCATCCTAACACAAGATCCCACAAAGCACCACCACCCTGGGTTATGTTGTGTGAAGCACAGGGACACTCTTGGGACTCTTAGCCAAACAACTGCCAGGACAACACTCCCAGCCATCCTGTCAGCACAGCCAGCCCACCCCACAGGGAAGCAGAGTCAAAAGGAAGGAAGCATGGGCATGCTGGGAAGGGGGTGGAGGCAATAGCATGATGGGAGTGGTAGTCACAGACATTGCTCAGCCTCACAACTGTCCCATCAACACCACCCTGAACCATGCTCACATCACAGGGAGTGGAGAAGGACTCACAAGATGGCTGACACTGGCTACTGCTGTGGGGAGCACAAGGCCCTGCTGCCAACTGTGCACCAACAAACAGCAGGACACCTCTGACTGACATCCTGAGAGACAACTTACACTCCCTGCAATGCAAGCACGTTCCATGGTGGGATAACTGACTGGGTGGGTGGGTGGGTGGGAAGGAGGTCTGGCTGTCAACCAAACACAATCAATGCAGACCATGTTCACACCCCAGAGAATACATAGAAATGCCCAAATAATGCAGGACAATGTGCCACACCAATATCAACCCCTGACTGTGACGACTTAGGACAATACAATGTACAGGCCCGCACCCCGAGGCACAGTCACAACTGTCAGGTGTGTCAACCACTGATGCCTGCAGAAACATGACATACATTGTTTGTGTCTCCCAAAAACAGGTGATGATAGGGACACAGCAGCAGACGCTGAGGAGTCCCAGTCCCAGGCTCAAGAGGATGCCGAGCTCACTGGCGTCGTACAGCCTCTGTCCTCCTCGGACGATGAAGAACAACCTGGCACATCCGGTGCAAGTCAACATGCTGCACCAGCAGGACCACCAGCTGCAGCACCAGCAGGTCCACCAGCTGCACCCCCTGCACCCACCCCTCCAACGACTGTCACCACGAATACCATCCCTGCCGACATGGACAGAATAAGGAACAACACCAGCGCAGTGACCCTGGACCAACCTGGGGCCATGGACACCACCACCACCACCAACCCCCGAGGTGGACCAGGGTTATCTGTGCGTGCAACTGCACACACTGCACATGTCAGCAGGGGTGGTGGGAGGGGTGGGAGACAGAGGTCGCTGCTTGCAGACGTTGCTGGTGTGCATGAAGACCCACAACTGGTACGCATAGCTGATGCGTACCAGTCCAGCACCGGAGAGCTCAGCCAGGTAGTGGGGCTCCTCAGAGACATCAAACAGCAGCAGGCTGCCCATCATGCCCGCTTGGACTCCCACATGTCCCATGTGGAGTCACACATGTCACGTGTGGACTCCCACATGTCACGTGTGGACTCCCACATGACCCGCGTGGAGTCCAAGTGGGATGTACTACATGAGATGACGGCGGTGCACAGGGACATTTTACAATGCCTCCGCCAGATGAACAGCAACCAGTCCACACCTCCCTGTGTGCCAACAACATCTGGTACCGAACAAACTGCAACTGCCACAGGGAGGGAGGAGGACTCTGGCGGAGAGTCCCCTGCACCGCAGCAGCCTGCACTTGAGGGCCCCCCCCCAAGAAGAGGGGTCGTCCGAGGAGGGGAAAGTGAGAGGCTGATGGCCAAGCGCAACTCCCAGGAAGCCTGAACCTGTTCTGGATTTTCGCCTTTGTGCACAGACTGTTCACCCTGTTGATGGCAACACTACTCCCACACATTGCATGGGGAGTACAAGTTGGAACAATGTGTCAGACAACTGTGGCCCCGATACTGGGGATCCTGTCTACCTGGACTTTCTATTCATCTAGGAACTTGGGATTGCAAGATTCATGTACAGCACAATCCATCCTATGCACTATTATCACAGATGTATCACAATAAACACAATAATACACCATACTTGCCTCTGTCGTGATTCCAACGTGGGTGCTGTTATGGGGATGATGAACAACAAAATTACACTGTGTATGCGAACTGCAACAGCAAGGACAACACAGGCATGTGAGTACAGGCAACGTGACACATATGAGGGAGACACACCACCAGGGCTACACAACACATACACACCTAGGCCATCTGACTCATTGCCTACACTGATGTTGCCAGGGAAGACGGTGCAATGCACAGACACCACACCCATTCCCAGTTGTAGTCAAGTAGCCCACAGGTGCAGTAAGCAAATGGCAGTCAAATGTGTGACCACAGACAACGCACATCACTAAGTGAAGCACAGGTTTATTACACAGTAGCAACATGCCGTAACCACTACAGATGCAAGGTAACCCCACCTGGTAGCGGGCACACAGTCAACAACTGTAGACAGAAGGAAGTCCATGGGTGTGGCGCACATCACCTGTAGGGACACAACAGCTACCAGCCTGGATGTGCAATCACGTTGTCGGTGGACACAGTTGACCAAACGAATCTGAAAGTACCCTGTGAAGGACAGAAATGACACACAGTCAAAAGCAATGGAGTACAGGACAGAACAGCAAAACTCATGCACAATACATGTTACAAGATACCCACCCAGAACCAAGTTAGCATGTGAACACTGTTGGGGAGTACAGCCCACCTGTAAGCACACATCGCAACACACATCCAGTCAAGTAGCCCATGGACACACTCCAACAGCACCAGAGCACCACCCACACATCATGCCAACTCACATCATTGACATGACACCTCAGGATACTCACATTCAGCTAAAGAAGTTGGTGATGAGCTGTGTGCGGACATCACCATCACCATCATCATCATCATCGTCACTGGCATCGTGTTCCAGGCCAGGATCCTCCACAGGTGGCGGATGTTGGTCATCGTCATCCTGGATGAGAGGCAACTCCTTCCGCACTGCCAGGTTGTGGAGCATGCAGCAGACGATGATAATCTTGCACACTTTCGCAGGGGCATATGGGAGGGACCCTCCGGTCTTGTCCAGGCAGCGGAAGCGGCTCTTCAGGAGACCAAAGGTCCGCTCAATCACTCTCCTGGTCCGACCATGTGCCTCATTGTAGCGCATCTGGGCAGGTGTCACAGGGTTCCTGAGGGGTGTCAGCAACCACGGCATGTTGGGGTATCCCGAGTCACCTACGGACAGACAAGTGCACATCAGCTGACTTGGAAAAGTGGGCGGAATACTACAGATCAGATCACACACAATGGCACAAAGTCAGTACACACCGACAAGCCAGGCACGCTGGTTCTGCATCTGTGCCATCAACCTGGGGATGCGACTACTCCTCATCACAAAGGCATCGTGTGCTGAACCAGGGAAACGGGCACACACGTGTGTGATGGTCATGTCTGCAAGACACACCACCAGTGCATTGACCGAGTGGTAGTGCTTGCGGTTCCTGTAGGCCTGCTCCTGGGCCTGTGGTGGTACCAAAGCCACATGTGTCCCATCAATGGAGCCAATGACATGCGGCATCCTCCCCAGGGCATAAAAGTCACTCTTCACGTCAGTGAGTCGTCGCAGTCTAGGGAAATAGATGTACCGGTTCAGGAAGAGCAACATTGCCGCCAAGAAATCGCGGAGCACACGGCTGAACATGGTCTGTGACATCCCACCAGCAGACGCCACAGTATGTTGGAAGGTACCGGTGGCAAAGAAGTGTAGGGCTGCCATCACCTTCACCTTGGGGGTCAGCGCTGTAGGATACGGCCGGCCAGGCTGCAAATGTGGGGACAACTGCACTGCCAAATCCTCAATCAGCTGCCTGGTGAAGCGGTACCGTCGGATGCTGTCCCGTTCCACCATCGTTGCCAGGTCTGGGAATGGCCGATGGACAGCAGGAGCCCTGCAGTGCAGAGGAGAAGTAAGCAAGATCGTCAGTCACCCCACATATGCGGCATTGAACACACTCAAGATCCCAACATACATCATCATGAGGCACAACTACATGAAGTGTGCAGTACCGGAACGACATGTATGGTACATACATGGCCAACATCTGTCAACACGGTCCTACAGGTGGCATCAATTTGTCCCAGGTTGGCCCATTGGATATCATGATGCTGTGTCACAGTCACCCCCCAGTGACATGTGAGGACAGATGTGCCCCAGGCACCACAGCTCAACGACAGGCACATTCCCAGGGACCCTGTAATGCCACATGGACACTGGCATCACCTGGAGTATCATGTGTACACCACAACAAAACAAACATGACCCCCACAGGTAGTGGCCACACTTGCCATGGCAGGAGAGCCATGGACGTCTGTGACACACACGCACAACATCAGAGTCCATGCACACACAACGTGGATGTGGAGACTGTCTCCCATTGTGCACATGAAATCAGAGACATTGTAAACACTACATGCACAAAGACTGTGGAGGGCCATCACTATTGTGCCACTGGGACACCCTGGCTCAAACATACCGTCCCACATGGGACTCACGGGGTATGTGACATGACATACACAAACACCACTGTGAAATGTGACCATGGCACATGCACAGATATGAACAGTTGCACATCACAGTGGTCACGTACACGTAACACCCAGGATCCTGTCCCCATTAACACGTGCACAGCCTGGGGGTGGCTGCCCACAGGTGACACCCACAGGACAAAATGTACACCAACATACACACAATAGGAAATGCAGCCTTACATGCCTTATGATAAGGTTTGGACAGGCTGTCGTGATGTAGGTGTGCCCCTCACTCCCTGGGAGCTATCTGTGGCTGGCATATGTCCATCTGAGACAGGCATGCTGACATATGCCAGTCACATGTACAGTGATGCGTTGAACAGCAATGGACCGATCGGTGCCTCCGGCCGGCCCATTGCTTTCAATGTGTGCGGGTACGCGTTGTACCCCTGTGCGCGTTGTACTGCAATGGACCGATCGGTGCCTCCGGCCGGCCCATTGCATTCAATGTGTGCGGGTACGCGTTGTACCCCTGTGCGCGTTGTACTGCAATGGACCGATCGGTGCCTCCGGCCGGCCCATTGCATTCAATGTGTGCGGGTACGCGTTGTACCCCTGTGCGCGTTGAACAGCAATGGACCGATCGGTGCCTCCGGCCGGCCCATTGCATTCAATGTGTGCGGGTACGCGTTGTACCCCTGTGCGCGTTGTACTGCAATGGACCGATCGGTGCCTCCGGCCGGCCCATTGCATTCAATGTGTGCGGGTACGCGTTGTACCCCTGTGCGCGTTGTACTGCAATGGACCGATCGGTGCCTCCGGCCGGCCCATTGCATTCAATGTGTGCGGGTACGCGTTGTACCCCTGTGCGCGTTGTACTGCAATGGACCGATCGGTGCCTCCGGCCGGCCCATTGCATTCAATGTGTGCGGGTACGCGTTGTACCCCTGTGCGCGTTGTACCTCAATGGACCGATCGGTGCGCACCCATTGACAATGGGCTTGCCTGGCAACGGACGCGTTTTCGAATATTCGAGCGAGTCGGTTGCTGGAAAATCAGTTGGTCACCCACAACAATGTTGCAAAATCATGTATGTCATGAAGTTGAAATTTTGAAGGATGCTGTGGGCGTGTTTTGGTGCTGCTATTCCATGGATTGGCCAGATTCAGAAGATGCAAACGACTTGGACCTATCACTTTGGACACAAGGGACAGTATCTGCCTCTCCAGCACATATATATTGCTGCATGTTCCCCTGAGAGCCCACTTGCCTGCACTACATGCTCCAGGACGACATCTGCCACTGCACTGCTGCTGTCTCTGCCCCTCTGGACCCTGCAATGGCACGTACTGTGGAGAGAGCCCCAGCCTTCAGCCTTGAAGAGAACCAGGCCCTGCTGGACAGCCTACTTCCACAGTACAGCAAGCTGTATGGGACACCAGGGGAGCAGGTGAGTGTTCTGTGCACTGCCTTTCTGAATGTGCATTTTGTCTGACTAGCAAGGCTGAGAGTCAGCACACCACTGGCTAGCAGGCTCACTGAGTAGTTGTCACCCCCCATAGTGTGTAGTGACTTGCACTGGACAGGTATGGTGCAGTGACAGTGCTTCTGAACAGGGTTTTACTCCCCATGCTATGATACCATGTAGTGACTTCTGGAAAACTGTCCATGGGCAGCCGTGCACTGCCTGGGTACACCATGTGCCCCTGTGATTGCGACATGTATATGCAACTGTGTCATGCACGGATATGTTGCATGTGTAGTAATGGCCTTATCACTTTGTCATCCTGACAGGCTTCTGCCCATCGGAAGCATGAGATCTGGAAGGACATCGTCCGGGCTGTCCGGTCCGTGGGGGTCTACAAGCGCCGGATCCGCAACTGCCAAAAGAGGTGGCAGGACCTTCGGGGCTGGACCCGGAGGATTGCACGGGTCCAGCTGAAGCTGTCGCCTCCTCGCAGGAGGGGCGGAACACGGACCCTGACCCCCCACATGCTCAGGATCCTGGCGGTGGTCTTTCCAGACCTGGATGGGCAGCTGAAGGCCAGAGAGCAGCAAGGAGGGGGTGAGTCAAAGACTGCACTGTGTACTCTGTCTAACATGTTATGTGCCCTCCTCGGGCCAGGTTGAACTGCCACAGTACAGCAGTCATGTTGTCCAGGAGCCATGTCCCTCTATTGTGCACTGCCCACTCCTCATCTGATACCCAGGTGTGGCCCTTACATGCAGGGAATTCTGTCACTTAGGACTGTGTCCTTGCAGTTTGCTTGACTCAAGGTGGGAGACAGCATCTGTTTCCCTGACTCTGTGGTGGGCATCATGGGTGGGTCCATTGCTTACACAATGCCTGTATTCTGACATGTATTCAGCGTGTTACTTTGATCTGTGGTCCAATTGCTGAGCTGATCCACCACATGTGGCTGGGGTACCTGGCACACACCCATGCTGCGGGTGGGAACAATGTTTGGGCCCCAGGAGTATGTATATGACGTGTGTCACACATACTTAGCCAGCTGCCTACAGTCCAGGGCTCATCCCTCATTCATGTGGGGCTGGACAGTCATGCCTACTCCAGGCCATACAATACACTCTGTACTCCCACTCCCGTGTATCAGAGGACACATTGTGCACAGTGATTTGACCCCTCAGGTGTCTGCCTCTGTGTCAGTGTGCTGTGGATTAGTCGCCAGGACTGCTGTGGAGTTTCTTGGTAGGGGCTCAGCATGCCACTGGAGATGTGACCATAGGAGACGATACTTGTGTGACACATAGGTGTCTGATCAGCTGCCCATGCAGACTGGGGCATGTAAATGTGAAGTTCAGGCAGCTGTTCCCCATGCACAGCAGAGTGTGAGGGCTCAGGTTCAGAGGGTAGTGTCACAGGTCTCCCATATGTCCAATAGGTATGACCTGGACAGATGAGGGTTAAGAGGATGTGTTGTGGGGGGGATGTACATGTGCACTTGTGCAGCTCCAGGACTTGCATTCCCCATGACCTACTATTGTGACACAGTGCAGAGTGTTGTTGTCTGGCTGCAAAGTCATACATCACTGAGACAGTGATGTATGACTTTGCAGTCATGCCTCCGCCATGGCATGTGTCTACTGATTGGTGATCCTGCAGGGGAGTGACATGTGCTACATGCACACCATAGTGGCGCTGGCTATCAGGACATGGGTGCATCATGGTGTCTGTCGCTGGTATGCATCACATGCATTTCCTATTTGACTCTGGGCATCCCTTACATCCGTAAACCTGTACTGACTCAGTGGCAAGAGCTGTGATGTGTCCACACCGTGTCCTCTGCACTGTCCAACTACTGTGTACTTGGTGCATGTGTCAACACTGGGGTGTTGCAATCCAACAGACACCAGACAGATGGGTGCAAGGCCATGTGGGATGTGAGTGCCATGCTTGGCATCAGACTGACAATTGACTTCTCCTGTTCAATTAGGGCACTTTTAGCAATGTACAACTAATGATGCCAGGGCTTGCTCTGTAATGTGCTGTGCTCACAGTGGTGTGTGCGTTTGGTGCAGGTGACTGATGTCTGTCTGTTTCCCCATTGTTTGCAGATACATCCACGGCCACGGAAGGGGACAGCTCCACGGACCAGGAGGAGCCGGAGAGCCAGACTGGGTCAGCAGCCGAGGAGTGGTCGGAGGGACCCAGTGGCACGGAGGGCGAGGGGAGCCACACCGAGGAGTCCTCAGCAGCATCCACCTCAGCTGAGGACCAGAGCAACTCGGAGGATGACTCCCTTGTGGAGGCGGGTGTCAGCAGCCACCACACCCCAGCTAGTGTTGCTGTCCCCGCCACCACCAGCACCACCACCGCCCTCCCATCGGCTCCCATTCCCCAGGTCCGTGGAGGCTCCCATGTCCGGGAGCGTGTCTCCTTTGGGCCAGGCACCGCACCCCCTGCCCCTGTGTCCCCTGCTGCCCTGAGTGAGGAGTCTGTGTACCTCCTTCGCCAGCTCCATGTAGGGCAGACAGCCATGCTGAGTGTCCTCCATGCGCACACCGCGCTGTTGACTCAGCTGGTGTCGTTCATGGAGGGCATCTCATCGGGCATGTCTGACCTACAGAGGGGCAATAGGTCCATGGACTCCTCCCTGACGGCAGCAGTGTCCCTCCTCAAACGGTCCCTCACCCCTCCTGCCTCTGCTCCATCCACACTCCCCAGCACCTTACCCATCCCAGGCACACACACACTGGCACAGGCACACACCAGCACACACACATCCAGCACACTGACACACACGCCAATGACAAAACGCACACGCACGCACATTCAGGGGACTGAAGCCAGACTCACAGGGGATGGGGCCCTGGAACACACACACGCATCCACATGCACTGCGCAGTCCTCAGTTCCCTCTCCCTCCAAAGCACCCTCCCTTGCCTCACCTGCAACCCCAAAGTCACAGCAGCTCTTCCTCTGTGACCTCGGCCTCTTCCCCACCGATGAAGCTGCTCCAGCATCCCGGGGGAAGAGGAAGCCCACCCACACGGAGCAGAGTGCCCCTCGCCCCCGGACACCCTCCCCCAGGCGCAGACGGACTGAGGCCCCCACCCGCAAGTCCCCCGGAGTGCTAAGAGCAAGACCCCGCCACCACCCTGCAGCTCAGGCACAAGGTCTCCGTCCTCCATCCCTCAGGCCCCCACTGCACAGGTGCCCCCACCACACCCTGCCCCAGGTTCCCCCACCCACAGATATACCATCCCCAAGATGCTCCGGCCTTCTCCCCCTGCCACTTGCTCTCCCAGCACCACACCCCCCGCTGCGCTTGTCTGTGCCACTGATGTGGTGAGGGTGTCCCCCCTCTGTCCAACCCACCTTGCCTGTTCCCCATTCTCCTCCCCTGGAGGTAGGCACTGCAGTGGAGTCCACTACCGCCCTGTCTGACTTGGGCACTGCAGTGGCGGACCTGTCCACCCCATCTGCAGGGTCCACTGCAGTTGTGCCGGCACCCACGACATCTGTGTCATGCCCCCCAGTTGTGCCGGCACACACCATGTCAGACACCTCCACTGCAGTTGTCAGTGGCTCTCCTGCACCCACCACCCCTTCCCTGACTCCCCCTGGTGAGCCCTGATCCTGTCCCTGCGGTGCCTGGCCTGCCCCCGGTTGCCCCTCCTAGTGGATTGTCCCTGGTATTGTGCAGGCATGCGTAGGGTGACATCTGCCAGTGTCACCCTGTTTGAACTTTGACAATGGACTGGCCATTGGCCTTTGCTCTTTTTCAGGACTTCGTTTGGCCTCAACACATATGCTGAATAAAGCAACTTTCTTTTCTCTAGTGCTCATGCTTCAGATGTACATGTTGTTGGTGCAGCTAACCATGCCCTTGCTGCAGTGATGGTGATATCTGGTCTCATGATTATGAAGTGTTACTGTGCAGGAACCCATGTGGTCCAGGGGGAATGTGTCCTATCATGTGGTGTATCCATGTCATCAATAGCAGCATCTGAGGGTGTCATGTGTTCAGTATTTGGCAATGGGTTTCCTACTTACATTGGCAATTTCATATCTGTGGCTTCCACCCCTGCACATCTGTTGTGCCTGCCATCGTTGCATTTGTCTACTTCCCTGACCGTGTTGCCATCTCCAGTGGACATGCAGGTTTGGGCATCAATGGGGAGGGACTCATCCGTGTAGTCAGTGCAACATTGCTATACAAGTGTGTTGGATCTGTGCTGATGATTCCGTTGGCACATCCATGACCAGGCTGATGTGATGGGAGCCCTCATTTGGTGCTAATTGTTGATTGTGTGACCAAGTGCTCAGCTGACATGATGGGGCCCTACTGAGGCAACATATGGCACAGCTTTCCTCACACAGGAGTGGAGTCCCCTCATGGCAGTGTGTACACGTGTGACATTGCCTGCGCCCAAGGTGTGTGTTGTATGTGCATGTCTGTGTGTTCACTTCCATTCATCTGCGCATGCTGTGATCCCTAGTGTTGTACCTGTTTGTGATGCTTGCTGACTTGAGCTATGTTCCCCCAAAGTCTTCTCCCTGTGTTCTCTGTGATGTGGGTGCATGGCACATTACTGGTCATCAGGGTGTCACCCATAGGTGTGTTTGCTGTCAGGGCAGAGTTTGTGTGCTGACGCAGATGGGTCACAGTCAGGTTTCCCTTTGGCACTTGTTGTTTGCCCCTGTCATGTGATTTCCAGTTTGTGTTATCTTTCAGTGATTGTGACACGTTGTGTGTGTGACTGCTGGCACTCCTTAGGGTCCGGGCTGCAATGTTGGTTGTTGTCTATGTGTGTTCTTTGTGGGTGACCTTGGCTTCTTCATTGGTGTGTGACTGTGGCTGGGATCCCATTGGTCGGTGTGGTATTGCCGTCATGTCCATGTACAGAGTAGTGTGCAGTGTGTCAGACATTCAGGAGTCTTGTTGAGTGTCCATGTGTGATGTGTTTCTACACCTTGGTTCCCACCCACCACCCTGGAATAGTCATGGGTGCATGTGCAATGTCACCAGTGCATGTGTACTTCACTGCTGCACATTGTTGGAGGTCGAGGGGTGTGGTGTTGAGTGTGTGCAGATGAGAGTTGTTGCCCGGCTAGTCCCCTGCCTCCATGTTGGCCTTGGCTTACTGGCCATGCTGATTGATTTGTGCTTGTGTAGGTGTGATGGTAGTTAGTTGCTCAGGACACCTGACTGTGGTTCACAGTGTGAACGACATTTAGCTTTGTCATCACAGTGGTATTTTTCTTCAGCCCAGGGTCACCACATTGTGGGGGCCCTGGGGGTGGTGCTGTGGTGTGTCTGTGACTTGCTGTGTCAGTTGTTGTTCCTACGTGCCTGTGTGACATGTGTGTTTTGTGCTCCCTCTCACCTGTCAATGCCTGCTTGCCCACATAGGGGATTTGGATCCATGAGTTAGCTTAGTGTGGCAGTGTATGCACATCTGTATGATTGGTATTCAGCTCTCCTCATGTGTTGTGTTGTTGCCTGGGGACACTGGCACCCCCACCCCTCACCTGCTGTGTATGATGACAGTGTTGGTCTGCCTGTTTGTGTTTGTGCATCTGCACCACTGCATTGGCATATCTTGGGTGTGCCATTGGCTGTATGTTGTTTGGTGTGTTTCCCCTGCTGTCCCTGGGACTCCTAGGTCATCGGTCAGCACAGTGATCATGGTTTGTGTGTCCCATTGCTGCCATGGTATGGTATCTGTTCACCTCACATCTGCTGTCTCCACAGGGTATCTGCATTTGTGTGCCCATTGGTGCAAATATGTGGTTCTGCATTCTGATGGTCACTTCTGTCATTGTGTCATTGATGACTGTTGACGGTCTCAGCCCCCATGGGTGTTGTTTGTCTGCACATGGCCAAAGGAATGTTTCATTTGCACTGCAGTATTTGGCTCCCCCAATTTATGTTGCAATGGGACACATACACTACTTTGCCACAGATGAGTTTTTGGTTCTGTGACCAGGAATGATCCATGCAGTTTGGCAGTTGCAGCTCTTTCTTTGTTAACAATTACCTTTTGGTCACTGTGATGATGAGGGTGTAGACCCCATTGCCACAATGGTCAAAATGTGCTTCAGCTATGGACCCCACACTTACCTTTTGGTCACTGTGATGATGGGGGTTTAGACCCCATTGCCACAATGGTCAAAATGTGCTTCAGCTATGGACCCCACACTTACCTTTTGGTCACTGTGATGATGGGGGTTTAGACCCCATTGCCACAATGGTCAAAATGTGCTTCAGCTATGGACCCCACACTTGCCTTTTGGTCACTGTGATGATGGGGGTTTAGACCCCATTGCCACAATGGTCAAAATGTGCTTCAGCTATGGACCCCACACTTGCCTTTTGGTCACTGTGATGATGGGGTTTAGACCCCATTGCCACAATGGTCAAAATGTGCTTCAGCTATGGACCCCACACTTGCCTTTTGGTCACTGTGATGATGGGGGTTTAGGCCCCATTGCCACAATGGTCATGGGCTGCTTGCATTGTGGGTGCCACACACATATATGTGTGGCACATGTGCTAGGGGGTCACATTGTATGTTCAATGTCATGTTCGGTGTTGTAGGCATTTGACACAGCCTGCTCACACGCTTGTCATGGTGGTGGGGGGATGTCTTAATCTTGCATTCCCTAGGTTGTGGTGTGCTTGTTGTGTCATGCATTGTCCATCCTATGAGTGGGGGTGGTAGTAGTGGTAGGCATCCAGCCCCCTGGCTAAGGGTGGTAGTAGTGGTAGGCTTCCTGCCCCCTGGCTAAGGGTGGTAGTAGTGGTGGGCATCCTGCCCCCCTGGGTGAGGGTGGTAGTAGTGGTAGGCATCCTGCCCCCTGGCTAAGGGTGGTAGTAGTGGTAGGCATCCAGCCCCCTGGCTAAGGGTGGTAGTAGTGGTGGGCATCCTGCCCCCTGGCTAAGGGTGGTAGTAGTGGTGGGCATCCTGCCCCCCTGGGTGAGGGTGGTAGTAGTGGTGGGCATCCTGCCCCCTGGCTAAGGGTGGTAGTAGTGGTAGGCATCCAGCCCCCTGGCTAAGGGTGGTAGTAGTGGTGGGCATCCTGCCCCCCTGGGTGAGGGTGGTAGTAGTGGTGGGCATCCTGCCCCCCTGGCTAAGGGTGGTAGTAGTGGTGGGCATCCTGCCCCCCTGGGTGAGGGTGGTAGTAGTGGTGGGCATCCTGCCCCCCTGGGTGAGGGTGGTAGTAGTGGTGGGCATCCTGCCCCCTGGCTAAGGGTGGTAGTAGTGGTGGGCATCCTGCCCCCCTGGGTGAGGGTGGTAGTAGTGGTGGGCATCCTGCCCCCCTGGGTGAGGGTGGTAGTAGTGGTGGGCATCCTGCCCCCTGGCTAAGGGTGGTAGTAGTGGTAGGCATCCTGCCCCCTGGCTAAGGGTGGTAGTAGTGGTGGGCATCCTGCCCCCCTGGGTGAGGGTGGTAGTAGTGGTGGGCATCCTGCCCCCTGGCTAAGGGTGGTAGTAGTGGTGGGCATCCTGCCCCCCTGGGTGAGGGTGGTAGTAGTGGTGGGCATCCTGCCCCCCTGGGTGAGGGTGGTAGTAGTGGTGGGCATCCTGCCCCCTGGCTAAGGGTGGTAGTAGTGGTGGGCATCCTGCCCCCCTGGGTGAGGGTGGTAGTAGTGGTGGGCATCCTGCCCCCCTGGGTGAGGGTGGTAGTAGTGGTAGGCATCCTGCCCCCTGGCTAAGGGTGGTAGTAGTGGTAGGCATCCAGCCCCCTGGCTAAGGGTGGTAGTAGTGGTGGGCATCCTGCCCCCCTGGGTGAGGGTGGTAGTAGTGGTGGGCATCCTGCCCCCTGGCTAAGGGTGGTAGTGGTGGTGGGCATTTGGCACCCCCTGGCTAAGGGTGGTTGTGGTGGTTGGCATCCAGCCCCCCTGGGTTGGGGTGGTGGCGCGCATTCAGGCCCCTGTGTGCATATGTGGCATTGGTGATGGGCATCCCGCCCCTATGGTGCTGCTGTTGCAAGTATATTCAGATTCCCCGTGTATGTGTGTGATGTGTCGTGTACGTGTTGTATGTGTTTTGTGGTTGGTGTCTGACTTACCTTCTGCGCCGTACGCGTCCGTGCCTGTTCCGGTAGTAGATGTAGAATATTGGTATGATCGGGACGAAGGGATTCATGGTTGGTTCGTGTCGTTCGTCCTTCTCGTTGCTTCGCGTCGTCCTCGTCGCTTGGCTTCGTCCTCGTCGCTTCGCTTCGTCCTCGTCGCTTCGCGTCGTCCTCGTCTGTGCTGTGTTCGTCTCGTAGCCGTGGATCGTGTTGTGGCGCGATTCGGAGCTTATGTGCGCCTCTCCCGGATGCTTTGACGTGCCGTGCGTAGCGACGGGTTCGGCGCGTACGGAAAGCGCATCGTACTTGTCCGGCCGGACGGGGCTGCATTTTCCCTTCCGTGCGACTCGATTCGGCGTTTCCGGATTCGCCTCGGTCGGAGAACAGGACCTGGTTTGGGTGAGTACGGCTCGGCCGGAATTTTTGCTGTTGTGCGCATCGTACTTGCTCGTTCGGTGTGCTGTACGGATCGGTCGGGAAACTGGCTTTCGCATGGCTTTTTTCCCGACCGAATAGTATTGGGTGCGCCTCCGACCGAGATCGGAATCGGCCCCTATGTTTTGGGGAAAAAATCCAGAATTTTAATTGGTATCTGGGCTCTACCAAATTGGGACTTGTGAATAAATATAGATACCTCGGTATATGGTTCGAAAAATCTTTAAAATGGGACATCCATTTGGTAGCCCAGAACGCCAAAGCCCATACATCGGGGTGTGGGTTAAGGAAATGTAACCGTATTTATGGGGATATGTCCCATAGACCTCTATTGAACGCTTATAAGGCAATAATACCCCCACAAGTACAATATGGTGCCGAAATCTTGTGTTTAAATGGGAAGATGAGCTGGGATATTGAGGAAGGGAAATGTTTGAAACCACTAATGTCATTACCTAGTTCCTCTATGATACAGGCAATCAGATTGGAACTAGGATTGACATCATGGAATGTGCAGGTGCAAGTGGCCCTTTTAAGATTCTGGAAGAGATTAGGATCTGAGGAAGTCATAAAAGTATCACAATGGTGCAAGGAGGAGGCCTTGCACAGTGACTTAAAGTGGGCCAAAGAGGTAAGAATGAAATTGTGCACAACGTGCAAAAATCTAAAAGTGAAATTTGACCAGGCGACGTTCTTGGTAGACGCCACGAATGGGGAGCTCAGAACAATAGGAAAGGAAGTATCCAGGTTAAATGATATATTGTACCTGAGAAAGAAAGCATCAGTTCATTATATGATAAATTGCTGGGAGAACGAAACGTGGTACCCTTACCTGGACACACTACCTAACTCCGGCCTTAGAGCCGAAGTGCTCAGATGGAGAATAGGCGTCAACCATTGGGTAATAAATGTAAGTAGAAAAGCAGTAATGGTACAATCTGATGGCAAATGTCACTGTGGACTAAGTGTGACAATTTACATATTTTATTGGACTGTCAAAAATTTGTGCCACAGCTGAAACTGTTTTTACGACCCATCTTTTTAAAATATGGTATAACTGAGCGCCTGTTAGCAATCAAACTCCTTACTGACATGCCAAACCTCGATATAGCAATTTCCATGGCAAAATAGATGGAAGTGATAAAAAGGGTCTCGCTGGAATGAATATGGTTGGATAAAATTAGCACGGAAGTAAAGTGGGGCACGTTTTAAATAAATAAATTGCGTTTTAGGCTGTATATTGGTTTTACGATATATTTTTAAATAGTTTTATTGAGAATATTAGGAGTGTTTTTATATGAATTTGTAAGCTGTGGGGAGGAGGTAGGAACTGCTTTTTTAAGGTGTTAGTGAAAATGCTCTTATGTTTTAAATTATTTATTGTAAGATGTTTTATGTTGTTTAGAGACCTACGGTCTAAATAAACGTATTTCTAAACGAAACGACTGAGGGATGAGCCTTGAGGGATGCGCTGATGGTGAGCTTGGGCTGAGAGTTGAAGGGAGGGAGATGGATTCTCTGGGTGTGCCTGTGAAAAAGAAAGCCATCCATTTGAGATTGTCGCCTGTGATTCCTATCTGGCACAATCGATTAATGAGTGTGTGGTGGGAGACGATGTTGAAGGCTGTGGAGAGGTCCATTAGGATCAGGGTGGCTAATTCTTCTCTGTTGAGTAGGGTGCAGCGATCAGGTCTGTCTCGGTGCTGTGGTTGGCTCTGAATCCTGATTGGGAAGGGTCCAGCAGGTTGTTGCTCTACAGGTGTTGGATGAGTTGGAGGGTGATGGCCTTCTCCAGGACTTTAGCGGGAAACGGGAGCAGTGAAATGGGATAGTAGTTCTAGAGCTCGCTGGGGTTTGCAGAGGGTTTCTTGAGGCGAGGTCTGACATGTTTCCAGACATCGGGGAATGTGGCTGTGGTGATGGATGCGTTGAGGATGTTGGTGAGCTGGTGACTGATCTTGTCTCCTTCGAGGTTGAAAAGTCAGTGGGGGCATGGGTCGGTGGGTGCTCCAGAGTGAATAGAGTTCATCAGAGTGTTTGTATTCAGTGTGCTGAGTTGTTCCTATGTGGTGAGCAGGTGGTCGGTGGCAGTGGCCGATGGGATGTTGAGGAGGTCAGTGAGTTGGGGATCGAAGTTTCTGTAGATGCTTGCTATCTTGTTGTGGAAGTGGTCGGCGAGGGCATCGCAGAGTTTTTGTGAGGAAGGGATCGAGTTTTCGGTGGCTGATGGGCAGGCAAACTTTCTGACGATGGTGAAGAATTCCTTGGTTTGGTTAGCACTGGTCTCAATCCAGCTTTGAGCTGGTGGTGGTAGTTGTTGAGAGCTAACTTGAAGGTGGCTTGGTCAGTATTGTTCCTGCTGGTTTTCCACTTTCATTCTAGTTATTTGCATCTGCATTTCGACATGCTAAGCTCCAGGGTGTACCAACTGGCTTATTCGGTGTATCTATGCGTTCGGGCCAGTTTGGTGGGTGTGACTCGGTCGGAGCGCTTGTGATCTAGGTGTTGAATTTCTCTACATCCTTATTCAGGTTTGTGGTGGCGATGGGCTGAGAGATGCTGAGGACGTCTTTCCATTGGTGCTGAGTGACCTTGGTCCAGCTGTGGAAGGGGACGGTGTGGTGGTTGGGGGTGGTGCGGGGAGGTCCTGTGATGGTGAAGTGTACAATAGGGTGGTCCAACCAGGTGAGTTCCGTGGTGTGGTGGTACTTGATTCTGTTGCTAGATGTGAAGACGGGGTCCAGCGTGTGTCCTGCTTTGGGCGTGGAGTCTGTGGCAAGCTGCTTGAGGCTGATATTGTCCAATCGTTCCAGGAGGTCTGTGGAGTTGGTTTTGGTAAGGTCGTCCAGGTGGAAATTGAGGTCTCCAAGGAATATGAAGTGTTCGGATTCGATGGCGAGCGGTGTGATGAATTCAGCGATGGCGTCACTGAGGCCGGTTCTTGGCACAGGGGGTCTGTAGGTGAAGGTACCTTTGATTGCGGTTTTGTAATAGGTGTGGAGCTGGATGTTCATTTGTACCATGATCGGCATGGTCTCGTCATCAGTTGTGGTGCAGGTGATTGATTCTTTGTGTACAATGGTGATGGCGCCCCCATGTCTACTTCATCTTGCAGCCGATGGGTGTTGCTGTGGCGATCACAGGGGCGGATGCGGGGGTGAGCCAGGTCTCTGTGATGAATGTCACGTCAGAGTGCGTGGGTGGAGATGGCGTCCCAGACTTCAGCGGCATATTTGCAGAGCAACCTGGCATTGATCAGGAGGCAGCTGAGTCATTTCAGGGAGGTCTCAGCCGCCGGGGCTGGCCAGGCGCTGGCTGCTGTGATGGTGGTTGGCACTGGAGTGGAGGTAAACCAGCAGAGGCTGCAGGTGAAAGGTCCCAGTGTGGAGCTAGGCAATGCGAGGCAGCAGTAGTTGTTTCATCTGGGATCCAGAACACAGAGATCTGCGACGGAGTACCTGTGGGAGAGCAGAGGGCCAGGGTTCCTGGTGCTGGGCGCAGTCCAGGCACAGACTGGTGTAGTTAGGCTAGCCATTGGCATGCCTTTGGTATGCCAGTGGTGCAGCCATGCAGTGGACTCTATAAGCGGGAGTGGCTGTCCGGGAGGTGGGAGTGCAGGGGATGGGCAAACAGCGGGAAACAGCATGGGAGACAAAATTACCAAAATGCACAACAACAACAAAAGGCACTGAGGGAGTAAAGAAATACTGCAGAGCAGTACTTACAATCCAGGCGCAACAATTACCAAGCAAAAACAGTTTCAAGTGAAGACAATACCAACAATGTAGGAGGGACCGTCACTCGAACAGTGATTCGAGGTGAGCTTAAGGACAAAGACGGTGCCTCTAGGCTAGGAGGAGCGGCAGTGGGGGAGCAGTGAGCAAGACCCAGAAGGTCGAGGCCTGCTGACTGGGGCTTCGCAGTGGCCTCCATCAGTAGTTCTGGGAGGTGGGATGGGCTGTCCAGGAGGCAGGCGGGCAGGGGGTGGGAAACAGCAAGAAACGGCATAGGAGACAAAATTACCAAAATGCACAACAACAACACAATGCAGTGAGGGGGTAAAGAAATACTGCAGAACCGTAATTACAATGCGTTCACAAAAATTACCAATCACAAACAGTTTCAAGTGAAGACAATACCAACAATGCAAGAGAGACCATCACTCAAACAGTGGTTCGAGGTGAGCTCAAGGACCGAGACGGTGCCTCTTGGCTATGAGGAGCGGCAGCTGGGGAGCGGCGTGCAAGACCTATTAAGGTCGCGGCCTACTTACTGGGGCCATGCAGAGGGCTCCATAAGTAGTCCTAGAAGGCAGGAGGGCAAGGGTAGGAAATGGGAAACAGCGGGAAACAGCACAGGAGACAAATGATTTGACACTGAAGTGTCAACAGGAGGGTTACAGCCTTCACCCTGAATTATCCATTGAGCTTAGAAGAGTCCTCTCTGCCCATTCAGGTCAGCCGATTGTGTGCTCCTGGGAGGACTTTCACACCTCATTCTAGTCTGAGCAGTGTCTGGGGGTAGCTGGAGAGTTAATGCAAATTTTCCTTCTGAAAGCTCAAGCAGGTAATGGGTGACTTTCTGAAAGTAACCTTTCCCTAATATTAATAAAAAATCCTACTTCACCATTGACTTGGATTGTTAATTACTAATAAAAATAGTTGTTCAATTATTTTTCCAGCTGGTACCTCTCCCAAGTTAGCAGTGCTAGGGGCTTATTTATGAAAACTTTTGCATCGCTGCATGAAAACAGCAATGCAACAGTTTTCAGTGTGCCTTACTTGCTTCACCTTGGATGCGGTGTATTTACTGTATGGCGCTCCATGGCGCAAGGAGTGACAGATGTGTCAGGAATCCTGACATATCTGTCGGCGCAAAAGTCACACATGGCTTTAGTTGTGTCGCAAGCATGACGCAACTCCAGCAATGCATGAGGCAGTCCCATACCATAATCATAGTGAACTTTATTCGATCTATAAAAATAGACCGTAAAAGTACAATAAAAAGGAAAACATTATAGTACAATAAATAAACTACATTATATTTTCCAGTGCACTATCAAATTGTCCCATACACATAGCACTGCGTCACCCTTACGCCTGCTAGGAGGCAGGCGTAATGTTTTGACCGAGTGGTGTCCTAGAAGTGGCGCAGTGAAATCTGATAGATTTCACTGACCCACTGCTACGAGGCTTTGTTGCGTGGGAACGCCCACCCTACATACATTATACCTGACGCAGGTATAATGTGGCGTATGGCTTTACAAGGTGACGCTTCTGCCTATATGCGTCACCTTGTAAATATCGCCCAACGTGGCACATTGTTTACGTCTCCGCTGCGTCATGAAAAGTGATGCAACGGCAGCGCAAATGTGTCGCAAGGGGCTCATAAATAAGCCCCTGGATATCTACATAAACACCTAGGCCTGCCACAGTGAATATAGCTTTTTTGCGCCTTGTTACTGTAGAGACAGGTTAACATTCATTTTCTACATATCCCACTCTTATATCCAATGCTCCTTACCTTGTGTTTTAAAAGGCTTACTTAGGGGTGACTTATTCATATTTAAAAGGCTTACGTTTACCTTTCAGAAAGGGTTATTTTAGCAAATCGTATGGCAGGCTTAAACTTCAGCAGTCAGGATACAATGGTATCCTTGAACACAGAAGACATGCTTTCCTTGTCACTCTAGTGGATGGCACAAAAAGTGCAGCAGTTCACAGGTGACATTTAGCTTTCTGCGTGCCATGAGTGCCGTTTCTACACCATATGCTATGGACTAATAGAAGCGCTAAATATGCCAATTTGTCAATTTCTGAATGTTTTAGCAATCAGTGAACATACACTAGGCACTGGACAGCAGGGCCTCAGTCTGTAGAGTCTAAAAAAACAGCAAAAGGAATTAACAAATAAATGGGAGTGACAATGCAAAAAGTGGCATTTTCTCACACATAACTATCACATTTTATTAATAATAATCTTTCTACGTTTCCACCTAGGTTAATGGGTTTCTGTAAAGCATATACAATGATGGGCTGAGTAATAAAAAAGCCTTCATGTACCGCCTTTTGTAGTGTAATGTGCACTGATCCTGTGCTGCAGGTATTGTTAAGCCTTTCTCTTGGAACTCAGTGTCAAATTTAGCCTGTGTTTACAGTGTAGAATGTTTTGAAAAAGCCTTGCAAAAGAGTATGTACTTTACATATGGTTTACATAAGCATCTCACTTGGAGGCACATTAATATTCAAGACATGAAACCTTGAAAGAGATGCAAACTATTTTTGGTTCTTCTAAACTCTCTCTGGCCTTTCGAAAAAAAGTGCTTCCCCTTGAGAACATTATGATGTGAACATTAATTTGTTATAAAATGTGAAGGGAAATGTTTAACAGATCGATAAAATAAAAAATTACTACGACTGCATTCAAAGACATGACATATTTGCATTATATATGATATTGTTCCACCTGTTAATGTTCTACCTTTGCCTTTAAATCATGCTGAAATATTTCATCAAAAGCATTTACAGTTCCAATTTGCCACAGCAGAACGTATCCAAGTTCATTGGGAGCTAAAATGTACATCAGCAATATTAACTGAAAATCAGGAGGGATTCTAGGCACTTTAATGCCAAAGTAAAGCAATAAAACTGTGAAAGGTGACCAGCATTTTTCCTTGTGAAGAACATTTCTCTATGAAACAACTTTCAACAATTTGGTGTTAGAGGATGTAGGGTATATTTGCCTTTCCAAACTCTGGATTTTCGGCTATATCAAAACTGGCAGGGCTTTACCACTCTAGAACAGTTACTCCCTTCCCACAGGGCAAGGTTTGTTTACAAAAGAAATCAGCATGAGTAAATCTGCTCATGAGTGTCAAAACAAAGGTATTCTTTCCCTCATAAAAGAATCCATTTGCACATGTACTTTATGCACCTCAATCCCTATTCAGAAAGGTAAACTTGCATGTGTAGCTTTACCCATGTGCAAATATACTCCACAACCTAAGTGTAAGTCTACATTTTTTTAAGTGTAGACATACATATATTCACCCTTCAGTTAATTTAGACTAAGGGCCCTATTACAATCTTGTTGGTCGGACCGCGAGGCCGTAGTTTCGGTGGTCAGGAGAACGCCAGCAAGCTTGCGGCTTCCTGACTGCCGCAATTGGAGTTTACTGCTGGTGGTGTGCTGGGGACGGTTTTGCGGCGGAAGCATGCTTCGACTTATCGAGAGAGCCTGAAGGCAATGCCGCTGCACTGCCTGCACTGACATGCGCTCACTGTTGCCATGCACCATGTCGTGCATGACACACAGTGTGCGCACGACAGAGCAGGCATAGGGGTCACAACATGTGCCCCCAGCCACAATACCAAATGGGCTAAAATGCCCGGGGCCCTGTTTGGGGACCCTGCCTTGCCTTTCCGCCGACCTTTCCATGGCGGGGTCCCTGCCATGAAAAGGTCGGTGGAAATGCAGGTCATGATTAGCACAGCGGTGCCGGCATCGGCACCGCCTCCATTCCCCACCGCTTTCCCCACCACCACCACTGCGGGATCCAGGATCCTGGTGGTGGCGGCGGTCTTGTGACGGTCCGACCGCCATGGTTGTAATCGGGCGGCTAGACCACCGAGGAGGCAGGGGTCAGACCGCCACTGTGGGTTAGGCGGTCTTGGGACTGCTGTGCTCATATTCAGGCCCTAAGACTGAATTTATGTGTCTAAAGTTACTACTTGTAACTTTTCACACATGGAGATCTCCACCACCGTGGCAGAGATCTCACTGTTAGAAAATGCAGGGAAAATAAATACAACTTTATTAATGTTTTGTTTAAAAAAAAAATATTACTAATATTTTAATGTAAAACATGAATGTAAAAATAAACCACAATAACTGTTTTTACCCAAATATTAACAAAATAAAATCTTAGAGCACATTACCTCATTACAAGAAATAGCTATTAAATAATAACATAATTTAAATATGTTAATTTATTTTATAAATATGAAATATTAAACAAACAGAAAATCCTCACTAGCTTTTATATTTCTAATTAATAGTAGGTTTAGCTAAAAGTTGTGTTTCGAAGTCATTTTGAATATAATTTGTTATTTATGCGAATATCGGATGTTTTTTATGTCTATTCTGACGTGATGTGTATTTCAATGGAGCTTGAAGCATTGACCGTTGAACTTGACGAAGGCCGCCCGGCCGAAATGCGTTGTTCTTTGCTGCAATAAATCCTCTGTGGATGCCACTGGTGTGCCGCCTCCTTATTCACCCGTAAGGATTGTTCTGATGTTTCTGTGGTCTGTTTGCCAACCACGGCAGGCACCGACAAAGAAAGGCAGGCTACGGCGTTTTTCTGGCAAACATACGTGGAATATATATATATATATATATATATATATATATCCAAGAAAGAAGTGACTCAAACAGATAGATTCACCAAAGAACAAAAATATATTTCCACTACAACGTTTCAGCTTCCGCCTTCCTCAGGTAGTACAAGATGGTTTGCTCAGTGGCTGCACAGATGACACAGCTGAATTTTCAAAAAGCATCATGAGTGAAGATTCCATTTGGAATGTGGAATCAATGCAGTCCTGAGAGCTCTTGAGATATGCAGTAATCAGGTTGTATTATCAGTAATGTTCAGTCCATCTGGATGCAGTGATTTTAAACGGTACATCCAGAAGTTCTCTCTGGAGTCCAGTAGTTCTTCCTTTGAGACATGTTCCACGGGGAAAATCTTCAAATCTGATAGTAAATGATCCACAAGGTTAAAATGATTGGCTACAGGCTGGTCAATCTTCTTATTAATTATTGCCGATTTGTGGTTCCTGAATCGTGTACGGAGGTCATTCACTGTTTGGCCTACATATTGTTTTTTACAGCTTTGCCGTTGGCACTGAATCACATAAATAATGCATGTTGAGCGACATGTAAGATGCTGTCTTATTCCATAGGTCCTTCTTGTAACAGAACTAGTTACTGATGATGTTTGTAAAAGGTATTCACACGTGATGCACCTTTTAGAGTCACAGCAATGAACCCCTGCATTTGTTACAACTTGCTTGAGTTCAGCTCTCACAATAAGAGATCGTAGAATTTGGAGCTCTGCGGTAAGCAATGACTGGCGGTTTTGGAAAAACCTTTTGCAATTTTTCACAAGTAGACAGTAAGGGAAATGTTTTTTGCATTATATTTCTGTAGTTGGGAGCTGATGGATGATAGTCAACCACAAATGGAGTTCTGTCACTTTTGTTTCTGCCGTTGGTATTCCAAATAAGTGCTTCTCTGGGTAACTGCAAAGACTTGTCAATTTGTTGCTGTATGATATGCAGAGGATAGCCTCGTCTTTTAAATAATGTAGCAAGCTCCTGTAGATGGTCTTTACAGGTTTCCTCATTGCTGCAGATGCGTCTTATTCTGAGTGCTTGGCTGTAGATGATGCTCAGTTTAGTGTGGTGTGGGTGACATGAAGTCCAGTTTAGATACAAATGAGCATCTGTAGGCTTGTGGTACAGATCAGTTGTAATTTTTTGTTCATGAATGGTGAGTAGCACATCCAGAAAAGGGAGATGATGCTTCTGTTTAGTATTGCTGCTGGTAAATTTGATGGTAGGATGGATATTGTTGATATAAGCTGTAAATTGTTCCAATGCTCTACTTCCTGCATTCCATATTATAAATATGTCATCAATGTATCTTAGCCATACCAGTGGTTTGATGCTATAAGTAGCAAGTATACAGTTCTCTAGTTTGCCCATGAAGATATTTGCATAGGATGGAGCCATCCGAGTGCTCATGGAAGTCCCTTGTATCTGCAGATAGTGTTTACCATTGAATGTAAAATTGTTGGATTTAAGGATAACTCTTGCAAAGTTGGTAAGCACATTTGTTGATGGCTTTTTCACAGTTCTTTTATTAAGAGCTTCAGATAATGCCATAAGCCCATCCTCATGTGGTATATTGGTGTGTAATGATGTAACATCAAATGTAGCCAGAAGAGTATCATCATCAAATGTGTAGGTTTGTTTAATTTTTCAATAATCTGAAGGAAGTGACTGGTATATTTAACAAATGATGGAAGTTCCTGTACAATGGGCTGGAGGTGCAGGTCGACAAATAAAGATAGTCTCTCAGTGGCTGAGTCATTGCCAGAGATGATGGGACGGCCAGGATTGTTCATTTTGTGAATTTTGGGAAGCATATAAAATCTCCCAGGTCTTGGTTTGGGATGAACAAGTAGATCTGCTGTTGTTTCATCAATGAGGTTTAAGCTCCTGTACCTTACAACCATGTTCTTAATTTCTTTGTTTAAGTCTTCTGTGGGATCAGTTTCTAAAGGTTTGTAAGTGTTGGTATCCATTAGTTGTCTCATTCCTTCCTCAATATAATCACTTACTTTCAAGACAACCACTGCACCACCTTTGTCTGCTGGTTTTATAATGACATCCATTCTCTGTTGAAGGAGGTGGAGAGCTTTTCTCTCTTCTCGGGTAATGATATCAAAAATCCTCTTAGGTGTTGATTCCTTGATGAGTTTGTTGATGGATAAAATGTATGTATCAAGAACAGGATTTCTACCACATTGAGGAGTCCATAATTTGGGATGGCGGAACTTCTTAAATGGATCTGGAAGGTAGCTTGGCAGACCAACATTAGAATTATTGTAAAAGTATTCTGCAAGTCTGCATCTTCTCTCGAAGGTTTTTAGGTCTCTCATCATGTTGGCCATATTATGGTCCTTCTGTACAGGACAGAAATAGAGGCCTTTGCTCAAGAGGTTCAATTCACCTGGTGATAGGAGCCCTCCAGTCAAGTCAATAACTGGGTCGGATGTCTGGAAGGGTTGTAGCTGGCTGATGCTATGCAGCTTTTTTTGTCTTATAAATCTTCTGGTTTTTTTATGCTGTTTACTCACAGGGCTTACACTGACAAGAAAATCTCCAAAAACAGAATGATTTAGAAAGTGGTGAGTTGGAAGAGGAGGTATATGAAATCTTAACATATCTCTTTTTAGTTTTGCAGATTTAATTTCAATAGCATTACTGGCAGTCATCTTTTTACTACTGCAACCCTCTGTAGTATGTGTGCCACTTCAGAGTCACTTTTGTGTTCTTTAAAAGTTCCAGTTCTTTTTGTAGCTTGGCTTTAAGCATTTGCATTTTTTGAATGGTTACTTTAATAGATGCCAATAGTAGGGCCATTGATGAGTTATGCAGTAAAATATTCCATGTAGCGGACCATTCACAACTAGTTAGTTTAAAAGGTGGCTTAGACTTAACCTCCAACCCCATAAAGTAACCATTCAAAAATGCAAATGCTTAAAGCCAAGCTACAAAAAGAACTGGAACTTTTAAAGAACACAAAAAGTGACTCTGAAGTGGCACACATACTACAGAGGTTGCAGTAGTAAAAAGATGACTGCCAGGAATGCTATTGAAATTAAATCTGCAAAACTAAAGAGATATGTTAAGATTTCATATACCTCCTCTTCCAACTCACCACTTTCTAAATCATTCTGTTTTGGAGATTTTCTTGTCAGTGTAAGCCCTGTGAGTAAACAGCATAAAAACAGAAGATTTATAAGACAAAAAAGCTGCATAGCATCAGCCAGCTACAACCCTTCCAGACATCCGACCCAGTTATTGACTTGACTGGAGGGCTCCTATCACCAGGTGAATTGAACCTCTTGAGCAAAGGCCTCTATTTCTTTCCTGTACCGAAGGACCATAATATGGCCAACATGATGAGAGACCTAAAAACCTTCGAGAGAAGATGCAGACTTGCAGAATACTTTTACAATAATTCTAATGTTGGTCTGCCAAGCTACCTTCCAGATCCATTTAAGAAGTTCCGCCATCCCAAATAATGGACTCCTCAATGTGGTAGAAATCCTGTTCTTGATACATACATTTTATCCATCAACAAACTCATCAAGGAATCAACACCTAAGAGGATTTTTGATAACATTACCCGAGAAGAGAGAAAAGCTCTCCACCTCCTTCAACAGAGAATGGATGTCATTATAAAACCAGCAGACAAAGGTGATGCAGTGGTTGTCTTGAAAGTAAGTGATTATATTGAGGAAGGAATGAGACAACTAATGGATACCAACACTTACAAACCTTTAGAAACTGATCCCACAGAAGACTTAAACAAAGAAATTAAGAACATGGTTGTAAGGTACAGGAGCTTAAACCTCATTGATGAAACAACAGCAGATATACTTGTTCATCCCAAACCAAGACCTGGGAGATTTTATATGCTTCCCAAAATTCACAAAATGAACAATTCTGGCCGTCCCATCATCTCTGGCAATGACACAGCCACTGAGAGACTAGTTTTATTTGTCAACCTGCACCTCCAGCCCATTGTACAGGAACTTCCATCATTTGTTAAAAGATACCAGTCACTTCCTTCAGATTATTGAAAAATTAAACCAAACCTACACATTTGATGATGATACTCTTCTGGCTACATTTGATGTTACATCATTATACACCAATATACCACATGAGGATGGGCTTATGGCATTATCTGAAGCTCTTAATAAAAGAACTGTGAAAAAGCCATCAACAAATGTGCTTACCAACTTTGCAAGAGTTATCCTTAAATCCAACAATTTTACATTCAATGGTAAACACTATCTGCAGATACAAGGGACTTCCATGGGCACTCGGATGGCTCCATCCTATGCAAATATCTTCATGGGCAAACTAGAGAACTGTATACTTGCTACTTATAGAATCAAACCACTGGTATGGCTAAGATACATTGATGACATATTTATAATATGGAATGCAGGAAGTAGAGCATTGGAACAATTTACAGCTTATATCAACAATATCCATCCTACCATCAAATTTACCAGCAGCAATACTAAACAGAAGCATCATCTCCCTTTTCTGGCTGTGCTACTCACCATTCATGAACAAAAATTACAACTGATCTGTACCACAAGCCTACAGATGCTCATTTGTATCTAAACTGGACTTCATGTCACCCACACCACACTAAACTGAGCATCATCTACAGCCAAGAACTCAGAATAAGACGCATCTGCAGCAATGAGGAAACCTGTAAAGACCATCTACAGGAGCTTGCTACATTATTTAAAAGACGAGGCTATCCTCTGCATATCATACAGCAACAAATTGACAAGTCTTTGCAGTTACCCAGAGAAGCTCTTATTTGGAATACCAACGGCAGAAACAAAAGTGACAGAACTCCATTTGTGGTTGACTATCATCCATCAGCTCCCAACTACAGAAATATAATGCAAAAATATTTCCCTTACTGTCTACTTGTGAAAAATTGCAAAGGTTTTCCAAAACCGCCAGTCATTGCTTACCGCAGAGCTCCAAATTTACGATCTCTTATTGTGAGAGCTGAACTCAAGCAAGTTGTAACAAATGCAGGGGTTCATTGCTGTGACTCTAAAAGGTGCATCACGTGTGAATACCTTTTACAAACATCATCAGTAACTAGTTCTGTTACAAGAAGGACCTATGGAATAAGACAGCATCTTACATGTCGCTCAACATGCATTATTTATGTGATTCAGTGCCAACGGCAAAGCTGTAAAAACAATATGTAGGCCAAACAGTGAATGACCTCCGTACACGATTCAGGAACCACAAATCGGCAATAATTAATAAGAAAATTGACCAGCCTGTAGCCAATCATTTTAACCTTGTGGATCATTTACTATCAGATTTGAAGATTTTCCCGTGGAACATGTCTCAAAGGAAGAACTACTGGACTCCAGAGAGAACTTCTGGATGTACCGTTTAAAATCACTGCATCCAGATGGACTGAACATTACTGATAATACAACCTGATTACTGCATATCTCAAGAGCTCTCAGGACTGCATTGATTCCACATTCCAAATGGAATCTTCACTCATGATGCTTTTGAAAATTCAGCTGTGTCATCTGTGCAGCCACTGAGCAAACCATCTTGTACTACCTGAGGAAGGCGGAAGCTGAAACGTTGTAGTGGAAATATATTTTTGTTCTTTGGTGAATCTATCTGTTTGAGTCACTTCTTTCTTGGATATTTTATTTCTTTGTGACTCATTGTATCCTTTGGGATCCAGATTTTTGCCCTGGCTGGCTGTTGTTTTCTTGTGATCCTCCATCTTCAAGTGTATATATATATATATATATATATATATATATATATATATACACACACATTAGGCACTTTGCTGGCACCCAAGCCACTTAATTACGGTGGGCACACAGTGGTGTAGCAAACCCCTTTACATCCCACCACTTGTAGTTTATCTTACGTTTTGGTCGGGTCGACCGAACCTGAAGGAAAACACACCGTGGCTCAAATATGTACTGAGCGTGATTATTTAGATAAGTGCAACAACGCTATCCCAACATCTTTCGGAGCTCCCGGCTCCTTGATCACGGGTCACCTGACAAGCTCAGTTCATATTTGAGCCGTGGGGTGTGTACATTAATTAAACACAATTTTTAGCTAAACCTACTATTAATTACAAATGTAAAAGCTCATGGAGCACGTTTGAGCATTGGAAGGACTCAATCTCATTATTATGTCGCTTTACACCTGCCCTTTCATGGCGGTCCGCCCGCCATGAAAAGGCAGGCAGAAAGTGACTTTAGGGGCCCATAGTAGGGCCCCTTCCCCCATGGCCCTCCGCAATGGGGCCTGAGGGGCACATAGATGCAGGTTTGGGCGAGGAGACTTCCCAAAGGCGACCACAGGCTGGAGAGGTACGTTGGGTTCTTGGGGGATGCCTGGACACCATCAGTTGGGCCACCCGAGGCCGTGGGGTGTCGCGTGCAAGGGTGTCTTCTGGCATCGGGTTTCTTTACCAGCTCCTTTCCTGATCGGGGAGACCCTTCACGTTGAGGCTGCAAACATCATCTTGAGGATTGAGGGAGGTCGGGGATCACCAGATCCCATGTCAGGATCACTGGGGAGACCTCCTTGTGGTGTTGGGACACTCAAACTCGGCCCATGGGCTTCGGGTGCAGAGTAGTGCAGAATCGCGGAGCTGCCTGGATCTGGATTCAGTGGTTGAGTCTTGGCTTGTGCAAATCCGCTGCTCATGGGATACAGAGTCTATAAGGTGAGGCAGGGCAGGTTCTCCGGGCTCTGGGGGGCTGCTGGCTGCTGGACATGCCGGTTTCTTTGCTGTAGGCAGGTCGGAGTCAGGACAGGCCGATAGGGCTGGGGCCAAAGCAGTTGGTGTCCTATTCTTCCTGGGTCAGTACGGCTCTCCAGTCCTTCTTCTTTCTTCTCCGAATCTGAGTAGTCATGGTTCAGGGTTGCCCCAAAATACTAAATTTAGGGGTGTTAAAGGGGTGTGTAGGTCGGGACCAATGGATCCCTTCCTTGGGGTGGGTACACCCCTTATTATGCCACCCTTCTGTGGGAGTGGGCATGAGACTCGCCTTTGTTGGCTGGGTCCCCTCATCTTCAAGATGGAAGGGACTGAGATGTGTGCTTCACCTTGCCTCCCCCACCTGAGGGGTGGGGTTGACAAAGGTTGGCACACCTCAAGTGGGGGGCTGAACCGGTGGAAGCCAGTTGCTGGGGGCAGCAAAAGGCAGGGACAGTTTGCAAAGGCGGCACACCTTTGAAACCTCCCCTTTGTGGGACCAGCCCATCCTGGTGGAGGTGGCATGACACCTCTGCCCAGAAGGGGCTTTATTTCTGTACCCAGAGAGTGGAGGCTCTCTACACAGGGGTCCAGAAACCTATCTGGTGGTGGCAAATGGCAGCCATTCAGGAACCACACCAGGGCTGGTCGTTTTTCAGGGGAGATCTCTAAGATGCCCTCTGAGTGCATTTTACATTAAATCCCACACTGGCATCAGTGCGGGTTTAATGTGCTGAGAAGTTTGCTTCCAAACTTCCCGGGTTTTAGTAAAGCCATTATGGAGCTGTGGGGTTCGTAATGACCAGCTCCCAGACCATTTACTCTTTATGTCTTTACTACACTTACAATGTTTAAGAATGGACTTAGATGCTGTAGGGGTACACGGCTCATGCCACTGTACCCTCACCTGAGGGCTTGTGCACCCTGCTAAGCGGATGGCTTACCTAGGCCTCAGGCAGTTGGTGGCAGTCATGGCATACAGAGATGTCATGTCGACTCTTCTCTTTCCTCCACACCAAAACATGCAGCCTGCAAGGGCAGTGGGTGGGTGTTTAGGTACAGGGACTCTTAGGGTGGCACAATAGATGCAGCAGCCCTTAGAGGCCTTCCATGGTCACAGTGCCCTTGGTACCCATGATACCTTTTACAAGGCGCCTACCTGTGACCAGAGATGTGCCAATTGTGAGTACAAAGGCACAGTTTTGGGAAAGAACACAGTCTCTGGGAACCTGATTAGGATGGACCCAGGGCACATCAAATCAGGTTGCATTGGATGTCAGGCAAAAAGAGGGGGGTAACCATGCAAAAAGGGGCACTTTCATACAGTACACCATTGCCAGGCCAGTGGCAACTCAGTAGGAAGTGCAAGGCTATCCTCTAGAATTTCCCATTGGCGGAAATCCCCTCTGAGTGGGTGTAAAAGACATTGTTTGGCCTCTAGAGTCCAAAAAAGCCCTAGTGAAGAGGTTTATCATGGTGTTGATTGACCATGCCACCCAGTACCCTGAGGCTATATCTCCGACGACAATGACTGTGTCCATTGGGGCCAGGGCATTCATGGGAATATTCTAGCGGTGGAGTGCATCTTGAGTAATTTACTATAGTCATTACCCAAAATTACAGCATAATTTGGCAAGATTAAATGAAATTATGCTAAGAGTGTAACCCAGCATTTAGAGCAATGCACTCTAGCATCCAAAATGGACACAATGATGCATTTTGCACTGCGAAAATAGTGCTAAACAGAACATGAACAGTAGCAGCCACTTGTGCTCTGTTCCTGTGCTCTTGTGTTAAGCTTTTTTGCATCAAACTACCTTGAATTACAGAAGCGGGCATAATTGCATAATATTTGGTAATTCCAGGTAACAAAAGTAATGCAAAATTACCAAAATTAGCAAACTTACTCTGATTACTCTGGTGTAAATAAAATGTTGCCCAGGCATTGAATATTCATGCATGTGGGGGTTCCCAAGGAGGTAGTGTCTGACAGAGGCACCAACTTTATATAAGCCTACATGTAACCTATGTGGAATGCGTGTGGGGTGACATACGTTCTCCACACCATAATATCCCCAGACCAATGGGCTTGTTGATAGGTTAAATAAGACCCTAGAAGGCATGAATATGGGCCTGTCTGAGCACCTGACACAAAGTGGGACGTCCTGTTACCATGTCTGTTGTTTTCTCACAGGAAGGTACCCAAGAAAGGAGTGGGCTTCAACCCCTTTGAGTTACTGTTTGTTCACCTTGTAAGAGGACCTCTCAGTTTTGTGAAGGAAGAGTGGAAGAAAGCTCCCATGATATATATTAGCCCTCAGGGCCAAGAATGGAGTGTTACTTGAAAGAGACCACTCAAAATATAGAGGCCAGCCAGGAAATGATCAAGTAATGGTATGACAAGAAGACCACTCTGGCTGAATATCACCCTGGCCAGAAAGTGTGGGTGATGGAGCCTGTGCAACTCTGTACCCTTCAGGACTGGTGGACAGGACTGTATGAGATCAAGGAAAAGAGTGAGGGTACCTACTTGGTAGACCTCCATGGAAACATAAGCCTCTTAAGGGTCCTAAATTTCAACAGGTTAAAACCACACTTTGAGAGTTCCTATATAACCATGCTCATGGTGACAGATGGTGGTGAGGGGGAGGAGAGTGAATCCCTCCCAGACCTCCTGTCAAACAAGGAGCAAGGGGCTCAGCTGAGAGGTCAACAGAGGGACAGTCAACAGTTGTTGCGGTAGTTCACCTCGCCATTCTCACTTACCACAGGGCTCACCAATTGGTGTACCAATGACATTGATGCAGGTGACAGTATGTCTGTCAAAAAATGAGATTTTCAGGCTATCTGATAAAGTCTGAGCCAGATTCAAGGATGAATCTTCAAGATGATGGAGTTGGGGGTGATTGAGCCCTCCTGTAGTCCCCGGTCTAGCTCTGTGGTGTTGGTACCAAAGCTGCCCTGCCAGGCACAACCACAGAAGTGCATTTCTATGTAGACTATAGGGGACTTAATTCAGTAATCAAGAATTATGCGGATGACATACCCAGAACTGATGAGCTCATTGACAGGTTAGGGCCAAGTTCTTCAGTACCTTTGACTTGACGTCAGGGTGTTGGCAGATTAGCCAAACTGAGGGTGCAAAGGAGAGGTCCGAATTCTCTACACCTGTGGGATATTTCCAGTTCATGGTAATGCCATTTGGGTTAAAAAATGCCCCTGTCACCTTCCAACAGTTGGTCAACTAGATCCTTCCTGAGTTGGAGGAATTCAGTGCCGCCTTCTTACACAACATTGCAGTCTTCAGCTCCAGCTGTGACCACCACCTGACTCATCTAAAGGAAGTGCTTCAGACCCTGTGGCAGGCGTGTCTGACTGCTAGGGCTAGCAACTGTCAGATTGGGCAGGGCTCTTTCCGAAACTTAGGCCACCAAGTTGGCAGAGGGCATGTACAGCCTCTCCAAACCAAGATTCAAACCATCCTGGCCTAAGAGACTTCCCAAACACAAACCCATGCGAGAGCATTTCTGGGCTTCATTGGGTATTCCATGAGGTTTGTGAAGGGTCTTGAAACTATTGTTGTCCCCTGACTGAGCTGAAAAGGCATTTGAGACCTTGAAGGAGGCCATGTGCACAGCACTAGTCCTCAAGGCACCTGACTTCAAAAACGAATATGTATAGTGAAGACATATGTTTCAGAGCATGAGACTGTGGTTGTTCACTGACTGCTGAATGAAGGGGGCTGACACCAGCCTGTAGCCTTTATGAGCAGGAGGCTACTACCCAGGGAGCAGAGGTGAAGTGCAATTAAAAGAGAAATATTTGCTATAGTCTGGGCACACAATAAATTAAAACCATAGATGTTTGGGACTCATTTCCAGGTTCAGACAGACCACAGGACTATCAGGAAGCTCATATAAATTTGGAGTGAGAATATTAAGCTGTTGAGGTGGTTCATCTCCCTACAAGACATACCTTCATGGTGGAACATTGCACTGAGACTGACCACACCAATAGTCACACTGATAGTCGTTCTAGGTTTTTCCGTCTTATCGGCGAGAACTCCCATGTGAGTTGATAGTTCTTCTTGTAATCAGCTAAGGAGAACACATGTAGGAAATGACCATCCTTTGCGTGGTGTACCCCCAGATTGTTGCTCTGTCTGTTTTTACTGGCTGCTGAACTCTGTGCACTTTAACCCAGCTAACCACCAGTCAAGTGCTTCTTTAAACATGGTTGAATTGCTATAACCCTAATTGGCATATTTAGCTTACGCATAAGTCCCTAGTATATAGTAAAATGTGTACCCAGGCCCTATAAGTTAAAAAATCACTAGCGGACTACAGCACCTATTGTGCCATTCACTACAGTGTCAGTGTGAACACGGCTTCCAGCCTACCATTGTAGCCTGACTAGAGCAATTTTAGAACTGCAAATTGATAAACCCATTTGAGAGGGTGAAACCTTCCTTTTAAAAATGAGTATGGGGCGTGGTCACGCTGAGCAGCAAGATGGCCGCTCGTTGAGAGGGCTCTGCCGGTCAAGTCTATATCCAACATTAATCCTATACATAGAAGAGCACAGGGAAGATACAATATGAGATAAATTGCAGGCAAACGCATTCCGCCTCGGATAAACTGCTTCCCGAACCTGATGAATGCTGAAATTTGCTCACGGAGTGCCGGTGAGGCTGGGCCCAGTCGTAGGCCCTGTGGTGAAGCTGTGTGGTGCTAGCATTTGGGGGCAGTTATTAGCGGGCTTGTAGGCTGAGATTGCTGGCGTGGTTGACAACAAGAACAGCTCTGAAGACACCCGGAAAGAGGGCGACAGCAGAACTGAAGACGAGACAAAGCGGCAAGAGTAATGAGAGCTCTCTCTCACTGAGACTTACCAGTGCCTGCTGGGGACTCTGACCTGAGCTGTCCGGGAGGAGTGCCGTTGCTGGCGGGGGTTTGGATCCGGCGGAGGTGTCAGGTGTAGCTGCCAGATCGCCATTGCTGGCGACGGATGAGGAGAGTATTGCGTTGCCCCTGCTCCGGCGGAAACTGGCAGAGACTGCCTCGAGCCCTTGGCGGAGATTGACCCATGCACTGGTGGAGACTGCCGTGCGCCCTGCTGGTCACGGCCAGAGCCTGGTGACTCCTGCGCCGCTGGGAAAGGCTGTGAGAATAAGACCGAGCTGCAGAGCTTCAGAGCTTCAGAGTGAGGTGAGAGCTGCCCCCCCGAGCGATCGATGCGTATACTTGAAGAGGCGATGGAGTGCTAGCGATGAGGGAAAGACAGGAGAAGCCATGGTAGCGGAGATCACTGGCGCCACCGACCACAACGAGCAGATCTGACTACACCCTGGGGGAAGGCAAAAGTGGTTGCTCAGTTTAGTAAAAGCTGCAAAAAGGAATAAGCGCCCCCTCTCAAGGAGACTAAACGGCACCCTCTACGGGCCTCGGGTGGGGAGCGCTGCTGAAAGAGATTTGGGCCTGGTTGGGATATCGTCCGTGGTGGCCACAACGCCCAGACGAGGTGTGTCCCGCTCGCCCCTGCTCAGGCGGGAATTAGTTGCAACTGCCTTGAGCCCTGAGACGGGTCTGCTCTGTGCCAGGTAAGGGGAATGCTGAGGGCCTGGGGTCCCTTGCGCTACTGAGAAAAAAGATACAGAGACAGGAGCGAGCTGTGGCACTTCCGAAAGTGGTGAGCCGCCCCCGATTGCTTGGGGCGTGTATGCGTGCTGGTTTCGGCCTGGCCTGGCCCTGTGTTGGGTTCTTAGATCCGAAGGCCTTTCCCACATACCCAATGCGGGTCTTGTGTGCATCTGTAACTGATACAGGCCTTGCGTAGTGCCGACCCCAACCGACCCTACGACTTAAGCATTGGCAAGGATATGATGTGTTAAACATACTGGAAGGCGGCCTAGCACGATCGAATGTGTCTCCGCACTACGTATTACAGCACGCTGGCCAGTGGGCATAAATAAAAAGGAGGAGTGGGGTAAAATATAAAACACCAACTGTCAAGGAGCAATAATTTACTACTGCTGGCATTACGTGGGCCGATCCCATTGTGAATCTGGGATAGATCTTCTGCTTAAGTGGGCTGAGCCGCCACCCTAACAGGTGATATGGGGAAGCACAATGCCAAATAAACGAAGTTACCTTTCGATACAAAAAGGCTCACACGCCAAGTTGACACTGAGACCGAAATAGACACTGACCACGGGTTGAGAGAAGAATCAGATGGTCAAAATGAAGATCTCCGGTCCCTCCTGCTGGAAATGAAATCCTGCCTAAAAACAATTGACAATAAACCAGACATACATACCTCCCAGCTAGACCAAGTGAAGAAACAAGTTGACACTCACGAAACCCACCTGGATCAGCTGGAAAACCATGCTACTGACGCTCATGAATTCCAAATAGAATCTAAAAAACATCTGCTACAGATGGAAAAAGTCCTGAATGTCATAAAAGCTAAAAATGAAGAGCTTTAAGGCCGATCTCATAGAAACAATCTCTGGATCATGGGTATACCGGAAACCACCGCTATATCCAAAATGGAAACATTAATCGAAGAATTGCTGTGGGAACTGTTTGGCACAGACTTATTCTTGGTGTTCATCATGGAGTGTGCCCACCGATCTCTGGGCCCCAGGCTGCCAGTGGGTGCTGCACCCAGACCAATCCTGGCTAGACTACTTAACTACCGGGACCGCGACACGATCTTACGTGTAGCCAGGGAAAGAGATACCATCAACCATAAAGGGAACAATATCTCATTTTATCCAGATTTTACTCCAGCGGTGCAGGTGATAAGGCGAGAATTTGCACTGGTAAAACGCATCTTGCAACAGTCTGAAGTCTCATATTCCCTCCTACACCCCACTAAGCTAAAAGTAACGTATGACGGCACTGCTCACTACTTCACGGATGTCAAATCAGCCTTAAAGTTTGCCAAGCTTATTGGAGGCCAAAAACGCTCCACTAAAACCACTGGGCCTGGAATCGCCGAAGCAGGCCTCAGCAATAATGACTAATCTCCACCACAGGACCACATGCAGATGCTGGCCGTTATCTGATAAACAAAATAAATGTCCTCCAAGATAACCACAATGCAGAGGCAGTCCTAAGCATCAACTCAATCCCAAGACGATGCCTACAATATGGACTGTTGGGAAATGTTTAATTATCATCCCCTGCCTCTTCTTCCATAACTCGGCCACCCCGTCACATGGCAGGGTTGTATGCCGGAGACTCCATGCCCCCGGGAGATCTCCCTTATACAATCTCTATTCTTGTTGTGGGGGTGTTTTGATGAGTATCTCTGGGGGGAGGGAATTTCATGCACAACCTAATTGGGGGGTTGGTGTGGGTGGCAGGTGGGACGGGGTAGTTAAAGTAGTTGTTCAGGAAAGAGTGATATTGGAGCATCAATCACAAACACTTGATATGTCGCACAGGCGTTATGGATTATTGCAGTTCATAATTCCTCCACTGTACACCACGCCAACGCTCTATATTAAGTGCATAGCGGCCCATAGACAACCGCAGAGGCTGGACACAAGCTCTGCCATACACTATTACACCCTCAACATCCATGGCAACATATAATTTCTTAACTTGGAAAGTACGTGGGCTCAATGACTACAAGAAAACTCGATTCATTCAGTCCTACCCGAGTAGGCACAATATCGACGTCTGTTTTATCCAGGAGAAGCAACAGAACAGCACATATTCTACCAAACTATATCACAAGCGCTGGGGTTATTTTTACTCATCTATATATTCCAATTACGCAAGAGGGGTAGCCATATTGATACGCCAGGGACTGGAATGGAATATTACTTATTCACAAATTGACTCAGGAAGTAGATATGTAATTCTGGGGGGCACACTAGGGAATATAAAGATCATCATGGCGGCTATTTATGGCTCCAACACAGACGAGCCAGAGTTTATTAATAGCATTTGGGCAAAAATCACGCTGTCAGGGTGTGACACAGTTATATGAGGAGGCGATTTTAGCGCCATATTAGACAACGCCCTTGATAGAATGGGAGCTGCTCGTAGGCTGCACCCCAGAGCGAGCGCACTTTGAATACAATCATGAGGGACGGGGGACTGGTAGACATATGGAGACAATGGCATCCGGGGAAAGCGGAGGGCACATGCATTTCCACACAACATAACGCTTGGTCCAGAATAGACTTCTGGCTGGTATCCAGAGACGTGGCGACATGGAAAACAAACATTAGACATTTGCCCAGGACTTTGTCTGACCATGCCCTCTGCCTGTTACAAGTGATAATCCCATTGATACTGCCACGGGCATTCAATTGGCACCTCCTACCTCATGCCTAGTTAGACACGGCTTTTACGGAAGTAATTTGGGGAGATATAATGGAATATTTCACACTCAATGTAGGATCGGTCTCATCACAAGCCACACTCTGGGAAGCTTCAAGGCTGTAATACGTGGGAAATGCATAGACAGGCAGGCCGGCATGTTAAAATCCATTAGACAATCACTTAAAAATATGGAAGCAAACATTTGAGATGTCGAAATGCATTACTATAGCACTAATGACTCAAAACACCTAGTTCCGCTACGGGAGCATATCTCCGAATTTGAGACAGAGGCACAATGGGAGGTAAAATTCCTGGGTAAATATACTGAGCCTGTGAGGAGTTTGCGGAACTCTGCGAAATGCAAAAAACCTCTGCTGCGCTATGTGGAGCTCCGCAAGCGGCAGAGTGCGTTAGATAAATGCCGTTTGCAGTGATTTTTAGTGCCAGGTGTTTGTCCGCACTGTGCAATCATCGCGAACGGCACCATGCACAGGGCAAGCGGGCGCAAGCGGGTGCTGCTTCCTTTTTGCCGCTGGAGTAGAATTTTACTACAGCGGCAGCTTTCTCAACGCGAACAGAAATCCTCCCACCCACAATGCGAGAAGCATTCATATTAACATTGCTGAAACCTGGGAAGGCCCCTAACCATCGGGATTCCTATCGCCCTCTGTCGATGATAAACACTGACACTAATGTCCACGTCAAACTGCTAGCCAACAGGCTACAACCGCTTCTTCCCCTGATTGCAAGACCTGACCAATCAGGCTTTATACCCGGAAGATCCACTGCACATAACATCCACACATTCTTTGCAGTGCTGCACTATCTGTGCCCCCCCCCCCCAAACATCCGCATTGGCGGCTTTCTTATATGCTACCAAGGCCTTAGACTCTCTGGAATGGCCATATCTCTTCACCATATTGGTGAGACTGGGTATTAGCTCATCATTTCTAAAACAGATCAAGCTGTTATACTCTGCGCCCATAGCCCGACTACGCTTGAATGGCCTGATCTCCAATACCTTCCCCATTACCCGTGGAACGAGACAGGGATGCCTCCTACCCCTCTTCTATTCGCCATTGCTATGGAGCCATTGGTGGCACGTCTCAGACAGCACCATGTGTCTAGGGGGTTGGGATTCTCATCCAGGGGGTTAATCATCTCGCTATATGCAGATGACATCATTCTGTATATAAACATTCATCCCGTTCTCTGAGAACTCACTAAATTTGGTGGATTGTCAGGAATTCATATTAATTAATCTAAATCAACACTATTTCGCCTAACTGAAAGTACAACGCCGTTTGAACTAGACTATACCCTCAAATGGGCGGAAGGGCCGGTCAAGTACCTAGGGATATGGCTGAGCCGCGATACACAAAAACTATGGGGTATGAACTATGGGTGAGCTGTCAGCTGGCTAGAAGGAAAAGTGAGTGCTTGGTTAAAATAGCCGTTGTCACTAGCCAGGAGAATAGCGGTAGTTAAAATGGTTGTTGTTAGAAATGGGGGTCTCTAGTTGGCAAGGGTTTGCACCTTTGTCCAAGTAGGGACCCTTCTTCCTAGTCAGGGTAAGGGGGATACACTTCTAAAATAACCCCTGCTAACCCGCTTGGTAGCTTGGTACAAGCAGACAGGCTAATCTCAGAGGCAGTGTGTAAGGCATTTGTGAACACATCCAGTAATATAGTGAATACATTACAAATGGACACCACACCAGTTTAGAAAAATAAGTAATCTTTATCTAAACCAAACAAGACCAAAATGACAAAAATCCACAATACACAATACAGTAACCAAAATATGACTTTTAAAAGGTAAAAATAGTTCTGTTCAAAGCAAATTGCAGATGCAACACTTTTCACACAAAGTACCTTGGGTGCGTCGTGCACACAAACAAAAACTGTAGCAGGGAAGGTGATGCGCCGGTTCTTACGCCTAGGGAAGGTGATGTGTCGGTTCCTTACCTCAGGGGAGGTGATGCGTCGATGCCTTACTGCCACACAGGGGGGTGATGCATTGGTTCCTTACTGAAGGGGAGGTGATGCGTCGTTTTTTTACTGTGAGGGGAGGTGATGCATCGGTTTCTTACTGGGACCCCGGTGTTCTTGCCGGCGTGGTGCCCAGATGCGATGCGTGAGGATCGGGGATGCGTCGGTTCTCGGTGCGGTGGCGGCGATGACACTGCGTTGTTCTCTACAGCCGCAGATCCACGATGCATTGGTTCTTGCAGCCGCACAGCAGGGCCTGCGTCGGAATCGGTGCGCTGATCTCGGACTTTGTAGATTGGTGCACTCAATGCAGAGTGGCGTGGGCAGGCACTGTGTTGATTTCTTCGGTGATGCGTCCGAAGAAGGTGGGGATCCGTTGCACTTCTCGAAGTTGCATTACTTTTCCAGCTCCCAGCGGCCAACAACCTCCAGAGGTCCAAAGCAGCAGCAGGCACCTCTTAGCAGATCAGAACTCCCAGCAACCACCAGTAACTACTGGTAAAGGCACTCAGCATAAACACATTACGCATAAATCGCATTAGGCATATCCTAGGTAGCAACACAGCAACATTTCTACAACACATCATGCCCCTCATAGGCATAACCATAACTGCACAATATGCCACCAATGGTCCTCCGTGCACCTTAGTACACACTTGTAGCGTACACATATTAGGGAAATCCCATGCCATCAACCACTGGTAGAGGTAATCTTAGCATGAACATATTAGGCGTACATTGCAGCATTACCTAGGAGAGCATATTATGCAGAACATAGTAATCACGTCAAGCCCACCTTAGGCCTATACCTTGCCAGCTGGGCACAGTAATACCGTGCACACTTATTGGATACACCTCATCACACAATTCCCTCATGCCCACCTTGGGCATATAGGCGGACGTCCGGCAGTCTCACGTGGCCCTCGGGGGCCCCTTCCGGGGCTTGCCCCGCAATGTCACCAAAGATCAAATTGGCCCCAATACCATCGTAACGCGCAGGTGCCCGTGACCATGTGGCGCAGCTGCACTTAAGGGAGCAATTGCAGGAATAACCTCGGTGCTCCCTATGCACCCTCGTGAGGTTTGCTAATGGCCCCGGTACCTCAGAAACACGCAGCTGCCCATGACCATGCTGCGCAGCTGTACTTAAGGGAGAAAATGCAGGAATAACCTCGGTGATCATCATGCACCCTCATGAGGTTTGCTCATGGCCCCGGGGGCCGGAAAAGGACAGCTCGGCCGGGGAACAGGGAAATTCCGGTCCCCAAGGCACTCACCAGCGGTCAAGGCAGTCTCTACGGTCGGCACGGCTCCTGCTAAGTTTCGCCCCCTGAGACTCCTCCTCGCGTCAGGGGCACACAGGGTTCGGAGCTCGCTATAGCTCCAGTCGTTGTCATCTCCAGAGGCTGTGGACCGCCTTCTGGCCCCGCCTCCAACAATTTCAGCAGACCCGCGGGGCTCTCCTCCTCCTTACAGGGAGCCCCACCCACAGTCAGGCAACAGCCGCCTGGCTTCCGGTCCCGTCTCCGTATTCCATCCTGGCGGCTCACTTGATCTGCCACACAATACGGAGTGAAGCCTCCGCAACTTCTTGGTTTGGGGACGGCTGCCCCACGCCCACAGCACGGCCACCCGCTGCTCATGGCACAGCTCAAGGGGAAGACCAGGCGATCTCCGCACGGTGCGAACGCATACTGCGCCCGCCGCATCTAGGAATGTTGAGCCCACTTCTCGGGCTCCTAGATGGCTTGCCAGGGAAATTTAAGCACTCATATCATACCCAGTCCCCTAAGTCCCACAGGGCAGAGCTGGGCCCAGGCAGGCCAGCTCACAGGGCCCTCAAGCAGAGGGGCGGTCCTTTGTGGTGGTTCCTCCTGGCGCCCAGCAGTCCTTCAGCTCCAAGAAGGTTCAACCTTTTCATGGGGTCACAGCCCCAATACTTATACCAGTGCAAGTCTTTGTTCTCCCCTAAGCCTAGTTCAAACCAGTTCTGGGGGGCACTTGGGAACATCCTTCCAGTGCACAAAAACACCCTCATTGTTAGTGTAGGCGCTGGCCCCAGACACACCACAGGGGGGTGGAGCCAGCATTGTGGAAGGCAGGCACAGTCCTATTCAGGCCCAGGTGCTACTCCTCCCACTACTCCAAATGCAGATTGGCCTATTCAGCCTAATGCTGACTCACCCAGCCCCTCTGGAGCCACTGCACCTCCCCAGCCCCTGTCACTCCAGAGCCAGACATGCAATACACAACAGGCAGGCACAAAGACACATAGCACACAGAAATGCCCATTTCTAAAAGTGGCATTTCTAAAATAGTGACAACAAATCTGCGCACACCATTATGCAGCATTTATTACCACTATTTCAAACATACCAAACTTGCTCACGCTACTCCTCTCAGATCAGGAATTACCACTGAAACACTTATCAGGGAATCCCCAATGCATTCCTATGAGAGGACAGCCTCACAGTAGTGAGAAACCAAAATGGCTGTTTGTCACTACCAGGACATGCCACACAGTTAAGGCACATGTCCTACCTTTTACCTACATTGCACCCTGCCCACAGGGCTAGCTAGGGCCTACCTTAGGGGTGACTGATATGTAGTAAAAGGGGAGTCACGGACATGGCAACCACTTTATGTGCCACATCAAAGCGACAGTAAACTGCGCGCGCAGGCCCTGCAATGGCAGAGGCCTGAGACAGGTTTGAAAGGCTTCTTTGGTGGGTGGCGCAATCAGCGCTGCAAGCCCACCAGTAGCATTTAATTTACTGGCCCCGGGTATATGAGATACCACTTTACTGGTGTAGACCAATCTTACCACGTTTTACCATAGAGAGCACATGCACTTTACACTGGACAGCAGTGATAAAGTGCCCAGAGTCCTAAAACCACCAACACCATGTCAGAAAAAAGACTAGGAGGAAGGCAAAAAGTTCAGGGATGACCCTGCAGAAAGGGCCAAGTCCAACAGGTAGATAACAAGGGTAGATGGATTGTAGTGAAGGTTAAACTGTGAGACAACTGGTACACAATTGTAGGATACTACGGCCCCAACACTGATGATACGGGTCCACTTCAGGACTTATATAATGTTCTTCTAGATATAAATGTCCCTATTCTAATGGGGGGTGATTTTAATCTTTTGATGGATCCAAATCATCAACCAGGAACATAGTAAACACCCCAAGAATGAGATCCTTTTAGAAAAGCATGATGGAAGATTTAGGCTTAAAAGACATATGGAGAGAAAAAGAGATAAGGGTAACAGATATGCATTTAAAAACAAAAAATATGGGAACTCCTCAAGGACTGACTTTATTTTAGTGAATAATATGATTGGCAATAAAGTTGTTAGTATGGAGCACATCGTAGAACACTTATCAGATCATTCAGCGGTCGTCCTAGCATTTATACTAAATCAGCCACTGATGCAAAAAAGATGGACTTTAAATCAGGTATTTTTACCGAACAGCAATTTGGTTGAAATCCTAAAAAAAGAGACAAACACATTTTTCCAGATTAGTAGGCACACAGCTCCGATGCACATAGTATGGGACACATATAAAGCCTTTATGAGGGGAAGATTAACTAGCATTTCCATTAATCAAAATAAGGAACGGAAGGCTAAAATCAAAGAGCTGGAAGATAACATAACTAAATTATCTAAGGAACTAGAGAATTCCATGAATACACGAACACAAAAACAAAATCAAGATAATTTGCAAGAAGCAAAGTATAGATTATCCAGTTTCTTAGAAGAAGAGATTAAAAAGAAATGGGAAGTAAGCAAAATCTCACACTACGAATATGGAGAGGGCTGCGGGAAGCTGCTGGCGTGGAAAACCAAAGCAGAAGTGAATAGGAATAACATCTCTTAAATCCTAGATGCTAGAACAGGCCAATCTCATTAAGAAGATAAAGAGATAAGGGAGGTTTTTGCTTCGTTCTTTAAAGATCTATATAAAGAAGATACTATAGTATCAGGGGAGCAAATACAAAGGTACTTAGAAGGTACAAATTTTACCCGGTTAAGGGGTCGATTCCGATCTCGGCCGGTAGGGCTCCGAATCGGATTCGGCTTTACCGGATCCGATTCGGAGCCCTGTTTTCCGACCGATCCGTACGCGCGTCCGGACGAGCGAGTACGATGCGAAATCGCCGACCGACTCGTCCGGGCATCCCGACCGCTCCGACCGACTCGTTCCCGGCTTGAACCGCACCGACCGACTCGCTCGGACTCGACTCGCACCGCGCAATGGAGACGTTCCCGGCCGGGTGAGTACGATGCGCGCCGCGAGCAGTCCGACCGAGCCGCACACTCCGGCTCAGAAGAGCTGTCGGAGCCGTACTTCGGGGTCCGTGTCGGACTCCCCTGAACGCGTCAGCCGCGCGAGTCGCACACAGGGGGACCCATGGGTCCCCCTACCTGTGCGTGTACGGGGCAAATCGCTTCGCCGCGTACACGCTGTGGGGCGCCCTTGTCCGCATCGCACCCATTGAGTCAATGGGAGCCCGTGTACGCGTCGTACAACAGGCTCCCATTGACTTCAATGGGAGTCCGACCGAATCGAGTCCGATAGCATACGGACGCATCGTACTCGTTCGGTCGGGCTGCACGGGTCCGATTCGGTCGGAAATCTCTCCGGGTCCGGCTCGGTCGGAGTGATTTCCGGCCCGAATCGGAATCGGCCCCTAAATCTTACATCTCAGAATCTCCTTTGTGCGAAGATCAGCCAAGAGGAAGTAGGAATGGGAAGCACGAAAAAGGGGAAAGCCACTGGTCCAGACGGCCTCCCAAATGAGCTTTATAAAGTTCTTAAAAAAGAACTGGCCCCACAGCTGACGGAACTCATAAATGGTATCTTCCTAGAAGGAGACGAGTTGCCGCGCTCATGGGAGGAGGTAACGATTAGCATTATTTTAAAACCAAATAAAATTCATAAAGTATGTGAGTCATATAGACCGATTTCTCTTTTAAACTCAGACTACAAAATATATACCCAGATATTAACGAAACGGCTAGAGAGGGTGATTGATCAATTAATATACCCTGACCAAAAGGGTTTTATAAAGGGGAGACAACTGCACGATCCAACCCAAGAATTGATCGGTACAATAGACCTAGCAACAGCTACAAATATGCCCCTGACGATTCTTACTTTTGATGCTGCAAAAGCTTTTGATCGGGTTAGCTGGCCCTTCTTACAATGGTTAATAAAGAAACATGATCTGGGGGAGAATTTTTTACGAGCAGTGTCAAGAATATATAAAAATCCTACAGCAAGAATTCTAGTAAATGGGAACCTTACAGATCAGATTCTAATTAAATGAGGGACTCGTCAGGGATGCCCGCTCTCCCCTTTACTTTTCAATATATATATTGAACCTTTGGCAGAGAAAATTAGAGTAAACCATAATATTACCCCTTTCAAATATAAACACTGGGGAAAAAAGGTGGGCCTTTATGCAGATGACTTGATTTTTACTAGCGAAATGAAGACATCCTATCCTTAGATTATTAAAATGCTAGAAGATTTTGGTAAAATCTCAGGATATTTAGTTAATCAGCAAAAAATTGAAATAATGGAGTGGAATACCAAATGCCATAGCCCATTGGTGAAAAGAGAGATCAGATATTTGGGGATATAGGTGGTTCACACCCTTAATGATTTGGCCCACACACATTTTGTAAGGGTCAAAAAGGAATCAATAAATCTGTTGAAGACCTGGAACAGTCTTCCATTATCCTTTTTAGGCAGATCCAATTTACTGAAGATGTCCATTATACCAAAGTTTACGTTTATTTTTGATACAATTCTATTGGGGTTCGATCTGAATGCTATCAAGAAACTACAAGGGACTTTGAGCAGTTTTATTTGAGCAAACAAAGGTGTCAGGATAGCATGGAAAAAGTTACGTAGGAGGAAGATCTATGGGGGAATTGCAAGTCCCGACCTGACTGCTTACTATCGTGCTTTTCAATTTAAAACCTTTAGATCTCTACTTTTGGAAAAGAGTATTAACAACGGAGGAGGAAAATATGGCAAACTTTCTTTTATACAAGTTCGGCCATCCCAAATACTACAAAAAAGTGAGGCTAAAAGTTCTGAAAACTGCGAGTAGTCTGTGGTACCACATCAGACGTCGACTGGAGATACCCTACTACTGCGCTTCTGCCCCAATATGGGACTCCCCTGGGACTCCCGCAAGTCTTGTAGATAAAATGGCAATCCCTCTAAAACAAGCCGGAATAAACAAGTGGGGTCAGCTTCTGCAAGAAAACGGACTAGTTCCCTGGGAGGTGCTAGAGAGAGCCACGGACGGACATCTCGCTAAATTCAAGTACTATCAACTGCTGAGTTGGGCGAATAATTTGAAAAAAACGGGAGAATATAGAGGGAACCTCCAAAATGATCGCCAACTAACACCTCCGGAGAAAAAGGAGGTTGCAAAATGGTACTGGGTAATGATTGAGGCAGGAGAAGAACCCCTTCTAAAGCTGGAGGAGATCTGGAAGAGGGACCTCCCCAGTCCGAATTTGGAAGACATATGGCAAATATCGATGTCTACTTTTTTTGTCCACTGTGAAATCTGCTCCCCTCAAGAAAAACCATCTCTTTACAGTGCATAGGGCATATTGGACACCACGGAAGTTGTCGAAACTTGGGAAACAAGAGCCCAAGAGGTGCCCGAAATGTGGAGAAGAAAGGGCGGACGATGTCCATATGTTCTGGTGGTGCCCTCTTTTCTGGCTGGAAGTGGGTAAGATGATTAAAGAGGTTATAAGTCAAGACATTAAGGTAAGCTTTAAATTGGTTATATTTGGGGTAGAAGAGGGGTGCAAATTATCCAAAAATCAAACATTGCTTTTATTCATACTAGTATTGTTGGCAAGGATGAAGATTTGTATTAAATGGGCATCACATATATCCCCAACCAGATCAGAGTGGGTATCATCAATTCGGAGAATAAGATTGCTAGAATATAAGAGTTCACCGGAGAAAAGTAAAAAGACTAGATTTTGGGAGATCTGGGATAAATGGGAAGAGCAATACTTTGGAAACATAAGTATAAAGTGATTAAGAAAGAAATCAGTCCTATTATTTAAAATATCAATAGCTAAGTCAGAAGAGCGAATGATTCGCTCTGAAAAGGACTCAGCTAGTTGGTTATGAAGCTCCAACAGGAGTGCAATTGCGATTGCTCCCCACAGTTGGGAAACTATCGGTGGAATTGCCTGCTTAATCTGCTAAATTCAAGTTCTGGATACCTTTATTGATGTTATATGAGGACTAAAAAAAAAAAATGAAAAAAAGGAAGTTCAGGGGAGCTGGTGGTCACGTCTTTGTGTGCCTGAGACTTCAGAACAGTAGGCAAGCTCTATTTCAAGACCTTGGAGATATTCGTCAAGCAGGGGACACAGCACACAGCAAAGTCCTTGTCCTTTCCTTGGCAGAAACAGCCACTGCAGGCCAACCCCAGACAGCAAATAGCAAGGAGGCAGTACTCCTCCTCCGTTTCTCCATCTCTTCTCCTTGGCAAAGGTTCCTCTTGATTCCAAGAAGTGATCTAAAAGTCTGGGGTCTGGGTCCCTCTTTTTATAATACAAAATTATTTGTTCTCTGTGGCAGAGAAGCTCTTTGCCCAGCCAAAACCAGTTCTGTCCCCTCTGGTGCAGCTTCCTGGCAGGAGGTGGAGACAGCATTGTCTAAGGCAGATCAGGCCCATTCAGGTGTGAAAGAAATCTCCTCCCCCCTACTCTGAATGCAGGCCAGGTCCATTAAGCCCAGCCCTGACTCACCCTGGAAAGGCAGGACACACCTAACCGGCCCAAGTGGCTGTCTGAACAGAATGCACATCCCCAGCCCCTGCCTGTCCAAAGCCAGACAGTCAATACACAACCGAGCAGAGGCACACCGATGGTTAGGCAAGAAAATACCTACTTTCTAAAAGTGGTATTTTCAAACCCAGAATGTAAAAATCACCCTCACTAAAAGATGCATCTTAACATTCTGAGTTCAGGCATATCAAACTTTATTTTCCTATCTTTTTGCCATGGGCAGTAATACTCATAAGATGTTATGAGCAAACTAGCCATTCTATCCTATGGGACAGATAGCCTTACAAGAGTGAAAAACGAAATTGGCAGTATTTCACTATCAAGACATGCCACACACATCAGGGCATGTCCTACCTTTCACATAGACTGCACCCTGCCCACAGGGGTACCTTGGGCCTACCTTAGGGGTGACTCACATGTAAGAAAAGGGAAGGTTAGGGCCTGACAAGTGGGTGCACCTGCCGGGTCGACATGGCAGTACTAGACTGCACACAGGCACCGTGATGGCAGGCCTGAGACTCTGTTGCAAAGCGGCTTGGGTGGGTGGCACAATTAGTGCTGCAAGCCCACTAGCAGCATTTCGTTTACAGGCCCTGGGCACACAGAGTGCACTGTACTAGGGACTTAACAGTAAACCAAACAAACTAATCATGAAAACACCAATCCATAATAACAATTCACAAAGGGAGCACTTGCACTTTGGCACTGATCAGCAGTGGCAATGTGCCCAAAGCATCTAGACCAGCAAAACGAAATCCATCACACAGTAAAAATACAGGAGGCAAAGGCCAAAAAATGCAGGGGAAACCCACGCCAACGCTGCCAGGTCTAACAGTTGTTCTTCCCAAATTGTTATACTTCTTTGTAAATCTCCCACTAACTCATTTTAAAGACACTACGCCATCTCAACCCCACGTGGTGGTAGAGACAAATCAAGCGCCTCCCGTCCCCCTGCATGTAGCACTATACCAGGCATTCCAGTGACCCAGAAATGAAATCAATACAGTCAAAACACTGATGGAGCAGGGTTTGCATCAGAGTGAACCTGCTCGGATCAACGCCCCCGGTAACATAGAGCAAAACGTGTGCCTTGCACTAAAATGCATTAATACACACAAACACGGGGAAAAAGCTTTGCGCATAAGTGCACCGCAACTAAGGTTAAAAGCATGGAAACGCTTAAGCTGCATTTCGCTTTGTTTATTTAGAAACGACAAAATGGAATAATGCTATCGCAAATAATATTGCTTTGCACATTAACGCAATTATAAAATTAACGTGGGAATAGAGTAAATGGTGGGAGGAAAAACAGTGAAAATTATATTTCGTCTGATTAATATTGTTTGTGTTTCCTTTATTATAGTTTAAAATATCGGCGTATGAATATCTGGGTAGTTCGTGCATTAAAGTTGATCAAAAACCAGGCCGCACGTGAATGGCTGCTAAATGAACTTTAGTGGGAGAAGGAGGGTGTCAGCGGCTGGTGAGGAGAATCTTGAAGGAGAGGAAGATTACGTGCATGTGCGAGGACATCCAGACGCATGGGAAACTCGGACTGATGAACATTTTATGGCTGGGAACTATAAAACTCCACAACAATGTTTGAAAGAATGTTGCTATAGCAGAGAAAGTCATTCATTAGAAATTGTTATATGACATGGGATAGAGAGTTTGATTCACAAGCAGAAATAAATCGTGTGAACGAATGTTAAAACAAAGACAAGCATGTGGTCCAAATGAAGTAATGGAGGTGTGAAGCAAACACCCCGTAAACCGACCAATGAGAAGTTAGAATTTTCCCGAATGTTTCAGATTTGTGGGATGGACATGTTAGAATAAGGGTATAATTGGGGTGCTCTTAGTGGGTGTGTCGGAGATCAAGATATCCATTGAGAGAGAGAGGGTGATCGCCGCTGTTCGTCGGTTCCAGTTAGAGGCCAACCCGTTCTGATCCTGTGTCCTGTTTCCTGATCTAATCTTTACTCCCGACTCCATATCGGGACCCTTTCACTATCCTCATGGCCAGGGGGTGGTGGTTTTCCAGTTTTATCTATAGGTTAGTATGAGGTTAAGGTAACCAAATTTTTGCACATTTATCTGCAAATGATTTTTCTCTATGAATCTTTTGTCTCTTCGACTATCCACTCCATGATATTCACTGTAATTCAAATGTTAGTGATTTGATCTGCATATTTCTCATTGTATTTCTTATATTGTGTATTTTCTTCCCTGTAACCTAGTACCTGAAATTTACTTACATTTATTGAAGATAAACGGATTAACCAGAGTTTGAGTTTGTGATTATTTCCGTATGATAATTGTAAGTAATCCAGATTGTTTAGTCATATCAATAATTTTAACTTCTCAACTATATGATCTTATCGACCAAGAGGAAAGTGGTTGATATACAGGTTAAAGGGGCTAGGTAAGCCTGTGTTCCTCTTAAATGTTAGGTGAGAGGACAAATCAACAATTACAAACCGAATTCAGCGTCATTACCGTAGGGTCTAAATTTTATGGTGAGAAATTGCGTATTTGTATGTTTGGGGCCCGTTGTCTGCTGAGTCATTTTTTTTAGACCCCCCCGTTGGCGCTGGATCAACACTGCGCTGGGCATGGGATGGGCTGCGAAACAGGGCTGATATTGAGATACTATATGCCCCATCGATCCCCTTGCCCCACAACCCACAAATGCCCCCATTAGCTGACAAGGGAAATGCAACACGGGTGAGTCGATTGGGAATTAACACGTTCGCGGACTTATACCCCGGAGACACTTTTACTGCCCCACCATCATCACATGGGAAAATGACACCCAAGTTTTTCTGACCTGTTGCTATATTACTGCATCCGTGCTACATGCCGTCAGTTACATAGCACTTTTCAGAGCCCCCCACCCAGTTTACTGGCCCTAGAACATATGTTAACAGAACCCTCACCGCATAGACCTATCACGCAGCTATATAAAACCATGCAGCAAACTACCCCAGTGACTAAGCCGAAAGCGCTAGCTGGATGGAATGCAGAATTACACCCACCCATAACTGAAGAACAATGGCGTTTCTGCTGCGGCCAATTAGAATTGTTGTCCCCTAATTACAAACTAAGGCTCATCCACTTTAAGTTTCCTCACCGCTTCTATAGGACACCCATACAACTCCAACAAATGGATATCCGATCGGATGCCAGCTGTTGGAGATGTCATGCCACACAATCTTCATTTCTACACCTTGCCTGGAGCTGCCCCTCTATTGCAAAATTTTGGACAGATGTTTTCTGCAAAATTCGTAAAATATTAGAAATACAAGCTGAACTCACACCATTACTGGGGCTGCTGGGATATGTGAAAGACAGCCCGGTTGATGTCCGACGACTGCACGCCATGCTACTCTTGTTAGCAAAACGCAGAGAGGCCATGCACAGGGGGAAACCACATGCACCAACAGTTAAAGCCTGGATACTAAATATTACCTTCTGTCCAGGAGCAACTATCCATCTTCTGGGAGCTGATGCCTGCTGCATCCAGGCCCAGAGTCATCTGTAGCCCGTTCCTGACATGGCTATGCACTCACAATTCAGATAACCCTAGAACACCTACACTGACTGGGAGTTCGACAGAACACTTGTTTAGCCCTGGTCATATGGCGTCCATTCAAACACACTCATAGCTCTCCTTGGGCTTTTGAATAATGTCAGGATGCCACTGTCGCTGTAAAATACATTGGATCACCGTAGACACACTCGTTTATTTTGTGACTGTACTGCTATAATGAAATGACCAATAGTCTTTATTCTGGCAGGATGATGCTGCTCTCTTTCCTGACTGTTTTTGCTTTATCTGTTGTTATGGTTTTTTGGTTATTATTGGTAATGCGAATGTGCATGTGATATTCCGAAATGCCAATAAACAAATAAAAAAAATATATACATATATATATGAATAAGTATCCCCCAAATAGGCCATATAGCCATAAGGCTGGTTGCATGGTATTTAACAGTAGAGCTTGTAGAATGTTGTATGGCTTTACAGTGACTAGCTCCTAAAAGCTATTTTCACTGTAGCAAGGCTGACTGTTCTATAGATAAACACTGGGATGCACTATAAAATTCAATAATGCCATCTTCGGCTAGGAAACAACACTTAGAAATTTTATTCTTAGAATCTTTGTGATATTTATTAAAAGCCCAATTCACTGGTGACGTCGGATTTGGCATAAATATTAAGGAAAATATACTTTTAGAAAGTTACCCTTTTCCTGCCTAAAGCCTTTAGAAACTAATTTGCATTAGTCTTCAGCTGTAGCCCTCTGAGTGCTCAAGCCGTGACTCAGGTGTGAAAACTACTGCAAAAACAGCTATGAAAGCCTTGATGTGTGTGTGTGGGGGGGTAGTTTCTGTTCCTTTGGCAGGATTAATATTTGGGCAGTGCCCAGGAACTTAAAAGAGGCCTCCCCTGTTACAGGCAGGTGATACCTCGACAGGTCCCTTCTTTGTCCCCCAAGTAGACAGGCTCCAATCCCAGTTGGAAGGGAGCTGCATCCGGAAGTGGTTTGCAGTGACCACAGAGAAGGCGTTTTACATTTTTCCAGCCACACCTCTAAGGCTCTGCACAACAGTAGAAGGTTCCCCTCCTCAGAACACTACTAGACCAGAAGAAGATAAGAAGAGGACTGAACCTGCTATTTGAGACCTGAAAAGAGCCATGAAGGACTGGGCTGGACCTACTCTCTATTATACCCAGGACAAAGAAGTGCACCCCAAGTGCCATAAGGCTAACCTCCTTTTCAAGCGACAGGGACACAACAAGCTACAAGGGGCCTTACCTGCAACTGACCAGATGACCAGCTCCAGCCAGACCTGCCCTGGACCCTGCTGTTGGCCTCTGCTGGAGTGATTCCTGACCCCCAGCTGGTGTTCTTGTGGTTCAGGAGCCCTTGGCTGTATCTAGATGGACTTCTCCTTCCACCGCTGAAAACCTGGGACTTTTTGGCTCTAAAGATCTCCGGTGGACTGGTAGAAAACTGCCAAGCTGTTCCAACCAGGGTGTGTTGCCACTGGGCTAAAGATTCAGGAATCTCCCATTCTGAGCATTTCCTTAAATGCAAATCTGGTACAGTGGGACCTCATCAGGCTCCAAAAAAGTGAAGAAGTGCCAATGAAGAAATATTGACTGGGTGAAAAGCACCAAAATGATCTGGCCAGTGATGAACCTTCCTCAGGTGCAAAATCCAAATTTCTCCCATTTAAAGCTGTCCTTTCTAAAATGAATGGTTTCACTGGAACCTGATTCAACAGCTATCTGACCTTGTGGTACTCTCTTTGGCTACAATCTGATGCTTTGCCCCACTGAAGATTTTGGACTTCCATTTTTTAGACTAAATCCCAAGGTAAATCTTCAGACCATGTTGAACATGGTTTGTGTATAAGACCCGCACTCCGTCACAGTCAGCCTAAAATCATGCCTTGGTCTCCCCTGACTAATTGACTGTGGTTGGTGCTCAATGCTTCTTTGTATTTTTTTTTAATCTAAAAATTCATATCTCTGGTTCCTCTTATTGTATTTTTGTGTCATTTTAAATATTAAAATTTACTCTATGTTTCTAAATTAGTTTGGGAGTTTTTCTTGTGTTGTGTTTTGACTTTGTTGCTGTTTTGGTACTCAATAAATACTTCACACATTGCCTCTAAGTTATGCCTGTCTGCTCTCTGCCGCAGCTACCTGGTGGATAAGCTGAGGTAAATTTAGTGACTTTAGTGGTTCATCCTGACAATGATTGTGTTTGTTACTTATGGTTGGCCATCACTCCCCTGAGCCAATTCTCCCGATTTCCTACAGGTACTATATTAAGTCTCTGCCTCCATTATTTTTATAGAAGTGTGTTACAGTATCTGTGAGTGTCACATGTGGTGTGAACATTACTCCAAGGCTGGTCTGGTGTACCATTGCTACTATTGTGCGACCTGTAGGGATGAAGTAATTATAAAGTGTAGTTTATGAATAGCAATGGCCTTACTCTCTATTGGGTGAGTGTTTGATCTAGCATGTTCCCCTCTAAACGTCTCCTTAAACCGTCTTTGGCCCTTCTTAGATTTCACCAAACCCCTCCCATTTAGAGTTAGGAATTCCCCATTTCTCAGCCACTGCATTTGGCCCCTCCCACACTTACCACAAAAATGTATACCTATATGTGCGGGGATCTGCACCATATTGGCGTAGATCTCCCCACAGAAAGAATAGTAGGGTCAGGGGTCTCAAAGTAGGTTTTTGGACAGCATTTTGTTCTATGTGCATAGTCCTATTGTAGTGCTTATTTACTTGCTAGAGTCCCGTTGTGAGCAAACTCAGTGAACACTATGAAAAGTATATCATATATAATAAGGTCATAACACATGAAAAGTGAACACCATAAGTTAAATAGATAATAGATATTGAAATGAGGAGCAATAAAAACAATCTTTGTAAGAACATATGAATACTTTCCACAAGCATTTTGTACACCGTGTGCCTGATTATGAGCCAGATGGAGCGACGACTGTGGATGGGATACCGCCCTACTTGATTATGACTGGCCTAGTGTTCCTGTCCCTGATTTTATCAGGCCAGTAAATGTACATTAGGCTTTGACTGCAAAAGCAGCCAAGTCTTGTCACCCACTCCACAACAATTTCCAACCCATTCCCCAGCATCCCTCCCTCCAACCCCACACTGCACAGAAGCCCATGCTCACATTTATCATCTGCTATAATGACTACTTTTCTGAAATAATTGTTATTGGTGAATTAAAAAAGAATCAAAGTGTGGTTTCATTGTTTGCCCATGTTTTGAGTCTCACTAGCACCGAGGTGGGGGATGGACGGCATTCCAGGTGCTTTAAAAATGTCTCTGTTTGACTGAAAATGTGCATGTAATTGTCAAAAATTCTAAAATCTCTATAGAATATGTAAATGTTAAAAATGTGAAGGACAATAAAACAAAATGTGAAACGTTCATATAATTATGTACATTATAGAGCTGAACTTTTTCTAATCATGCAATAGAAATTGATTTTCAATCGTGTGAGAAACTGAAAATAGAGAAATTTGTATAGTGAGTATACACAGTCCACGTGCTGCAATATCTATAGAAGTCTCAATTTTTATTAGCATAATTTCTGTTTCTGATATGTATTAATGTATTAATTAGTTCATGTTACTTATTTGTATAATGTAGACTTAGTCATAGGAACAAAATAGGGGTGATTATATCAACATAAAGTGCATGTTAAGCTTGCACACTATACATTTTTCCATTGATTCTGATTTATATCTATTACTTCTTTTCATTTGTGAAAAACATCCTTCAGAGTGGGAATTTTATTTTGCTGTACATATGATAGGCTTAGATATAAATTGTTTAGTTTGAAGTAATATGCGTCTATGCGATAATAAACCACTGGAGAGTCTCATTTTTGGCTCTCAATTAGCCATAAGTGATTTCCTCATATTTTGTCACACTTTGGAGATTGAAGACAGGGCCGGGCAGGCCTTTTATTCCACTGGACATTTTCTCAGTTGGCTTGACCCCTTGGAGGCCGGTTTTGAAAGCCCAGTGTCACTCCTGATGCCTCTACCACTTACCCCAGGTTGCAATTGCAGCAAGCAGGTAGAGGCTACAAGATCGAAAGAAAGAGTGAGGGAGAGGAAAGGTCTAGAGAAAACAAACAGAGAGTGAGAAGAGAAAGAGAGAGAGAGAGAGAGAGAGATAGAAGGAGACAGATCAATGGATGGAATGAGAGATTGCATGAGGAGACCAGGTACAGTGGGGCTGCCTTGAGCGTCTTTGCCACGGCTGTCCCGATTAGAGGAAACCTCAATTATGTGACTCTGCAAACTGTGCAACTGCAAATCAGTGCTAACATGCTTGTACACTGTCCTTAAAAATTGGTAGAATTGGCTTACATCCACTTTTCATATTTAACTTCCTTGTGAGTCCCTAGTAAAGTGGTATTATCTGTTCCCACAGCCTGTAAATGAAATGCTACTAGTGGACCTGCAGCACTGATTGTGCTTAAGTAGCAATCATAATATCTCAGGCCTGCCATTGCAGCCTGTGTAGGTAGTTTCAAACTGCCATTTCAACCTGGTAAAATAAACCCTTTGCCATACGCAAACTTCTTTTTTAATACATACAAGTCATCCCTAGGGCAGGCCCCGGAAAGCCCACAAGGCAGGGTGCGGTGTATTTAAAAAGTTGTACATGTACTTTTAAGTTTTACATGTTGTGGTAGTGAAAAACTGTTAAATTCGTTTTCACTACTGGAAGGCCTACCTTTCCCAAAGGATAACATTGGAGTTACCTTATTACATTTAATAAGCTGTAACTTCCAAAATGGAGCAGGCAATCAGTTCACGTTTGGTGTCTTTGGAATTGTAATGGAAAATGCTAACTTATGGTGAAGTTGGATTTTAATTTACAATTTAGAAAGTGACAATTTATAATTTTCCTGCCTTAGCCATTTGGTGCCTGCAGACTGTCTCTAGGTCACATGACTGGGTGTAGTTGACTGTTGGGCTTTATGTACTCCTCCTAGACAGCCGCCACACACAATAGACAGTTAAGGTGTGCCTGGATGGGCCATCACTGGCAGGATTGGAAGGAGGAGCTGGGAACAGCCTAACATACACCTGAATAGTCTGTCTCTTGCCTCCACACAAAGGTCTGTTAGTTAGTAGTTAGTCTGGAGCCAGGGCAAGAAAGACAGGGCACCAGTGCACTTCAGATGTCTGCCTCTAGAAGCTTCTCCCCACTTCAAAGGCACAACTGGGTATAAATAATGGACCTTAGACACCAACTCTTCAGTACACTTCTGGACCTGTGGCTACTCTGCCAGGAAGAAGGACTGCTGTGCAGCTAAATGACTGCTACCCTGCTGTTCTGTAGGACTGCTGCCCTGCTGTGTTGACCTGCTGCATGTTGCCCTCTGGCCTGGGTGAGAAGAACTGGACCTGCATTTGTTGAACCCAGGACCACCAGAGTGACCCCCAGGGCTGGTTGACTTGCCTCCTGACTTGAGCCTCAGGGACAGAAGGCTCAACCTCGACCCTAGCCCGTAGGCTCTGCCATCTGTGAGTCTACCCTGCCAAGTGGTGCCACTCCAGTCCTGGACCCTTGGAAGTGGACCTAAAGTGGTCTGTCACTCTCTTTGGATCCAGCAGAATAAATCTCCTCTGCTGCACAGCGGAACCCTGAGCAGAACTGCTGCATCACCGCTGCTGGTGTGGATTGCTACAGCTGCATAGACCTGCATCACATCGTATCACAGCCCATCTCTACCATTGGAACAGTGGCTGCCCACTGCATCCTCGGACTAGGCCCTTGCCTCCCTCATTGATGGTAGCCTCAACAGCAATGCCGAACTCCGCCCCACAGCCTCACAGCTCCTCGGAACCGATGCATTGCCCTGACTGTGTGACACATCCTCGACAACGGACTGTGCATCACAAGCCCTTGTCTACAGGCTCCACAACGACGAAGCAGGACCTCACAGCACAGCCTTGGCACAACTCGCAACAGACACATAATTTTGGCTGTGCTCGAATCTTCAATGCGGATTATTGCAATGCTCTGTAAACCAGGATTTAAGGTACTTTGTTTGGCACGCACAAGAGGGTCCCTGTAGTTAGCCCACGCTACATTGTGGTCAGCCTGAACTTGTGACTTTGTCCCAGTCCAGCGCACCAGATGTCTATAGTTGACACTTGCATATCTCCACTTCTACTGATTGTTTTTTCATCATTTTGGTCTTGCTTTATTTATTAAACATAACTCTGTTTTTCCATTTTTGTATCTTGGTGTAAGATCCATTTTGTGTGGGGTTTTTGCTTTATTACTGTTTAAAGTGTTGCGCAAATACTTTACACATTGCCTCTAAATTAAGCCTGACTGCTCTGTGTCAAGCTACCAGAGGTCTGACTATAGGTTAATATAGGGTTGGCTTGTGCCTCACCTTGACAAGGATTGTGGTTGCTCCTTGACCAGGGCTCACACCCCAGTCAACCAACAACCCAATTTCTTACAATAGCAATGAGTTCTGATGTTTGTTTCAAACACAACTGAAGTTAGGCACAGCTTTATGGTATAATGGATAGCATTTTGGACAGGGACTCCATTTGTTTGCAGTGATTTATTACTATGACATGTTTGGTTAGCTCCTGCTTTTAGCTCCTACCTAATAAACCTACAAGGCATAAAATTGGTGTTGTGATTGTTGCTTCAAATCTTGCAAGTGAGACAGTGAATTTATTTGAATCTGTATTTTGTGGGATAAGACACAGGTGAGAGAGGCCTGCCAAGGAAGGTGATTCCGCTCTTTCTTGCAAATCACTCTCTCCCTTCAGGGAACTGGTGATGCTAGCAACATCAATACCCTGATGGAAAGTCTGAATCAGCCAGTTAAATAAAAGTTCTAGGACATTAGACATTTCAACATGCGAACATCACAGTTTTTTTCAGGCCATCAGGTGCATTCCCACAGAGGGCTCCCCGCTGGTTCTTTTTGTTAAATTTTGTTTTTTTTGATCTGCAGGGTTCACTTGTCACAACTGCGCGGCCATGTACCTTTCATGGATGTCTGGAATATGGGGTGGAGAACCTCCACTTCTTATTTTTTTAGGCTGTTCCAGTGGTTTTGAGCACTTCCTTTAATCAATGCTGTGTGATTGTGTCAGGGTACAGGAAATGAAAGTGGGCTATGCAGGACTGGAGGTGGGATATGACCCAGAACAAAAGCCAGGTTTGGCATCGCAGACCATCTCCATGTCTGCAGGCTACTTCTGTGCTCTTATGGACCATTGTTTTTTCCATTTTTGGTTTCAGCTGTAAATTCTGAAGTGGAGAGGTGCCAGAATTGATTTCACTGGTGGGGGAAAGGCAGCAGTTTGTGACAGTGCATGTGTTGGAAAATGGCCCTCTGTGAAGGGTCACCCCAAACTTTTTCCTTCCTCCTCGTCTTTTTCTGACCTTTTATTTGTTGGTCATAGGATGCGGAGCACTTTACCACTGCTGACCAGTGCTAAAGTGCTCGTGCTTCTCCCCTAAACATGGTAACATTGGTGTATACACAATTGGCATATTTAGTTTACTTGTAAGTTCCTTGTAAAGTGGTATGCCACATACCCAGGGTTTGTTAATTAAATGCTACAAGTGGGCCTGCAGCACTGATTGTGCCACCCACACAAGTAACCTTTCAAACCTGTCTCAGGTCTGCCATTGCTGGGTCTGTGTGTGCAGTTTACTGCCATTTCGACTTGGCATTTAAAACCCTTGGCAAAGCCATAAATTCCCTTTTATCACACATAAGCCACACCTAAGGTAGGCCCTAGAAAGCCCATAGGGCAGGGTGCTGTGTAAGTAAAAGGTAGGACATGTACTGGTAACCTTTGCATGTCCGAGCAGTGACAAACACTCAAAATTATTTTTCACTACTGTGAGGCCTACCCCTCTCATAGTTTAGCATTAGGAATTCCTTGATACACTTTTAAGCTGTGATTCCTGATCAGAAAGGAGCAGCTGCAATATGTTTTATATCTTTGGAATGGTAATGATAAATCCTCTTTAATGGTAAAGTTTCATTTAACTTTACTATTTTAGAAATGCCACTTTTAGAAAGTGGACCTTTCTCTGCTTTTACTGCTCTGTGTGCCTGCAGCCTGTCTCCAATACATGTCTGGGGTGGGTGACAGCTACACTTTGTGCATTCCCTCTAGACAGCCACCAACATAGGGAGGGTAGGTGTGACTGAGAACTCATCTGTATTCTGATAGCTCTTCCTGGGAAGGAAGAGAGGAGGTAGTCAACACTTACACCTGAATAGGCAGTGTCCTGGTTCCCACACAAAGGTTTGATTACCCTCTACTGATAGAAGAAAGGGCCTGTGTGCATTTCAAAGACCCTTCTTTGAAATCATCCTCACTTTAAAGGCACAACTGGATTTAAGTACTGGGGCTCTGACACTGCCAAGACAGTACATTACTGGACCTTTGAAGAACTCTGCCAGGCGCAACAACTACTGTGCTACAAGGATTGCCACTCTGCTTGACTGCTGCTTTGGAAGAACTGCTTTTCTGCTTTGCTGTGCTTCCCTGCTGCTTGCTGATCTCTGCCCTGCTGAGTACAAGGACTGGACCCATCTCACTTGAATCCACAGTTACTCCGAGGGCTGGCTGGCTTACCCCCTATTCTGAAGTCTCAGGTCCATCAAAGACTTCATTTAACCCTTCAACAGCACCTGGACTCTGCCATCTGTGAGTCCTGCCCTGCCAAGTGGTGCTTATCAAGTCCTGGGCCCTTGAAAGATGATATATTCTGTCCATCAAGACCAACACATTGACAACTTTGCACCGATTGGAACCAAAACATTGCCCTTCATTGCAGCTGCCGCTTGATGACACTGTTTCAAGATGGCGGCTGTGTGACTGCTGTGTGTGCCGCTCCCCCACGTAGGTTAAAGATGTAAGGAATTCTTTACTATGAAACACACCTTTGGAACTGGAATCGGGCAGATCACGAGACGCTTCACATACCTGGTGACGGACACTCTCCGTAAGCTTTTTGTCTGCATGGGTGTCCACTCGTTCTGGTGCAGGATGCCTTCAAAAACAGGTAAGCTCCCCAAGGACCGGATGGAGAGTGGTGCGGCGGCTGTGACAGGGGGGCCACGAGGTCTGCTTCCTTCCCGGAAGTGCCGGCCGGCCGCAAAGGCGAAGACGCTACTCCCCCGGCGAGCAGCGAGAGGGAGGAGGAGACCAGCGCTAGAGGTCAGACGCAGGAGCAGCGTCCCATGGAGGCAGCAGGGAAATCCAGGCAGCCGACGGTCCCAGGGATGTTCTCGGGATGTGGACTACCCAGCAGCAAGAAAGTAACTGCCAAAGAAGGGGCTAACAGTAAGGCACAGAAAGATGAACACGATATGCTCCAAAGCGTGAGTAAGGAGACTCTGGCTCAGACTTTTTCTGAACAGGCTGATGATGGGATGAGTGCTTCTAGCTTGCTCCTGGATGACTGTGCGGCGGGGGGGTTGATGTAACAGGCTTACAACAAGTTTCTCCAGGGAGACAAGAAGGGAAGCTGGACTTGGGGGGACCCATCACGCTCATGGAGTCTAATATTATTACGGCCGATTTAAAAATAATGGGATCTCCTGAAGGGTACAAGTTTTACTCCCTTACTGATGATTCTGAAATCTCTAATGACAGCGAGTTGGGTGATACGGATCTTGATAATTCTAGAGAGGACTCAGATAGCTCTAAGACTGAGCCCGTTACTCAGAAACGGGCTTCTGCATTGAAAAAACGGAAAAGTACTGGCGGAAAGGCTCCTTAAGCTAAAGGGTATGAATAAGATTTTGGTCGATCTGGCCAGATGAAATGGGACTATTCTGGGATTCTTCTGGAATCAGATGCTAAAGAGCCAGGAGAAGACGGCAACCAGCTGGAGGCAGCTAAGTTATTTTCTGGATCAAATGTCGCCTCCGAGTCCTCTCCCTCAATGGGATTGATTTATTCCACCCTCAAACAAATACAAATTGAAGCTCAGCAAGAACATAAAAGAGCTCACATGGCGACAAAGAAATTACAGGGGGCCATAAGGAAAGTTAATAAAGCTTGTTCTGAGATCACGGAACGGACCACGGCGCTGGAAGAACGGGTTGTGGTGCTGGAGGCGGGTGCCGAGACTAGTGGGCAACAAGCAACTGCAAATGAGGCCAGAATGACAGACGTCATGTGGAAGCTCAAGGATTTCGAGAATCGCCAGCGGCAAAATAATCTGAGGCTACTTGGTATAGCTGAAAATGCGGAAGGGGAGGATATTCGAGGGTTCGTCCTGCGGCTATTGAAGGGGGCTTTTCCGGAACTGAAACACTGGGACTGGGACTTGGAAGTGCAGAGAGTGCACCGATTCCCTCTTATGTTGAAGAAAAGAAGGGGACAGGGAGACCAAAATGACAAACCCAGGGCCATCTTGATTTTTTTCGGCAATTTTCTGTTGAGACAGGCAGTTTTTGAAAAAGCCCGACCTGAAGCCAGACATTCAGCAGAGGGGCATACTTTCTTTGTCAGGCCAGATTTCTGCCACACAACAGTGGAGAGAAGGTGGCGGCTAAGACAGCTAATTACTCCCTTTCAGAAATCAGGCTGCAAAGTGTACTTTATGAGCCCTGCACGTCTGAAGGTTATACACAGGGAGTGATCAGAGTGTTCATCTCAGAGATTCAGGCTCAAGAGTATTTGCAGGAAATTTCGGGTGAAGGGAAATAGAGAGCATCTGTCCGATTTCCAACTGGTAAGATTTCATATGGTTATCTAGTAATTTTTCTTGTTTTTCTTTAAGGGGGTGGTGGGTGACAATGGGCGACAGCAGGATGCAGGAGGCATCACAAGGGTCTTCGGACCTATTTTGCCAGATTCAGGGCGGTGGGGGGGAAGGGAAGGGTTGGATCCATAATCACATTTTTTGGTTATAAAGGGATGGTATTTTTGAACACAGAGAACGGGAATACTAGCATTACAGGGGGATAAATGGGTAAGGGCAAGGTAAGGATTGCTTCTGTTAATATTTGTGGTTTAAATAACCCTCAGAAGAAACACAGAATTAATGAGGATATTCAATATCTAAATGCAGATATTGTGTGTCTCCAGGAGACCCACATAGAAGCGAACCGTCAGAAGGTTGCAGAACTGGCCGGTTACCAACTAATTGTTAGTACCTCCCAAGGGACACGAACACAGGGGGTAGCCATCATGGCCCGCAAAGGGAGAACCAAGTTTCCGCGCCTAAGTTCGGACAAAATGGGGAGATGGGCCATTGCCCAATGTTGTATGAATGCATGTTCATTTACTTTATGTTCCGTGTATGGCTCAGTACTAGATGACCCAGCTCTGTTTGAATGGTTGAATACCGAGTTAGTGGGATGGCCGCAACCCCAGTAATTTGTGGAGATTTTAATATAAATATTAAACCTCAAGGAGGTCATCTTGGGGAAAGATACCACCAAGGACGTAAGCCTAAGGTATTCAAGTCTGTCACACATTTATGCGCGCTGCATGGACTCTTGGATATTTGGGCCACACATAAACCCGGAGACCCCGGCTATACTTTTTTTTCTGCCCCTCATCGAGTTCATATCAGACTTGACTATTTTTTTGTATCTTCAGCGATTGCACAGAAAGGACAGATTTATAAGTACCCCAGAGTCATGTCCGACCATAATCCACTTGTTCTTGAAATAACCACACAGGCTAATCCTCCACCTGTTTCACGTTGGACTTTTGATAGGGCATTGCTCTCTGATAGGGGATATATTCAGTCGAGTGCTCGACCAGATATCGTGTGGGACTCTCTCAAGGCAGGGATAAGGGGAGACTTTTAGTTATGGTTGGGCAGAGCAGAGAAAGAATAAGAAATTAGAACAGGATTTATACAGGGAATTAACAGAAGCCGAAGGTCAATTAATCACAACAATTATGGCGGGAGGGGATCTCGATAAAGCACAAGCCAGAGTCGCAGTGGGGAAATCCGCAATAATCGATCTTTCGGCCAAAATGGCAGCCGAAAATATATAGCCTGGCGCAGTAAATTATACGAGAATAATGAAAGGGTGGGACAGCTACTAGCTCGACGCACAAGGGAGAGGATTGTTCAGGGAGATATCTCAGAAATAAAAGATCCTATTCTTGGCTCAATTTCTGATCCCTCAGCGATTCGTTCGTCATTTCAGAGGTTTTACCAACATCTATATTCGGAAGATACCCGCTTTGAGGATAGGGAATTGACGGAATATCTTATGGATTTATCTTTTGGAGGGCCAACTTCAGAGGAGCTAGAGCTTCTCCAGGCTCCAATCTCAGAGGATGAAGTAAGGGGGGCGGTCAATTCTTTACCGACTGGGAAAGCGTCTGGAAATGACTCAATCCCGGGGGAATTTTATAAAATCTTATACCAGTGGTTAAATGAGATTCTGAGAGAGATATTTACGAGCGCCCAATTAGGTGGGGAGGCCCCGGACTTTGGAGGTCGGCCAATATAGCGGTATTTCCAAAAAAGGACAAGCCCATTAATGAGTTAGGCTCTTATCGACCCATCACGTTGATTAACAGCGATATAAAAAGCTATGCCAAAATATTGGCTAATCGCTTAGCTAGAGGGATCATTGGCTACCCCACGAGTTAGGAAAGAACGCTGGGGCGGCAGATCTTTTGTGGTTAGAGTGGCTAAACTTTGGAATTCCCTACCGCCTGCCATGCGGCAAATTGATACTGAATGCCTATTCAGGAAAGCAGTTAAGACATGGCTTTTTAACCTGGATTAATTCCGTGGAATGGCTGATGTCTGACCTGCTATGCTGCTGTCACTTGTTGTTATAGCGCCGGGACACCTCCTTTGGGAGGTAGCTGTTTTGCACTCTATAAATGGCCGTATTATTATTATCATGAGGTTGGTCTCTCCTATCCAGCACGGTTTTGTTCCTGGCCGTAGCACGACTGATCATATTCGGCGGACAATTGCTCTGTTCGACGCCTCAAAGAATGCCGGAGACCCTATGGCTTTAATCCTGTTAGATGTAGAGAAAGCCTTTGATATGGTCTCCTGGCCTTTATTGTGGGCTATATTAGATAGAAATGGCCTGGGAGGCGGCATCATCAAGGCCATCCAGACAATGTATCGAAATCCAGTCGCCCGTGTGGTCGTAATGGGAGATATGTCCGAACCGATTACGATCTGCTGCGGAACTCGAAAAGGGTGTCCATGTTCGCCCTTACTATTTGCGCTGTATATTGACCCCCTCATTCGAAAGATCAGGCAAAATAACAGTATTGCAGCTATGCATAACAAAGGGGGAGATACTAAGATCCTTGCTTATGCGGATGACTTGGCTATAACCACCCCCAACCCTGCTGATGCCCTGGGGGAAATTGAAAAAGAAGCTGCCCGTTTTGGACGGCTTTCTGGATACCTACTTAATCAAAGTAACACCCAAGTTGCGATAAATAGTCTGTCCAGCTTGATGACTTTCGGGTAGCTCCCAAGGCGAAATACCTTGGGGTAGATATAACAGCGGATGTGGGGAACATTGTTGAATTTAATTTAGGTCCATTATTATGAAAGTTTAAAGCTGATTTTTCTCGAATGAATAATCTCAAGCTTACTTTAATGGGGAGAAGCAATGTGATTAAAATGATATTTCTTCCTAGAATTTTGTATTTTTTCAGGGCCGTCCCACTAGAGGTAGAAAGCTGCTGGTTTAAATCCCTAAATCAGATGACGTCTTGGTTTCTATGGGCCGGGCAACGCCCCCGAAGGGCATTAAAATTTCTGACTCTTCCAAGAGATCGAGGGGGGTGGGCCGTCCCTAATTTTCAATTGTATTATTGGGCATCGATGTTACAGCAAATGGCGACAATCTTAACACCTGCGGGAACTGATCCAGAGGAGGGGCACCTGGTGTCTATTTACGAATTAGTAATGGGTATTGAGGCTAGAGGCTGTCTTCTCCGACAGATTGAATATGGTTATTTAAAAGGGTCAGATTTAAGGTTTTGATGGGCGCATTCAAGGTATGGACAACTGTCCGGAAGAAATTTAGTCTAGGTCAGGTAAATAGCTATACTCCTCTATATGATAATGTTTTACTTCCTGATATCTTCGAAAATGGATATATGAAACAGTGGGATCAGAGGGGCCTGAGGGTGATCGGTGATCTGGTAGATGAAGGAGGGATTATCCCCTTTGATACAATTAAGGATAAATCAGGCATTAGTAATACCCACTTCTTCAAGTACTTACAAGGTAGGGATTTTTTGGCTAAAAAATTAGGGGGAAGTGCTGGTTTTACTCGTGTGGTACTTGTTGATTTATTCCTAAACTTTCCACCCTCCTTAGCTACCTTGTATAAATTATTAAACAAAGAAATGGTGGATGACCTTACGAAACACACGGCTCGTTGGTCAGAGCTCTTGCAAATTGGGACGGGAGAATGCGAGGACTCCTTGTATCTTGCTCAGATATCTTTCATCGCTGCTAACTTACAGATACAATGTTACAAAACTTGGTTTAATCTATACATCACCCCGGCGAAGATTGTTAAATGGGGGGGGGGGAATCCACTGGTACTCGCTGTCCGCGGTGTGGCTATGTCGCTGCAGGTCTCACTCACCTGTTTGAAAAGTGTCCCAAGCTTGAAAACTTGAAAGAAGATGTTGGTAAAATACTTGAAGCTCATATAGGTTTTCACGTTTTTCTCTCTCCTAGCTTAATGGTCCTAGGAATGAGCGATATGGGAATTTCTTGGCGACACCAGACCTTTTTGTTTATAACTATGACTGTCCTCAGACTTTGTTTGGCCACAGCCTGGCTAGATCCCGAACCACCATCTGGCAACAGTGGCTGGGGAGACTCTTGGCAATATATCACTCTGAAACAGCAGTCTACGAACGTAGGGGAGGCAAAGCTCTGAAAAGGGGCAGGGAAATTTGGGCACCGGTAAAACAATGGGTCGAAAGGATAGCGGAATAACAATATTAGATTTATTATTTTCCTGTTCTCTCTTGCTGTGTTTTTGTTCTTTCTTTTTGTTTGCTGAGTAATACATTTTGGATTCAATTCAAGGGTGGGGGGTGGGTTGAGAAGGGTGGGTTGGATGCAGTCTTCGTTATTCTTGTACTGTACTGGCAAAGAAAAACGCCATTTGCTGTGGTGAAATAAAGAATAAAAAAAAAAAAAGGAACCAACGCATTGCCCTTCATTGCAGCTGCCGTTTGATGACACCGTTTCGACAGACTGCGTGGCTCAGCGACAGACTGCGCTGCTTGACAACGATGCATCCCCTGCATCACAAAGGAGTTCATTGATGAAGCCTTCATCTACTAAGCGGATCGGAATCTATGCATCGCTTCCATTCCTGAATTAACAATGATGCCTCACCTCCTCTGCTCCTTGCATCAAGTCTTCTACGTGGACGCTTCCTCCATCCAAGGTACTTTTTCAGCGGGACGTGTGAGAGTCCTGTAGCCAGCCTCCATTGCGGCTGGCTGGAACTTTGGATTCACCCAAGTCCAGCACGACCAGATGTTCCTGGTTTGCGCTTTGTGACTAAGCACTATAATTTGATTTCATCTTTACAAATTCATAACTCCAGTTCAACTTTTTGGATTTTTCTCATTTTGTTATTGATTTACTCATAAAATTATTGTCTATTTTACTAACTCTTTGTGGAGTATTTTTGTAGTGTTTCAATTGTGTTACTGTGTGTTTATGTGTGTGCGTGTATGTGAGTGTGTGTGTGTTGCACAAATACTTTACACATTGCCTCTTTAGATAAGCCTGACTGCTCTGTGCCAACCTACCAGAGGGTGAGCACAGGTTATCTTTTAGTGTGTATCTAGATTACCCTAGCTAGAGTGGTGTGTCCTGCTTGTACAGGGTGCACACTCTGGTAACCAGAAATCCCATTTCTAACATCAAACCCTAAATAATGACTAGCTGCCCACCAGAAACACTGGTAAAGTGGTAAAGGCACTCCCCTTTTCTGCACTTTGCAAAATAAGATATCTGCAAATTATTCCTCAAGGCTCGCACTAAACTCATGAAGTACCAAAAATTGTAATTATGTCTATGGAGACTTTGAACATCTTGCCATAGCAGGTACATTTAAGACAAGAATAAAACATGAAAAAAACACAGTTAAAGATATGTTCTGCATCATGGAAATGGGTGCAAGCAGATGCTGAATGACTGGGGCCCTGCAAACAATTTGCAGTGATCATGTGCACATACAAGGCTTAACTTCTGGAAATCCCCAGTGGTTGTTACCAAAATCTCTGGCCAACTTGTTGCAGTGAAGAGCTGCACAAATGTGTTTCCTCAGAAAAGAGTTCAAGTGTGAAGCCATCTCATGTCCAAGACATGAGAGGATCCATACCGCTGTGTAGGTACCACAGCACTTTATTTGCTCATTGCCAGTTGCACAGCTACTCTTTTCACATTCTTTCAGCACTTGCTGACTTTTAAAACGTTTTGCCATTTTAATCGTCCGAACCCCTTTTAATAATCCTATAATCCTTTTAACAAATCCTACTTACCTGATTGCTGGCTGCCGCTCTCCGGTCCACCACGGCTCCTGACATAGCCGATTGAGTAGAGAGAGTCAGGCAAATCAGGCAGCAGTCCGGGCCGAGTGCTTGACGGCTGCCATTTTGGAGCGGTTAATGCTCTAGGCTTCGGATCCCACGAGGGGAGGGTACATAAAGCACCCCTGTTGCGGACGCGCAGCGAACACGCGCAGCGGGCGCGCCTAAGGCAAGCCCGTCTGCGCTCGGCCACGCTCAGCACGCCCTGCCAGTTTTTGGATCCAGTACGGCTGCCATGCATAGGTACACCAGAGGTGAACTACTGGGATTATCCACAGTAGATTATAAATGCCCAGGGCCAATCTTGGGAGGCAGTAATGATACTGGGGCACAGGCATGTCCAAATTGCAATTTGAGACTTACAGATACAAAAAGTAAGATCTATTCTGACGCTGTCATGAATAAAATTGACAGAGAGCACCCCGTAGGAACAAGGGAGGATCTGTTCGTTGCCAAGAAAAGAGAATATGTCCGAGAATTGTCATGCGCCTTATTAAATGCACGATCTTTAATTAAACATAAACATGAATTCGGACATTTTGTTGACTCTCATGCCCTTGACCTCATCTTTGTTGTGGAAACTTGGGCAGATTAAACATCAGGGCCCGACCTAGTGATAGCTATCCCACCAGGTTTCACAATCGCCAGGAAGGATCGTTTGCATAAAAAAGGAGGAGGTCTGGCAATAATTTATAGAGATCACTTAAAAGTATCTTTTAAAAACATCTCCACTGATACAGAAACAGAGGTGCTTTTATTTAAAATAACAGTCAACCATGTGTATTCCTTCAATGGTTTATTAGTGTACCGCCCACCAGGACCCAGAACTACTTTTTTGCAATCAATGGGCCAGTTCCTTGAACACAAGGTGAATACTCAAGATTACACCATTCTAGGTGATTTCAATTTTCACCTAGATAATTGTTCTGATAAGGACTCCTGGCCCTCATGGACCTGGCAACAAGTGTAGGTCTAGAGCAGATTGTGAAAGGGCCTACTCACAGTGCGGGACACCTTTGGACGCCGTCTTTACGGACTGTCCTTTCTTAAAACATAAGAATAATTTACCACTCCATTGGTCCGACCACTCAGCAGTGATGCTAAATATTAGCTTGCCTCCCCCAACAACCCCTAAGCATCACCTAGCTAGAAGTCAAAAAATATATCTATGGCAGTGTATAGATAAAACAGCTTTTACCTTGCACTTGAATCAGAATAATCCCGGTCTCTCCCATGACTCAGAGGTAGCTGCATCAGATTATCACGATTGGATTACCGCAGCTGTACAAGCCACCACTCCCCAGAGAGCAGAGAACACCAGCAGGACAGCACCCACCGAACCATGGTTCTCTGAGGAACTTAGATTATCAAGAAGGCTCTGCCGAAGACAAGAAAGGTGTTGGCGTCAACACTATGATCCCAGGGAGAAAGAACTATATAAGATAAAACTAGCTCAATACAAAGAATTAATTCAAAAAGCTAAAATCAGCTACTTCTCAGAAAAAATAAATGGAGCTAAGAATAGCTCTAAAGAGCTATTTGAGACGGTGCTGAAACTAAGCCGCCTGCAGGACACTAAACAAAGTACCATAGACCAAGCATTTTGCAACAGCCTAGCGTCTTCATTTTGCGATAAAGTGTCCGCTATTTACAATACCTTTGCCTTGAGCTTGGCTAATAAGCAGAGCTCGAAGGCACCGACAGACATTGCAATTCCATCTGCACCAGTGCTCAACCTACATTCAGAATCTGACCCATCCCAATTTTCCAACTTAACAAAAATTTCCTATGAACAAATTGTAAAACTTCTTTTAGCCACCAAATCAGGCTCCCCGTTGGATCCCTGTCCTCCCAAAGTAATCCACATGACAGTGGAGACAGTTGCTCACCCACTCTTAGAGGTACTTAATACTATCATTGAATCAGAGATGTTTCCCAAAAGGTGGAAAAAAACATCTATTTTACCTCTGCTAAAAAAGTCCAGTCTGGATAAATCAGACACAGGGAACTACCGCCCCATTTCCCGCCTACCTCTGCCAGCAAAAATCTTGGAGAAACACATGAACCAAGAATTGGCAAACTTTATTGAGAGCAATCATGTTTTAGATTCCACCCAATATGGCTTTAGAATCAAGCACAATACTGAAATGGCCTTAATTACGGCAACAGAGGTAATAAGACATGCGGTTGACAATGGAGGTTCGGCAGCATTGATATTATTAGACCTGTCAACCGCCTTTGATAGAGTAGATCACAGCACCCTATTAAAGCGGCTTCAAGAGGCAGGGATAGTAGGCCCAGCCCTTGCACTCCTCAGCTCTTTTTTGTCAGACTGAGACAGTCGAAGTCGAAGGCTTTAAATCACAGTGATTCAGGCTTCCATGTGGGGTGCCACAGGGCTCATCTCTGAGCCCTACCCTGTTTAATATCTACGTTGCACCCCTGGCCAGCTTGATTAAAGCCCATTACTTCGACTTAGTAATATATGCAGATGATACCCCGATCATTGTACCCATCGCAAGCAAAAATCATGACACAGCCCACAACTTCAAGGAATGCATGAGAGGTGTAGGTGACTGGATCGCAGAAAATTGCCTCAAATTTAACTCAAATAAAACGGAAGTTCTACTCTACGGCAGAGACACATCCTTCTGGTCTTCAGAATGGTGGCCCCCGGAGCTGGGGATCGCTCCCTCTCCAGTCACCAAGGCAAAAAAATCTGGGAGTCATCATTGACACCACCTTATCCTTTTCACATCATGCAAAGATGCTTACCTCGTCAATCTCTTTCACTTTGAAAATCCTGAGGAAAATTCTTCCATTTATCCCACTAGAGTTACAGAAAACAGTGGGAGCAGCTTTAGTCCTAACTAAGCTTGATTACTGTAACGGGATATTGGTTGAAGTAAACAAATCAGTAGTGGCAAAATTACAGGTACTCCAAAACTCCACAGCTCGGCTGCTCTTCCGCCTAGCCAAACATTCATCGGCCAGACAGGCTCTTAACACCTTGCACGGGCTGCCTGTGGAGAAGCGAATCATGTTTAAGGCGCTTTGCATCGCCTTCACAGCTCTGCATAACCTTGGTCCTGTTTACCTAACAGATCGCTTCCAATGGCATATTCCAGCACGTACCCTTCGGTCTGCCTCTCTGAAGCTCGTGAAAGAACCTAAGTTCTGTCTTCTCAAATGGGGCGGTAAAAGCTTCACATGCGTCACATCCAGATGGTGGAATGACATGCCAATAAAGTTAAAAAACTCCCCGGATTTACTCTCCTTTAGGAAGGGACTTAAAACCTGGCTTTATACCCAATAACCTCTCATAAACATCCGGGTTGTAACATCTCTCGGCTGGTCTATGTGTTGAGCTGCAAGCGCCTAGACGCCCTTGGGTAGTAGTGCGCTATATAAATATATAAATAAATAAATAAAGACATGAGAGCAGACCCAAACTGAATAAAATGCTTCTCCAAATTGGACTTGACTGCTGGGTACGGATCACTGACAAAATATCGATGGACCGAATATCGAGCTACCAAAATATTGACGCAAAAATATCGAAGTCAAGAATATCGACACCCTATCTACATCATGGTAAGTACAAAAATATCGAGAAAAAAATATCGATGGCAAAAATATAGTTGTAAAAAATATTGTTTATTTTAAATGTTAAAAAAATAATGTAAAAAAAGTAAATAATACATATAATTAAAAGAAACATAGTTAAAAATAATAAAACATGTTTAAAAATAATAACTAATGCATATAATGTTAAAATAAATTAAACATATACATATATAAAATAATATATACTTACTCCACAGAGTGCAACAGTAGGGAAAGTGTTGGATAGCGTAGGGGTAAAAATTACTATTCCAACTCCAGAGAGTGCAACAGTAGGGAAAGGGTTAGATAGCGTAGGGGTAAAAATTACTATTCCCACTCCAGTGAGTGCAACAGTAGGGAAAGTGTTGGATAGCGTAGAGGTAAAAATTACTATTCCCACTCCAGAGAGTGCAACAGTAGAGAAAGTGTTGGATAGCGTAGGGGTAAAAATTACTATTCCCACTCCAAAGAGTGCAACAATAGGGATAGTGTTGGATAGCGTAGGGGTAAAAATTACTATTCCCACTCCAAAGAGTGCAACAGTAGGGAAAGTGTTGGATAGCGTAGGGGTAAAAATGACTATTCCCACTCCAAAGAGTGCAACAGTAGGGAAAGTGTTGGATAGCGTAGGGGTAAAAATGTGAGTGCAACATTAGGGAAAGTATTGGATAGCGTAGAGGTAAAAATTACTATTCCCACTCCAGAGAGTGCAACAGTAGCGAAAGTGTTGGATAGCGTAGGGGTAAAAATTGCTATTCCCACTCCAAAGAGTGCAACAGTAGGGAAAGTGTTGGATAGCGCAGGGGTAAAAATTACTATTCCCACTCCAAAGAGTGCAACAGTAGGGAAAGTGTTGGATAGCGTAGGGGTAAAAATTACTATTCCCACTCCAGTGAGTGCAACAGTAGGGAAAGTGTTGGATAGCGTAGAGGTAAAAATTACTATTCCCACTACAAAGAGTGCAACAGTAGGGAAAGCGTTGGATAGCGTAGGGGTTAAAAATAACATACTTATAAATTAAATAATTTTTGTAATTAAATCATGATTTATTAATAAATTAACAATACATTAATTAAAAATAGCAATAAAATAAAATTAATAATTATTTTAACAACATTAAATTACTTCCCACCCTATTCCCCAATAAACACACAACCCACTCCCCATAAAATTTCCCACAATTAATTTAATTATCAATTAATCAATTATTAAAAATCAATTACCAATTAATAATTAATTAACAACAAATTAATTATCAAGACCAATAAATAATAATTAATAACATTAATTACCAATTAATAATTAATTAACAATAATTAATCATCATTACCAATAAATAATTAATAAAAAATAAATTACCAATTAATAATTAATTAACAATACCCCAAAATGAAAATTAATTACAATTAAATTACTTCCCACCCTATTCCCCTATAAACCCACAACCCGCTCCAATAATAAATTAATACAATTAATATATTTATCAATTAATCAATTAATAAAATGTAATTACCAATTAATAATTAATTAACAATAAATTAATTATCAATACCAATAAATAAAAATTAATTACTTAATTACAATTAAATTACTTCCCACCCTATTCCCCTATAAACCCACAACCCGCTACAGAACTAAAACGCAAAATTTAATTAAAAATAATTAATAATTCCTAAAAATTATTATTTAATTTACTAAAATTAAATTACTTCCCACCCTATTCCCCTATAAACCCACAACCTGCTACGGTACTAAAACGCATAATTAACTTTAAAAAAAATTAATAACTTCTAAAAAATGTATACATATATTTAAAAAAACAGTACAATACTTTACAAAAAATATAGAACACATACATATAAAAGACACACTAAAATACATAACACTAACAAACATCGATATTATTAACATCGATATTTTCGCTATCGATATTACTAACTTCGATGTTAACAAAAACGATATTTCTTACCTTCAGGTCGATATTCTGGTCGTCGATATTCTTGATGTCGATATTCTGTCGCTACGATATTTAAAACTCGATATTAATGTAGGTCGATATTAAAAACTCGATATTATGTCTGTGCACCGCTGGGTACAGCTAATGGACATTTGAATTAGAGAGTAGATACAGTACCACATTGTGGGGTTGAGGCAGTACAAGAAGCTGAATTTAGTAGGGATGATGAATGTAGATAACAACATTAAATATATGGAAGCACCATCATGGAGCACCACTACTGTGCCAAGTAGGTGCTACAGAGACTGAAATTAATTCCAGATTTGCTCAACAGAGCATTTAACAGAAGTGACTAGAAGCGAATTAAGTGGTCGAGTTCGGAGCATCATGAACTAGCATTCCAGGTGTCCAAGGAAGCTCCCTTACACAATGAACAAAGGAAGTATTTCAATGAAATGCAGGCCACCAGAATTGGCAGTCAAAAGTAGCATGTGCGGGAGAAGTGCTGTTCTACTGCAGGAACAGAAAGCGGGTGTGTGGGCATTGATGGAGTTCAACAGATGAGCAGTGGCTCATACTGAATCACACAAACTTGGAGATAGAAAATGAGCCTCCTGCTAATATATCTTTCTGCATGGATATATATTAAGGTATAACAGATCTTAAGCCTCTAACATCCCTCTTCCAAGGATCAGCACCCCATCCACTTTCTATCTTAACATACATGATCTCACATTAGCACACTAAAGGCAAGTTGAGAGAACAGATACAACTGATTGCCACGCTGCTGCCGGTTACCACGCCGGATAGAATTCGCGCATTACTCTAAGCCGGTGGTCCCTAACCTGAGGAGCACCATGTGCCCTGGGGCACCAGATACAGGATGCTCTTTGCTTTTCTATGAGAGATATTTACCGTCTTCTACTGGCAGTCCCCTTCTCCACACCGAATACATCTGTGTGCCTTGGGGCCTTAATATTTTGGGAGTTCTATTTACTTATTCTAGAAACATATGGAGTTTGTGTTTCTTTGCTGATATTTATTTGTTCCGTATCTGAGGACTTCTGTTTACCTTGGAGCCTCAAGCTGTGGCAATCTTATCGATTTATCACAAAGATTTTGTTATATTGTATCTCCTTAATATGATCCCTTCGGACTAAAGAGAATGACGGTATCGAATTTTGTACTACATCCTAATTATTATATCTATTTGAGCCGATTTTGCTTGAGCCCTGACGAAGTTCCCGTGGCACTAGGGAACCAAACGCATTGGCTGTGTGCCGGTTTTAAAAAACAAACTACGCTAATAAAAAGAAGAAATTTTTGGGGGATAACGTATGTCTCCTGACTGACTTCAATCTGAGTGCACCTTCCTTTCTTGTGAACTGATTGCCAGAGTACCTGCTCCAAACAAAGCCATATCATAGGGTGACATATAGGAGCCCTTGGTCAGGAATGAATGTCTACTTGCAGTCATTCAAAACAACAGATTGTAGGAAGCTGGCTCTGTATATACTATACCAAATTAAGGTATAGTGTACATAGAGTCTAGGGATCCCCAAAGGTAGGCCTCATTCTTGTGGTAGTGTGGACGAGCAGTAAGGCTATATCAGAGGGTAGTGCTAAGCATTTATTGCACAACTCAGGCAAGAGATGATTTCGCACACTCAAGGACTGAACTCTCATCAATTGGTTTGTATAAAAATATTATTTAGTTATATTTATTTTCTAGAACAAGCCAGGCCTGGGACAGGTAAGTATAAAAATACTTTGCAAGCATATGAAGTTTAAATACAGATTGAATTCAATGAATTAGTTACAGTATAATTACTTTGTATTCACAGACAGTCAGAGTTACTTTGCAAATACTTTTCTTACGCAGCCAGGTATCTCTAGATGCTAGGCTGGTGCATTTCCTCAGGGAAACAAAAATGAGTCAATGCGTTTTACAAACTTAATACAGGTTTGCAGTACTACTCACGAGCCACATTTAGTCCTGAGAAGGCAGAACTGAGCTTACGGGTCCGCAGGTAAGATTCGGTCAAATGGGCACTCGAGTCTCACCGCCAGTGGCACAGAGGTGGCCAGGTGCTGAGTGCAGGGACCACACATTAGCCAACGGGCTAAGCGCGGTCGTGGGGACTGCGACTAGCAGGCCACCAGATTTAGGAACAAAAGCTCCTGGGGTTGAGGTCAGCACTGAAAGGCCCAATGGCCAACACAAGAACTACACCACCAGCGGCACAGGGGCGGCCGGGTGTAGGATGTGGTCTTTGTTGATGCTGCAGATTCGGTTGCGGTTCCCTCGGAGTCAATCAGCTGCTGTTGAGGTGAATGGGGGCTTTGGGAGTCGTCATCCTGTGACCACAAGCATTCGGTGACGGAGTCAGTTGGACGGTCGCGGTTGCTTTTCTGGACTGCTTCGGTTACATAGTCAGTTGCGGTTGAGGGGACCTTCCAGTTGTTGGCTGCAGGTCTGCTTTAGGAACTTATGGAGGTTCAGGGTCACTGGGATTCAGGCTAGGATCCCTGGGGGGACCTTCTTAGGGTATTGGGTCACTCGGGCTCAGGCTCCGGGCGCAGGGAGCGGATTGGTGGAGACTTACGGAGTTGGCCAGAGTCAGAGTCAGAGTCAGAGTTGAGCAAGTCCGGTGCTCAAGGGAGACAAAGTCCTTTTTAGTCGCAAAGGCAGGGCAGGTTCCCTGGGTTTTTGAGGACTGCTGACTGCTGGACACACCAAGGCTCTGTTGGAGGAGTCTGAGGTCAGGACAGGCCGGTAGGACTGGGGCCAAGTCAGTTGGTGTCCACCTCTTCTTCTCTCCGCATGGCTGTTCGGTCCTTCTTCTTCCTTCTTCTTTTCGGCTCTGGTCTGAGGAGGCAAGGTTCAGGCTTGCCCCTAAATACTAAATTTAGGGGCGTTTACAGGTAGGTACAGGTCGGGACCAATAGGGCCTTTCCTTAGGGTGAGTACACCCCCTACTCTGCCACCCTCGATTGGGAGGGGGGCATAAGCCTCACTCTGGTTGGCTGGGTCCCTCCACCTGCAAGATGGCAGGGACTGAGAGTTGTGCTTCACCTTGCCTCCCCAACCTGAGTGGTGGGGTTGGCAAAGGTGGGCACACCTCTCCTCCTAACTGGGAGCAGAAAATGGCTGGTGTAGGCACACAAAGGCAGCAAGCCTTTGAAGCTTCGCCTTCGTGGACCCTGTCCATCCTGGGGGTGGAGGTTTGGCACCTCATCCCAGGATTTGCTTTGTTTCAGGACCCAGAGAGCAGCAGGCTCTCGACCCAGGGGTCCAGACAAATGTCTAGTGGTGGCAGCTGGCGAGCAGCCACTCAGCCAGGACACTAGAATTAGGTTGTTTTTCTGGGGGCATCTCTAAAATTCCCTCTGAGTGCATTTTTCATTAAATTCCACACTGGCATCAACGTGGGTTTAATGTGCAGAGAAGTTTGATACCAAACTTCCTAGTTTTCAGTAAAGCCATTATGGTGCTGTGGAGTTCATAATGACAAACTCCCAGACCATATACTCCTTATGGCAATACTGCACTTACTATGTCCAAGAATTGACTTAGGCACTGTAGGGGTACAAGGCTCATGTACCTGTACCTTAAACACTGGTATAGTGCACCCAGCTAGAGGGGTGGCTTACCTCTACCAGGGCAGCGTATTGTAGGGATGACACACAGGGATGTGTGCCATGTCGACTCTTGACTTTGTTCTGTATCAAGACACGCAGCCTGCAATGGCGGTGTGTCTGTGTAAAGGTACAGGGCCTCTAAGGGTGACACAATAGGTGCTGCAGCCCTTATAGGTCTTTCCTGGTCACAGTGCCCCTGGTACCTATGGTACCTTTTACAAGGGACGTACATGTAGCCAGAGTGTAGCCAATTGGGTTTTGCAACTGTACAGTTTTAGGGAAAGAACATAGGCCCTGGGTACTTGGTTGGTAGGGAACGCAGGGCACACTCAGTCAAAGTACATCAACATTGGGCAAAACGTAGGGGCAACCATGCAAAAAGAGGGCACTTTCCTACGCAGATGGAAGAACTTCTTGGACGCACAAAGACACAGATAATTCAAGGCAGAAGCCACTCTGATCATCCTGTCCAGTGTATGACGAACTATGACTGGCAGAAAAAAGAGCAGCCCTGTAAGGGGGCCAAATCATTATTTTAGAATAATAGAATTGAATTACCAAGGACTTCCTCTTCCTAGAGGATGTCAACTTCCACCTGGAAGACCCCACTGACACCAACTCATCCAACTTCTTTGAAATCATGGACATCCTCAGACTCTGCCAGCTAGTCACTACCCCAAACACATCGCCGGACACACACTAGACCCCATTTTTCCGCCAGCAGCAGGGTCAAGTGCTGCCACGCTGTTGTAAAGTGGGTTATTGGTAGGGCTAAGTATGCACCTTCCATCAGTAATACGTCCACTAACACGGTATAGGGTCCAGTAAAGGTCTCAATGAATGAGTCCCTTGCTCAACCCTTGGAAGCTGTAACCGAGCTGTCAGGTCTAACTTAGGAGACAGGTATGTAAAGCATTTAAAAAAGCCAATACATTAAATAGGTAAGACACAACACACAATAAAAATCCCACACCAATTTATAAAAGTAGTAAATAGTTTTAAGAACAAATAGACACCAAAATGACAAAAATCCAATGTAGGGAACTGGAGATATGAGTTTTTAAAGAATTGCCACTTTATAGAGCTTAAAAGCCTATAGCACCACTCTGGGACATCTGGTCGCACTTGACCGGGACAAAGTCAAAGTTTCAGGCCAACAGCTATGGGCCCTGGCCAGATACACTAAGCAGAAAATGTTTGCCTTTGCATTTAGAAACTTTTCTGGAGCTTTTTCTTCCAACCCCCCTCTCTGTTCCTCAATAGGCCAGGTTCAGAGAGGGTTCGCCGGCTTGGGTTTCCATGAGGCCCCGGTCAAATCTGGAAGTCAGAGCTCCGGAGCTTTTCAGCAGGACCAACCAGCAGTCCAGGCCGATACGCGGTTGAGGGAGGCTGGCTTGGCTCTCCCGGTCACCTTCTTGAGCTTTTTCACAAAAGTTCTCTAAACTTCTCCAAACTTCAGGAGGTGTTTCCTGAAGGTCTCCTTGTGGGTTCAAAGTGTCCAAAACACGAATCCAAGGGTCTGGAATCTCCTGGATGGTCCTTGGAAGGTTGGTACCACAATTCCCACAATGCATCTGGCCAAATCCTTAAAAGTCCACTGGATGCACACCAGGTTAGGGACTTTTTGGTGAAAATGATGCAGGTGGGCTCTGTTAACCTGTAGCTGCAGGGAGTCCACTCCTTAATCCTTCTTGAAGGAAGGCACAGTCCCCAGGGCTGTAGTACCAAAGTGTGCAGCATTGAGAAATCTGACATTCACGTTGAGGAAACTGCTGCTCGAGTACAATGTCTATTGAAGCGGCAGAAAACAGCAGCGCCCTCTGACACGATGCGTTGTGCCATTCGTGCTGATTTTACAGTGCGAGACAAACTCCTGGCACTAAAAATCAGTGCGAGCAGCGCAACTTAACAGACTATGCCACTGGCGGAACTCCACGGAGCGTGGCAGAGTTTTTCTGGCACTTCGCGGAGTTCCGCGAAGTAAAACTCTGCGAATTCCCCCTAGGCTTAGTTTCAGGCAGCAGAACTGAGAGGCTTTCAGATACTTATTCTCAGCTTCTGGGCATCAAGAGGGGGCCACCCCTGACCAATGTAATGCAGGGTGCCACCCAAGGGCATGACCACTTCCTACAAAGAGTGGCATATTTGTGTCCCAGAAAGCACCATTCTTCCAAAATCCATGATGGGTAAAATCTCAGCAGAGCTAGATAAACCAACTCTCAGTGTGGCTCATTTCCATTGCTCTCTTCCCCTAACATCTGCAAATTCCTTCCTTAAGCCTGCCATCTGGCTGGGGCCCAGGGGATGGGGGTAGGTAGAGCTGGCTGTCCTGTCCTGTCATGCTTTATGACCCGTCCCCCCTGCTCTGGCACTCCAGTGTAGCTGCAGAGCTCTCTACAGCAGATAGCCTCTCCCCTGGAGAGCCACTTATCACCTAATCAATGCATCAAGGCTAAGCCTGTTAGCATTGACTAATCAGGGGAGACAGCAGGAAACTTGAATTTTGGCTTACAGAAAAGAAAGTTTTAAAACTTCTTTTCTGCACAAGTTATGATAAATTCAACAGTAGCAATCTGTTGGATTTATCAATACCATTTGGCTAAGACTTTGATTTGTATTTATTCCCTTCCTAGCAATAAGTATGCGGCCATAAAATATTGCAGTATTAGCCTGTGGGCCAACTATCTACAATGGGGGAAAAAGTAAAGTTAGCTGATTTCCCTCACCAGGGTTTATAAAACATATTTTATAAGGCCCCTGCTAATAGTTACATGAAACCCCACCGCCATTCCTAGGGCCCCTACAGGAGACCCTGGGGGTACCCATTATGTAAAAATAAGGTCACATTTTAAGTGATCATACCACCTATGTCGAGTTTGAGCACAATTTACATTTAAAAGCAGTGCTGCAGAGCAGGACTGCTTTTAACATGACCTCAGGCACACAGCAGTGCACACACGCAAGTGCAACAAAGGATGCTGGCCTCCAAACTTCCATGCCTTATCATGTACTAGGATCTTATAAGTAGTTTAAATTTCCCTGTTAGGGACTTATAGGGTAGGTCATGCCAATTGAAAGAATTTACTTTTAAAGGAAGTCTGCAAGGCAAGGCTGTATTTAAAATGACAGACAGCCACTCAGCAGTGCACACATGAAAAGTGCAAAAGTTCTGCTGGGCTTCTAAACCTCCATGCCCTATTATCTACTAGGGGCTTATAGGCAGATTAACCCCCCTTGCCCGATTACCTAGTATGGATTTATAGGGTCTGTCAGGCCAAATGTAAGTGGACCCTAATACTTAGTGTACATGTGTTGTGTTTTAGATATAGCACTGGCCTGGGCCTGCTAGTAGAGCCCAGGGCACAGTCAGAGTCAGTTACCAACAGTATCATTCAGCAAAAATTGGGGGTGAACAGGGCAAAAGGGTGACTTTCTAACACACGTCAGTGAGGTCAGCGGATCTGACCACTTAGTAGTACATGTCTACAACTCCTCCCCTACCCGCCCTCCTAGCAACCCCTCCAACACCCCCTACAGGAGCTGGAGAATGGTAACAGAGGACCTCTGGATTCACACCCTGAACAAATCACAGCCACACCCCTGCCCCAACCCGGATGAAGCTATCAAAAACTGAAACACCTGGATTACTAACTGCGCTGACCAAGTCGCACCCCTCAAGCCTTCAAAACCAAACAGACCACCACACCAACTGGTTCACAGGCAAACTCCTAAACTCAAAACACAACTGCAAAAAATTAGAAAGGATCTGGCACACCAGCAAGACTCCCTTCAACAGAGTCAAATTCAAATCAGCTTTAAACAACTATCACACGCAACTAAAGCCCAACAAGAAAGATGCCCTCAACACCCACTTCGAAGCCATCTCCAACTTCAGCAGGGAACTTTTCTCCATTGTCAAGGAATACTCCAACCCCACAGCAACACAGAACACCATCACCCCCTCCCAGGACATCTGCTACTGCCTCGCAGATTATTTTCACAACAAATTTGCAATCATCTATGAACACTTTGAGCCCAAATCACTGCTAGAAAGCATCAACACACTCCTCACCAACAAGGACCACAACCCGGTAACTATCACTACTGTGGACTCCCTCCCAACGCAGACCACCACCACCATCATGAGCTCCATACACTCTGGAGCACCCACACCATGGAAACAGCCCATATCGCAGCCTCAAACTACATCACAGCCCTCATGGACAAGAGAGAGTCCACTGCCCTTATCCTCCTCGACCTCTCTGCAGCATTCGACACTGTGTCCCATTACACCCTCCTACATTGTTTCCACCAGATGGGTAACCAAAAGTAAACCCTCAAGAGGTATTGCTTCTTTTCTCACAGGAAGAACCCAGAGCATCCACCTCCCACCATAATCCTCGGCAGCCAAGAACATCATCTGCTGCTTCTCCCAAGGATCATCTTTAAGTCCTACACTCTTCAACACCTACATGGCCCCTCTAGCCATCCTGATCAGATCACACAACATGAACATCATATACTACACGGATGATACTCAGCTCATCCAATCCCTTTCCACAGACCCCGCCAAAAACAAAGCCAACTTCCATATATGCATGACCAACATCTCAGTTGGATGCAGAGCAAGTGCCTCAAGATCAACTCCAACAAAACTGAGGTACTTTTCTTTGGAAGCATCACCTTCACCTGGAATGACACCCGGTGGGCAACCAAACTCAGCTCTGCACCAATACCCACAGACCAAGCTAAAAACCTAGGCATCATACTATACAGAAATCTCTCTATGAGAAAGCAGGTAAACGCTGTCGCCTTGGCATGCTTTCACATCCTCCGCATGCTGAAGAAAATATTCAAATGGCTCCCAACCGACACCAGAAGCACTATCACCCAAGCCCTTGTCACCAGCTGCCTGGACTACAGCAACACTCTATACGTAGGTATCACCACCCATCTACTAAACAGGCTCCAGACCATACAGAATGCTGCAGCAAGACTCGTCCTCAACCTCCCAAGATGAACCCAGATAACACCCCACCTCAAAGTGCTGCACTGGCTCCCTGTGAACAAACGGTGCCAGTTCAAACTACCCACCAACACCATCAAAGCCCTCCACAACACTGGCGCAACTTACCTCAACCACAGAGCAAACTTCCACCTACCCACTAGACAACTAGGCCCCTCATCCCTCTACTTTGCCCACACTCCTCGCATCCTCAGAAGCAGAAACGGTGGCTGCGCCTTCTCCCACGTGGTCGCAAAACACAGGAATGTCCTTCCTCTCCAACTCCAAACAGTCCCAACCCTTCAGGAGTTCAGGAAGAAGTCGAAAACATGGCTATTCAATAGATAGCCAGGAGCAGAGGCGCTCTATAAATCCTCCATGATTGATTGATTGTTTGATTGATGGATTGATTGGTTGATTGATAAAACAAAGCACACCTAAGAGAGAGAGACTGGTTCCCTAGTCTCAAACCTGAATTCTAGGATGTCATCACTAAATATCAGCTATGTCTAGCCTCAGTCAACTGAGAACCACAAGCACCCATTGTTATGAAGGAGGAATGTCATAAACCCTGGACCAAATTCAGAAACGTTTTCTTCTTAATGATGGATGTAATATACCCCCTTATACTAGTGATAGAAGTGGAGGAATTTACATCATTTGAGAAGGTCATTCTTAAGCTTGAAAAGGCACTGGCCACTTATGAGCTCTAGGTAGAGATCAAAATTGATAATGGCCCCCTTTCAAAGGGTGAATTTTCAGGACTACCTCTAGAGATTGCTTGTTTGATACAAGTGAATCCCTCCACACTGATTCCAAGCCAAATGGGATGTAGAACATTTAATGAGACTCTTAATTTGTCTAGTGTGAGGGCAGATAGATAGCAATGGTGTCCATGTGAATTGACATTAACAGATGTACACTAACTGGGCAATATTAATTATCCAAGCATCTCAAAACATCTCACATTGTCCACCAAGTGTACTCCTGTGTCCGTGCTGTTTTTTTAAAAATTGAAAGTCACAATGACAATGTTTCCTGAAGGGCAGGGCGTGATTGGCCATTTAGTCTATTGGGCTTTTCAACCAAGGTGGCTGAAGCCATTGGAGGCTGTTTTGTAAAGATTGACAGCTCCTACCTCTGTCTCCATCTTCCCTGGAATTATGTCAGCAGGCACAGCAGGGAAAAAGACCAGAGAAAAAGACAGAAAAAGAGAGATAGTCCGCAAAGAGACAGGACAGAGTGTGGGCTGGCTTGGATATTTTTTCCTGGGCTGCTTTCAATTCCCAGTCTGGCCTTGCAGAGTGGTCATAAACAATCACCACTGTGGAGGAAAGTGAGAGGCGGAGTCACTATAATACTGACCAAGGCCAAAAGAGGAGAGCTTGCCATTCCATCACTTCCACGAATGATAAGTGTTAGTTCAGAAGCGGCATTCAGAAGGAAAGTTTATGATGCTATTTCAGTGTGATAAATGGACATGCATGACAGAAAAATTGCATTATCATTGCGCCCATAAGAGGGTAAAGAAAGAATAAGCAAATATGTGCCACTGCCCAAATTCCTCAAGGGTCATCTTCCACTAGAGATTGGTCACCATGAATCAGCATAGGGCCCCAAGAATGGTGTCTGGGCATTGACTGATCAGAAACAATTTAACCCAATATAGACACTGAGGAAGAAGCATCAGAGGCCAGCCGCCCAGACACACACCTCTACCAAAGACAGATAAAAACCAGAGATGATTGGTTCTGGGAGAAACTCACTTTGTCGCCACCAATGCTACACACAAAGACTGAGATTGTGAACATTATTAATAATAATAATAATAACACACCACACTTCTGCCATTACTAAACACTGTACTACATAACAGATGCCACTATTACCCATTCCTGGCACTCAATTTACCTACCTGCAGGAGGATGGAAGACTGGGTCGGAAAAGGATTTGAACTGTGACCTGAAAAAAATCCCTTTTTTTTCTGCAGCGAGTGTTTAGCTCCTTGAAACATGCCTCCCGAATAAAAGCAGATTCACCATTGCATGCAAAAGACAATTAACTCCACCTATAATTTTTATTATTTGTGATTCTTGTTTCAAACAGTTTTTGGTGGAATGTTATTTTGCGCACCTGAAGTGAGGCACAGAACCCCGCATTTGGTCTTGCAAACACAAGTTTGGATACAGCTGCTCGAGATAATAGGCAGTAGCTCAGCTGCAAATTAAATGTAAGGACATGCATTGCATTTACAAGAGCGAGTGCACAGGTCCAAGGCAAACATACATCTTGAAAGATATTTCATGCTTCTGGTAGACATTTTCTGCTTGAACCAGTCTCCTGCAGACCGAATTCGTGCAAATTTCATGTCACATAAAATTTGCAAATTTCGCAAGCTTAAAAAATAGGCCTAATAGTTCTCCAAGGTGGAACATAAAAGGTCGAAGTAGGCGTTTGTAGGTCTTCGTCCTGTGCCCATAAATTACATATTTTCTTTTCAAAAGAGCTATCCAATTACAACCCAAATATACTCCTGTTTGAAAATAGAGCCCACCTCTGGCTCAAACCTTTACATGCAAAGACCATGTATATATAACTAATAATATATTTGTGACAAAAACTTTATACTAATTTTTATTCTTTTAAATATTTTTTGGCCTGGCCATTGTTTCTTTTCCTTCAGTGTCTCCAGAGTCCAGCCATCCTCCTACCCCTTTCTCTATCCATCAGTGTTTAAATTTGGCAAAGTGCTTACTGGTGGTGGCGGGTGTCAGCACTCACTGTAAGGGTCTGTGCTTTTCCTCATAGGACTTTGACCAAGAAGAAGAGAGAGAAAGAGTGAAAAGAGAGCAATGAGGAGAGCGAGAAATATAAGAACACAGTTACAATAGCAGAAAAGCAGGAACATCTTAAGGATTTTTTGTGGCCCTAGGCCAAACGTATTTTGGGGCCCCTGCTTGGAATAGCTTTGAATGTATGATCTAATTTCAGCTCTTTCATGCACTCTTTGGCCAGGTCAGTGCACAGGCACACTCACCCAAATTTTAAACGTGTTTCAATGTAATATTCAGGGATTGTGACGTGTAATATTGCTGTGAATAATCTCTGTGACACCCTCCTATTTCTCATATGTGATGTCCTGTTTTGATGTAAACGAAACATTTTATGGATGTTGCATTAAACAAACACAACATTTCTCTTCAAAATCTCTCACACAGCACCCACATTAAAAGTAAATTAAAGGAAAACAGTATTTAGAACAATCTGTTTAAGAATTATTCAAGGCCACAAGGATAAGACTTTCTGCATAACAGAGTTGGCTCTATGGGGGGGGGGGGGGGCGGCTTGAAAGGCTGAGGCCCTGGGCCAAAACCCACCTCGCCCATGCCTTAAAAAGTCTGCAGAAAAGCAATGTTAAAAAAAATTGAAAGAGTGAGATAAATTAAGTGTAGGATGATAGAAAAAAATAGGTATGAGGTGAATCAAAACTAGGCAGCCTTAGAAATCCCGGCATTCCACAGCACTGCGAAAGGGGCTAGGAAACACTTTGGACCCCTGCACTTATTTTTTTAGACATGAAAAACTTTTTTTTCCATCTGTTCAGCAAGTATTCAACGAGTGTCTTGGTTGTCATTATCAGCAATTAGCAGCATACAACGTCAGCGTGTTGTGTGGCCTCCAGTCCAGGAAAGTTTTTTTGGACACAACACTTCCAGTACAGCAAGGGTTCTGCGCCCGTAAGTCGACTGTCACATCTCCCAAATCTCTGGCGCAACCGAAGAGCGTTCCTCATGCCCTGCCGGTTAATTAACACGTCTGGACGGGCGGCGCGAGAGCCCGCGTGCCCGGGGTTAAGAGACAGAGGAAAAACTGCCTAGGAGAAAACAGGCGCAGTATTTGATCTTATCAGATAATTATATCCTTGTTTCTTTCCGTTTGCTGGGTACGTTTTATGAGCCCCTGCTGCCAATAATTCTGTGTACTGGCATTACAGGATTTTCTCTGTGTGGCATTTTCTTTTCTTGGAACAGCACATTCTCTTGGAGTCTTGCAAACTCGCTGAGCCGCTTGCTAACAGCCAAAGGCCAAAAGACAAAGAAGGCAAGAGATACTTATTACTGCAATGCACGGCATTTGTCAGCAATATAAAATCTTTATGACACTGTGATGTTTAGGGCCGGTTCCCTTCAGGGTAGTTTGATTCGGATCCGTTTCAGGCCTCCCCTCCCCCACATTGCCTTATTTCATAATCTCCGTGGCGTGTATGTTCAGAATGAGGAAACAGCAAATCAGGATTTCTGCAGGGGTTTGGGCTCGGTTGGAATGACACACTAGCTTATGACCTAGTTTAAGGCGTTTTCATCTGATTTATCAGCGGTTACAAAATCCCAACATGCAAAATATTTCTTCGGGCATTATGGAGGTGGAAAAGCTCAAAATCTGCCTTGAATTTATGACGTTTGAAGCAATGTCGGAGCCCTACCGGCTTTTTCCACCCCCCTCATTCCCACGCTGCCAGCCTTGTATGCATTTTACAATATAAATGCAAGCAGTCATGTGTAAAAGCAGTAATGGAGTCCCACAGGGCTCAGTAGGTGAAATTTTCATATGGATTTCTGCCATTTAGGCGTACACTATTATTTCATGCATCCCAATGCTCCGCAGTCCAGGATTTAAGGTTGCGTGAAAGGGAGAGGGGACGAGAACATGGTATCTTCAAAGATATGGAGCTGCTGCTCTTTTCCCAAGCGCTGGCATACAGGCAACTTTGTCACCATTGTGCAAAAGTGTGTTCATGATGTCTAGCACAAAATACTATGCTCTGACATACTTTAACCTTTTCCCACTTTCTAAGTTTGTAAACTTTGGAGATTTATTTGCCCCCACAGGCAGTGTCAAGGAAGTTTACATTTGTGTTCCAAAGCCTTGTCTACAAATGTAAGTTGCTAAAGCTTTGCTTCAAAATACATTGGTGGTAGTGCTGGAATGCACATGTACCACCGTGCTTGTCTACGTAATTCAAAGTAATGCACAGCAACACAAAGTGCTACATAACGTTACTTTTAGGCAACTTTGCAGTGTAAAACGAGTTTTACGCTGAACAGTAAATAACAAATTAGCACTTTGTGGTGGCTTGCATCACTTTTGGTGACATTGCTTTGCACAAAGTGTTGATAATTCTGCCCATTACTGTGTAAAATGGATACAATTTGTATCTTGTTTTTTTTGTGCAGTTTTATATATAGTGCAAACTCGACCATGAGCACATTACACAAGGACACATTCACTTTTGTAAGCTTGAAGAGAATAAGTGATTTGCCCAGAATCACAGGATTTTGAACCGCCGCTGAGACTCAGACCCTGTTCCTCAGCTCCAAAGATTTAGGGCACTGTAAAGGACAGGCAGAGATTGGACATGCCTCTTTTTCTCTGGGGCCCAGCTCTCACAGCAGGCAAACACTGCTGCTGTTATGGTGAGCTGAGCACCTTGGGCATGCCCCCAGGTGCCCCATATTATCCATGTGGCAGAGCTCAAAGGAAAAAAAAAAGATAAAGCAAGTATAACAAGAAAGTGGACAGAGCATCAGGGTGAGCAGGCAAGAGAAAAATGGTGAGAGAAAGAAAATAGAGTATCGTAAGAAAGTGGTTTGGTTATAAAGTGTGGGCCAAAGAGCAGACTGAATGCCAGGCTGGGGCATGAATGTAGACTGAGTGCCAGACTGAGGCATAATTGTAGGAGTGAGGTTGAACAGTGACGTTGAATTCTCCTGGTATCTGTGAAAAATTCGGTTGTTGGTTGACTGGGGTGTGAGCCCTGGTCAAGCAGTAACCACAACCCTTGTCAGGGTGAGGCACAAACCAACCAAAAATTAACCTGTGCTCATCTCTCTTTTAGCCTAGCACAGAGAAGTCAGGCTCAGGTTAGAGGCAATGTGTAATGCATTTGTACAACACTTGAAACAGTGATAAAGTGAAAAACACAACAAATAAAAGGACCACACACCAAGTTGGAAAACAAGAGTTATTTTTAATAAATAAAACAAGACAAAATGACAAAAATCCAATCAGTAGAACCAGAGATATGCAAGTTTAAAGATGTCAGTGAAAATATCACCAAAATGAACAAAGCGCCAACTGTGTATATCTGGTCAAGCCGGACTGGGACAAAGTCACAAGTTCAGTGTGACAGTGATGGAGCTCGGACTGGTTACAGGGACCCAGTTAGGTCCACTGAACAAAGTACCTTAAACCCTGGTTTGCTGAGCATTGCAAGGGTCCGTATCGAAGATGGGTCATGCAGCTGAAGTGATGCGTCGGTTCCAAGATGTGGCGAGGCTGCAGTGCGAGGACCTGAGTTGTCGTCGAATATCCCATCGATGTGGGCTTGCGATACAAAATCCAATATCAAGGATACGCCGCACATTCGGGGTGATGTATTGGTTATGAGGAGCTGCGAGGTTGGGATATGGAGTCCGGCACCATCGTCAAGGCTGCCATCGATGAGGGATGTGAGGGCCTACACCTAGGATGCGTCCCATAGTGGCGGTTTCAATGAGGCGACGGGCTGCAATGCGTTGCGGGTCATTGCAATAAGACCAACCCACCCAGCAGCTGTGATGCGTCAGTTCTGCTCGGGGTTGCATCGTGCAGCAGAGCAAATGTGTCGGTTCTGCTGGATCCACAGAGGCCACAGAGCACCTTAGACCCACTACCAAGGGTTCAGGACTGGGGTATCACCACTTGGCAGGGTAGACTCACAGACGGCAGAGTCCAGGTGCTGAGTTCAAGGTTGTTGGAGCTTTCTGTCCCTGAGGCTCTTGTCAGGAGGCCAGCCAACGTGCCCTTGCAATCACTTTGAGTCCTAGGTTCAACAGATGCAGGTACAGTCCTTCTCACCCAGGCAAATGGGCAGTAGGCAGCCGATTAGCACAGCAGAGCAGTAGTTCCTTCAAAGCAGCAATTCAGCAGAGTGGCAGTCCTTCCTGCCACACAGCAGTCCTTCTTCCTGGCAGAGTATCCACAGGTCCAGAAATGTACTGAAGAGTGGGTGTCTGAGGTCCACTATTTATATCCATTTGTGCCTTTGAAGTGGGGAGAAGCTTCTAGAGGCATGCATTTGAAGTGCACAGGTGCCATGCATGCCCTGCTCTGGTTCCAGCCTAACTTCAGGGGGTATGCAGCCCTATGTGTGGAGGCAAGACACAGCCTATTCAAGAGTAAGGGGGGCTGTGCCCAACTCCTCCCTCTCGCCCTGCAAGTGATGGCCCATCCAGGCACACCTAACCTCCTTATTGTGTGTGGTTGTCTATGAGAAATATTCATGGCCCAACTGTCAGCTACACCCAGTCATGTAACCCTGATACAGGCTGCAGGTGTCATACCACTCACTTGGCTCTTGTATGCAGAGATGATGCTGGACCTCTTAGGGTGATGCCTGATTAAGGAATTGTAACTATGAATCAAATACCACCCAAGAAGAAAAAGGGGGATGGGACAAAATAACAAAAAGAGACACTTGCATGCCTTCGAGATCAGCTACCGTCCTCTGGGAGTTGAGCGTGTGTCTCTTCTCAGTCCTGGAGTGTCACAGTGGTATGTGCATAAAGTAGCATGTGGTGAGCTGTACTGTAAACGTAAGTAGAAGCAGTATTCATTAAACAGGTAATTGTGCACATTCCCACCTGCCTTTTACAGGCATAAGAGCCAGAACAATCACTTACATAATAATGGATCTATTGCTTCATAGAATTCCAATACCCAACATTTATCCTTGGATTTGCGGCACTCCCGGAAGGCCGGTATGCGGTTTTAACACCCTGGGATACATCTTGTTATTTTATTCCTAGGAACAATGTGCGCAAGAGTGTGCTCACATTTAATGTCTCTTAGGCTTTTTGTGCTTTTCAGTCTACGACACAAAGTTACAAGACGCTTATTACCAAAGTCTCGATATGCATGTTAATCAGATCAACAATAACGATGTCTCGCTTATCCCCAAAAGTCTCGGTATGTGCGTTACTCTTATTACCAATATCTCAATGTTCAAGTTTACTCTGTTTCCTAATCACAGAATTATAACAACTAATCTTTTGACCTTTGTTGGTGCACTAGCCTTCCAGGGTGGTACATAACCATGTTTTCTCCTTTGTTTTGCAAGTGCGATGTTGCAGAGACAGAGATCGCTGCGTGGAGTAGGGCTCCACTGGAGTTGCAGGCAGGAAGATGTCTGCAGTGTCAGAGAGCCACAATGCAAGAAAGACTTGGTGGGATCACAGAGCTGTCCAGATGAGCAGGACCGTTGAAGAGGATCCATCCTCTTCGACCAGTGTGTAGAACAAGCACTTCCTCATGGTTTGGGCACAGTATAAATACTATTCCCAAATCCAAGATGGCTGGTTGCACATGTGCATCTGAAAACACACTGGCTTTTGGGTGACACGTGGCAGCAACAGTCGGCACATGCCAGACACCTGGGGAACACGTGTAAGGAGTGTCACTTGCCTTATTTATGGAAAAGTAATGTGGACTTGCCCTGGGAACTACCAAATACGATAACAATGCTATATGCTTGATGAGGCAGCCAGTGGGCCCGAAGGATAATACTGCATGTGATATAATGTTCTTTGTGGATCAGTGGCCCAGGGCCCCTAGGGTTATGGTCACCATGGCAAGGATGTCATCAGGGTCTATGGGGTAATGAGTTACAGCAACACCCAGGGAGACATGGAAACATGTGCTCGATCCCGTAAGCCCCCCACACACAACGTAAAGGGGGTTCAAGAACACATGGAGCCCAAGGTCATGATAGCAGGCACCAAATGGCTAAGACAGGAAAATGCCAACTTTCTCAAAGTGGCATTTTCAAAATTGTTATTTAAAATCTGACTTGACCATAAGTTATAATTTTTGATTACAATCCCGCAGACACCAAACATGAACTGGGTACCTGCTCCCATTTGGAAATTCCATCAATGTAATAAGGTAACTCTATTGTTGTCCTATGGGAGCGATAGGATTGCAACAGTAAAAAGGGAATTTAAGAGTTTTTCACTATCAGGACATGTTAAATTAAAAAGCACATGTCCACATTTTCAATACTCTTCACCCTGCTCTCTGAGCTGTCCAGAGCTGACCCTAGGGATGACTTACATGTATTAAAAAGGAATTTTTGGGCATGGCAAAGGGTTTATTTTGCCAGGCCGAAATGGCAGTTTAAAACTGCACACACAGGGTGCAATGGCAGGCCTGGCACATGTTTAAAGAGCTACTTATGTGGGTGGCATAATCAGCACTACAGGCCTGCAAGTAGCATTTAATTTACATGCCATGAGCACAGGTAGGGCCACCTTCCTAGGGACCTACAATTAAATTAAATAAGCCAATCTTACCATGAGAGCACAAGCACTTTAGCACTGGTTAGCAGTGGCACAGTGGCCAGCATTTAATTTACATGCCCTGGGCACAGGTAGTGCCACCTTCCTAGGGACCTACAAGTAAATTAAATAAGCCAATAAGCCAATCCTACCATGAGAGCACAAGCACTATAGCACTGGCTAGCAGTGGCACAGTGGCCAGAGAGGTGACTCTGGAGCGTGGGGCTCACGGTTCGATCCCCGACGGCAGTTCAGCGCAGCATCATGTGACTTTGGGCAATAGCTCACTTAATCTCCCTGATGGCCCCCAGCGCCTTGAAACATTAAGGGGTGATATATTCGCACTTTACAAATATGGTTAATAGTGGTAAAATGCGCAGAGTCCTAAAGCCAGCCAAATAAGAAGTCAGAAGGGTCGAAGGTGAACAGTTAGAGGGAGAACCATGGCAAGAAGGCCAGGTCTAACAGTATCATACCTTGGAAAAAGACCTGCACTGGAAGATTACCGGTTCCAAAATGTCTTAATTTCTTCTATCTTTGCCAAGGGCGTTGTTCGCTGCTTACTTTGAGCCAGTGGTTTGCAAGTAGTGCCTGCTGGTACTCATTTTTGGGGGCTGGTACATAGGGCCAGATGTACATAAACTTCCGTTTGCGATTTCCTAATAGTGAAGTTTTGTGATTCGCTATTAGGACATTGCAAACAGCTATGTACAACAGTGTGTTTTACACTGGTTGCAATTCCCAGTGGGTTGTAATTGACCTACCTTATTAATAATCATGAGGTAGGTCGCAATTTGCAGCCCTTTGGGAATCGCTAAAAACACAGGGATGGTGGCCTGCTGGGGCCTGCAGACCCCCATGGCTGTTTAGTTTTAAATAAAGCATTTTTTTTTTTTTAAATGCAGCCCGTTTTCCTTAAAGGAAAACGGGATGCGTTAAAAAAACAAAAACGTTTTATTTTTATTTTTTAGGAGTTGGCAGTGGTACTTGGGACCACTGCCAGCTCTTAAAATAAGTTTTTGCAACCATCCACAAAGGGGAAGGGTTCCCTTGTTTGAGAATTGGTTACCACCTACTTGAAGTAGGCGGTAAAATGGGAATGATTTGCAACCTCAATTCAGTCACAAAACATTCACACATACCACTGCGAGTCGGTATTAGGAATGGACGGTCTTAACACGCCCCTTCCTAATTCCGAATCGCTAACCCTTTTTGCAATTCAGTAATAGGTTACCAAATCGCACATTTTTTTTTTTTACATAGAAAAGGCTTTTTTCTGGTCAGAAATGGCCCGATTCTGCAAATCTATTACTACTGTTTTAGCTGCCTCCCACCTATGATTGCCCCTGTTTCAATGTCCATGATTTATTTTCATTAACACTCTTTCAAGTTTTGAAATGTTGCCATGTATGGTTTATGCCCCAGCACGGTGCTGTAAGAGTTGTGTAGAATTCATCAGGTTTCCAGCTTTTGTCATACACTAATTTCTAAAATTGTTTTAGCTATCTATAGTATGGAGCGGGAGGCATAGAGGGGCAAGGCAGCAGAGAAGGAGGGCTCTTGAAGCAGGTCATAGAGACTCCGATGTGCCTGGCTATAAGATTTAAAAACAAAAAACTCTGGTAACTTGCGCGTCCGTGTGTGTGTCTGTCTGTCTGTCTGTCTCTCTCTCTCTCTCTCTCTCTCTCTCTCTCTCTCTCTCACTCTCTCTCTCTCTCTCTCCTCCCCCCTCTTCCTCTTCCCCCCTCCCACTTAGGGTTTCAAGTTGCCACCTTTGATCAGAGAGGCTTTACTAAAGATATTGTTTTAGTGTAGGGTGACTGGCTACAGTGCAGTGCGATTCATTTAGAAAAAACATTGCATTTACCATGGGCACAATGTAGTCTTCCTTAGGCTTCCATGGTTGATTTACTTGGCCATAGGTTGTCATAGTAGCAGCATGCTTGGACAGACCTCTGGCCTCTGCTTTTGAAGTCAGTGCAAGATTTCCACAGGTTGGAATGTAGTGTTGACATAATTTAGAACATAATTAATCTCTTAGAATTCAGGATGGGTCTCTCTGGTAGAGTGTTAAAATGGTTCTCCTCTTTCCTACACAACAGATCTTAAAGAGCCGTGATCAACCATGCCCTATCCGACCAGACGCCAGTCATGATTGGTGTACCCCAAGGCTCATCTCTTTCCCCCACCCTATTTAACCTATACATGGAACCCTTGAACGAAATCCTCAATCTTTAGCATCTCCTACCATATATATGCTGATGATACACTGCCTCACACACAGACATCAGCACCCTAAATAACTCTTTGACAAAAATACAACACTGGCTGACTCGTAACCACCTCAAACATAACACACTCAAAACTGAATTCCTCTTAATCTCTCCACCCAATACCAATTCTAACATCAAATAATGGCTCCCACATCTCACAGCCTTGAAATGTACCCCTCATATCATCGAATCAGCAATATCCCTAGGAATAACCAGAGACAATAACCTCTCCATGCAGAACCACATCAGTGCCTCCACCAGAGGGGCCAATCACCAACTTCACACACTAAGGAAACTAAAAACTTTCCTTCCTACTACAGATCTCAAAACAGCAGTTCAAGCACTTGTGATCTTCAGACTAGACTATGGGAGTGCTACCAGCATCTCTGAAGGCTACCTTGAATGCGGCTGCTAGTCTCATCACAAGCTGGGAAACACTGTCCTCCATTCATTGAGCTGGCTACTCTATGAGGCAAGGATTCATGTCAAAATTGATTGCATTATACATAAAGCTCCAAAACACAACACTCCATGCTACCTGGCCTAGAAATGGGCACTATCGGGTGGAAATAGATCGTACCGCTCCCTACTGCTGAAGCCTAAAAAATTCAACAAAAAGAAAACCTTCAAGCAAACCTTCTCCGTAATTGCCTCCAAAATTTGGAACTCTCTCCCTCCAGGGACCAGGACCAATCCTTCTATAAATCTCCTCAAAAAGAAGCAAAACTGTTATTTTTGAATAGCTTTCTTCCCCACTGAGGTGTTACCTCTCTTAATCTTACCGATGTGAATCTAGTTGCTCCTGGCAACTTTTCTCTTCATTGCTTCCCATGTTTTGCCATTCTATCGTTTATCTTTATGAACTTATCAATTGTGTTTGTCGTCGATCTTCTCATAACCACCTTATGTATATTGCATTATAACGCCCAGTTACCAAAAATGATCATCACCCCTCAAATTATGTGTTTTTATTGTTGCATTTTCCCATTGTACAGCGCTCCGATACCAGAAATGGTCTTGTTAGCAATATGTAAAACCTCATAAATAAAAATAAACTAAATAAATGTCCTGTTCCCAAAGCAATACAAGAATCACATTGTTTAAAGACCCAACCTCTAATCCTGCATTTTCATTGGGTGCGAGCACTAGTGCTTTGAAGCTGATGGGTTTCCCGTGTGTGATATATTGAGCATTTTGGGCTCAATTCACAAAGATAAACGTACACTTTTGTTTAAGTTTGCTTTTTTCAGGACTCATAAATAAACAATTTATTAGTACGTTTTTGACTATTAAGTCTCTGCAGTCGGGACGGAGAACTCGGCACATAAAAAGATTGGACAGGCCTATCTTTTTATCATACCAGTCGGCTGTTCGAATGGGGCACGGTAGGATCACAGTGGGCTCTCCACCTTCACAAAAGTGTGACAATAGGAGAAGCCCACCCCCAACAGACCATGCAGCAATTAGCATATTTGAACTAGATTACTTCTAGCAATGGTCTTCTCCTGAGTACTCTGATCTAACTGTTTGTAGTGAAGGGACACAGAGTTAGCCCTGATAAATGCCTTAGACCCATTGGCTTACAACAGGCAGAAACATGTTGGCATGAAATGTATTTCCATACAGTGATTCAAATAGGTCATTATACCAATATATGGCTCCTGCTTTTTACCCTTTAGTAATTTTTATATAAACCTAGGATACCACCTTATTAAAGGATACGTTTGTGGTTTATTCTAAGGTTTTTTTCAATCAGCAAACTGGATCAGAGAATTATGCAGAAAAGATAAGAAATAAGAAAGAACTGTCTCAGGTTTATTCCCCCCGCGAGGTTGGGTCCACCCTGGTAGTACCATCTTACCAGAGTGGGACGAGATGGCAAATGATGAAGCAAGTCACATTACATGAATGAACCATCCTTGTCCAATTCTTGGAATTGCCTGGAATCTGGGATTATAGGAGGTAGCAAAAAATAGGAAATTAATAAGGTCCTCTTACTTATCTCGCTTAGGAGCCAACTGGGCTCAGAGCGAAATCCAAGGGTATCACGCCATTTTTTGGTATATTGTATGAACTAGGGCCGGCGTGAGTCCAATAATGCCCAAAACCTCTACCCTTTTTGTGATATAGTACTATCTTTTTCACAAACAAACGATTTAATAGTAACTTTACGGTTGCGGAGACTCTGCAGTCGGGCAGAGAAGAACTTAACACATAGAAAGATAGGACAGGACTATTTTTTTATGTGCGGAGGTCTGCACCGCGACTGTGGAATCTCCGGAGTCGTAAAGTTACTATTTAATCGTGCATTTGTGAATACCGAAAAAGAGTAAACTTACACAAATGTTTACCTTTATGAATGGGCCTTAAGTGTGTTGAGGTGGGCATGGCATAACAGTATGAGTCCATATATGTACCTGCTGATGAAGATATTGTGGGGAAAGCATGATCTTCTTCTTTCAATATTCTTGTGTGCTCAGAGAGCACATGACTGCAGTAGGGGAACCAGATCAATGAAAAAAGCCAGGGGTAAACCGCTACAGTTGATGAACAAACTTCATTGTATATCTTTGACAGTGGTTGGCCATCCTTTCAATTCCATTTGATTAGGATATTACGGGTCACAACAAATTTAATAGATTGCCATCTTGTGGTGAGACGGATCCTAGAGAGTGTATTTACTAATGCACACGGAAGTAGTCGTGCATGACTGGGTTGGTATGATCAACATGTTTTAGGTTTATTAATTGAATGGATTTGATTTCTCTGTTCCCCATTTTATGCTACAAGCTTCACAGTTTTTTTGTGACATGCCATGGGTGATGCCTCATGCCTGATGAGTTGTGGTTTTGCTTATTTTTACTTTCTGACAAACGTCTACTTCATTTGAAGATAGATGGAGTGAGAGGCGTACCGTATAAATACGCCAAGGGTCTACTCACAAATATAACAACCAGCTTTTTATCAACTTTAGGAGGACATAAGGATAAATGGACTAAGAAAATTAAACCTGTTGCCAAAGGGTTGAACACAGGTCCCTGAAGAAGATGCATTAGTCCACTGAGCCACCAGAGATGGATATATACTTGAGCATTCGCATGTTCTCAACAGCACTGGCCACCTTGACATAGCTTAAGCTCACATACATACAACACACTATCGTAAAGCAACACAAACGAAGACCTATGAATATAAAACCAAAATAGATAAATGGGATTATTTAGCAATAGGTAGATGTTTGACACCCACCAAAATTTGGCAGATGTCTTGTTCATCTCATTTACAGTTTATATCTATGTTGTGCATCCACCAAACACAATTACCACCAAAATATGCAAATAACTGGCTATTAAAGCCTCCAGCAACACTCACTACCATCAGTTGTTCGTCACACATATATGCATTTTGGGCAGCAGTACCAACTGAAGAACTATGTAAGCAATTTGCCATAACCCTCCTCTTTTACCCACCAAAACATTTGGAAACTCATAGCCCAGGCTACCCAAAGCTCTACAATGTGATACTAATGGAATATTATATGTTATAAAAGAGCAATTTAAAAATAACAATCATATCATAAGTCACCCATGGCTCCTTCTTGGATCCCTGAAGTTCACAAAAAAATTAAACCTTTTCCTTTAGTTTTGGAATCACTGTAGATTGTTACTTAATTGGGATTTTTAAAAGGTAAGTGATATTGTACTAACAGATGCAAGAATAAATTGTTACTTAATTGATATTCATGAAAGGTAAGTGATATTGTACTAACAGATATAAGAATTGTAAAGAAGCGCTACCGCAAAACCTGCTGAACTGAATTACACCAAGTTTGGCAGAAAGCTAGATCTTAGTCGAGAAAGAGTGCTTTTTGTGATTTGGTGTAAACCTATTCGGTAGTTTTTGAGTAATTAATGCTCAAAAACTTTGTATATTTCACGTGGCAGAGGATCCACGGAGCCGACAGATTTCCTGCTGAGATCTGATCGGCTGCCACCACCATGAAGTCAGCAGACATCTTAGGACTCGAAACAGCCTTAGTCCTAACAAAATGGAAAGAAAAGACATAGGGGTCAGGGTAGGGATACCCTGACCCCCTAGGCCTGGTAGTGGGGCCCCAGAGAGACCCGCTAGGGCCCAAAAATCTTCTTTTTCTTCAATTTAGCTGCAAGTTTGCAGAGGATACTTGAATCCGTGGCAGGCTCTCGTGCCTTTCCAACCCACCCTCAGGGTGGGCCAGGGCCCTGGGAGGGTGGAGCAGATAGTACTTAAGCGGACGGGGTATGTGGCCTCCCTCCCTGAGCCTAATAAGGCCCTGGGGACCCATCCCCTGGGGCTGCCATTTTAATAAAGGGAAGGGGGAAATGTGGCTTCCCTGTCCAAGTCTCATAAGGACTCAGGGTCCCCATCCCCTTGGGCTGAAAAGCTTTAAAAAGGGAAGGGGGGTGCACAGTCTGCCTTCACCAAACCGAAAAAGTCCCCAGGGACCCAATACCCCCGTGGCCAAAATGTAAACAAAAGGGGAGGGGCCACGCAGCCCCCTCCCCAAGCCTTTAAAGTTCCTGGGAACCCTATCCCCGGGGCCAGCTTTGTGACTGTGTCCCTGGGAGCCCATCCCCGGGACACAGTATTATCCTTGCCTGCACTACCACGGTCAGGGAATCCTATGTTTGCTCCCGTATGGCGGGAGCATTTTTGAGTCTTCCGCCAAAAGGGAGCAAACATACAAGTCTGCTCCTAGCCAGCGGGAGATTTAAAAATGCTCCTGCAGGCTGGGAGAAGACTTGTGCTCTGTTTTCCTGTGTTTAATACATTTATAAATACATACACATATATATATATGTATATATATATATATATGTGTGTGTGTTACATATATATATATATATATATATATATATTTATAGTTCAGTTCAGCTGTTAAGCCTTTCCTGAAATTCATGTAGGTCGATTTTGCCCTTGGATTTTGATGCTATCAGCGTACTTTTTTTCAGGCTGTATAATTTCTCAAACTAGAGAAATGGCCTAGTTCGGTACCACCAGGCGACGTGGGCAAGATAGCAGCTGCATTGGATGCTTGCTAAAGAGCTGTGTGCCAGGCCCGAGCAATATCCGGTAAAATAAGCAGCACCAGCCCATCAACATGCCCCCTTCTTGCTGCCGCGATACAAAAGGGGATGATGGACGGAACGTTTGAGCCAATCAAGCACTCACCCCCAGTCAACTGATCTGGGTTTAATCCATCATCATTCTTTAGCTCACTCCACCACCCCAGTTCAGACATGGCCATATGCAAATCAGTCTGACCCTGTGCCTCATGGGAACAGTCCAGCCCGAACTGCCAAGCCATGTCTTCCCTGGACCGGAAACAAGCATCCTAGGACCGGTTTCTGGCATTTCAGCCGTCATCAGCCAGGCTTGCTTGAATCCAGTGGCAAAGTGAGCAAGGGACCCACGTCTGGGCATACCCCCGCCAACTTAGGGCGACCAAAGCGATACAAAAGGGGATGATGGACGGAACGTTTGAGCCAATCAAACACTCACCCCCAGTCAACTGATCTGGGTTTAATCCATCATCATTCTTTAGCTCACTCCACCACCCCAGTTCAGACATGGCCATATGCAAATCAGTCTGACCCTGTGCCTCATGGGAACAGTCCAGCCCGAACTGCCAAGCCATGTCATCCCTGGACCGGAAACAAGCATCCTAGGACCGGTTTCTGGCATTTCAGCCGTCATCAGCCAGGCTTGCTTGAATCCAGTGGCAAAGTGAGCAAGGGACCCACGTCTGGGCATACCCCCGCCAACTTAGGGCGACCAAAGCGATACAAAAGGGGATGATGGACGGAACGTTTGAGCCAATCAAACACTCACCCCCAGTCAACTGATCTGGGTTTAATCCATCATCATTCTTTAGCTCACTCCACCACCCCAGTTCAGACATGGCCATATGCAAATCAGTCTGACCCTGTGCCTCATGGGAACAGTCCAGCCCGAACTGCCAAGCCATGTCTTCCCTGGACCGGAAACAAGCATCCTAGGACCGGTTTCTGGCATTTCAGCCGTCATCAGCCAGGCTTGCTTGAATCCAGTGGCAAAGTGAGCAAGGGACCCACGTCTGGGCATACCCCCGCCAACTTAGGGCGACCAAAGCGATACAAAAGGGGATGATGGACGGAACGTTTGAGCCAATCAAACACTCACCCCCAGTCAACTGATCTGGGTTTAATCCATCATCATTCTTTAGCTCACTCCACCACCCCAGTTCAGACATGGCCATATGCAAATCAGTCTGACCCTGTGCCTCATGGGAACAGTCCAGCCCGAACTGCCAAGCCATGTCTTCCCTGGACCGGAAACAAGCATCCTAGGACCGGTTTCTGGCATTTCAGCCGTCATCAGCCAGGCTTGCTTGAATCCAGTGGCAAAGTGAGCAAGGGACCCACGTCTGGGCATACCCCCGCCAACTTAGGGCGACCAAAGTGATACAAAGGGATGATGGACGGAACGTTTGAGCCAATCAAACACTCACCCCCAGTCAACTGATCTGGGTTTAATCCATCATCATTCTTTAGCTCACTCCACCACCCCAGTTCAGACATGGCCATATGCAAATCAGTCTGACCCTGTGCCTCATGGGAACAGTCCAGCCCGAACTGCCAAGCCATGTCTTCCCTGGACCGGAAACAAGCATCCTAGGACCGGCTTCTGGCATTTCAGCCGTCATCAGCCAGGCTTGCTTGAATCCAGTGGCAAAGTGAGCAAGGGACCCACGTCTGGGCATACCCCCGCCAACTTAGGGCGACCAAAGCGATACAAAAGGGGATGATGGACGGAACGTTTGAGCCAATCAAACACTCACCCCCAGTCAACTGATCTGGGTTTAATCCATCATCATTCTTTAGCTCACTCCACCACCCCAGTTCAGACATGGCCATATGCAAATCAGTCTGACGCTGTGCCTCATGGGAACAGTCCAGCCCGAACTGCCAAGCCATGTCTTCCCTGGACCGGAAACAAGCATCCTAGGACCGGTTTCTGGCATTTCAGCCGTCATCAGCCAGGCTTGCTTGAATCCAGTGGCAAAGTGAGCAAGGGACCCACGTCTGGGCATACCCCCGCCAACTTAGGGCGACCAAAGCGATACAAAAGGGGATGATGGACGGAACGTTTGAGCCAATCAAACACTCACCCCCAGTCAACTGATCTGGGTTTAATCCATCATCATTCTTTAGCTCACTCCACCACCCCAGTTCAGACATGGCCATATGCAAATCAGTCTGACCCTGTGCCTCATGGGAACAGTCCAGCCCGAACTGCCAAGCCATGTCTTCCCTGGACCGGAAACAAGCATCCTAGGACCGATTTCTGGCATTTCAGCCGTCATCAGCCAGGCTTGCTTGAATCCAGTGGCAAAGTGAGCAAGGGACCCACGTCTGGGCATACCCCCGCCAACTTAGGGCGACCAAAGCGATACAAAAGGGGATGATGGACGGAACGTTTGAGCCAATCAAACACTCACCCCCAGTCAACTGATATGGGTTTAATCCATCATCATTCTTTAGCTCACTCCACCACCCCAGTTCAGACATGGCCATATGCAAATCAGTCTGACGCTGTGCCTCATGGGAACAGTCCAGCCCGAACTGCCAAGCCATGTCTTCCCTGGACCGGAAACAAGCATCCTAGGACCGGTTTCTGGCATTTCAGCCGTCATCAGCCAGGCTTGCTTGAATCCAGTGGCAAAGTGAGCAAGGGACCCACGTCTGGGCATACCCCCGCCAACTTAGGGCGACCAAAGCGATACAAAAGGGGATGATGGACGGAACGTTTGAGCCAATCAAACACTCACCCCCAGTCAACTGATCTGGGTTTAATCCATCATCATTCTTTAGCTCACTCCACCACCCCAGTTCAGACATGGCCATATGCAAATCAGTCTGACGCTGTGCCTCATGGGAACAGTCCAGCCCGAACTGCCAAGCCATGTCTTCCCTGGACCGGAAACAAGCATCCTAGGACCGGTTTCTGGCATTTCAGCCGTCATCAGCCAGGCTTGCTTGAATCCAGTGGCAAAGTGAGCAAGGGACCCACGTCTGGGCATACCCCCGCCAACTTAGGGCGACCAAAGCGATACAAAAGGGGATGATGGACGGAACGTTTGAGCCAATCAAACACTCACCCCCAGTCAACTGATCTGGGTTTAATCCATCATCATTCTTTAGCTCACTCCACCACCCCAGTTCAGACATGGCCATATGCAAATCAGTCTGACCCTGTGCCTCATGGGAACAGTCCAGCCCGAACTGCCAAGCCATGTCTTCCCTGGACCGGAAACAAGCATCCTAGGACCGATTTCTGGCATTTCAGCCGTCATCAGCCAGGCTTGCTTGAATCCAGTGGCAAAGTGAGCAAGGGACCCACGTCTGGGCATACCCCCGCCAACTTAGGGCGACCAAAGCGATACAAAAGGGGATGATGGACGGAACGTTTGAGCCAATCAAACACTCACCCCCAGTCAACTGATCTGGGTTTAATCCATCATCATTCTTTAGCTCACTCCACCACCCCAGTTCAGACATGGCCATATGCAAATCAGTCTGACCCTGTGCCTCATGGGAACAGTCCAGCCCGAACTGCCAAGCCATGTCTTCCCTGGACCGGAAACAAGCATCCTAGGACCGGTTTCTGGCATTTCAGCCGTCATCAGCCAGGCTTGCTTGAATCCAGTGGCAAAGTGAGCAAGGGACCCACGTCTGGGCATACCCCCGCCAACTTAGGGCGACCAAAGCGATACAAAAGGGGATGATGGACGGAACGTTTGAGCCAATCAAACACTCACCCTCAGTCAACTGATCTGGGTTTAATCCATCATCATTCTTTAGCTCACTCCACCACCCCAGTTCAGACATGGCCATATGCAAATCAGTCTGACCCTGGCCCTCTTGGGAACAGTCCAACCCGAACTGCCAAGCCATGTCTTCCCTGGACCGGAAACAAGCATCCTAGGACCGGTTTCTGGCATTTCAGCCGTCATCAGCCAGGCTTGCTTGAATCCAGTGGCAAAGTGAGCAAGGGACCCACGTCTGGGCATACCCCCGCCAACTTAGGGCGACCAAGCGATACAAAAGGGGATGATGGACGGAACGTTTGAGCCAATCAAACACTCACCCCCATCATCCCCTTTTGTATCGCTTTGGTCGCCCTAAGTTGGCGGGGGTATGCCCAGACGTGGGTCCCTTGCTCACTTTGCCACTGGATTCAAGCAAGCCTGGCTGATGACGGCTGAAATGCCAGAAACCGGTCCTAGGATGCTTGTTTCTGGTCCAGGGAAGACATGGCTTGGCAGTTCGGGCTGGACTGTTCCCATGAGGCACAGGGTCAGACTGATTTGCATATGGCCATGTCTGAACTGGGGTGGTGGAGTGAGCTAAAGAATGATGATGGATTAAACCCAGATCAGTTGACTGGGGGTGAGTGTTTGATTGGCTCAAACGTTCCGTCCATCATCCCCTTTTGTATCGCTTCTTGCTGCCAGCACATTCAAGGGAATGCTATACCCAGCTTGCAACTTGTTGGGAACTCCTGTGGAGGGGAAATAAGTGAGCGAAGACGAGTGAGGCTAGCAGCATGCTCGCACGGCGAGGTTCCTGGGCGGAGCTGCTGTGGAGCTGCAGGACGGTGGGCTGAGAGCACCTCCCCCCAAGTGTCACGAACGCTGAAGGATTTGCGGAGCTGGCACGAGCCACTGCACATCCGGGTCCCATGGCCTGGGCCTCCTGTATGCCACTGCACATCCTTCGGGGCTGAAGCGGACCCAGCCGGCAGCATTGGGGCTGGTAGCAGGCCTCGCTCCTGAATCAGGGCAGAACTAATGCCCTTAGTCCTGAGGGAGCCTGATCCTGCTGCCATGGAATGCCAAGGCAGCCTGAAGTCATCTATGTCTGCCCCGGCAATTACTTGAAGAGCACAGTGAGTGAAGGGCATTGACAATGGTCTGCTGGCACCCTCCTGTGGCTGACGATCGAGGCAAGAGTGTGCATAGGTGTGGACTCCCCTGCCAGCTCCACTCCCTCGCGGTTGCTGATAGGCCCCTGCCACGTTGTCACACACTATAAGGTACTGTCAAGGAGGGGTTATTGGTGTGAACCCTCTGCCCACAGCATACCCCCCAGAGACTGTGGCTCCTGAGTGCCCCTAGGCCCACACCATCTGCCACGGGCGGCCCTCACGTTTGGGAATCTGCATCTTGTTCAACACAAATAGGGCCGCTCCCAGTTAGGTGACCTAGGTGCTACAGTGTTAGTTTGTGAGTGCAGGCATCTCACAAAAAGTGAAGGACTAGTCTCACACACCACCTGGTGTCATGCTTCATCATTGACCAGTCCTCACCCTCTAAAAGCTTGGTTTGATAGAGGGCGGGCATCCATCTGACGACAGGGATGCACTTCTAAACTAAGTAGGGGCCCTTACAGACAAAATGTGAGATTTAAAAGGCCATTATAGATGTCAAATCAGTTTTAATATAACTGGCATCTATATGGTGATTAAAATAAGTGATCGGTGTATTGGGGATTCTATTGTCCCCCCCACCGTGGTGAATATGGTCAACATGTTTCTGCCGGTTGGCCCAATAGGGTCCATGGCATTCATCAGGACCTAAAGATCAGAAGAAGGGCTCCGCTCTTACCAGGCTGTGGGGTGATCTAGATCACGCTCCACTGTTATATGGCTTGTGCGTTCAAGCCTGAAAGAAAAAGACACGAAACAAGAGTGTACAATAAAATACAGCACCAAGGTCAAAGTTAGAAAAACTTACAATCAGCCACATGCACGGACATATATTGTGAGTGGCTATAAGTGCAGCAATCGTGTCATTCATCTGTGCACTTATCGGTTTGTGGAAACTTTTGTCCACAATGCTTACCCTAGACATGGGATCAAGTTGCCCCATAGGAGGGTGAGGGAGGAAGACCCCTGTGGTAAAACGCTGAATAATAAGGAGAAAATAAAATAAAACAACAAGCAGTTGAGAACATTATTAAATACAACCATGGTTACTGTAGCGTGGAGGCTTAAAGGAAACTAAAATAAACTACAAATTCTTTCACACACACAAAAATACTCTTACTGTTCCGTGGTGCGTCCTCCACGTTTGCACCTAAGTGTATACTCCTCACCTCCTCGATGATAAGTGAGGGGAGCAAGTGCTTGCTATTTATAGTGCTGGCACTGGGCTGCCGGTGTTAATTGGAGGTCTAATTGAGTGTAATTGACTGCAGTGTGCCGAGATCCGGTGTCGCAAGACAGCGCTGCTTAATAATCAAATGCGCCGCCTGACCTGCCTGGAGCATAGTTACGCAGCTTGTGGAAGCCTTAAAAGGACATCCGTTGTCTGCGCCGAGACTGCCTGGCATCTGTCACATGGATCCGATGCTGGAGGAGTGGGCGTGGTCCCGTCTACAACTCCGTGTGGTAAAAGAAATATCTAAGAGCAGTGCATGCGCCCGCTAGCATTACTGTTCCTGCACGTCCGGATACGCAACACGCGCGGTGAGCGATTTATTCGAACAGGACATAGGTAAAAGAAATGTCTAAGAGCAGCGCATGCGCGTGCTAGCATTACAGTTCCTGCATGTCAGGGTGCGCATGCGCAACACGCGCGGTGAGCGATTTAATCGAACAAGACATAGGGGAGGAAGCTTCTCAGTCCTCCTATTAAGAAAAGTAAAAACCGGACTGGTTTAAACAACATGCCTTGCGTTTCCAGAAGCCTGTTCAATGGAGCTTCTGCAGACTATCAGCAAGTTAAAAAATAACTCTGCCACAAGTGTAACCCAAAGGGAATAATTAAATCACCTTGGTACTACAGTGTTTATCTGATCAAAACAACAGTATGTAAATCAATATCGTGCTCTGTGTGTTAAAGCCTAGCGGAAGGGAAATAATTGTTTCCATAACAGTAATAGCGCATACCCCAGGTTCTTTTTACCTTAATGTATCTATTGAATGCGACTAAGTTTATATGCCATTTAATTGAGTTCTAGATGAGGGTCTCATATATATGTGAGATGGGATGCAGGAGCAGAACATCTTGCATTAATGAAATGATCAATCAAACAAAGGTTTGATTTCTGAGGTCTAATTACCATCTGCATCTTCCCAGCATCCACCTGGGATCTGACTGAGGTATTTCTCTAGCAGGAGGGGCAACAGGGACCTTGGCCTCTGGCGGGACCACACACTTTTGAAGAATTGCAGGTGTGTAGCAGCTTCTCCTGCTGTTGGCTTTAAGGGTCTATCTTGGCCACCATTGGGCCCACTTGCCAATCTGACCTGCAATTACTTCTAGAAGTGGGGATTGGTCCTGTGTGGCACATTTAAGAGTGGGGCTCCCCACCGCGCATGTGAGGGTAAGGCGCGTGAGATTGATGGGCATCCCTGACCGCTGACTCTTTGGGTCTCTGCTGCCTTTCGCGCAGATTTGCACCAGTACTTTTGTGCCTCCTCGTGCACACACTGCACACCGACTGGTTGCCTTATGACTTTGGTTGCATTGTACTAATGGGGAAACCAAAGACCAAGAGTGCAGGTGCCCAACAGGCTGCAGGGGAGCCATCCTGCCCATGACTAAGGAGACTGCGGGGATGGACCTTCCGCCAGCATCAATACACCTCCACCTCGATAAAATCCTCATGGCTATAACTGACACAAAGGCTGCACTTCAGCAAGACATCAGTGTCGTGTTGGTGGGCTTTCGGTTCCTACAGACTGTTATGTTTCCTAACTTAGGCCTATGTAGCAAAGCAACCTTTTACCTACATTTGTCCTACCTTGCTCTGCATAACGGTTCTAGTCAATGACCTTTTACCCAGTTATGTGCTGAATAAATGTCGATTGGTTTCCTTGAAACTAGCCTCATTTATTATGCATGAGGATTCTTAGCATCATATCTTAATCCTCTGCACATGACGTACATAACAGGATTAACATACTCTGTACAAAAGTAATCGCTATCTTCATCCTCGGCGACAGGGCTACTTTGCATAGTTACAAATATTGATTTAGGCTCATCTACATAACCGTACTCACAACATATTGATTGTGGTAAAACCCCTGAGGTTACCTTTCTGGTATAAAAGAACCGCACCTTCACTAGGCAAGAGGAGGAGACGCTTCTACGCTGACACTGAGGACCCTGAATGCTAAGGCTTCAACACGCAACAGTCTGACATCACTTGCGGGGTGTCCAACTCGTGACCAAGACCGGGTCCTTCATTCTCTCCCATCAAGTAATGGTGTTGGCTCTTTCCTAGGGGATTCTTGGCTTCACACCCACATACATGCTAGGTACATTGAGGTACACCTAGGTGGGGTACGCCTAATAGGAGTACGCTAAGATTACTGTTTTTATATATGCCTCCATATATTCGTTGCTCAGCACCATGGTAGATATGTATCTACTGTTTACTCTGCTGGTGCTTGTAATCTCTTACATTTGCTTCTGTCAATTAATTGTTGCAGCAAACATGTTTTATACTAGAATGGCGCTGGTTCAATAAATGCTTATTGAAAACATCCCCAAGTTTATTCTGTGCATCTCTCTGAGACTAAGTAAGCACGATTGATTGAGCGAAAAGTACTGCACTGTTTCGACGATCCCTGAAGGGTCAAGGGTTGTCATGCTCAATGGTTGCCAAAAGCTATTTGCTCCTTGGTAGGGTTCGGGGGCTTTTGGTGGCACTGTATGCTAGCTGGTCTATAGACTGACATATCCTGTGGAATCAGTCTGGAAACCAAACCCTTAGTTTATGTTGTCCAACAAATGCGCAGATCCTATGTATTTTTAGGTACTACACGACAAGGCGGACCACCGCAAGTTGGCCCACTGAGTTGAGGCATCTCTGGGAGAGCTGCAGCCTGACCACAGGGTGCTGACCAGTCGGGTGGCAGACCTCACTGAAAGGGTGCGCACACTGGAGCATCGGGCGGAGGATGGGGAGGAACGTAATTGCCATAACAATATCTGAATGGTTGGTCTCCGCGAGGGAGTGGAAGGAGATGACATGGTGACATACCACAAGCGCTGGCTCCGGTCAGAGGTTGCCCTGAATCATCTGTTGTCCTTTTTAGCCCAGGAGCGGAATCACTAGGTACCCGCCCGCCCTCCTGTGCCTGGTCACCCACCTTGCCCCGTTGTGGCCAGGTTGCTACATTATAGGGACAGAGATGCCATTCTCCAGAGGGCGAGAACTCATGGTCCCTTCCCTTGGATAACAGTGAAGTATCTGGACTGTTCCCATGAGGCACAGGGTCAAGACTGATTTGCATATGGCCAGGTCTAAACCTGGGGTGGCATGGTGAGCAAAAGAATGATGAATTTAACAGAGATCTCTTGACTGGGGGGTGAATGTTTTGATTTGTTCTGCATTCCGTCCATCAATTGTGTGTCTTTTGCTTTCTTGCCCTGACTTTATGGCTGCCATACAAGCAAACCGGGCCTCCTTCTTGGAGGTGAAAAAGACTCTAAGGGTGGAGGGTTTGCAATATTCCTTAATGTTCCCCGTCAGACACAGGATTGTGTTAGATGGGACCACACACTTTTGGGATAACTTGGGCACGGCATTGGAGTGGTTGGAGGCCTACAAAGCAGGAAACATCCTTGCCAGCTACACGGTGCAACACTGATGCACCCAGACATGGACCCCAAAAGTTCTCAAAGAAAGCTCCAAGGTTCCGAGCATTGAAGAAACCCTCTCCATCACAACCAGAGCAGGAACATGCAGCTGCACTCCAGGTTGCGTCAGAACTAGCAGCACTATGGAGATCAGACTCTTGTTCTGGCACCACTTCAGACAGGAGATCCCTGATTTTAGATTCTGGCACTTCTATGGTGGATAGTGCTGCACTTCCGGTAGTGACTCCATAATCAGTGGGATGACTTGATCTGAGTTACTCGGATGGGTTGTCTAGCATTGGGGAGGCCGAAATGTGCTACTTAAGTTTGACTAAGTGGGGTCTACTGGGGAGTTTCACTGCGGGACTGTGGCTTCTGGGTGTGGCCTTACTGCTCCCTCTGTGGCCTAGATGGGGAGAATCTGGTGGCTGGAACTGGGTGGGACATGTGCCCGCAGAGTGCATATATACGTGGCTGGTATGACATTGGTTTGCACCCTACAGGATGGCCTACCCTTCCTGGATTGACCCCTACCAGATGTCTGTTAGGGGTTGTTTTCTAAATGTTTGAGTGGCCAGCCATTGCTGGACTGCTCTTGGGTTGGGGAGTTCACAGTTAGGGGTTTTTATGTTCTGCCTCGGGGTACACATTACATGCTGACAGGAAGGGTTTTGATTAGAAGGAGGCTCTGGGGAGAGCAGCGATGGTCACTCATTTGCCTGTTCCCATGCAGGATAAACATAATACACTAACTTTCCTAGCCTGGAATATCCGAAGTATGGGTTCTGCCTCTAAGTGCCAAAACATTCATAGATATTTGCGGCAGTGGGGAGTGCAGGTGGCTATGTTGCAGGAAACACTCCTGGCTGGGAGCGAAGGGAACACTTGAGACACAAGTGGAAAGGGCCAGTTGTATGCCACCTCCTATCCTACCTATGCCCAGGGGTATTGATTTGGATCAGAGTAGGGACACTGTTTGAACTCACACATTCCACCATTGACCGGAAGGGCCGGTATGTCTTTATCAAGGGCAGGCTATTAGACAGAGATGTCCCTTTAGGAAGTATCTATGCCCCAAATCAAGAACAGGGTTCCTTCTTTTGCTCGCTCTCTGCCCTTCTGGCGCCATTAGTAGCAGACAACCTCTTGGTGGGTGGCAAATTTAACTGTGTGGTGGATGTCCTGCTAGACGGCTCCAGTCCCCCGTTGCCTGGGGCGCTGCCACACAAGGCAGCAGAAGGTTTTAGAGATTGGTTAGATCAAGATCAGTGGGAACTTTCTGACCCCTGGAGGACACAACACGGCACAACATGAGATTACTCCTACTATTCTCATATCTACCACCTCCATACTAGATTGAACAAATTTGTGTCTTCGAATAGACTTAGTCAGTATGTGACATTTTCCGAGTACCTGGGGTGCACCCTCTCAGACCATAGTCCCTTATTACTGGGGTTCTGGCCGGTGAAAAAATGCTGGGAGATCCCCACATGGCGGCTGAACCCGCTGTCCCTAGAAGATGCTTGCTTCCAGGATTCCCTGGGGAAATGATTGTCCATTATTTTGACCTTAATGAGGGTTCCGCTTCCACAGGTTTGGTCGAATGGTAGGCCTTTAAAGTGGTAGTTCCCGGGCACTGTCTGAGTCAATCAGTGGGAGTCAGAAGGGCATTAGATGTAGAACTGTGGCTCTAAATGACAGGTTACATGACCTAGACAATGGTCTCAGACGAGAATGTGATGCTCTGCCTCCGGGAGGCTCTGGAACGCTATAATGTGGTGTTAGAACAACAACAATGCCTTGAATATATGAACTACATCGCTAGGGCACACAAGAAGGAGGGACGACCATAGGCTGTTGGCCTGGCGCGTGTGCCTTTAGTCCCGCTGAGTCCCTATCACACAGATCCAAACAGTGGGTGGGGCAATGCTGTATTCCCCCAAGGCCATTAACGCACATTCCAGGAGTATTAAGATACACTGTATGTACCCATTGAGGCTCAATCACCGGAGCTACAGGCTGCCTTCCTAGAGCAGCTGGCTCTGAGAGAACACCCCCGAGAGATGCTGGGAGGTCCCATGACAATACAGGAGATTCGGTTCACCATTAAGGAAATGGCATCCGGGAAGACGCCAGGTCTGGATGGTCTGCCCGCTGAGTTTCATGCCGCATTCACTGTCACCCTTGGCCACGAAACCGGAGTCACTATATGCTGCTTCCTTAAAAAGCGCACGCTACCTGCGTCCACACGTGTTGTGGTCGTAATCCCGCTCCCTAAGACTCTGACTCAGGGTGCTCACACCACAGCGTTCAGTCCCCCGTCTATGCTCCGCATGAATTTCAAATTTTTTAGCAAAGTTCAAGTCCTCCGGTTTCTTCCACACATTCCTGCACTGATACATGACAAGCAAATGGCTTCATCCCCTCCCACAGCACCTCCCTTAATTTACGGCGATTGTACCACGTCCTCTTTCACCCAGAGGCACAGTCCCAATTAGGGCAACTCTGATGTCAGTAGACCTCGAAAAGGCCTTTGATTTGGTCTGGTGAGACTTTGTATTCGAAGTGATGCCCCAGATGGGACTAGGAGAGAACTAGATCAATTGGGTCAAACTGCTCTATTCTACACCAACTGCGCGCATAAAAATGGGAACCACCATCTCCTCACAATACAGGTTCTATGGAGGGTACCAAACAGGGATACCCCCTGTCACCCCTTTTATCCGCCTTAGCCATTGAACCGGTGGTGGAGATTTTTAGACAAGAGGGGGTGGGCACTAGAGTAGTTGTGAAGGGTCAGGAACATATCATCTCCCTGTACGCGGATGATCTCCTACTCTATTTGGCAGACGGCCTGATGGGGGCGGAGATCTCCATACGACATCTGGAGGCTTTTGCATCACTTTCTGGTCTCTGGGTCAATAAGGCCAAAACATGCTTGTTTCCCATCGCACCAGGGGTTCCACAGCCACAGGCAATCCCGCAGGAGTTGGCTTGGTCACCCTCATTCTTTAAATACCTGGGTATCCAGATGTTCCTCTTGCTGGAGGACCTCAGGGAGGGCAATCGGGGGAAAGCCCTTAGATCTCTTAAGACATGTGTCCCCTTCTGGTGCCCCCTTAAATTGCCCATTATGGCCAGGATCTCGGTGTCAAAGATGGTCATGCTCCCTAGGCATACTGCTTCACTTCACTAATCTTCCAGTTGGAGTACCTCTCGCTTGGTTCCAACTGGTAGATTCTTTGCTAAGTGAATTGATGAGAGATGGAAGCCAACATAGGGTCTCCCTGGAGGTTTTTTGGTGCCCGACTGATGAGGGGGGCCTGGGGGCGCTTAATTTTGTACTTCCTGGTGGCACAGCTACAGTAGGTCACTCAATGGCTAAATGAAGCTCAAATTGAAGAATTAGGTGCATTTGAGCTGGCTCACAATCAGAGCATGCTGCTAGCAAAGCTACATTCCCTGGCAGTAGTGATTCCCAAGCCTGGGGTGCTATTGGCCACAGCCTTACGCTGCTGGAGGCACTGCATGCGGAATGCAGTGGGTACTCCCCTTTATGCACCGGCCCTGCCGCTAGTAGGTTAACCACATGGCGAGCCCTTCACCTCTTTCACAGCTGGACAGATGTCGGCTTTGACAGAGGCTGGCTTGATAACAATAGACAACTGTTTTCAATTGGGAATTCTACTCTCAGTGGAGGAACTGATGGACCAGTATGGCTAACCTGCAGGTCAATCCTTAACCTATGAGTCCCTGACACTGGCCTTTTTGAGATTTGTGGGCCACCGATCGAGACAAACCAATGAAACACGAGGTATTACAGATGCTAATATCTATAGGGACAATGCGGCACCTGGTGAGGTGGTTCTATAGATTACTGAATGCTATGGTCTGTAGCCCCCTGTTGGTACCTAGGCATCAATGGGGAAAGGCATTGGGATGAGAACTTACAGATTTAGAATGGAATAGGGTCCTTGCATATCCTAAGAAGATCTCCAAAAACATGAGATTAAAATATACTCAATTTAACTATGTCCTTATGACATATCTTACATCCCATAGGCTTCAAGTTATCTATGGAGGGGACCCAAGCGGCTGCCCCAGATGCAAATTATTGGATGCAGATTTCTGCCATATGGCCTGGGCATGCCCCCAAATGCAACCGTTCTGGAATGACGTAATGAAGGCCCTTACTGTGACCCTGAACCGATCCCTCCCATGTCGTCTGGAAGCTTGCTTGCTGGGACTGTTTGCTAGACCCCGTAAACACAAAGTTGGAACATGGTTCCTGGACTCGACTTAAGTCCTGGCGGAAAGATGAATTGCAATATCTTGGAAATCAGGGGTGAATACCTGGACGAATGACGTCACTGTATGGGCTAGGGCTGAAGATTTATCCCTGATTCGCTAAGACACCAATAAAGTGCGAAGGCACCTGATTGCAGAAATTTGATTGGGGGTGCTGGAGGCTTGGGAACACCCAGGGAGTGCATTGGAGGGGAACCCTGACAGGGAGGACGGGCTGGATGAGGTAGAAGACAGAGACTCATTTGAGGATGTGGATGAGTAAGAGAGTGGACTATAGCGACAATAACTTGGTGTATCCTTAAGCTATTCCCTTCCCCCTCATTAGATGGTAGCTCTTTTCACTGGAATCCCCCCTCCTGTTTCAAACCCTATCACACGTTCCGCCAGCTCAGAGTCTCCCACTGGCCTTTATACAGGCTTTGGTTTTTTTCTTTTTTTTTCCTTACAAGCTTTGTCATTTTCCATCTCCTTTCAGGGTGTGGGTGACTCACATGACAGCTACGTTTTTTTTCCTTTGGTTCTCGTTCTTAGTTTCTCATTGGTTGGCATCTGTGAGTCCCCTTTTTCTTATTTCTGAGACTTAGACTTCACGACAATGAGGCATTGCCTTTAAAATTGATATATATGTTGGGTTTTAGGTTACACTGAAGATGAGACGAGGCAGAGGGTGCAAGATGGAAACGGTTATTAGATACTGATGTATGCATTAAGCGTTTATGCTGCTATTCATCTCTGTCATTGTGAACTGTTGAATACATGTACATACCTGTGCCCTTTGAATGTTCACCTATGGACATTCTCTCTAAATTGTGTTCTTTGAGCTACTGCCGCACAATGGTGATGTAAAGACATGCTTGTCACAACTGTCTTCCAAGAATAAACATGCCAATAAACAGATGTTAAAAAAAAGGATCAGTACCCCCCCACCTCGTTAGGAAATGTTTCCCCCCGTGACACCAAATCCTGCCTCCACCACTCAAATAAAGGCAAGGTACAAAATGACTCAATACAGTAAAAATAGATGGGTCCCGTGCTCTCCATGCCACTGAAGTCAAGCTATCCTGGCTGATGAGGGCTGAAAGCCCGAAACCGGTCCTAGGATGCTTGTTTCCAGTCCAGGGAGGACCTGGCATAGCAGTTCGGGCTGGACTGTTCCCATTGGGCGCAGGGTCAAGACTGATTTGCAAATGGCTGGGTCCAAACTGGAATGGCATGGTGAGCAAAAGAACGATAGATTTAGGCCCAGATCTTTGTACTGGGGTGAATGTATGACATTGTTCTGCATTCTGTCCATCAATTGTTGCTTTTGCATCTGTCACCCCAAGTGGGACGGGTATTCCCAGACGTGGGTCCCATGCTCTCCATGCCACTGGAGTCAAGCTATCCTGGCTGATGAGGGCTGAAAGCCCGTAACCGGTCCTAGGATGCTTGTTTCCAGTCCAGGGAGGACCTGGCCTGGCAGTTCGGGCTGGACTGTTCCCAATGGTCGCAGGGTCAAGACTGATTTGCATATGGCTGGGTCCAAACTGGAATGGCATAGTGAGCAAAAAAACGATGGATTTAGGCCCAGATCTCTGTACTGGGGTGAATGTATGACATTGTTCTGCATTCTGTCCATCAATTGTTGTTTTTGCATTTGTCACCCCGAGTGGGACGGGTATGCCCAGACGTGGGTCCCGTGCTCTCCATGCCACTGGAGTCAAGCTATCCTGGCTGATGAGGGCTGAAAGCCCGAAACCGGTCCTAGGATGCTCGTTTCCAGTCCAGGTAGGACCTGGCCTGGCAGTTCAGGCTGGACTGTTCCCATTGGGCGCAGGGTCAATACTGATTTGCATTTGGCTGGGTCCAAACTGGAATGGCATGGTGAGCAAAAAAACGATGGATTTAGGCCCAGATCTCTGTACTGGGGTGAATGTATGACATTGTTCTGCATTCTGTCCATCAATTGTTGTTTTTGCATTTGTGGTGCTATTGGCCACAGCCTCACGCTGCTGGAGGCACTGCATGCGGAAGGCAGTGGGCACTCCCCTTTAGGCACCGGCCCTGCCGCTACTAGGCTTACCACATGGCGAGCCCTTCACCTCTTTCACAGCTGGACAGATGTCGGCTTTGACTGAGGCTGGCTTGATAACAATAGACAACTGTTTTCAATTGGAAATTCTACTCTCAGTGGAGGAACTGATGGACCAGTATGGCTAACCCGCAGGTCAATCCTTAACCTATGAGTCCCCGACACTGGCCTTTTTGAGATTTGTGGGCCACCGATCGAGACAAACCAATGAAACAAGAGTTATTACAGATGCTAATATCTATAGGGACAATGCGGCACCTGGTGAGGTGGTTCTATAGATTACTGAATGCTATGGTCTGTAGCCCCCTGTTGGTACCTAGGCATCAACGGGGAAAGGCATTGGGATGATAACTTACAGATTTAGAATGGAATAGGGTCCTTGCATATCCTAAGAAGATCGCCAAAAACATGAGATTAAAATATACTCAATTTAACTATGTCCTTATGACATATCTTACACCCCATAGGCTTCAAGTTATCTATGGAGGGGACCCAAGCGGCTGCCCCAGATGCAAATTATTGGATGCAGATTTCTGCCATATGGTCTGGGCATGCCCCCAAATGCAACCGTTCTGGAATGACGTAATGAAGGCCCTTACTGTGACCCTGAACCGATCTCCCATGCCGTCTGGAAGCTTGCTTGCTGGGACTGTTTGCTAGACACCGTAAACACAAAGTTGGAACATGGTTCCTGGACTCGACTTAAGTCCTGGCGGAAAGATGAATTGCAATATCTTGGAAATCAGAGGTGGGACCAGGGGTGAATACCTGGACGAATGACGTCACTGTATGGGCTAGGGCTGAAGATTTATCCCTGATTCGCTAAGACACCAATGAAGTGCGAAGGCACCTGATAGCAGAAATGTGATTCGAGGTGCTGGAGGCTTGGGAACACCCAGGGAGTGCATTGGAGGGGAACCCTGACAGGGAGGACGGGCTGGATGAGGTAGAAGACAGAGACTCATTTGAGGATGTGGATGAGTAAGAGAGTGGACTATAGCGACAATAACATGGTGTAGCCTTAAGCTATTCCCCTCCCCCTCATTAGATGGTAGCTCTTTTCACTGGAATCCCCCCTCCTGTCTCAAACCCTATCACACGTTCTGCCGGCTCAGAGTCTCCCACTGGCCTTTATACAGGCTTTGTTTTTTTTCCTTTTTCTTTCCTTACAAGCTTTGTCATTTTTCATCTCCTTTCAGGGTGTGGGTGACTCACATGACAGCTACGTTTTTTTTCCTTTGGTTCTCGTTCTTAGTTTCTCATTGGTTGGCATCTGTGAGTCCCATTTTTCTTATTTCTGAGACTTAGACTTCACGACAATGAGGCATTGCCTTTAAAATTGATATATATGTTGGGTTTTAGGTTACACCGAAGATGAGACGAGGCAGAGGGTGCAAGATGGAAACTGTTATTAGATACTGATGTATGCATTAAGCGTTTATGCTGCTATTCATCTCTTTCATTGTGAACTGTTGAATACATGTGCATACCTGTGCCCTTTGAATGTTCACCTACGGACATTCTCTCTAAATTGTATTCTTTGAGCTACTGCCGCACAAATGGTGATGTTGAGACATGCTTGTCACAACTGTCTTCCAAGAATAAATATGCCAATAAACAGATGTTAAAAAAAAGGATCAGTACCCCCACCTCGTTAGGAAATGTTTCCCCCATGACACCAAATCCTGCCTCCACCACTCAAATAAAGGCAAGGTACAAAATGACTCTATACAGTAAAAATAGATGCATCTACAAAATATGTCAGTGTATGTAGGAGGCTGGCTTAGTATATGGCACACACTTATTTTTGTGATGCAACTTGCAGTAATCCAGGCAACCCTTATGGTGATTTTAGTGGTCTTTCATAAACACAACCAGCTCTCAAAGTGGCAGCTGTGGAGAGCAGCCTTCAGGCTTATCTTGAAGGAGTGTTGAGCAGCTTGTTTTACCAGTGTAATCAGGTTGTGTAGGTTAAACGAAAAAGAGCCAAACAGCGTTTATATAAAAATACTTATATTTATTACACAACACTCACTAACACATTGGTATATCTCCTACCTGGATTTATCAGCACAATAAACAAAAATACTTCAATTGCAATAAGGTAAGTTGCACAAAATACAGTGGTCTCCAGGGGAGACCAAACCATATATTAAGAAAGTGGAATGCGAACTGCAAAGGAGGCCAGTAGTTGGACCAGATGAACCAGAACAACCGGGCACACAAGGTAGGGGCCAGGAACCCCACATGGGTTGTGTGCCGAGTGGGAATACAGCCCGCATGCCCAGTGGAAGACAATGGAGAAGTCATGGTTACAATTTAGAAGAAGAAGGACCCTTCCCAGAGGATCCCGAAGAATTCCCTTGGAGAACAGAAGTTTGGAGACCCACCCCACCTGTGAATGCCCCAGAAACTAGGTTACCTACACCAGGTAATCCAGGTGCATAGGGGTGAAGAGACATCGGAAACCTCCATAGATGACAATTGAAGACTTGGAGAAAAATGCCTCTGGAGATGAAGGTGAAGAAGTCCGATGGAATCCAAGGGTGGATTCTGGAAGTGAGGAACCAGCAAGCAGAGGGGACAGTGTCTATGCCGCTCAGGAGTGACCAGGAGGCATGGAAGAGCAATGCCCACCGAAGATGGATGGTTCATATGAGTTGATGGTGACCTTGTTGATGCAGCGGTGAGGACCAGGCGACGCTGAGGAAGGCCAGGAGCTGGGCATGAGCTTCCCCATGTTGGATGTCAGTGAGTAGGTGGCCTGTTCCCCGGGAGAACCAACAAGCCTTGGAAGTCGCAAATGGTGTTGAGAACAATAAAGGAGCAACGTTGGGACCAGCAAGATCCAAGGGACTCACCAACAGCAGAAGAGTCAGAGCTGGCCCTGAGCATGCAAGGGAGCCCACTGAAGCAGGAGAAGACCCTCAGGAGGACCTACAGGCCAAAGGCACAGGAGTCGGAATAAGACCTCGAGCAGCACACCAAGAACGAAGGCCCACGGAGCAGAGGATCTGGTGAGGATGCTGTACTTGGCAGGAAGAGATGCAAGAGACTAGAGCTTCTTGTGGCCAGAAGATCTCTGGAGTGCAGAGCCAACAAGCCTTGTCAACGGCAAGTTGATGTGGTGCACAGGGGTTAGGTCCCAGTGGTTCTGATGAGGAATACTGGTCTCAAAATTGCAGCGAGGACAGGTCAGGCCTCAAAGGAGTTGCAGAACCACCTTCGTTGCAGTGCCTGCAGATGCAGGGGAGTGACTCCTTCACTCCAAGAGAGATTACGATGAGTGTCCTTGATGCCCAAAGGTCTGTTGAAGATCCTGAAAGAAGCACAGACACAGACAATGAAGACTTGTAGAACAGCAAGAACAGGAGCAGCAGGAGTATTCCTTGGTGCAGTCTTGGTTCCAAGCGAAGTCCAAGTGTCCAGATGGTCGAAGAGTGATATTGTTTCAGGCTTGAGTCTTGTCCCATGGCGAATCTAAGGAACCACCCACAGGTAAACCCTTAAGTACCCTAGGGAAAGGGTTGGAACGACTCAGGGGCCCCTCCCAGAGGAGGGGTGGGACAGAGGGGAGGATACTCCCATGTCCTTTGTCCAGTTTTGCACCAGAGCGGGAGACAAGGGCTCCCTCAACTGGCTCAAACTGGAGTATGCTAGGAGGGCACCAAATGTGCCCTTCAAAGCAGTCTGGTGGTGCTGGCAAGTGCCTCCACCCTAGCCCAATACACCAAATCCTGTCTGGGAGGGAATCACACCTCCCTGTGACAGGAGACCTATTGTTCTACCTTCCCCTGCTCGAGCTTGGCTCAGCAGCAGGAGGGCAGAATTGTGTCTGTGGTCGGCAGCAGCACAACCTGCTGTCAGACCCTGAAAGGCTGTTACTGGGCGTACAAGGGAGCCCCACAGTACTTGGTATCATACTTCCAACACTGGAATTGGTGTTGGGGTATGATTCAAACATGACCGGTTTTGGTGCAGCCACTATATAGTTAGACACCTCGTGTTGACTGATGTCCACTATATGTTTTAAAATGGCTGACAGCACTTAAAAAGCCTGGAGAATCGACTGTGGGCTTGTATGGGTGTCCTGGTTATGCAAGTGAAGGAAGTGACCCGATTCGGGTCACTCGGGTCACTAATGACCACCTCTCGGTCAGACAGTAGAGAATACAAACCAATATCTGTTTATTAAAATACACTCAGAGCGGACCGCAATCTACCCAGTTGCTTAGGAGTGCTGCAGAGGGACTGACATCAGCAAGCATAACGATACATTAAATACACTTCGAAACCAATGAAAGCACGCCCACCATGGAATTTTCCAGAGAGATGCAGCTGGACAGTAAGTTACAAAGGAGTAAGTTTCGATTCTGAGGCTGGGCACACACTTTCTACTATTCAAGGTCACTCTGCCTGTCCCCCCCCTCCACTAGACAAGTGGGAGAAGGCTTATACCTAAAGGAAAGGTATGCGCTAATAAGAACAGTGCATTCATTAGTGTGGCAGAACTCAGCTCCGAAGAAACATAACCTAGAGAAGGCCGTTTCTCGGAAATGGCAAAGAATTAGTTTCGATCATGATACAAAATGGCGCCTATACACAAAATGGCGCCGCGAATGCTAACTAAACGTAGAACAATGCGAAAGCATAATTTTTATTCCAACAGACCCTCCTTTTAGCATGAGCTAAACAATTTTGTGTAATAGCAAAAAGACTTATAATTCAACAAATCATGAATACATCTTTTAGGCGCACTCCATATTTTCAGCTTCAGGAAGGGAAACATTAAGGAGGGAAGAAGTCTCAAAAATACCCTCATCTATTTGCATGAGGTCTTCTACTTCATTTTGAATCATAATTGTTGCATTAGTATCATGAATTGATATTCTCTTAGGAGCAAGAAGGGTGGTGCAATAAGAGCAACATAACGGGAGACACTGGACCAGGACACAGCAAGCAATCAAAATCACAATGAAATAGATCACCTTTTCAAGGATCCAACCCCATCCACCAAACAATGACCAACTCCAGTTCCCACTCTCCATTCCTTTAAAATTTTCTAAGATGTCTAAAATTTGTTGGGTAATGTTCTTTTCCATATTAATGATCTCCTACTACCGCGCACACACCACCGCTCTTAGCTAGGATGAAATCAACAGCATATCTTGTTTGCTTGGAATATATCCACATACTTTCCAATTGGGTGGTGATATCACGCAGAGCCGCTACTGTGGAGTTAGACAGTATCTGCAGGTTAGATCCAAAATATTCTCTAGCTTTTTCACCCCTGGTCATTGCAGAACCACCAAAGGTAATAATGGAGGAAAGAATATACCCAAAGGTGATATTATTACTATAATTGTTGACTACCAAATCCGTCACCCCATCACAGAACTCTGCAGTCAACATTGTTTTTACCCAACTCACATTTGACTTACTGTACTTACAAGGCTCGCCGAGAGGGAGCACCATCCCTAGGGCAACATCATCTGTACCGTTATAAACATTTGAATAAGTACCATTAGACAGAAAATAAAATCCTGGGTGTGCTTAAAGTGGACCTTGATAATCTACGGGAGCGTATCTGGTGTACCTTCCAAAAGTACTCGGATCCTTCTTTTTCACTAAAGACATCGTATTTTTGAACAGTATTATTCCAGAACAATTAACATACAAAAATGCATCAGTACTGTTTACAATTGGACAACATGCGGGATAATAACCAGCTTTTCGAGTAACCATTAAATCTCGGTAATGCCAACCCACTAAATTGATGTTCTGCTCTCTCATATACAGATTATCATAATACGTATTATTGTCACAACCCAAATATCCCTTTCCTCGTGGCTTCCTACAATACCCCATTCCAAACTCACCCCTTACTTCCACAAATTGGGCTGGGCTGATATACGTATAATTGACCAGTGACAATGGGTAAGCAGTCCATAAACTTGTAACGGATTCAGTGGGATAACAAGCTGTACCTTCTCCAAAAAATCTCTTATGTGTGTCTAGAAAGACATTACTCGGGGCTGCCCTCTTGGTGCATATTTGAGAAACAACCTTACATTTAGTAAATGACGGTGCATTCTGGTCACATTCCAAGACCCAGGACACCCCACCCAGAATCAACAGCAGTAGTAGCACAAGAATAGCACATAATATATTTTTCTTGGTAAACCAAGATATGCGCGTATGAGCAAGGGAAATCACTGGCTGCTATTCATCAGCAACCATTCTGCCAAAGGGTGCATAGCAAATAATAAAGCAAGGGGGCAAAATGCCAGCAGGAGGAATATACAACTTCCCAGTGTCCGTCACAGCCTCACTGGTACAGGCTCCTATTGTCCATCAAAACGTTGGCGCTCTTGAGCACCAGCGGTGGAGCTTGCTCTGTCCTAAGCTCGGGTTCCCACATCGATCAGGATAATGGACCCCCAAGGGGATACTTTCCATATATCCTGTCCAATGTTCAAACAGTGCACAAATCTCACATCACCCTAAACTAACTCCGTTGGTACTATAGCAAAGCACACCTAACTTACACAGTCCATCCCGGACTTAATCTGACATCTCCTTTGGTGCACCGTTCCTCCGCGAGGGAGGAGATTATACCTAGTGACTCCAGGTACGGAGGGATCAGTGAAAAGGGGCTCCTGGGTAGCCTGTATTTCCGGAGGTACTGCTGCATTCAGCACTTCATCATTTTCCTCATTTGTTTTGGTCCAGGTCAGCCTGGCGTCACTAAAGGGGACAAACTGAGGTACCGTCTCACACTCAGAGTACCCTAGTCCATCCCTCACCCATTGATCATAGGGCAGGGATAGAGGTATCCTGCGACAGTGAGTCGCATGCACCCAGTACTTTCAGCCAGGGACCTTGACAGCTGTGCGTGTAGCCAGGAGGACCTGCTCCAGTCCCTTCCACCGCAGCTCCAAACTCTTCTTCCGCTGGAAGTTTCTGACGAGCACAAAATCTCCAGGCTGAATGTCATGTCCAGGCCCCTCTGGTGTAGCTGGTGTAGCTGGCAGGGCTTCCCGGACCTGTTGGTGAATAGAACTCAAATTTTCAGTTAACTGGCAAAGGTAGTCGATCAACAACGGATACTCAATATCGGAAAAATGCAGAGGGCGCGGGACGCCCCAGATATTTGCCGGGCGTCCGAACACGACCTCGTACGGTGACAATCCTGTCCTAGAATGTGCTGTTGTTCTTGTCGACAAAAGAGCTAATGGTAAAGCATCTGGCCACTGTAACCCTGTTGTCTCCTGAATCTTTGCCAATTTCAGTTTGAGAGTACCATTGTACTTCTCAACCAAACCTGCTGACTGTGGGTGGTTAGCAGCATGAAACTTCTGCTTTATGTGCAAACCATCACAAATTAACTGAATCACCTTGGCATTAAAATTACTTCCATTATCACTCCAAATCAAACGGGGCAAGCAGAAACGAGGAAAGAACTCCTTCAGGAGTACCTTTGCAGTCGTAACAGCTGTATTGTCTTTAGTGGGATAAGCCTCAACCCATTTACTGAATGCACAGACAACCACCAGAACATACCTCAAATTATTGCATCTGTCTAGTTCGATATAATCTATCTGGAGGACCTCAAAAGGAAATGTGGGTGGTGCAAAATTACCAGGTGGTGTAGGGGTACCTTTCCCAGGATTGTGCATCATGCACACCATGCAGTACTTCACTAAGTGTGCAGCTGTTTTTGAATATTAACATTCTGCCATACAGGGTCTAACAACTTGCAAATACCCTTAGCACTGATATTAGCTGGGTCATGAGCCAACTACAGGGAGAACATATGCATCTGGTAACATCCATCTTTGTTTCCCTGACTTATCAATCCTACATGCGACATCGTTCAACTGTGCTGTACTTTCTTGCCATGTTGCTAATTCCTCTATTGTGGCCTCACTTTGTATCTCTTTCACATTCTCAAGTGTATCCTCAAACATGGCAACTTCAGGCACCCACCTAGTGGGACCTGCTACAAACATTCTTTTCATGTTAGTCCGGGCTGTTTCCTTAGCTGTCTGCTCTGCAAAAGCATTTCCCCTACCTACATCATCAGTGACTTTCCGGTGTGCACTACAGTTTATTATGGCCAATTTCTTAGGGAGTGTCAGAGCAGACAACAGCCTCAATATAAGGTGCCCGTGCTGGATTTTGGTGCCATGTGAAGTAAGAAACCCTCTCTCAGCCCAGAGTCGCCCAAAGTTATTTGCGACTCCAAAGGCGTACTGGCTGTCAGTATAAATATTGACAACCAGTCCCTCACTCAATTCGCAAGCTCGTATTAAGGCAACAAGCTCAGCAGCTTGGGCCGATTGATAGGGAACTTGTGATGTCTCAACTACTGTACGCAGCGTAGTGATAGCATACGCAGCAGTTGTAGTGCCATCTGGTAATTTAAAACAAGAGCCATCAACATATATTTCCCCTTGTGGGTCAGATAAGGGAACATCAGTCAAGTCTACCCGTCCTTTCGTCTCTTCTTCCATCCGGAAGATACAGTCATGTTTATCAATCTCATCATTCTCAGAAGGGAGGGGCAGTAACATGGCTGGATTCAGAGTGGCACATCTTTTGATCGTGGTGTGTTCAGCAAACAATGTTAATTCATAGCCAGTCAGACGTGCTGTGAGATCAGTATCAAGTACGAGTCCAGCCGATTGTCTTATCGAGACAGCCACGGCCTCGACCGCTATTAGAGAGCTCGGGAGGGCTCGTGTGACAGGGTCATGAACGGCAGAGAAATAAGCACACGGCTGTTGCTTATCTCCATATTTTTGTGTTAAAACAGAAAGCGTGCAACCAGCCATCTCATGGACGAACAACACAAACGGTTTGTTATAGTCGGGGGTGCCAAGTACTGGAGCTGAACAAAGCGCAGTTTTCAATTGCTCAAAAGACTGCTGACATTCAGGCGTCCAAGGGAGGTGCTCATGCACGTCTTTAGTGGTTAGTGCAAGCAAGGGTTTGATTAGTAATGAGTAGTTAGGTATCCACTGCCGGCAGTAGGAAGTGATACCTATAAAAGCATGCACATCTTTCTGAGTTTGTAGAACGGGCATTTTAACAATAGTACTGATGCGCTCCAGGGTCAATCTCCTACCCTCCTTCGACAGTAGGTGACCTAAATAGCTGACCTCCTGTCGACAATATTGAAATTTCGAAAGAGACTCCTTATGTCCATGTTGGGCCAAATGCAACAACAATTTAACTGTACTGTCTTTGCAACCTTGTTCCGTATCAGAAGCGATGAGCAAGTCATCAACATACTGCACCAATACATTACCTGTAGGAAGCAAAAGGGAATCCAACTTGCTCGTTAAAGCTTGACTATAAATATTCAGACTCAGTATAGCCCTGAGGAGCTCGACAGAACCTAAAGCTTCTGCCAGCTAGTGTAAACTCGAACAAGTACCTGCTATCTGGATGAACAGGAATACTAGAGAATGCATTTTTCAAGTCAATGACAGAAAAGAATTTAGCGGTAGAAGGAATCATTGTCAAAAGAGTAGTGATGTCAGGGACCACTGGAAACTGAGGAACCACTATTTTATTAACTTCACGCAAATCAATCACAAAATGATAAACATCCTCATGGTCATCAAGAGAACCTGAGGGTGTCCGTTTAAGAATTGGAAGGATAGGGCTATTACAAACATTAGCAGTCGTCTCTTCAACCACTCCCTTCTTAATCAAATCCTGAATAATTTGCATTTGGGCTTGCTCTCCTGCCTATGGTATTTTATACTGAGGGATATGGGGTAAAATAGCACCATCCTTAACCTGTATTGAGACTGGAGGTATCTGCAGCAGTCCCACATCTGTATCACCTGTTGCCCACAAAGAGGGTGGCACATCAGCAAACTCAACAGGAAGAGGCGCATCTTTGGACAAACACTGCTTAGCACACACTACATCTGGACCCATAGTCATATAAACACCTCCTGGGGAACAATAAATAGTAGCATGCAATTTCTTCAGCAAATCCAGACCCATCAAATTTTCACCACAGTTGGATGTCAACAAGAATGGCGAATCCATAGTAATAGGACCAATGGTCAACGCAAGGGGCTTTGAAATGGGGCTTACAACCGGTACACCAGAAAAACCTACCGAAACATTATTGTGGCCAGACAGAGCTGCCCCAGGGACCACATTTTGAGAAACAGAACTTTTTTTCGCACGTGTCCACCAAAAATTCCTTAGTCGAACCTTGCAGTTCCGCTATTACATAAGGGTCACGCTGGTCTACAGGTATCGGATTTGGTCCCCCACTCTGTCCCTGGCTGTCCTAGCTGTAAGACATCCCTGTCACTTCCTCCACATCATAATCATCATGATAGTACTGTCCTTCACGAGGGTCATCAAAGTAATTATTATCAGAACGACCCTGTGAGGCCACAGCATTTTGAGCCCTATCTGCCCCACCAGCTCCGCGACCCTGACTCTGAGAACCTTGTCCTCTCGGGACCGCTACCTTCTACAAAAGCACAGCACTCTCGCTACACCAATGCCCCTCTTCTTTACAGTACACACACTGATTCGGACCCAAAGGCTTAGTTGTTGGCTGCCTACTAGTGCGTGGAAGCTGTCGGGCAGGACCACCACATCCTCTCCCATTCCCTCTAAAAGCCTGCTGCAACAACACCTTTGTCTTTAAATCCTTATGCCTCTTCTCTGTCCTTTCCTTTTCCTCATTATCCCTGTGTTCGTAATACTATACCATATTCAAACTAACAGAGGGGGAAGAGGTGGACCAAGTACTTTCAGAAGCCTGTAATCGAGTGGCAATTTCAGGAAGCAAATTAGAGACAAATCTATTAACAAACAACCGAACACCTCCCTCAATAGACAAATCCTGCCCACTGTAATCCAAAAATGTACCTTCAAATGGGGTGAAGCAATCAGACACACTGACATCTTTCTTTTGTCGACAAGCTGACAATTTATCCCAGTCTACCTTTCTCGGCAGAATAAGAGAATGCATATATGTAATAATGCGTCCTGGCAACGCTAAAAATTCCGCTCGAGGCTTATCACTGGGCTTTCTTTCCTGATCCCATGCCTTCAATCAATCATGCCTTAATTTGATCCCAACTACCACCCAACTCTGGAACATGATCTTGAGTATGGACCTGCCTCCAAATATCAACCGGAACCAGAAGGCCAAAAAACATTTCAATGTCAGCAAGAGTCATTACCATCGAAGAAGCAGCTTCAGTCAATTCTTTATAATAAGCAGTAGGATTTTTCCTGAGATCTGGCAAATGAGCCTTAAGGGATAAAACCTCATTTCTTTTCAACGGAGTATAAACCCATTGTTCTTGAAACCAGGCCACCACTGCCGCTCGAGTAACATTACCTCACCCATCTGTTAACTCTGGTATCTCTGGGTGATATATAGGATGAACCTCTCTCATTGGAAACTGTGACACCGACTTGGGACTCTTTTATATGCAGTCTTCCCCTATTAGTTATTATTGTGGTAACATTAGCAAGGACTTGTTCTGGCCCCAATTCACTAATATACACTCGATCTCTAATGTCATCTAAACTTTGGGGTGCTTCCGCTTCGAAGTACTGTTGCCAGAGACCAATCAAAGTAGCAGACGTGTTTGAGGGCATGCTGCTGTATAAAGGGCTCAAAATCTCTCATAGTCGCCCAGACATCCTCTACACTATAGATAGGATTACGGGCCCACTGTGCAGACTGATTGGCTATTACCTGTTTCTCTTCATCTCCTACATCAGATCGCACTAACGGTCCCATGCGCTCCTTAAATTTCGTCCAATCCCTATCCTCAAATTCACGAATCGGTGTCCCACTACTTACTAATGTCAGAGAATGAAAATCCACAGTGGGAGGGGCAACAGTAGTAACAGGCACTATCGTAGCTAAGGGTTGTGTTGCGGGGGTAAGAGCTGGCGAAAGGGACGCGGAGAAAATAGGTGTAGCAGGAATACTAACAGTCACAGGGGCCACAGACGGCAAAGAAACGGAAGAAAGAGGAGGAGGAGGAGCCGAAGCCACAGCCGTTGAAATAACAATGGTAGACACAGGGACAGAGACAGTGGAAGCAACTGTAACAGGCGGCTGTGAGGGCACCGGAACAGTGGGATATATTCTTTGCGGAGCATATGGAGGTGGGGGTCGGACATCCAACAATTCTTCCACAAAAGTATCATCTTCCTCCTGAGCCACATACGATTTATCAATATGCAATAGAAACCTTCTATCTTCACACTCAACACCCTTCTCCTGTTTTTCCCTGTCAAATGCTACAGCTTTCTGAGTCAATGTCTGCATTCTCCCCTTCCGGGCCTTTTTTTCTGCCTTCAATCGCCTCGGTCAAGCTACTTTCTACCATGTTCTGAGGGAATCAAACATAGACCGCCTACTTCGTTTCTTAAACAACTGTTCTTGTAAACACTCAATCTTTTGTTCATCAAACGTGCCCGTCAACGGCCACTGCAACTTGGCATTGTCCCTCGTATATTTGTGCCATAATGTACTAAACATAATAGGGCCAAGACCATGCTTCACATACATATCAAAATTGGGAGTGCCTTCTGGAAGCGCCGGCTGAGCTTCTTCCAATCGAGCATCTGCAGAACAACAGCGGCTTCACAAAGAAATCAATTTGCTAACACTAGGCATTTTCAAACATTCACTATTTTATGCCTGACAAAACAAGTGCAAATGCTTCTTATCCAAAGACTGTCCTTAGACCGCACCAAATACAAACCAAAAATGGTACAATATCCACAAAGAACCAAAACAAACTCACCTGATATATGCAGGTCAAAGCAAATCGATTCTCCACTGCCGACTCATCAGACCAATTGGTCAGATCCAAGGGTTTCGCCGTTCAGGACTCCAGTCGGGATGACCACTGGGCGAGACACCGTCTGACCAGACAGAAGGGGCAGCTGCGAGTACCAGAAACTCTTCGTGCAGGGATCCCTGATCCGTCCGTCTGACCCGACACTAGCCTCGACCTCCCCCCTGTCTGCAGAAGGGGATGAGTCACTCACCCGAAGGAGTCCCTGTTCGGGCGCTAACTGAAGGAAGTGACCCGATTCGGGTCACTCGGGTCACTAATGAACACCTCTCGGCCTTCCACTAAAATGAAGAGTCGGTCAGACAGTAGAAAATACAAACCTATATCTGTTTATTAAAGTACACTCAGAGCGGAGCCCAATCTGCCCAGTCGCTTAGGAGTGCTAAAGAGGGACTGACATCAGCAAGCATAACAATACATTAAATACACTTCAAAACCAATGAAGGCACACCCACCATGGAATTTTCCAGAGAGATGGACAGTGAATTACAAAGGAGTAAGATTCGATTCTGAGGCTTGGCACACACTATCTACTATTCAAGGTCTCTCTGCCTGTACACGCCACTAGACAAGTGGGAGAAGGCTTACATCTAAAGGAAAGGTATGTGCTAATAAGAACAGTGCATTCATTAGTGTGGCAGAACTCAGCTCAGAAGAAACATAACCTAGAGAAGGCTGTTTCTCGGAAATGGCAAAGAATTAGTTTTGATCATGATACAAAATGGCGCCTATACACAAAATGGCGCTGTGAATGCTAACTTACGTAAAACAATGAGAAAGCATAATTTTTATTCCAACACAAGGACCCCATCACACTTATAACCAAGCTCCAGGCCCTCAGGACTGAAGAGCCTGCCATAGGGGTGACTTATAGATTTAAAGTGGAGTGACCTCAGATGTATGGAAACGTATATATGTTGTGAGCGGTGCAAACATAAACTCACACAGGCTGCAATGGCATGCCTGTAGTCACAGCTTGAGTGGACTCCCATCGGTGGCCCAATACATGCTGCAGCCCATGGGAGACCCCAGGTGTACCTATGCCCTGTGTACCTTAGCACCATATACTAGGGACTTACAAGGGCACACCAGTAGGCAATTGTGGATGTACAAAAGTACTTACCATGGCCAACTTAGGGAGAAAGTACCGTCACTGGGGTCCTGATTAGCAGGATCCTAGTCAGACTATGGCAAAAACATACTGACACCATGCAAAATGTCGGGGTAACCATGCTAGAAGGATCCCACCTTCCTACAGTGCAGAAAATGTATAATCAATATAATAAAAAAGTGTTTCAAATAAAAAAGGGCTTCTAGACTACAGATAATACTAAGTAAGAGGTTAAAGTGATTGAGAATTAAAGGGAACTTAATGCCATTAATTTTATTTTTGATGGTAATTTGTGATTGCTTTTAAATAAAGCAATGTTTTTTAATTTTTTTTAAATGCAGCCCATTTTTCTTAAAGGAAAACTGGATGTGTTTCTAAAAGAAAAATGAAACGTTTTCTTTTCATTTTTAAAGAGTGACCAGTGGTCCCTGGGACCACTGCATGCTCTTTAAAAACATTGTTTTACAACCATTCACAAATGGCGAATGTGTTACCTCCTACTTGAACTAGGCAGTAAAATGCAAATGTTTTGCCATCGCATTTCAGTTGCAAAACATTCATGCATACTACTGCAAGTCGCTTTTAGGAAGGGGGCGCCCTTAACAAGCCCCTTCCTAATATTGAATTGCTAACCCATTTTGCGATTCGGTAATGTTACCGAATCGCAAAATAGGGTTTAATACGTTTAATACGCAAACGGCCCAATTCTGAGAATTGGCCCATTTGAGATCCTCAAAAAAGCTACATACATCTGGCATTTATTCCCCAAGAAAATTGTGGAAACAGATCTGCCCTTTTGTCATTTACGTTTGCAAGCCCAAGGTAAACAGAAGAAAGATACAAATTGTTTTTTCAAACATTTATTGAAACAATCGTATTCTTGTATAAAAAGAGCATGCTGCAATTATTAGCCAGAAGAAGCAAAGTATTGTAACCAGCATTACAAGAACTGTGAGGAAAAAAACAGGTCAACCACCATTACATTACTATGTGATTATATGAATATATTATTATACTCCTATCTAACACTACCTATACTTTCAAGAGCATAGTGGGAGTACCCACTGCCAAATCCCTTGGGATAGCCTAATGACCCCCATACCGGAGAGTGGTGTATCCGGAAGCCAGCCTGTGTAGAACAGGCTATTGTCCTTTGCAGGATAGAGATCAGAGTCAGCAGGACTGCATTTCAGCCATAATGCTTCCATTCCAGGACAATCCCAGCAAATGTGGCAGGGCCGGACTGGCCGTAGAGGGCACCAGGCGTTTACCTCGTTGGCCGGTTTTGGACTCCTGGGGGGCTGTTTTTGTTACTGTGGGCCAGTTTTGGAGCATAGCTGCAATATCGGACCCTGTAACAAAAGTGGCAGCAGTGAGATGGGAGTGGTGCTTCCAACTATAACAACTGGGGGCTGGCCGAGCTAATTGCCAGGGCCGGTTTTGTTTCCCAGTCCGGCCGTGCCTCTGCTGAATGTAACACAGAGGTCTTAGAGCTGTCTCCCACCAGACAACCAAATACAAGGGCATCGTGTTCCATGTGCCTAGCCTTGGAAAGAGTGTACAACTAACATGATAATAATGCTTACTAAGAAATAAACTGCATGCAGAATGGCTTCTCAGTGTATTATTGCGTAAGTGTAAAACATGTAAAAGCTAAAAAGTCACCATTAGAATAAGATGTCAAGCTAAAATGGAGAATTTGAGGCATATTAATGAGGGCCTCGAGTCATGTTTGCACTATGCAATGTGGTACATGCACGACGCAAAGCTCCAAGTCACATTTATGAAGCCACACAAAGCCACATTGCGTGGCTTTGAATGGTTTCATAAATATGAAGTGATGCAATGCAGCGTAAATCGCTGTGTTGCATTACTCTGCCCAAGGGAGGCATTCCATGGGCGCTGCTGTGCGTGTTTCCACACAAATCCCATGGTTTTTGATGCATTCCCAGATTTACCAAGCCTGGTAAACGTGGGAACGCTTCAAAAAGATATACCTCCCTAGGTGAGGAGAAAAGAGGAGAAATATCCCTATTTCTCCTTGTTTTTTCCTCTTTCTATGTGTGCTGCATTCTGGAGAGAGTATTTTTGTTCCAGTATTAGCTCCACCTCCAGGCACCACTCTTGTTGGTGCAGGGCACATCACGTTACATTGCAGTGAGTCAAATCAGCTAGGCTTGCCGTATAAGAGGAGAAGGTTTTGGGACAGAAAATGACAAGGAAGGTGTCACATGTCATTCTGGATGCACAGAGACAGGCTTCAGCAGTGAGACCAGTATGACCCAGCCAGTTCACCATCAGTCTGTATGCCTCTGGCCTGGGATCGCATTTATGCTTGGTGAGACTGTGGGTGTTATGGAAACGCTTCCAATGGAAAGGGGGCTTTCAGGGGCATTAGGACTCGTTCAAAGGATTTTGTGGATTGCGTTGCCATTATTGATCTTTGGCTACTGATAGAGACAGCTGCAGAGGCAACCACTCAGACTTTGGAGTATATGTTGAAGGGCAATGATGGGCATAATATAGTTCTACTAACAAAATATGGATGCACTACATCAACTTCACCCTTCAAGTTAATAAAAGTTACTAGACCTGAGGCTGTTGTTAACTTTGCAATAATTACATGAAAAATGTTCTTTTTGAAAACATGCCAATCATTGTGCTGCAAGACATCTGTAAGACCAGCACAGAAGCTGTTGGGATGGATGTAAGAAGGGGTCAACAGATAGGTGGCTTTGAGAATTCTATGACAAATGCTAATTAAAAATGCCTATTCTCTTCCACATTGATACACCTCTCCACCTAACTATGGGCCGGATGTATCACATATTTTTCCGGTCACAAACTGCCTGATTTGCAGAATCTGGCCGTTTGCAAATGAAAAATGAATTTTGGCATGTATCATTCCCAAATTGCGATTTGGTAACATGTTACTGAATCACAGTTTGGAATTGCGAGTACATGCTGATTCGATATTAGGAAGGGGCGTGTTTAGGACGTCCCTTCTTAGTACAAAACCACAGTGGTATGTAAGAATGTTTAGTGACTAAAATGCAGTCGCTAAACATTTACATTTTACCACCTACTTCAAGTAGGTGGTACCCCATTCGCAAACAGGAAGGGGTTCCCAAGGGACTCCTGCCCCGTTGTGGATGTTCGTAAAACGTTTTTTAAGAACAGATAGTGGTCCCACGGACCACTGTCTGCTCTTAAAAAATGAAAAGAAAACTTTAAATTTTTCTTTTGTAAATGCAACCCACTTTCCTTTAAGGAAAATGGGCTGCATTTGAAAAAAAAATATTCCTTTATTTAAAAGCAGTCACAGACATGGTGGTCTGCTGACTTAAGCAGGCCACCATCCCTGTGATTTTAGCTATTCCTTATGGGTTACAAATTGAGACCTACCTCATTAATATTCATTAGGTAGGTCGATTTGCGACCCACTAGGAATCGCTAAATGAAACTCTATGAGTTTCATACATTAGGAATAGCGATTACCTAATTGCGATTCACCGAAAATCGCAATTAGGTAATCGCTAGTCTTAATATTGAAATATCTGGCCCCTCTATGTTCACAACTCCAGATTGCAAGCCAATGTAAAGAAGGCGTCTTTCTGAGTGAAGAGAGACACTGAGCTTGAAAGGGGCAAGTTCCATTGCCTCAGATAAGGGAGATTGAACTGGTCATCGGAAAGTGAAGGAGGTCCTTTTAGGTGAGCCTGAAACATTTCAAGTGCAACAGGATATAGAGAAAACACTTAACCACTGAAAGGAGTATAATTTACGCAAGAGAAAACAAAGCTTTCTATTCAAAATGCTGCTTCTTTGTGTGTGGTAAAGTGATCAGTTTCAGTTATTTGACCAGCCTCCTCGAATTAATTGCTGCATTGACAACATTCTCTTGACTAGAGTTAGACTCCAGTGAAATTGAGGGGAAAACTCTAAGGGAGGCTCCCACAGGTTCCACAGGTTCCACAGGTTGGGGTGTTAGATCCTTCAGGTCACCCATTAATTGCCTCCCGCTACCTAGTTAAAATGTGTGCCATGTTTATTCAGCTCCAGATGACTTTCCTTCTAGATCCTTTGGCTATTCGTCCCATTGACATGAAAGCCCTTACTTTGAGGCTCCCTGCCTTCAGAGGAGGTGCACCCGGAAAAAGCAGTGAATGATGTTACTCGAGACCCAGTTATCCAAGACGAGCCAGATATAGCAAATTATTTGGTCCAGTGGGCCCAATGTGGCCTAGCGGTCCTGAACCAGGTATTCTTTAGATAGCCCATTCTAAAGCATCTTCCCTTGTCAATCTATGGACTTAGGGGCATATTTATGAAGCATTTTTCTGGTCGCAAACAGGTCAAATTGTAGAATTTGCCATTTTTGACAGGAAAAATCGTTTTTGGAATGTACAAAGCCCAAATTGCTATTCGGTAACTTGTTACCAAATCGCAATTTGGATTTTGTAATTCAGTATTTGGAAGGGGCATGTTTAGGGTGTCCCTTCCAAATATCGCATTGGTTAGTGCGAATGTTGTGTGACTGAAATGCGGTCGCAAAACAGTCGCACTTTACCACCACCTCAAAGTTGGTGGTAATGCATTTGCAAATTGGAACTGTATACATACACCCAGAGCACTACAAAAGTCTTTTGATGGTCGGGTGTTAGAGCAGGTCCGATATTACTGACGAAGATTTAATGATTCAGTATTGCTTGCGCTTGTATTTTTTTACATTGGATAACAGCCGACACGTGTTACATCTTATACGCCGATTTCAAGGCTGAATGAGGTAAAAAGGTAACTGGACAGTCAAAGGGGGACACGAGGGCCCAGTACAGTAAACAGGAACCTAAGCAATGGACAGGCATTGCCAGAACCTTAGAAGTATAATATTTAGAGGCTCAAGGTAAGTATCTAATTGGAACATGTAATACTGGATTACTGGATGATTTGCCCACTACTCAAATTAGAAGTAAAGGACCATGATATGCCCCATTTAGAGTAGAGTAAAGGCCCGGCTTCTGTGTCCCCGTGGGGCCACTTCCCTTTTGTGAATATTGGGAAAACATTTATTAAGAGCAGGCAGTGGTCCCACAGCAGTAGCCTGCTCTTTGCTCTTAAAAAAAATGAAAACAAAACGTTTCATTTTTTATTGTTGAAACGCATCCCGTAAAACGGGTTGCATTTCAACCAAAAAAAAACTTTATTCAAAGGCAATCACAGCCATGGTGGTTTGCTGACCTCAGCAGTCCACCATCCCTGTGATGGCAGGTGTTCCTAACGAGTCGCAAACTATGATCTACCTCATTAATATTATTGAGGTAGGTTGATTTGCGACCCACTGAGAATCGCAGGTATGAAACAAAGGACATGTTGGTCTGCTGTCCCCAACAGTCCCTGTGTTATTGCCCATTCCCAATGTTATTAAGACCAGCCTCATGAATATTGATGAGGTACGTCAATTGTGACCCCATTGGGAATCGCTAATGTATCTGAGACACATTAGTACATTTCATATTGTGAGTCTCAAATGGCGATTCCCCAAAAAACGTTATTAGAGATTTGCAAAATTAAATGGTCGTACATCTGGCCCAAAAAGTTTCATACATAAGGAATAGTGATTTCCAAATATCGATTCGGAAAAAACGCTATTTGGAAATCGCTATTCTGATTCTTTGTACATTTGGCCTTAAGTCTGCAGCCCTTTTGTGAAATCTCCAAAGATATCGTTTATCTGCTCTGAGATCAGTTGACACCAAGCCTGGGGGTACGCCCACAGAAGACACAAGGATAGCTGGACACAGAGGTCCATTTTCAATATTCTTTGGGAGGTTTAGGCAGTTCGCTAGCTCAGCAAATGGATACCCTTCTACTACTGATAATACACAGAAACTAACCTAGGTACTGGATCAAAGCATCTTTGTTTTAATATATTTTATTGATTGTCATATGAACTTCTTGGATATATTGCGGATACCCAAGCCATGGTGTTTTGATTAGTACATATTCTTGCTTCTAAATGTACTTAGCTTTTAAGGGCTGGTAATTTTAATGTTATTTTATCACTAAATTGCATGCATTAAATTGCTTCTTAGTACATGTGTTTACATAAGTATTTACATTCTGCTTTCAGGAATATTGCTTTCTCAACTGTAATTTCTTTTTATGGTTCGTTTTTGATTGGTTTACTTGTGCCCTATTTATTTATTTTATAAAAAAACTTCAATAAAGCAACTGTTTTCTTTGTCATAAAGTTACATGACTAAAATATTATGTTTGCACTCTGGGGTAAGCCTGAGGTCAATAGTGGGTATCACGTGAATACGATGAAATCATATTACAAGCATTGTAAACAATCTTGTTCATGTCTGGTTGATGAGATATTTACTTTGGAGATCACTACAACGTCCAGCACTTTGTGGGCCCATTGAAATCTGTAGAAGACAATGCTCTATTTAGCCAAGACTAAAACTTCTATATGAACAACATCAGGTGTTGTGCTTTTCTTCAACATCCCTACAGGATTACCGATCTTGGAGTATAAATGCAAGTTTGCAGGAAACAAAGCATGGCAAGCCAAGGAGAAAATTATCTGACCTTGGTCTGCCACTCAAATTTCAAAGCAATTCAGGATGTCCATACTGCTAGATGTTATCCATATGTTAATCAGAGCAACCATCCCATAAACGTTTCTTCCCCGAATGCTACGTTGCCTCTTTTCTCCCCGGATGCTACGTTGCTGTGCTGCCGACGTCTGCAACGCTGTTACGCTGCCTGCCTGGACTACTCCTTCTGCGCGGAAGTGGACACCGGCAAGATCGGGGCAGGATTGGAAGAAGCTGTGGGAAAACAAGCAGACACACCGGTGCTCTGATACATCTGTGTATGGCTGCGATCACAAGAGGAGGCGGAGAATCACGCCGAGTGATGTGCGTGGAGCGGGAACGCTGTCAGGAGCCTGTGACCTCCTACTGGAACATTAAACTGGTAGGAAGTGGTGTTATTGAGCGTGCGACTGTGCTGGCCCCTCACAGCCCCTCGTGGATGGGGTGGGGGATTCAGTGTGCAACAGGGCACTCCTTGGCACTGCAATAATTAAATATAGCATATAAGGGGATCTGGAACTGGAAGCAATTGATAAAAACAATAACAACAAGGAATAACTTGGTCTGATGGTTTTTGACGTTGATGCTGGTAGCATTCAGCAGTGCAGCGTAGCGGGTGAGCAGAGATCAGTACAAGGAGGACGTGTGGCAGTGAATGTTTCAGTATTAAATGGGAAGTGCCCCAGGTCACCTCAAGGAAAATTGGGCAGAAAGTACTCTGGAAGAGTTTTGCCTCAAAAACACAAGTAAAAGGGAACTTCCAGTGGACTCTCAAAACGAAGGATCTATAAATAAAATCTAAATAAAGAGATGCTACCCGGGAGAACGAAATCATGCAAAGGACTAACTAGCCACAAAAAGCCTGATGCTAATGAAGTGGGGGTAGAGGAAATGGAAGAGAACCAGAAAGAGAAGGGTAGAATTAATTGTCCCCTAGGAGAAGTTATCCCACAAAAAAGAGGCACAAATAGGAAAAAAACTTCCTCTAAATAAAACCCCTCAGCAAACCGAGTCAGGGGGATGAAAGGGGGGGCATCAGTCACAAAGCCGATTAAAGACTTTGTGGGAAAACATTTTAAAAGGAATCAACCGTTAACAGAATTATAGCTGGGCGGGGAAAAAAATCTAACATCCGCCAGTCTGGTATCCCTGGACTTGGACTCACCATACCTAACTCATCCTGATATAGCTGAGTTACTCTTGGACTCAAGACTATCCTCATCACCCCAACTCTTCCCCCTTATGGAGATAGAGAATCAGAAGGAGAGGGTGAGGGGAGGGGTGTACACTGTGATTCTCATAGTAAGGAGTTCAATAACCCTACAGATGAACAACTCGAGGAGGATGAAAGAACGGAATTGCCTCCCATTAAAGCAAACAACTCTTCGGACCAATCCATAGCCAACCTTGAGGTCACAGGAACTTCGAGTGCCTTAATGTTGGAAGTAATGTTGATCCTGCAAAAGACACTGCACGGCCTGCTGGAGGTATTGGTAATGAATAATGACATTTTAAAAACTCAAAAAGATCAGCTTTAAATTATGGTGGGGGAACTGAAACAAATTAAAGACCTCATGCCCTCTATAGGTAGGCCAGTTGGTGGGGCTAAACAATCTGGGGAAGATAAATCCGACCAGGAAGGGGAGAAGAATGTTACCCCCCCACCCGCGGGCTGAGGAGCAAATCGTATTTGTATCACGATATCCAATGCTCACAAGGAAACAGGGAGAAACAATGAGTTATAAGCATTATATACCTCGGACAAGGAGATGGAGGAAGGCTTAAAGAAGGGGCTAACTTTAAAAAAGCAGAAAAAAGGAGGTAGTTGTAGAAAAAGAGTATAAGAGTTCAATAAAGGCTGTTGTAAAAGCTCAGGGGAAAATACCCCTGCAGGAGGAACAGCTATTTGTAACCCAAAAAAGGTGGAGAGGAGGGAGTGAGAAGTGGGGGAACCTAAGGGTAGAAAAATAAATTCCAAGAAATATCCTATGAGTAAGGAAGAGGGTGATGAGGACTTGAGCGATGAGATGGGTGGGCAAAGAGGAATAGAAGCCCACAAAGATCAAATGGGGAGAGGGAAGGAAATGGAACCATCAGGTAGAAGGAGGGAGGATTCGTAGAGGGGCCCACTAGAAATTGAAAGTAGAATCAGACAGGATCTGTGGTTATTTTTTGAACCAATGTGTCATGGGAAATGCGGTAAAAAAGTGAGGAAATTAAATCCACCAAACCGGTCACAATTGTTGTTCTCTCTATCTAAATGTGAAAGTTTATGGAATATAGGCACAGAAGATCTCAGACAAGTGGGCTTTACTGTAAACAGACTGGGGAATGAAGTAACTAAAGTTTTGTTATACTCATGGTTGGGGAAGTCAGCACTTGTAAACGCAGAGTATGAGTTACATTGGGGAGAGGATGTGGTCTAACAGGTAGGGCAGTCAACCTCAAATCTGGGGAACCGGGTTTGTGTCTCGGCAATGACGCTCAACATCCTGTGATTCTGGCCAAATCACGTAATCTCCCTGTGCCTAACTAAAATGAATGTGTCCTTGTGTAACGCAACTGGTGCTCACGTAAAGCGCTCTGATTCCTTCAGGTCAAGTTTGCGCTATGAAAAACTCCGGAAAAAAGACATAAAGAAGGAATTAGATTAGTACAATGGACAGAAATGCTAGACTGTAATCACTAGGCTAGACCACTTCTTTTAAATCATGCAGGGTTGGGATCAAGACAGGTAAGGTTGATCGATCATTGTTGGGATGTTAAGGATGATCTTGAAATTGCCATAAGATGCCACAAAACAGATGGATGTAGGGAGGAATTTGCTGTGGCAAATAGATATAAGGCCCTTGCGTCCCCGGTAAAAAAGGAAAATGATTGGCTAAATATGATTGATTAGGAGGTAGGGTTGCTTCACAGCCTGGCTATATTATCCTGGAGTATTAATGGGTATAGTAGAATCATGAAATTGGAAAAGTTTTAAAGGAGTTATTAACAATAATAAGATGTGTGTCTGCAGGAAACCTGGCTGTGCGACAAAACCCCAATGATTGAAGGGTTTGTCTAACAGAATAAATCAGCGAAGAGGCAATTTGGATGACCATCTGGTGGGCAAATAACGTTGATATCCACAAACATTACTTGGAAGGCAGTCCCCCTGGAAGTAAAATGTAATTGGGCGATGGCCTGTAGAGTGCTACTGTTGGACCCCCACCCACGATATGAAGGTATTGTCATTGTAAACATTTATATACAGAAGGGTAAAGAGAAGGAATATAAGCCAGGATTGGAAAGGTTTAAAGAAGACATACTGGCCCTGACCGATCTCTTTTAGAGAAATGTACTCATTGTGTTGGGTGATTTTAATCATAAATTAGACCCCTGTAGGATTGACCCATGGTGCAAGGAGTTGCTGTCATCGTATAAGATAAATGATGCCATCTTTCCTAGGGTTGATTTGGCAGTGCAAGATATGGCTCTAGGAAAAATCCTGGGCTCAATGGGCTTAGTTTGCATAAATGGCAGAATGGAGACAGATCGAGCAGCTAATCGCACATTTAAGATAGGCCACTAATTATGCCCTATAGATTATATGTTTCTGCATGTCTGGAACTTTCCCTTAATCAAGGGCTTTGAGGTGGCAAGAGTGGAGGGAAGCGATCACTACTCATTAAAGATGGAAATACTAGGAGCAAACAAAAACAAAGAGATATAGTCCTCCCCATACAGATGGTCTATCAACTCACAACTCGCATATCAAAAAACTAGTTGCCGTTCAGCAGAGCCAAACACTAGGAAGTATTCCCAACATTAATGATATTTGATGGTTTGAAAATATTATTAGCCAACTAGTGGAATGCCTAAGTGTCAAAATGAAAAGAAACAGATCAGGTGACTGTAGGAAAAATAGAAACCGGAGCAAAGAGAAGACCTGGTTTGATGAAGAATGCATACATTAAAAGCAAGTATAAGAAAAGGGGAAAGTAGAGTCATTCATTCAAAAAATCTTTATTCGGTTTAAAAAACCATAAAAGATACAAATTAGTAACAGATCCGATGCTAAGAATGCCCACAATTACATTAGTCATCTTCATAGTCAGTCCTTGGACAGTTAATATAAATTTTCATTAGGTCTAAAACCATTAGCTCAAAAAAAGACAATTAAAATACAAATAAAAAAAGTATTCGATTTCCTGATCTATTCATTAAAAAGGAGGGTAAAATATATTCCAGGCTGGGAATAGAATACATTAGATGGTAGACAATCCTGCATGGGTTTAAGACAGAGTAAAGTGCAAATTCTGTAAAGTGCAAGTGCATCAAATTCCTAGTTGTTTCAGGATGGGCTCTGATGCAAAGGTAGTAACAGATAAGTACTAATAAAGTGCATGTAATGGCTGGAAGAACCTCAAGACAAAATACTTTGTTAAAATGTCATGCCATTTTTTGTTCTTACTAAATTCAGAGCAAATAAAAATCTACTGACACTAAAAACAACTTTCTGAGTGGTGTCAGATTTTAAGATTCTTATCGCATCAGCGCACAATCTAATTCCCAGGTTCCGACATATGGGCTTACTCCATTTGCGCCTTGGTATGACATATGCTGGGCAAAAGAACAGTATATGAGAATCATTTTCTGGTGTATTGAGTTGACATAAACGACAAAGATCATCATTAGACTCCCCATTGTTGGAACCCCATTTTGCTGTGTTAGAATACACTTGCAGAACACCATAACGGAACTTCATGTATAGAGATTTTGCAAGTTGGGGTTGGACTTCGTCCAGGTATGGTTCAAACAATGGATGGGGTTTTGATAGAAGAAATTGTTGTGTCAACCTACCAGTTACAGAACTATGGGAGCTACTGTTTCGGATATAAGCCCAAAATACAGTTTTCCGAGTTTTTTTGCAACAGGGTGTCATTAGGCCTGGTGTTTCCCAGAAGCGATTAAGCCCTAATTTACAGAACCATGCACGCACATGCTTGACCCACAAAAGGCTGGTGGATTGGTCAAACCCTAAAATCTCTTCTAGGCTTTCTTTATATTTGGAAAGCTCTGGATTGCTCCATAGCCGCACCCAGAATAGCAGTGGTCTTAAACTGGCTTGGTGGTCAATACGCTTTAAGTTCAAGTCAATAATGATGGGCATCACAGGTGTTCTTACCAGAAGACGCAAGAGCATCCTAATGAACTTATTTTCTTCCCCCGCAAACATATTCCTGCAGGTGACCCCCCAAAGTTCTGCACCATACACGGTAGCAACTTGCGCCCTGTATTTATATACTTCGAGTGCGGGAGATACTGCCTTGCTAATGCTATTCTGATGTTTTCTTAGTATGGGTGCGGAGTTTTGGGTCAAAATGGACCTACTTTTTTAGATGCGGGTACCAAGTCAATTTCTTGTCTAATGTGATACTTAGGTAATTGAAATTCGGCAAGTATTCTAGTCTCTGGTCTAGGATGGTAATGTTCTTCTTGAATGATTTATTCAGTTTGACTGCCATATATTTTGTTTTATTAGAATTGATTTCTAGGCCCTTTGTAGCACAATAATTACTAAATGAATCTAGTAGATTTTGGAGGCCCTTCGGGGTTTGTGATAATAAAATGGTATCATCCGCAAATAAAAGAGCCGGTACTGGCACCCCACCTAACTTCGGAGAATCATGCCTACATCCCAAAAGATATTTTGGGGCATCATTTACATATAATGAGAAGAGGGTGGGTGCCAGCACGTAGCCCTGTCTTACACCCCTCCTTATGGGGATTGCGTCAGTGAGTTCTCCCCTTTGTCCCCATCTGACCTTCGCGTAATTATCTTCATGTAATCTTTTTAATTGAACAAGAAGATCATCAGGGATGCCTTGCCTTTTTAAAGTACTCCAGAGCAGGTCTCTGGGATAAGGTCAAAGGCGGCCTTCAAATCAATGAATGCTATGTATAAATGGCCTTTCCCTAAAATGGTGTATTTGCAACCCATGCAGAGGAGTCTAAAAACCTGATTAATTGTGCTAGTTCTAGCTCTAAACCCAGCCTGGTATTGTGATAAAATATTATTTCCCTCTATCCACTCGTTGAGTTTTGATCAAATTTGCCTAGCATAGATCTTTTATAGGGTGTCGATAAGGCTTATGGGGCGGTAATTTGCAGGGTCTAGAAGATCCCCTTTTTAAAAATAGGAATAATTTCGGCACCTTTCCAGGACTCGGGTAAAGGGGCACCTGCCACCACGGCGTTACAGAGAAGATTAATGTACGGCCCTCAAACAGCTTTGTCATGTTTCAGCAGGTCACCCGGGATTTTATCAGGTCCTGGAGCTTTCCCAGGCTTGACCGCATCTATGGCTGCCAGTGTCTCCTCTAAACTAAAATATGGGGTAAGGTTTTGCCCCATTTTGGGCGATACAGGTGGAATTGGCGTGGTTACTTGTTGACTATTTGTTGTTTCAGTGGTAACCTCTGTATAGAGCTTTGTAAAGTGATTCACCCAAGTGCCTGGATCCAAATAAAGATCCAGGCTGCTTCTCCCCGTTTTGTTACCCTTGGCTACTAGTTTCCAAAAGCCCGCGTGGTCCTTAATTTTAGCTGTTAAAATCAGTTCGGACCAGATGCTGTCATCCCAGTCTCTCTTTGTTTGGGTAAGTAATCTTTTGTACCTTATCCTTTTTCCTCTTAGTGCCTCAATGTTGTTAGATTTTACTGCCTGTAGCAGCTCCATCTTTGATCTACGACACTTGCTGTTATACTACTGATTGGTTGAGGTAATGGTCTCTGAGTTCCCCACCTCGTTGTCTCTGGGGGCTTTGGTCACAATCAATTTTAATTTATCTGAAATGGTTTGGTGGATATGCACTATGGGAATCTCAGCAGTGGGCAGATCAACGTAATGATAAATAACTTCTGAGAAAGTGTTGTAGATTAGTGTCATGACCTCAAATTTGCCCACTATTGATGGCCATTTCAGGAATCTGCGATTGTTACTGACTATCGATTGAGTTGGAATTGGATCATTATCGTTGGTTCTCTTGTTTTTGGTTTCAAAGAGAGTGCCTGTTATTGTAATGCACAGCGGAAGTGATCAATGTCATCTCTGGTTTCAATTTCTAAAATCACAAATACTTGGGCAGTAGTTTGCAGATACCAATATGTAATCTATGTTACTCTTAGTGGGCCCCCTGTTGAAAGTTGGGGCACTCGGTCTATCGGACGGCAACCTGTCGTTGCATGGCCTTAGTCCATGCTCAGCTATTAATCGAGTAATTTGTGATACTGCAACTGTGCAAGGCACAGCAGGACCGGCCTCTAAGGAGGGTATATTATTTGCCATGTCCTCGTCTTCAAAAATATTGTACAATCCCAGCACTGGTTCAAATTTGCGATTAAAATCTCCACCTATGATTACCATTGCCCTTGGGTTGATTGTACTTAGAAACTTATCAATCTGCTCAATCACGGACGATTCTTTGCTAGCGGGACTTGTTCTATTATAAATATTTAGTATATATTTCCGTCTTGTCGTGAGTTAGTACCTCAACCCCAAGTATGTCTTTTGAGGGGAGGTCCAGCCTTGATGTTTCTGCATTTAAGGAGATTTGTTATCCAAGTTACGAGGCAACCCGATGGTCTACCTCTTATTGAAGGAGTGGCACTGGTACTGAATGTTTTATTCCTAAGTTTGTTTGGGGTTGCAAGTAACCAAGTTTCTCGCAGCAGACAGATTTCACTCAGGTCAATGTACTCCTGCCATTCTAAGTCTTTTAGTTTTTGTTTCAGACCAGCTATGTTCCATGATCTCAATCTCAATTCGGGTGACTGGATTAATTCTCTCCGTGAATGGAGGCTATCTTCATTTGAATCCATCCCATTCTATCCTTTGTCTATATGCCTGTTATTAAGGGGAGATGTTAATGGAATGGCTTTACAAATGATAGAAGGACCCTCACTTTGATTAAGTGGGGGTGGCAACTTTGACTGTCAATCAACTGCCTCCAGGTTATTATCGCGAGCATTGAAATTGGAAGATGGTCTATGGTTGGCAGAGTTAAAGTAACCCCCTTTCAACATATTACTCGGGTTTTGTAGTCTGCATCTCACCGGGCTACAATGGTGTGGTTCTGTTCTCAAATCAAGAGCAACTAGCCCGTCGGCTATGTCTTTTGTTCTTAATGTGATGAGTATGGTGTTGTAGGGGTAAATTCTTGCTGGATAAACGCTCAACCACCAGTAAATCTGAATGTATTACCGATAGACAGTTGCGTTTATGGTGGATCCAATGTATGACTTTATTTTTCAGCGACTCTTCGTCCTCCCTATAAGAGGAGAGAGTAAGCTTAGGGATATTGGTCATAAAGATTCTCCAGCCAATTTTCCTGTGTATAGGTCTAGTCTGCCTGCACTCCACCTGGCTAATAGATGGATCTCTAGGATGGGGTGCAGTATAATAATCCTGCACCCAAGATCTGCTATCTCTGCCCATGCTATGCCTGTTAGTGACTCCCTCTGTTCTCCTCCTCTCCTGTTAGTCCCATACTCAAGTCTAGCTCCTCCAGGATTGCAATTCATTCTATTTTCCCGTCCTTGACTTTCCTCGTTGGTCTTACGTGGTAGGCCTGATTTAGTACCTTCTATTTGTTTAGCAGCTCTTTGCTCCACCTGTTTCCCACCTACAATTCTTGGGTCATAGAATCTCTGTTTGCTTGTAACAAGAGATGGGGTGGCATTCTGGCCCTTCTCACAGTTTGTGCAGGGTTTGTCTGTTGTAGGTACCCTAACTGTACCCTTATGACAGGTTAGATGTCCTATTATTTCTTTGAGGTTAGCAACCTCTTTGGTTAGTGCACCTATTTTGCATACAAGATCGATTATCAATTGCGTATTTCCATTGGTTAATGGACTTTTCTCCTGTATTACAGTCCCTTTTGATAGATCGTATAATTCGCTAACTGGTCCGTGGGTAGAATCAGGGAATGGTGTTTGCGTATTTATCGCGATAGGCAGTGACGATAAATCTATAATCTCAATGTCTGTCCCTGGTGCTGTGGCTAAAGGGGCAAACCTATTTGAACACACAACTGGTGTCAAGGACTCTATGCCTTTCTCTGGTTGATTGAGCTCAAGTACTGTGTCATTTTTTGATTCCTGATGGAGATGTTGGTCACTCTGGTTGTTGGACACTTGTTTGGAGGGAAGATTATCTAATGTACAAGGCTGGTGCTCAATAGTAGCCTTGGTCTGGCCCTTTCTAGTGGTGGTCTCTTCTTGTAAGTTTGTTGGGCATTTAGTGTAAAAAGCAGTAATTTCTTTTTTCTTACTTATTGATTTACATTTGTTGTTTAACATTGATTCAACCTCTTCGATCAATTGATCTATTTCATCTATGGAACAGTTTTTGGCAGCGCTCTTCCTAATCTTAGAGGATTTGCCTTTGACTGGCCGCTCAGGGGCCTTTCACTTTCCCAATTATAACAAATTGATTGTGTAGTTTGGGCTAAAAAAAAGCGGCCCTATTCCAGTAATAGTCCCACCTTTGATCTTAGAATATTCTACTTTCCCTTATTAACAATTCTATACGAAATCAAACTTTTGCCAGATGGAAAGAAAACATTAGACAATAAATGTAAGAGTGCAAATGGAAGAAATAAGGCAAGAAAGAGGAGCGATTTCGTAAAGATGGCTTTAGTTACACCTGGTGTATATTAATTGACACCAATAAATCACCAATAAATCACAGTTTAAACCCCTGTCCATGCAAGCCACGGGACATGTCACTGCATGAGGCAAATGTCTAGGTATCAGTGTTTAAAGTTTGTCCAAGGGCCTCGCCTCACCTCTTTTCCAAGCAAGTGTCATTAACCAAATATATCCCCTGTGGCTTGGTTAAAGAGGGGGACAAAATACTTCCCTTCAATAATTTTAGAAGAAGAAATTAGGCGTCTTACCCAAGTCAATAAATGATCCTGACACCAGATGTAATGGGGGTGGCCCTGTCCTGCCTCTTCCTGTCAATGACGGGCAAGGACGGGACCGCCCTTGGCCCGGGCTTCGCCCGGGCGCAGCCCACGCATGGCCTGCGCCACGGGGGGTGAGGCAGCGCTTTGTGCACGATCCTGGTGCCTCCACCTCGTCGGCGGCAGTGGGAAAATGCAGCATTGCACCCTGGGACTCGTGGTCCTCACCAGGGTGTACAGCGATATGTGCAGAGGTTAGGGCAGTGCAGCCAGCGGCTGGAGCTGTTGCACCCTGGGACAGCGGTCCCACCAGAGTGTATGGCCAAGTGGAAGTGCCCCCGACACAACAAAGACAGCAGCAGCATCCTGTGCCGCGGGGGGTGAGGCAGCGCTTTGAGCGCGATCCTGGCCCCTTCCCCTCGTCGGCAGCAGCGGGAAAATGCAGCTTTGCACCCTGGGACTTGTGGTCCTCACCAGGGTGTACAGCGATATGTGCAGGGGTTAGGGCAGTGCGGCCAGTGGCTGGAGCTGTTGCACCCTGGGACAGCGGCCCCACCAGAGTGTATGGCCAAGTGGAAGTGCCCCGAACACATCGAAAACAGCAGCAGCCACGGGGGGTGAGGCAGTGCTTTGTACTCGATTCTGGCGCCTCCCCCTCGGCGGCGGCAGCGGGAAAATGCAGCATTGCACCCTGGGACTCGTGGTCCTCACCAAGGTGTACAGCAATATGTGCAGGGCTTAGGGCAGTGCGGCCAGCGGCTGGAGCTGTTGCACCCTGGGACAGCAGTCTCACCAGAGTGTATGGCCAAGGGGAAGTGCCCCCAACACAACGAAAACAGCAGCAGCGTCCCGCACCGCAGGGTGTGAGGCAGCGCTTTGTGCACAATCCTGGCACCTCCCCCTCGTCGGCGGCAGCCGGAAAATGCAGCGTTGCACCCTGGGACTCGTGGTCCTCACGAGGGTGTACAGCGATATGTGCAGGGGTTAGGGCAGTGCGGCCAGCGGCTAAAGCTGTTGCACCCTAGGACAGCTGTCCCACCAGAGTGTATAGCCAAGTGGAAGCGCCCCCAACACAAGGAAAACAGCAGCAGCATCAGACTCAGGAGAAAGTACAACGTAGAGATGCTCCACAACCTCCAGAAACTAAGGAAAAGATATAAAATGGTCATCAGAAATAAAAAAAAGAACATATAAAGAGAGTTGTTGGGTAAAACTATTGGCAGCAATAGAATTAAAATATGTAAAAGGATTTTGGAAGTTGGTTCAAGAAAGCTCTGGTAAAATACAGGGGTCTTTAAATTGCGTAGTAACAGAAGACGATTGGGTAAGGTACCTGAGGGAAATATATGGAAAATGGGTTGAAGCAGAGAGGTTGAGAATTACAATCTGGCCAGCTATTAAGAATCTCTTCACAACCAGTAATGTTAAAAAAATTATAGCCAATTTAACCCTGACTCGAGCCGCAGGCTCAGACAAACTCCCAGTAGTGATTATAAAGACCAGGCCGGATTGGTGGGCAGAATTCTTTAAAATAATGTTCCTTGGTATACTTAATTCAGGACATATACCAGAAAACAGGAGACAGGCAATTATAAGACCCATCCATAAACGGGGAGCTATAAAAGCCCCAAAGAACTACAGATTAATCAACCTACTGAATGTAGGAGAAAAGGTATTTGTTAAAATAATTTTGGGAAGACTCAAGGATTGGACAGAAGCAAATCAGATTGTGCCCCCGGAACAAGGGGGTTTTCAGTAGGGCCATTCTACAGCCAATCACTGTTTTGCTCTCTGTCCATTGCGCGGATGTCTATGCAGCAGAGGGGCAGTCTGTTCTGCTGCTTCGTAGACTTTTGTGCAGCATTTGACTTAGTGGACCGCAACAAACTGTCGGAGACGTTGATCAGATACAATATCCCCATAGGTCTCCTGATGATAATCCAAGAGCTACAAAGCCATAATTGGGCCCTGGCAATTCTGGATACAGAGGGGACCCTATTGCAGAAAATCCCAATCGGAAATGGGCTAAGACAGGGGTGCGTTTTGGCCCCCCCTACTTTTCTCCCTATTCATAGCAGATTTACTGTCAGTGTTGGGCGCTGCGAGGAGTGTTAACCCAAAGCTGGATGGAAAACATATTGCATGTTTACTTTATGCAGACAATCTCGTAATAATAGACCAAACAGAGATAGGACTGCAAAGAAAGCTGAATATGTTTAATGAACACTGTAGCCTTAAAAAACTTGTAGTGAACATAGAAAAAATTAAGGTATTAAGCTTTGGTAAAAAAAACAAAAAACAATGAGGTTTAGTTTGGTCCTGGGCTCCACGAAGTTGGAAAAGGTAAACAAATATAATTACCTAGGGATGTGGTTCTAGAAAAACTTAAAATGGCATATTCACCTGGATGCATTAAGAGTAAGGGCCCTTGCTTCTGTTAGTGGTCTGAAAAAATTTAACAAAGATTATGGAGAAATGTCTGAAGGACCGGTTCTAAAAGCTTACACAGCCATGATACCACCTCAGTTCCAATGTGGAGAAGAATTGTTATATTTAAGTGGTAAAAACAAGTGGGACGCTGAAGAAGGGAAATGCATGAAAAACCTATTATCATTACCCAGGTCTTCAAAGGTCCAGGCAGAAACATTGGAGACCGGAATGGTATCATGGGATATAATGGCATGTATTGCGCTATTAAGATTCTGGCAGTGCCTGGGCTGTGGGGAAGAGTACAAAATATCACAGTGGTGCAGAAATGAGATATTGCAGAGTGAGTTGAAGTGGGAAAAGGGGATGATGAAAACAAACCACAACTAAGACCTGTAGAGTTATGGGGGTCAAGCTGTGCCCACAGAATTTACAAGTTGAGGTAGATAAGAGGGAACTTAGGGCACTAGGGGGAGAAATTTCTCGAGATCTCGATCAACAATATCTCATGAGGAAAAAATCTGTACACTTCATGGCTAACTTATGGCAAAATGAACAACAGTTCCCATATATAGATGTACTCCCCAGTCATTGGATTAGAAGAGCAATACTAAGGTTAAGGATTGGTATTAACACCTGTTATGCTAACGACTGGGTAAAAAGAGCTATGATTGATTCCAAAGGGAAGTGCACCTGTAATCTGGGCGCCACCTGCGACATTTTGCACATTTTATTGGACTTCCGGAAGGTCTTGGATGTAAGCAAAATGTTTTTATGCCCAATTTTTATAAAGTATGATATTAGAAATCATTTGCAAGCAGTAGATCTTTTAATCGAAATGCATAATTTGGATATAGCATGTGCTATTGGGAAGTTTATCATAAAAGTTAAAAAAAAATCCTTAAAAGCGAATAGAATCGAAATCTTTCTCTTAGCTATTTATATGATGAATGGTACTTTATACAGAAAGGTGGCACAATTAATGAACTCTGTATGTATTTATTTTATGTTAGATTTTAGTAGATTTGTCTTATATGAGATTGTATCTGGAGATTTTATGTGTTTAAGAACTAATTGGTCGAAATAAACTTTTTGTTTGAACTGAACTGAATCATAAACATTTCTCTGGCTTGACTGTTTAAAAAAAAAAGGTGCATTTTAGCATGTATTGAAGCCCTGAAGGCAACATGCAGACATACGACTGACACCCTTATCTTAGCTCCTTTGTTGACTAGGGTCTTAAATGCTGCCGCGACATACAGGCCACCTAGCTCGTAGTCATAGTCCATCATTGTTCCTGTGTTTAAAAATGGTGACCGCGGCAACCTGAAATGCTATAGGCCCATCTCACTGATCGATTCAACGGTCAAGGTCTTGAGCCAGGTGATTTTTGAGAGGCTATCTAGATAGGATGAGGAGAACAGTATAATTTGGGAACTGCAGTGTGCATTTAGGCCCAGCCTCAGCACTGTGGACCAGACATTAAATCTTTATCTCCTAACCCAGAAATACACCATGGCTAAGAAAGGCACTCTGATCCTTAGCTTCATGGATCTTACCTTAGCATTTCATCAGGTAAACTGTGTGAAGCTATGGGCCCTGATGTCCTTAGGGGTTGACCCAGCCTTGGAGTCTTATTTGGAAAATGTGCTTAAGAATATGTCTGCATCAATCAGATTTGGTGTAGGCGGTTAGATTACACAACCTATCTCAATAACCTGTGGTGTCAGGCAGGGCTGCATCTTGGCACCGTTTCTGTTCATTATCTATATTAACCATCTTGAGGAGGCATTAATTGCACAGAAATGTGATGTCCATCGGTTATGTCAACGGGCAATACCAGTTCTACTCTATGCAGATGATGCCGTCCTTATGTAAAGGCTGGCAGGTGGGATGCAGCTCTTACTTGATACCTTCTCTGAATTCATGGCACACCTGGACCTTTCTATATATCATAGGAAATCCTACCTCATGGTTATTGGATGTAAACACCTCAAACAAAAAGCCTTCATCTGCGACAATTGCAAAATTGAGAGGGTACCTACCTCTAACTATTTAGCCATTCTGCTTGACAATAAGAATACATGGGGCCCCCTCATTAATTCTAAATGGGCTATGCTGGCCCATACGTGGAGAGCGACCAGAGATTTCGTGGCCTGGGTGGGTGGAAAACTGATCAGTCACCTCATTGAGGTATTTTGCGCTTAATGCTTGCTGGCAATCACTTATGGTAGCGATATCTGGGGGTACAAGGACTGTTTCTCGATCCAGGTCGAGGAAAATAGATTTGCAAGGCATCTTTTTGGGGGCCTCACAGTGTTTGCTGTACACGAGGAACTGGGCCTTAAATATATTGCAGATATTACTGCACTTAGGCCCCTATTATGATGGATTTCTGCATGGTATAAATCTGAATCATCTTTGAACCGATTGATTATTAGGCATTGTCTCTCCCTAGATAATGGAAAAGTTATACCATGACTAGGCTATGTTAAATTGAAATTTATCAGTATGGGTCACCCACATTTATTTTTTTTACCCCGGATAAGATCGTTAAAGCAGACTATGCATAGGTTAAATGCAGCTTTTTAACACATATTCAGACCTCCAGAGAAAGTTGCGAGCTGATAAAACCTGCTCCCCATGCCCTTTGCAAAGTAAAAACTGTTCCGTCCATTGAAGGCTATTTATCATGGGTGACCAATGTTTACCACTGGCACCTGCTAACAAGATTCAGGTTCAAACTCTTTGTTCACCTTATTAGATTCCATGAGGGCTGGTCTGCCCCAGGCATTCTGGGCTCCTGTACCTATGATAACTGGGCTGTACAAACAATGGAACACTTTGTCATGGTCTGTCCCCATTTTGCATAGTTGAGTAAGCGCTTTTTAATGTCACTTCTTAAAAAACTTAAATTCACACAACTTAGACCTGCCATGCTGCATCTTATGAAGCTTAAGAAAATGCACACTTGTGTGTGTCTGTTGCTAATTTTCTAAGCTATGTGATCAAATTGTGAGAGGTGTGGGGCTAGTTTTGGTCACGTTGATCACCAGGGTGGACCGGACTTGTGGGTGATCCGCATTATTGTCGCTGGCACAGACTGATTTGTGATACATTTTAACTGTTATTTAATGTACATAAGTTGTATCTGTTATATCAATTTTATAATTGTATCTTCTAACCAAATAAAGTTTATTATTATTATTATTAACACGTAGAGAGTCTCTGTACTAGCTTGTCGTACTTAATAAAGAACTGAAGTCCAGATTGATACTTTAGGTAAGGTGAAGGGACTGCCTTCTGCCGTAAAGCAGACAATGAAGTTAATAGACCCGCTGTATAACGGAAATTGGTTTTCCAGAAGAAGTAATGGTCAGTGTGAAGAATGAATGGCTACAAATACTCTGGGCCACCAAATAGTTGCTGTGTAGCACAGCATTTGGGAGAAGACTGTAAATCACACACCAAGTTTGTTGAACTCACATCAGAGCACAGGTAGACAATTATAGCAATAGCCTATCACCTTTCAGAGTTAGAAGAAGATTGTGGAAATATGACCAAATTAAAAGGACTGCATGTTGGTCAGTTCTCTTGAACTTTGACTACAAACAGTGGGATGAGTTCCAGACCATTATCACTAAGCCTCTACTCCACATCCCAGGTATGGTGAGTTGTGACAGGAAGAAAGACTAGGGCCCACTGACTGGGACAGATGAAGACTTTCTCCAACTTTTGATCACAAACAAGTTCAGTCATTGGGCTGCACTAAGTTAATCCTCTTTTACTATTCATTTTAAGTTTGCTCACTGGTGTGTGGGAAAGAGAGAGAGCACAAGAGAACAAGTCAGATAGTGTGTGCATGTGTGTGTGTGCGTGTGATGGGGTCATACCTTTAATGGCTTATGGACCTGCAGTACAGCATATATTACAAAGACTATACTGAAAGTGTGAGTGTGCATAGCCGAGGATATCTGTCCTACCTTGAAACCATCCTGTTATTTCTATGCCAAGTAGAAAAGAAGGAGTCCAGTAAGGTAAAAAGGTACATGATATATCAATGCTTGTAATATACATTGAAATCCATATATTCTATTGATACTTTCGTGATAATCACATGCTTATTTTTTCAAAGGTATTTTTTTGCTTTGTTCTACAGACTTTACACTTTCCTCCATGTTGAATGCCGGTAATGAAATGCAAGTCAGTGCTATTAAATGAATTGTATAAAGACTACTCAAGGACAAAGACATAATTGTGAATTTCTAAAACACTCATATAATCACAATCCATCATTTGCCATTCTCCCTCTGAAAATGGTATCAGATATATCTGGCACTTCCATGGTTACCACCCTGGCCTCTTCATCAAGGATCCCTATCACTCAACATTCGTCAAAGAAATAATATTTTTTTCTGAACAATTTTAGTGACATTTTCAAAATTGCATTCAACTTAGGCCCTGATTCTAATTTGAACGGAGCAGCATTTCCAGGTTGGGACACCACTAGGCTCAATTGTTTCCTACTAATTTTCCTGTACCCAGATTTCCCTGGTGGGGGACCACTGGAACTGATATTATGATGCTAATGGTCAGAAAATCTGAACAGTAAAACCAAATGAGTCTTGGCATGTGTTAGAAATCGGGTCTCTAGTTGGCAGAGCTATGCATCCTGTCAAAGTAGGGACCAGTCATGGTAAGCTAGATACACACTTGAAAGTAACCTGTACTCACCCTCTGGTAACTTGGCATAGAGCAGTCAGGCTTAACTAAAGAGGTAATGTGTAAAGTATTTGTGCAACAAAGTTACACAATGAAAACACCACAAAAAGACTCCACACAGGACCAGATGTGGGGAGCAGAGGACGCGATGTGTCATCGTCGATCCCTTGGATGTAGGCAATGTGTCTGTTCTGATCCATGCAGTCGACAAAGCTTCATCTGCGAACCTCTTTGCAATGCAGGCAATGTGTTATCATTGAGCAATACAGTCTGTCATAGTCAAGCCAAGCAGTCGTTGAAGAGATGTCCTCGAGCAACAAATGTGTTGGAGAGGATGTGTCGGTTCCGATCGGCGCAATGGAGACGATGCATCGATTTTGCTGGGTCAGCACAGAAAACTCACTTCCAAGGGCCCGGGACTGGGTTGGCACCACTTGGCATATTAGGGACACACGAGTGGCAGAGTCCAGGTGCTGTTGCAGGGTTACAGGAAGTCTTTGGTGTCCCTGAGAATTTAGAACAGGGGTCAAGCCAGTATGCCATTGTAGTCACTCTGGGTTCAAGTGAGGTGCGTCTAGTCCTTTTCTCAGCAGGGCAGAGGATAGCAGGCAGCAGGGCAGCACAGCAGAGCAGAAAAACAGTTCTTCTAGAGCAGCAGTCCAGCATAATGACAGTCCTTGTAGCAGCACAACAGTCCTTTCTTCTAGCAGAGTTCTTCACAGGTCCAGTAGTGTCTTGTTTGGAGGGGTCAGAGACCCCATACTTATAACCAGTTGTGCCTTTGAAGTGGGGATGACTTGAAAGAAGTGTCTGTGAAGTGCACATAGGTCCTTTTTCCCTAGGGGGTAATCAGCCCTTTGTGTGAGGACAGTTCACAACCTATTCAATTGCAAGTGTCAGCTGATCCCTCCCTTCCTGCCTAGGAAGGGCCATCAGAATGCAGATGAGTGCTCAGACACACGTAACCTTCCTGTGCTTGTGTCTGTTTAGGAGGAATGCACGATGTTAAGCTGTCAGCCACACCAGACATGTATTGAAGACAGGCTGCAGGTACACAGAGCAGTAAGAGAAGAGAAATGCCCACTTTCTAAGAGAATAATTGATGGATAGAATGCTGAACAATGTCAAACACTCGCCCCAGTACAGAAATATGGGCCTAAATCCATAATTGTTTTGCTCACCACACCACCCCAGTTTGGGTTCATCCATATGGAAATCAGCCTTGCAATTGCTCCGCATGGGAACAGTCCAGCATAAACTGCCAGGCCAGGTCATCAATGAAAGAGAAACAAGAATCCTAGGACCGGTTTCGGGGCATCACACCTCATCAGCCAGGCTAGCTTTAATCCAGTGGCATGGTGAGCACGGGACCCACGTCTGGGCATATCCGTCCATCTTAGGGTGACAAATGCAAAAAGAAATTGATGGACGGATTACTTAACAATGGATGCTTGGTTCCAGCAGTTTGGGCTTGATTGTTTCCATGGGGAGCAGGGCAAAGACTGTTTGCATATGGCTAGATACAAACTGGGGTGGTGTGGTCAGCAAAAAAACAATGGTTTTAGGCCTGGATCTCAGTTCTGGAGATGAGTGTTTGACATTGTTCAGCATTCCATCCATCAATTGTTCTTTTTGCATTTGTCACCCCAAGTGAGATGGGATGCCCAGACGTAGGTCCCGTGCTTGCCATGCCACTGGATTCAAGCTATTCTGGCTGATGAAGGGTAACACCCCGAAACCAGTCCTGGGATGCTTGTTTCCAGTCTGGGGAAGACATTGCCTGGCAGTTTGGGCTGGAATGTTCCCATGGGGAGCAGGATCAAGGCTGATTTGCATAGGGCTAGGTCATAACTAAGGTGGCCTGGTGAGCAAAAAAACTATGGATTTAGGCCCAGATCTCCAAACTGGGGATCAGTGTTTGACATTGTTCAGCATTCCGTCCATCAATTGTTCTTTTTGCATTTCCCCCCCCCCCCACCCCCCCAATTGGATCAGAGATGACCAGACGTGGGTCCGGTGCTTGCCATGGTACTGGATTAAAGCTATCCTGGCTGATGAGGGGTAGAACCCTGAAACCGGTCCTAGGATGCTTGTTTACCATCGGGGGAGGACCTGGCCTGGCAGTTCGGGTTGGGCTCCTCCCATGGGGAGCAGGGTCAAGACTGATTTGCATATGGCTAGGTCCAAACTGGTGTGGTGTGGTGAGAAAAAAACAATGGATTTAGTTCCAGATCTCTGTACTGTGGGTGAGTATTTGACATTATTCAGCATTCCGTCCATCAATTGTTCTTTTTGTACTTTGTAAAATTGGCATTTCAAAAACAGTAATGTTAAATTCAAGTTTTCTATTAAGAGGATTTATCATTACCATTCCAGTGATATAAAAAAATGACACAGCTATTCCTTTCTAATCAGGAACTACAGCTTAAAAGTGCATTAAGGAATTCCCATTGTTAACTTATGAGAGGAGTAGGCCTCATAGTAGTGAAAAACGAATTTGGGTGTTTGTCACTACCAGGACATGCAAAACCTAAAAGTACATGTCAACTTTGTACTTACAAAGCTCCCTGTCCTATGGGCTCCCTAGGGCCTACCATAGGGGTGACATATGTGTAATAAAAGGAAAGTTTAAGACTTGGCAAAGTATTTTAAATGCCAAGTTGAAGAGGCAGCAAAATGCACACACAGGCCCTGCAAGGGCAGGCCTGAGACAGTTTTGAAAGGCTACTTGTGTGGTGGCACAATTAGTGCTGCAGGTCCACTAGTAACATTTAATTTACAGGCCCTGACTGCATGGTATGCCACATTACAAGGGACTTATAAGTAAACGAAATATGCCAATTATGTATACACCAATGTTACCATGTTTAGTGGAGAAGCACATGTACTTTAGCACTGGTCAGCAGTGGTATAGTGCTCAGAGTCCTACGGCCAACAAAAAGAATTAGCAAAAGGAGGAGTTAAGCAGGCAAAATGTTTGAGGGAACCCACCCTAAAGAGGACGAGTCTAACAGCATGCAAGTACAGCCACGCCTTAGCCCGTGCTGTGACTTGACCCCCTCTTCATGGCCCAGGAAAGCACATAACGTTCACCCATCAGTAAAATTAGCTGAAGGATTCATCCTTTTCAAGGCATCTCCCCAGACCTAAAAGATTAAATAGTCTGAGGTTGCACTTCTGCTATTCACCCGTCATAACCTAGATGAAGTAGGCTTGTGCCCACAAAGGCTTACACTTCCAGCCAAGTAGCCTGGTCCATATTAGTGCCAAAATGCCATTCATTTGCTACCATAACGTGGGAGGCGCTTTAGTACAAGCTCACTGCAGAAGTATACAGTAATCCATCACTAATTGACTTGCATCACTAAGTCATTGAGACTCTAAGCACAGCATTGCCAAGAGGAACAGCCAAATATGAATGCTAGATTATCCAAGGTATACCTAGGAACAGTAATTTTGGAAAGGACTGCACTTTAAACAATGCAACTCTATCCACATTTGTCATGGGAAGGCACTGGAGGCTGTGAAATCCCATTTCAGGGATTCTGATACAAGGGCTCAGAGGCATCCCCCAGCTGGTAGGCTCATCCTTCATGATGAACACACCCAGGATAAGAAAACAGTTGGTATCAACCCTGAGCCACTAGTACCAGTCCACTACACCTCCTACACCCCACACTTGTAACAACATTGTCTTGGGCAATTTGACATTAAGACCAGAGAATCCTGCAAAGTGGTTAGACCTGTCAGCCTTAGGCTGGTATTCCCTCAAACTTTTTCCCCATTTACTTCAATTTTGTTTGCTGAAATTCGTTTTTGTTGGCCTTAGGACTCTGTGCAGTTTACCACTGCTAACCACTGCTAAAGTGCTTGTGCTCACTCCCCTTAACATGGTTAAATCAGTTTTCACCTGATTGGCATATTTAATTTACTTATAAGTCCCGTTTAGCTCGGTATAGCATATACCCCGGGCCTGTAAATAAAATGCTACTAGTGGACCTACAGCTCATATTGTGCCACCCACTTAAGTACTTAAGTCTCCCCTTAAAACATGTCCCAGGCCTGCTTCTGCAGACTTAATGCAGGTTTAAACTACCAATTCAACTTGACAATATAACCTCCTTGCTGAGACCTAAATCCCCTTTTATTACATATCAGTCACACCTGAGGTAAGCCCTAGGCATCCCATAGGGCAGGGTGCATTGTAATGAAAAGATTGGTATGTACTTCTTAGTTTTACATCTCCTGGTGGTGAAAAACTTCTAAATTCATTTTTCACTACTGCAAGGTCTACCTGTCCCATAAGATAAAAGTGGGACACCTTTTTACATTTAATAAGTGCTAACGTTTGATTGGGGACACATAAGCATTTCATATTTGGTATATATGAAATTGTAAATAGAAATCCGCTTCAATGCAAAAGATTTTAAGTTACATTTTTGAAAATGCCACTTTTAGAAAGTTGGCATTTTCCTGTAATTTTCCTTTAGGTGCCTGCAGCCTGTCTTGGTCACATGATCAGGTGCAACTGTCAGTTAGATTTTGTCAATTCCTCCAAAACTGCCACACAATAGATGAATTAGGTGTGCCTGAATGGGCCATCTGCTGTCAGGATGCGGGAGTGGGTTAGAGCTGGGTATAGCCTCACTTGACTTGCCACTGAATAGGGTGTGCTTTGCCGTTAGAAATGGGATCCCTGGTTGGCTGAGGTGTTCACCCAGGTGAGGCAGGAACCACCACTCTGGTCAGGGTAAGCCAAGTACACACTAAAGATTACTTGTGCTCATCCTCTGGTAGCTTGGCACACAGCAGTCAGGCTTATCTAAAGAGGCAATGTGTAAAGTATTTGTGCAACACACACAGTAACACAGTGTATGCACCACGAAAAGACTCCACACAGGTTCCAAAAAATTGATTATTATAAACAAAACATGACCTAAACTACAAAAATGCAATATATAGAAGTTGAGATAGTGAATTTTAAAGGAATGTATGCAGTAAAGTACTTAGAAGCCAGTTGCGCTAAAAAGGTTGCTTTTGGTCACTCTGGACAAGGGCAAAGTTAAAATTCGGGCCAACCGCGATGGAACACCGGCTGGCTACAGGACCCATGCAGGCCTCGGTGAACAAAGTACCTTTCCTGGTCACAAACAGCAAGATGCATAGATCTTCTCCACAGGGTTCCAAAGAAGGGATCCTGAAGTCAAGAGGCGTAGAGCAATGCACCGGATTCTGCCATGCAAGCATCGATCTCACAAAGCTGCATCGCCAGCAATACACTGTCCGATTCTTCAATCTCTGGAGGCAAAGTGCTGGTTACGATGCAATACACTGATTTTTCTCCCGCAACAGGGTCGATGTGACAGTTCTGCTACACGGAGACAGGAGATGCATCGAAATCTGTGTTCCAAGTATCTGGGCCACTTCCAGTGAGCCAGGCACAGGAGCAGGGGTAGAGACTTTGATATTCCTGAGTCTCAAGCAACACAAGGCAAGCCAACAAGCCCTTGGGGATCACTTGCAGTGAAGGCAGAGTACAGCTCCCCTTCAGTAGAGTCAGAGAGCAGCAGGGCAACAAACAGAAAAGCAGGCCTTCCAGATCAGCAGTCTATTTGAGTCCTTAAAGCAGCACAGCAGTTCTTCTGGCAAAGCTTCAGTCAAAGGTCCAGTAGTGTCTAATTTGATGAGGTCAGAGACTCAGTACTTATACCCAAAAGTGCATTTGATATGGGGGTGACTTCAAAGCAGCTCTCTGAAATGCACAAGGATCTCTTTCAATCCAGTCCTGTCTGCTAGGCTATCTGTGGGGGTAATCAGTCCTTTGTGTGGGGACAGGACACTGCCTATTTAAGTGAAGTGTTAGCCCCTCCCTTCCATCCTGCCCAGGCAAGGCCATCAGAATGCAGATGTATGTAGATGGGTACTCAGACACACCTATCCTTCCTGTGTTTGTGGCTGTATAGAGGGAATGCACAAAGTGTAGCTGCTACCCACCCCAGACGTGTATTGGAGACAGGCTCTCAGGCACACAGAGCAATAAGTGCATAAAAATGTCCACTTTCTAAAAGTGGCATTTCTAAAACAGTAATGCTAAATCCAACTTGACCAGTAAGAAGGTTTTATTATTACCATTCCAAACATATGTAACATGAAAAAGCTACTCCTTTCTGATCAGGAATTACAGCTTAAAAGTGTATTAAGGAATTCTCAAGACTAGCCTATGAGAGATATAGGCCTCACAGTAGTGAAAAACAAATTTGTGTTTGTCACTACAAGGACCTGTAAAACACGATGGTACATGTCCTACATTTTACTTACATAGCAACCTGCCCGTAGGTTTACTTAGGGCCTACCTTAAGGGTGAATTATATATAATAAAAGGTGTTTTTAAGGCATGAAAAGTAGGTTTAAATGCCAGGTCAAAGCGGTAGTAAACTGCACACACAGGCACTGCAGTGGCAGGCCTAAGACAGGTTTGAAAGGCTACTTCTGTGGGTGGCCAATCAGTGCTTAGGCCCACTAGTAGCATTTGAAGTACAGTCCATGGGTATATGGTATATCACTTTACAAGGGACTTACAGGTACAAAAAATATGCCAATCAGGTTTACACAAGTGTCATGAGGTTTAGGTGAGAAGCACATAGTCCTAAGTCCAACAAAAAGAATCACCAAAACAGGAGGTAAAAGGTAAATGTCTTAGGAAAGACCACCCTAATGATGACAGGTCTAACATCTACCTTCACACAAAGGGCATGTCACTGCTGCATTGTCTCTGCAGCTAGCTTGGAGCCAGGGCAGGGTGTCAGGAAATTCCAAGAACCTCAAAGAAAAACCTCCAGAAATGTCCACCACATCAAAGAAGGCACCAGGTATAAAAATAGGGCTTGTAGACCCACCCTCAGTACACTTTCTAGACCTGCAGAAGGATTCTCGGAGGACTGTCTGATGCTGTTGCTAGCTGTGTACTCCACAAAACTGCTTTGCTGCATCTATAGAAGGATTACTTTGCTGCCTGGAGCCTGCCCTGAACCCCCGGAGTCCTTCCCTGCTGTTTGAGCCCTGCTTCTTCACCTGATCCCAGGACTAACAGCGTGACTCCAAGGGCTAGTTTGCTGGCCTCCTGCTCAGAGCCACAGGGACATAACAGGCTCCCACCATCTTGGACGTGCACTTGGACCCAGCCTGACTGAGTGCTAACCCTCCCCCCCCACCCAAAGCGGTGCCTCTCCACTCCTGGACCTTTGGTTGTTGTGCTAAAAGAGCCCAGATAGCCAAAATCCAAATCTTGGTACTGAGAAATGTTTTGGTTAAAAACTGGTCTGAGAACCAAGGGAAGACCGGGACCAGCCTGCTTGTCGATCGCCCTAGCTGCATCGCCGGTCGGCCTGACTTTGCAGCTGCTCTCGCTACTTTTGTCTCCCCGGCAGCATGTCCTTTTCAGCTGTCCTTCACCAAAGGGGTATCTGGCCTCCTGGAACTCTCGTCGGCTACATCCTCTTGCCTCATCCAATGGGAGGTTTTCGACTTACAGAAAAGTGACTAAGTCCAAACGCACCTGCAGCCTTGCCTATCTGAACTTTACATTCTCAGGACATATTTCTTGAAAATTCTTCTAAGTTCGAAGGTAAGCAGCGACTGGGCCTCATCCACTCGTATCCAACCTGTGCTCCATTTCGGTCGACCATATTTTTCAACTTTGACCCGGTCTCCCGCAACTGGATTTCTGCGGTTATATACAAAAAAAGAAGGGGAGGAACCCTTATAACCATCTAGAGCCTGGGCTACACCACAGACCATATAACAAAAAAGAAAAGCTCTAGCAGGATGAATGAACTGAATTAAGCAAACCACTTTTTATTTGTGGAATTTGGTGGAATAACTCGCCTACTGTAATTTTATCATGTTCTAAAACAACTACATTTTTAATCAATCTACAACACTTATGAAGGTATTGCTGTGCAAAATCAAGGAAAATTACAAAATGACATTATTTTTCAAAATGTTCTACTTGATAGAATCATATTTCTAATATTCAAACAATGATTCACAATACATACATTCATATTACAAGATCAAATCAACCAACAAAAGTTAGTAACAAAGATTGAAGACAAAGTTGTAGAAAAAGGCTGGAGAAAAAAAATTGACCAACTAACAATTCAAGATAGACCAGTCAGCATATTTAAAAAATTAACTGGATAAAATAAAAAGTTCTATGGTCTACAGCAAGTGAATTCTATCTTTTCTTTGTGGTGAACAGTGTTAGTGCTAGGTAGTGAAAGTTGACGCCTTTCAGCCTCTCAGTCTGGTCTACCTTGAATTGTTAGTTGGTTCCTATAGAGGGTTTATTAAATTTTGGCCTAAAGAAGAGAGAGCTTACTATCCATCGTTTGTGGATACCCATTTCACCTATTTATTAGATTAATTTGTTTCTCCAGCCTTTTTTCTGCACCTTTGTCTTCAATCTTTGTTACCAACTTTTGTTTTGTTGATTTGATCTTGTAATATGAATGTTTGTGTGACTCATTGTTTGAATATTCGAAATATGATTCTATCAAGTAAAACATTTTGAAAAATAATGTCATTTTGTCATTTTCCTTGATTTTGCACAGCAATACCTTCATAATTGTCGTAGATTAATTCCAAATGTAGTTGTTTTTTAACATGATAAAATTACAGTAGGTGAGTTATTCCACCAGAGACCACAAATAAAAAGTGGTTTGCTTGTTTAATTTAGTTCAATAGTCCTACAAGAGCTTTTCTTTTTTGTTATATAGATGTCTGCGGTTGGCGCTTTGATCTTTTAGGCGCTAGTTTTCACATAACCTTTAAAAATTCATAACTCCAGTTCTACTGATTGGATCTTTGTTGTTTTGGTGTCAAATAATTTATTAAATTTTATTCTGTTTTTCTAAATTGGTGTGAGATTTTTCTTGTGTTGTCAGTTTATTGTTGTTTGTGTGTTGTATAAATACTTTACACATTGCCTCTAAGTTAAGCATGACTGTTTTTTGTGCCAAGCTACCAAGGGTTAAGCACAGGATGATTTAGTGACTTTTGTGGTTCACCCTGACAAGGATTCTGGCTGTTGCGAGAATAGGGGTCACCCCCCTTCAACCAACAACCCAGTTTCTCACAACTGTTGTCTAGAGTGTAAACTTCTGCCATCAATCTTAAATAAAACTTTTGATATACTTAGACTCAACATCACACTGAGAACAAGATTTGACTCACACTATGCTCTCCAAAACTGTGCCTCCGAGCCCCTTTATCATTAAGTGATTTTGCACTTATCTAGGAAAATTAGAAATCCATGACAGTTGGGTAGGTCTAGAGAAAAGAAAGGTGTGTAATATGTCAAAAGAATTGAAATCATTTGTTATTTTAGAGGTCTTCTTTTATACACATCTTTGCTATATCCATTTTGGAACAGCAATCGCTAGCCGATCAGTGCAGCCATATTCAGTGTTGATGCCTAAAGCTCTTATTGATGCAGAAAAAGTGATTCTTGGGTAGTGAGAAGGTTGTTTTGCCTGAGTTACAGCTTCTGCTTGTACTTCTGTCACTCATATGTCTTTTACTCTGAGCTCTCATATTATTACTTTTACCTTTAAACCTAGGGGCATATTTAACAAATAATTATGCAGCGCAGTGCAGCAAGTCACCTTGCTGCGCTACATGATAGGGAAAGGGTGCACAAAAACAATGCCCTGAGGCATGTTCCTCTTCCTATGTGGTGCAGAATGCAGCACACATAGAAAGAGAAAGTATCGAGGAGAAATAAAGGTATTTCTCATTGTTAAGCCTCCCCTGGGAGGCATAGCAGTTTGATGCATTCCCAGGTCTTCCAGTGAAGGTAAATCTGCAAATGTACCAAAATCCATGGGTGGTTGCATGGGAACACCCATGCCCCACCCATGGAACGCCTCTCTGGGGCAGAGTAATGCAATGCAGCGTTTTGGGCTGCGATGCGTTAGTCTAGATTTTTCAAGCCACACAAGGCTACACAAGGGGGCCTTGAGTGGCTTGATAAATCAAACTTAAAGTTGCATCACTCTTGCGCCCCAATGTGGTGCAAGGGCGACGCAACTCTTTCAAAAACATGCCCCTAGTCTCCCCTCAAAGCTCATGTCCCCAGAGGCTGAATACCTTGAACCTGTCAGGATTGGAATTTCTCTTATCAATGCTGGTGTGCTGGGATGGTTCCCAACTTTGGTTCTTGAAGTTTCTGGTCTGTCCAAGGTAAGGGCAACACTTTCCAGTAGCCACGGTGTTGCCGAATGTGTAACGCCAGAGCAGACTGGGCCTTCCAGAAGGAGTGCCAAATAGGAAAAACCCTGAAGGGAAAAACCTAAAACCTTTTACTGCAGGTGGAGACTCCAGGAAAGGAAAGGAGGCGAGTGGAGATGGACAGGGAAGAGGCCAGAAGATACCTGCAAGGAGGAATAAGACCAGAAGTCAGGAAACTCCAGGCAAGAGCAGAAGGCTCCAAAGGATTCCAACCAGGAACAGGAAGTGCTAACAGGAAACAAAGCTACACCAGATGGGAGCAATATGCAACAACAGGAGCAAGGACACACCAGCAGGAGCAGGGAGTGTTGCAATGCAAGGAAATGAAATATTCAGCCCCTTATTTACACATAGTCAGGAAGTGATGCAACAGGATGTAAGCAGTCGCCATCTTGGATAGGGAAAGAAGTGGTGAAAAAGATAAGAAAGGTCACCATCTTAAAAAATGAAACAGAAACTTTACATTTTTCTTTTTGAAACACATCCTGTTTTCCTTTAAGGAAAACCGGCTACATTTAAAAAAAAAAATGCTTTATTTAAAAGCAAACAAAGACATGGTGTTCTGCTGCCCCCAGCAGGCCACCATCCCTGGGTTATTGCCCATTCGCAATAGGTCGCAAATTGCGACGTGCCTCATGAATATTGATGAGGCAGGTCATTTGCGACCCCATTGGGAATCGCTAATGTGTCTGAGACACATTAGTACATTTCATTTTGTGACTCACACATTGCGAGTCGTTAAAAATCTCAATTTGCGAGCCGCAAAATGTAATGGTCGTACATCTCTCCCTATATAAGAGATAGGTCAATTGTGACCCACCGGGAATTGCAAATGAAACTCAAAAGAGTTTTATACATTTGAAATAACAATTTCCTAATTGCGATTCACAGGAAATCACAATGTGAAACTTGCTTTTTCAACGTTTTTGTACACGTGGCCTTTGATCTTTAAATGCCTGAGGTGGGCTCCAAAGCAAAACACAACAAATGAGGTGAACTTTCATAACTACACACCAGACGGCAAAACGGGCCTCAGGCACTTTCTGAATACTTGACAGGAGGCCTCTAGAATTGGGCACAACTTTCCAAAAGTGGCCTCCAATTTTCGCAACAATATTCTAGAGGAGGCTACCAGAAATGGTACAATAATCCAGTGGTGGACCCCAGACATTGATAGAAATTGTCAAATGTGACCTTTAGAAAGGGATACAATGCTCCAACCCAGGGGAGTGCAACAGAAGTGGACATAATAAAACACCAGTTTTTGACATTCAAAACTAAGCCCAATGCTCCCAATTAGTTTTTCCCTGTCTGTGACCCTGTCATACTGTTAATCCACTTTAAGGTAATGGTATAAAAGGATTTCATAATGCTTTAGGGGAAAATGAAGATTCTATTACTGTTGCTACTTATGGTGGAACAGTTCTCTATATGTGAGAGAAGCTTGTATTTCTGCAGCTGGTGCTGTCCCTGTTTGGGGGAGGGAGAAAGAGGAAGAGAGGAAGAGAGCGAGTGGTTTGCAAGCACTGCTGTCATCTTTGCTGTCAGTGTTCTGATTATGTGAGAGAAGCTTGCATTGTTGCTGTTGGCGTCCTGCTCCTGTGTGTGCTTACCCTAATGCTGTCCTTGCTATCACTGTTCTGGGAGTGCTAGTGAATCCGGCAGCGCTGCTGCTGAGTTTGCTGACACAATTTCGATTGAAAAAAGCAAACTTGAACTACTGTTTTCTGTGTCTAGTGTGAGATGGAACTATGTACCGCTTTTGCCCATGAGCTACTTGTCATGTGATGCTCTTGATGTTGGAGCCAGTTAAAAACATTTCGCTGTACAAAAATACATCTTTTGGATTTGCTATTGCTTGTTTTTTCTCTTAGTCCTTTGACCCGTGTTCACTAAATAACGGATGACAATATTGTGTGCCGATAGCAGGGGAGAACAACAGGGGTGACGGCAGTGGGCAAAATTAACTGCCAGCTGGACAGACAGACGTAGTAAACTAGATTAGCTGCAAGGGTATCCAGCGAACAGCATCTCATTAAAAACACTGTTATGAACTGAATTAATCCCAGCAGAAGGCTTTTCCGTTGCTCTGAATGATGGAGCAGTCTCATTAGCATGGACGCAGGGTAGCACGAGCAGAGTCGGCGGCTCCCAATAGGCATCCTTGAGAGAGGCTGGACCACACACGCACGTCTGTCCCTCCTGGACGACACTTCTGGCAGCTACAGAGCTGCGCCCGAGAGGCTTGATAAAGTGAGCCATTTAAAGGAAGGAATATTTTAGTCTTCACATCAGGACAACGGTGACTTTGATAACATGGCGCGGATGCAGTTCACATAAGTATTGCTGTCTGCGTGGTGTTTTATGTTCAATTTAGTTAACATTTTAACCACTTGACCCCTGTTTGCTATCTCACTTAGTAAAGAGCTTTTTTGATATTTTCACTTAGCAGAGAGCTTTTTTGATAATTTCGAGCGTGCCTATTCTCAGTTTAATACTTAATTTCTTTTTTTTTATATCAAATATTAGACTTGACATCTTTGGTGTGGTATTCCCCCAACCTTTTTGCCTTCACCCCTTCTCACCCCTTCTATTTTCTGAATTCGTTTTTCTTGGCTTTAGGCAACAGCGCCCCATGCAGGCAAGATCGGTGGGGCGGTAGGGGGGGCGGGGTGTGGGTGGGGGGAATTCGACAGACGACCACGAGGGAAAATTAAATAAATAATTAATTTTCCCTTGTCGTCGTCTGTCGAAATCCCCAGCCCCCCCCCTCCCCCCACCCAGCCAAACCGCTCTTTTCTGCATGGGCCGCAGCTGGCTTTAGGACAGTTTGCCAATGCTAAAGTGCTTGTGCCTCCTCTTTAAAAACATGGTATAATTGTCCTACACCTAACTAGCACATTAAATTTACCTGTGAGTCCCAAATAAATGGTACTACATGTACCAAGTGTCTGCAAAATAAATACTACTAGTGGGCCTCCAGCGCTCATTGTGCCACCCACTAAATAAGCCACTTAAAACATGTCTAAGGCCTGCCACTGCAGCCTGTAGTGCAGTTGTAAACTGTCATTACAATCTGGCAAAATAAACATTTTGCCAGGCCTGAACTTTCCTTTTAATACATATAAGTCCCCCCTTAAGGTTGGACCTAAAGGTTCATAGCGCAGAGTGCATTGTATTTAAAAAGTAGGAAATGTGAGTAAGTTTTACATGTCCTAATAGTGAAAAACTCCAAGAGACGTTTGTTGCTACTGTAAGGCTTCTCTCTCTCACTGGATAATATTGGATTACCTTGTACATTTAATAAGTGATAACTTTGGATTGGGAGCAAATAGAGATGTGGCGTTTACACTCAAAGGAACTGTAATTGAAAACTCTCTTCAATGGTGAAGATGGAGATTAAGTCACAATTCTGAAAATGCCACTTTTAGCAAGTTATCAGTTTTCTTCACCTAACAACTTTTGACTTCCGCCAGTTTCCTGGGTTACATGACTGTTAATGGCTCTGCTGTTGAGGTTTGAGTATTCCTTCCAGAGAGTGACACAAAGGGGGCTTAGGTGTGGACAGGATGGGCCATCCTAGCAGGATGACTGAGGAGCTGCACCCAGCTTCACTTGAACTCCAAAGGACTCTGCCTCACATACACTCAAAGGAATCTGACACAAGGCCTGCCCTGTCTTTTGGCACTTCAGACTTCTTTGAGCCCAGACAGCGGAAGGTAAGAACGTTCCAGAACCAGATTTGGGGGTAGTGTAGGCAATCCCCCACTTCATAGGCTGGCACCAGGCCTAAATATTTGACCTCCCACTCTTCAATATACTCCTGGACCTGTGGACACTACAGAAGAAGGACTGCCCTGCCACCAGAAGACTGCCATGCTGCTACAAGAGGGCTGCCCTGCTGATTGAGGACTGCTTTGCTCTCTGTAAAGGAAGATGCTTGCTTTAGAGGGAACTCAGTACTGTTCGGGGAAATTTATGTTTTTCTAAATATGGAATCAACAAAAGGTGCTCTGTGCTAAGATTACCCTCATCCCAGTTTACAAGAACATATTTTTTTCCCCTCAGTTTTGCATTTTCCTAAGGGGTAATCAATACTAACATTTTTTTAGTTCATACCTACTTGATGTTTGTAATGGAAAAGGTGTGTGAAACCCATGGGTAAACCCAGAAAGCTATAGATTTCTGACAAAAGTCTGAGGTCAGAAAGGGGTAATATGTGTAGATTGTGCATGATTTTCCCAAAGAAAGCAATAATTAAAATAAAAAAATCAATGACTGTAAGAAAACAGAAATAAATGACAATATTTTCATCCGCAATGTTTTGTTCCGATATCCAAAGTGACATACCATTATGTTCATCAGTCTCTTTTGGTCAGAGGGATATATGATGTTTGTTGGTTGTCCAAAAGCAAGCAATAACTAGAGCCAACCACCAAGCTGCAGCTTATAAATACATTTCAATGCATACCAAACATGCATCATTTTAGGAGGTTAAATCTAATGAATAAAAATGGGTATGAAGGAATGCCATGCATTTTGTAAATGTTCCCTGGAATCTAAGTTTATTTGTATGTTTATGCAACTCAAGCTCAGTTCCTGAGACAACATAATTATCTTCTCCTCTATAGCCAATTTCTTTCTCCATGGTTGGCATTTTCTCCTCTACGGCCTGTTTCTATTGCTCTGCCTCTGGCTTTCATTTGGCAAGTTGTAACTTTATTTTCCTCTCCTCTCTCCTGGTCTTCTGAGGACAGGCCTTTAGAGGACACTCTGCTTCCCACCATGAGGGGGGCATCTCTCCTTGCAGGCTTGTTGCCCCCTGTCCCACAGGCAGTTCCAGATTCTCCACTGAATCCTGATCCAGCTCCTCATCCTCCTCTATTTCCTCATCATCATCCTCATCCTCTGGGGTTTCATGTGCTGCATCCCTAGATTTCAACCAGGCACTCAGCATCTTTTGCAGCTCTTGGTGAAGACTTTAGTAGAAACCTTAAACCCTTTGTAGAAATCTTTGAGTTGTTGCACTGTGTATTTTTCCAACTTGGCCAATTCAAAATCCATGATTGCAGGTGCAGTTATGGGAACACCAATCAGAGACTTGATTTAGAAAAAAGCAAAAATGCCAATCAGGGGGAATGGAAGAATTAAAAATGCCAATTTTAAGAGAGGAGGAAATAAATTATCAAATGGGGATCGGAGACAATTGATTCTTATTGGTTCAAATGTAGAAAGTAGTGTACACCAAATTAATGTAAGGTACTGCACAAACACAAGTCTTGTCCTCACCGCTGATCAACAGTGTTAGAAATTGGGTCTCTAGTTGGGAGAGGTTTGCACCCTACCCAATTAGGGACCACAATCCTAGTCAGAATAAGTCAGATACACAACCTAAATTAACCTGTGCTCACCCTCTGCTAGCTTGGCATAGAGCAGTCAGGCTTAATTTAAGAGGCAAAGTGTCAAGTGTTTGTGTAACACTTTAATTATAGTAACACAGTGAAAACATCACAAAAAGACTCCACACCAGTTTAGAAGAATAGAGTTTATCTGCGAAAATAAAATCTAAATGACAAACAACCAATAAGCAGAACTTGAAATATACATTTTTAAAGAATAAACGTCAACATAGTGCATAAAAGCCAATAGCACTTAGGGATTACTTGAGATCGTGTTGGACTGGGAAATATCCAAAGTTCAGGCCAACCGCGATGGAGGACATGTTGGCTACAGGACCCATGTAGGGTCCACTTAAAAAGTATCTTGGATTTAGCAAGTGTCTGCGTTGAAGACTCAGTGCATTGGTTCCGAATCACGCAGTCGTGTGGATGCATCATCATTGAGCCTCGCACTTGGGTCGAGCGTTGGCGTTGAACTGCTTATGATGCAGGCACTGCGTCATCGCCGAACCTCACTGTCAGGTCCCGCGTCATCATCATGTCATGCAGGGATGTCCTCAAATCGGCGCGGCGTCACCGTCGAAGGGCACTGCATCTTTTTCGATCGCCGCAAAGTCATCACTGCGTCAATTTTTTTAGAAAACCGGCTGCAGAACCCACCTTTAAGGCCCAGGTCTGGTTTGACACATCTTAACAGGGCAGCACTCACAGTTGGCAGAGTCCATCAGATGAAGCAGAGTTAAAGGAAGTCTTTGATGGCCCTGAGACTTCAAAACAGGAGGCAAGCCAGCAAGCCCTTGAAGAAACCTGTGTTCATAGGATGCAGAGAGCAGGTCCAGTCCTTCTCCCTTCCAGGTAAGAAGCAGCAGGCCAACACAGCAAAGCAGGTAGCAAAGTGGCGGTCCCTCCTACAGCACAGCAACTCCTCTTCCTGGCAGAATGTTCTTAGTTCCAGCAATGTTTTGAAATCCTGGTGTCAGAGGTACAGTACTTATACCCAATTTGGCCTTTGAAGTAAGGAGACTTCAAAGAGATGCTTTGAAGTGCATAAGGGTCTGGTTTCCTGCCCTGGCCCCAGACTCCTTACTATGGGGGGGGGTTATGCAACCCTTTGTGTGGGGACTGGCAAAGCCCTATTTAGGTTTAAGTGTCAGCTCCTCCATCTCATCCTGCCTCAGGACGACCCTTTAACATGCAGATGGCTGCTCAGTCACACCTACTCTGCCTTTGTGTGCGAGTGTCTAGAGGGAATGCAGGAAGGTAGCTGTCATCCGCCCTAGACGTGTATTCTAGGGACATGCAGAAGGCACCAAATTGTTTTAGTAAGAAAATGCCAACTTTCTGAAAGTATTATGAAAGGAGAACCTGGCTACCACTTTTAAATGCTGCTATTCAATTGAACAGACTGAGGGCCAATATCTGAATTCCTTGGTCCTGGTTTTTTATTTTACCATTTCTCTTAACTTTTTGGTTGACATTTTCACAATTTATAAAGTCTGAAATGAACAATACACTGTTCAGTGCAAACAAAAAATACATAAACAATAACACTCACTTTTGGTGCATTCTTGTGTTAGACAAGAAAAGTGCTGACACGTTTCAAATCCCAGTTGCAGTCACGGGATTATCTTCAGGGCACTGACACGGTGAAATCTAATATGTGACAAAAGTGACGAAAAAATAATTAATTGATTTAAACCTTTCTGCATATCACCTGACTGTTTCTTTTTTACAAAAACAGCAGCTCGTTATATAATACCTGATTGATGTTGTTTCTGTCGTGGTTTGTGAGTTAATCTTTAATTTAAGCAAGTCGTTTCCGAAAGGAAGAAGGGGAAGCTGTAATAGTCAAGAAAAAACACCATCAGTCGGGTGTTTGTTATTGAATACGAACACATTTGTAAGACTTGTGAGGGCTCTTACTTTATACTGCTACTTTGTTTCCATTCTACATTCGGAGCATGGCGTGCCTCTCATCGCGCTGGAGATTTTCACTCTAAAAGTGGAAAGCGTATGGGCATTACTCTTTTGACTCCTACTGTGTGAATTTCTCTGAAGCTTGACGGGAACTTAGTCACGACTTACTTCTTAGCCTCTAAAAGAGTTCTTTGCTCCGCCAGTCTTCCTTCTTTCTGGATTGTCGAGTTGCCTTTCAGACTCGGGATCACTGTTTATTCTGTCATTTCCGGTTTTCAGCTTTCTGACCGGAAAGGCTCGACTTGATGATTTCTGGGAAATGCAGTGCTGACTTTTGCCTGTTCAGTTAACAGTGGCATATGGACCTTCGTATTGAATGCAGAAGTTTAACAAGTGGGCAGTTGCGCATAAACGTTTTTTATCTTCAAGATCGCTGATGTTTTAAATCAGATTTCTCAATGAATAACTATGCATTAGTTGTCATTCTGGATAATTCGGACATTTCATTCAACCCTCTCTGGGTACTGTTAAATTTTAAAATCAAATATGCTTCTTTTTTAATCAGTGCTGCTTCGACATCACCTCCACGGGGAGTTTGTTTGATTGCTGCTAGTACTGTCCATACGAAGTCCTTTTCAGCATGCTTCTCTTCAACAAAATGGGACACCATTGGGGCTGTTAAAACCTGCTTCTTAATTCTTTCTGAAAGTGGCCTTTTCAGAACTGTGGTTTAATACCCAACTTCACCATAAGTTGTGTTTTAAATTGTGAGTCCAGAGACACCAAATTTGATTTTCCTATCTTGTCCCAATAGGAAACTACACTTATAGAATGTTATAAGGCAGCCCCTATGGTAACCTATGGGAGAAATAGGGCTTGCAGTAGTGAAAAACTAATTTAAGAGTATTTCAATACCAGGAAATGTAAAACTTGATAGTACATATCCTACCTTTTAAATACACTGCACCCTGCCACTAAAGCTGACCAGGGCCTTTCTTACGGATGACTTACGTGTAATAAAAAGGAAGGCTTGGGCCTGTCAAGTAGGTTAACATGCCAGGTCGAAATGGCAGTTTAAACTGCATACGCAGGCTTGGCTGTGGCAGTCCTGAGCTATATTGATTCTGCTACTTAAGTGGGTGGCACAATCAGTGCTGCAGGCCCAATAGTAGGATTTAAGTTACAAGCCCTGGGCATCTGTAGTGCACTTTACTAGGGACTTAAAAGTAAATTAAATATGGCAATTGTGTATAAGCCAATGCTACCATTTTTAGAGTTCAGAGTACATGCACTTTAGCATTGGTTAGCAGTGGTAAAGTGGCCAGAATCCTAAAGCCCGCAAAAATAAAGTCAGCAAAACAGGAGGTCAGAAGGCAAAAAGTCAAGTGAAACCACGCCAAGATTGTCAGGTCTAACACTTTTCATTAGTGTGCCTTCTGTCTTCCCCCAGGAAAGAGAAATGGGAACTAAATCCCTCAATCTGCTAACCAAGGGGATGGGGTAGAAAGACTGTATGAATTATAGGGCTACAAATAATGGCCCAAAACCAGGATTGGCTGGCCCCCACCCTATTAATTTTCTTTAAATAAATATCAGTCCCTTGTGATTATTGTGCTTTGTGATCCCCTCTTTTCCCCAGGAGGAGAGAATGGGTGTAAATCCTCTGTTCTGCATTCCCGTAGGGGCAGAGAGACTGTTGAGCATTTAAGAGATGTGTATATGGCCTAATGTCATCACAGGCTGACTCCTATCCCATTGTTTAAAAACAAATCAATCCCTTGGGAGACAGATTGGAGGCAATACCTGCTAACCAAGGGGGGAGGGACATAAAGACTGCGTAAACTTGAGGTCTGGGAAAAATGGCTCCAACCCAGGATGAGCAGACCCCACCCCATTCATTTTCTTAAAAAAACAACAACCTCTGGTGGCTAGGGGACTTTATGACCGCCCCCTCCACTCCACATCCAAGAAGGAAAATTGGGGGTAAATGCCTCAAACCGCACCGCTGTGGAGGCAGAAAGACTGGTGGGCCTTTATGGGTGGGGTTGGAGACAATGCCAGGGCAGCTGCCCCCGCTTAATAAAATGTATTTCCTGGAGTGTAGAGTGCTTTCTGTTCCCCATAGGGACAAATGACTGTCGAGCCTCTGGGGGTAGGGGTACGGCCCGATGCCCCATTACATTTGCACTGCTTTAAACTGCCACATCTGACTTATTTGCATCCAGTTCTAGAGGCCACATGCATCCAATTGTTCTTATTGCCACATTATTTTCTTTTTTCTCTTCAGTCATATAAGCCACTTTTGCATGCTGTAATGAGGTAAATACTGCCAGCCTTGTCAAGAGTATGGAAATAAATTTTGGATACCCTAGCTGGCATGTAATGTCTAGATCTGCGTTTCTGTATCTGGCTGTGGAGGCCCATCTGGAGAATTATTTCTAATTATGGAGGCAACTTTTGCAAGGTTAGGCCAGTGGCTGAAGGCCTAAACAGGATTGTTGTTTTCAGTTCTAAGTGTGATGCACTGAACAATGGATCACCTCCCAGATCAAAGGTGTGCTTATAAACACAAACCTTGAATTTTCCATAGTGAAAAGTAGGCCAGACTGGCCATTCTGCCCTTCTGGGATTTTCACTGTTGGCTGATTCTATTGGGTGATTTCAGAGCAGGATTTGCTGCCATGACCCAACCATGCTCCCATGGCCTATTCTAGTTGTGCCCTTCTGCAGTGCAGGGCTGGTTTTAACATTTGTGCCAGGGCTGATTTTGTTGCTGTTCCAGACCTTATGAGAAGAGTATTTCCCCTATTGTATTCTAACAAACAAATTAATTAAGAGACCTGCGCTACATGCAAAACATGGCTTCTTGCTTTGTACCTCTAGGAAACCGGAGATTTAAAAACACCACATAATTGTGCCATACTATATCCAAATTATGTAACTAAAACATAAAGGAAGTTACCTCAAAACCCTGGGTACCATCCTATACAAAAAGGTGGACTCAACAACAGGTTCCATATAAACTACTTCAAGTTCAGTAAAGTTCAGCAAAGTTACAATTGTCTTTAAAGTTAAATGTGTTTGACTACAAGCCCTGTCCTGTCATGTGAACCAGGCCAACACAGATACCAAGTATTCATTTTACTAACCTTACCTATTAACATAATTATCACCATGAAGAAACTGGCATCAGACCCTGAAGTCTTGCACATTTTATGGGCCTTCGAACCATCTTTGTGCAAATCAACAACCACATTCGAAGATCACTTCATTGAAGTAGAATGCAGAAGATTAATACCTCCCATCATCTAGCACTTTGAAAAGGCCATGTGGTAATAGATGTGGTGCTATATATCCAGCCCCCACTTCAATACGTAAGTAATTAATTTGCCCAGTTCTGGGTGCCTCATATGAAGTATGTGGCAATCTCTTGAATATTTCTGAGACCACCTCTCATGTATTGTGCCCTCTGGGTACCACTTCTAGAGCATTGCTTCAAAACTCTAGGGTCATCTGTGGCATGCTGTGTCCTATTAGGTCCCCACATGTAGAGTATTGTGACAGGTAGCGCATTGTGTTCAGTTGGGAGTTCACCTCTGACACTGTTTTAACTTTAAGTGGCCACCTCTTAAACCTTCAAACTGTCTTCCTGCATAGGAAATATTGTTTAAATAACAATCAATATGTAATGCATTTGTGAACGTGCAACCTATTCATATGTGGGGTTATAGCAACTCTCAAGTTGATTTTCAATGGCAAATGGTAGCAGTCCGGGAAACAGCCATTATAACGCGGACATAACCACGTGCGGCCGTTACCACAAAGCCATTACCACGCATATGCCTTTAGCATGCATGCCTTTACCACAAATATGCTTTTACCACACATGCCTAGACAAAAAATGTAATTCTAAAGGAATAAATGATAAAGGCATAGGAATGGTAAAGGCTTAAGAATGGTAAAGGCATGTGCATGGCATCGAACAGCGTTCTACACACCTCTGCCTCTCGGTACCTCTGCTTAATGCACGTTCAGCATGATTTTAGGCGTTGTCCTTCCATGTTCTACACACCTCTGTCCCTCCCTCAGTACCTCTGCTTCATGCACATTTAGCATGATTTTAGGCGAAGTCCTTCTGCGTTCTACACACCTCTGCCCCTCGGTGCCCCTGCGTCACTCACGTTGAGCATGATTTTAGGCGTAGTACTTCCTCTACTTTCATAGCAAGATGAGCTCATGGGAAATAGTGAAGGAAAAGAGGCAGCCTTATTGAAACGTAACACATACTAACACATCAGTTTGATAATATATTAATATAGGACTATACGAATATTCGACTGAAGAATTCGAATAGTTTATTAAATTCTAATATAACACAATATACCAGTACAGCGTGTGATTTGCTTAGGTAATGGATTTAATTTATAATAGGAACACGCATATGCATTTTTAAATAGTGAGTAACCATGACAGGTTCCCATTATTTGTATGTTTGTACTACCTCGTGGGAGTTAATCCATTTCATGATGACTGATGCGCATCATGTGCTTTCCCTTCTTCACTCTGCAAACATGCCAGTGCGCCCTAACTGCTCGCATGCCATTACCAAGCATATGTGTTTACAACGCATGCCAAATTTTGACCACGGATATGCCTTTACCAACTTTGGGGCCGATTCCGATTCGGGCAGGAAATCTCTCCGACCGAGCCGGACCCGGAGATATATCCGACCGAATCGGACCCGTGCAGCCCGACCGAACGAGTACGATGCGCACGTATGCCATCGGACTCGAGTCGGTCGGACTCCCATTGAAGTCAATGGGAGCCTGTCGTACAACGCGTACGCGGGCTCCCATTGACTCAATGGGTGCGATGCGGACAAGGGCGCCCCCTACAGCGTGTACGCGGCGAAGCAATTCGCACCGTACACGCACAGGTAGGGGGGACCCATGGGTCCCCCCCTGTGCGCAGCTACGCATACAGGAGGGTCCGACACGGACCCCCAAAGTACGGCTCCGACAGCTCTTTCGAGCCGGAGTGCGCGGCTCGGTCGGACTGCTCGCGGCGCGCATCGTACTTACCCGGCCGGGGAACGTCTCCATTGCGCGGTGCGAGTCGTGTCCGTGCGAGTCGGTCGGTGCGGTTAGACCCGGGATCGAGTCGGTCGGAGCGGTCGGGACACCCGGACGAGTCGGTCGGCGAATACGCATCGTACTCGCTCGCCCGGACGCGCGTACGAATCGGTCGGGAAATAGGGCTCCGAATCGGATCCGGTTAAGCCGAATCCGATTCGGAGCCCTACCGGCCGAGATCGGAATCGGCCCCTATGCCTTTACAACTAAATTTTCGTGGTAAAGGCATGCGTGGCTGAGGTGGTACTGGCAGGAATGTTGAACCTAGCAGGCACCCTAGAAGAAGTCCATAGGTGTCTGAACCCTAATAAGGGTATGACAAAGGCTATTACAGACACCTTCGCTTGGCTCAATGGAATTGATGAGTCCTTAGCTGACATGATGCAGAGGGAAGAACAACAGCCCTCTACATCTGACACCAGTCAAGTTGTCACAAGGCTGGGCCACCGTAATAGATGGAGGGTGGGTGGCTCCCTCCTGCAAGAGTTTGATGTTAAACACTTCCTCAATTTTATCTCAGGCAAAAACATTGAAATCTGATATTAAGCATTTGGTATACAGTTGTGACAACACCATGATTACCTTAATATATTTACATTTATGTACACTCATTCACCCAGGACTGCATTCATCAGTGCACATATAACATATGTAAATGGATTTCAGGAGTGTGTGTATGCATGCAGCTGTACCCATCTATACAAGAACTTTGTCAGGCATAAAACAGGGCCCCTTGCACCATGATGCAAGGGTGCCTGCATTGGTGCTAGCCAGTCTAACTTATTCCACCAGTAGCTGAGCAGTGTAATGCACAGTATGCTGCAAACACTGTGCATTTTTGCATGTGATCTTGCAGACAGTGGTGCAACTTGACTTTTTACATTGCACTGTATGAGTGCATCACAGACATGACACACAGGGGAGATACAGGCCATGAGTCTGACATTTCAATGCCAATCCATGTGTAGACTAGTGCTTTTGTCCAGAGGGCCACACACTGTGCCAATAACACTGTATCCATGCAATGAGGCCTACTGGGACTCCGTAGGTTTAACATCAATGACACTTGCAAATTGAGCTCCAAAAATTCACATTGCACTGTGATATGAAGCCTGACATACAGTTTAAACTTGCAAAGCCATATGACCAGAACCCTGCCATGTGGACACCTACACACAGAATGTGCAACAGTCAGGCATTTTGGTAATGATTTGTACAACAACATGGATCAATATAGTAGCAGGCCTACATCATTGCAGCCTCCAGGGCATCAGTGTAACTGTTAATCTGTCACTCCATTTCACATCGGTATGACATGGACTACTCTGAGAGAGGCTCAGGCACCCCTGATGCTGGGTTATGACAGCCATACCGGAGGTTAATTTAACTAAAATATGATTCAACCACACTAATGAAAATGTACAAACACCCTTACAGAAACGCTTGTTGAGATGTCTTTTTTCCACTTTCATGGCTCAATATCATGATGTGTATACACTTTGACATGCCACTACCATTTTCCCAGAATCTATCATTGGACAAATGGCTAAAATGTGACGGTTACCCTGCTGACACTGTCCTCCGTGTTTAAACAATTTGGCTTTTGAATTGACACACAGGGACAGGTATATGTCACCAAACATTTTAAGTGTTGATCTGCAGGAATCTTCACCCACACCTATAGTCACTCACAATGGAATTATGTAGCAGGAGAGGTTAAATGTATGCAGAATGTATGAGCACTGTATGCAAAATGATGAAATATATGTGGCATATTGACACACAAGGTGTAATGATCTGATTTCATTATACCTTCATGTTAGCATTTGGTAACTGTCTGGGTTATATTTTGCAACTTATCAGCACTTGTTTTATACTCAAAAATGGATATGGACAACAGAAACATGCCCAGGCAAGCTTAGTGACAGTCCTTCCACTTCGCTGCTACATCTGTTGAAACATGCTTTCTGACGTTTGTGCCCTTTGTGGTACAACCAGATTTCATTGTGTTGTGCATTTGCATATTAGGCACCAGATGATGGATCATGTGCCAAATGAATCAAGACTATAGATATGCAAACATCACCACCGATGGGAAAATGCATGTACCCTTTTGGTCTGCTTACATTCCCCTACATTCACAATAGCATGGCTCCTTGTAAATTCTAAATGATTCTGTGGCCAAGTTCTGTTGTGTTGGCACATGGACATAATTTGATAGTAGTTGATTAATACCTCCCCGTATACATCACAATGTTACAACTCTTATGGATCATAAGCAGACATCACAGAGCTACAACTATATACTCATTACACTTACTGGTTGCATTGGGGTCCTGGACGTTGTTGACTTCTCCACGGGTAAATGGGACATGTCCACCTACAAAACAAAGATTTGAACATTGCACTGTAAATAGTGCAGCTACACATGGGCCAAATTGCATAATAAATACTAGACACCCCAGTGTATTAAAAAAATTCAACACTCTTGACACACATATGTATACATTGTATGAATATGGGATGCAGCTAGTCAGCTTGCAGGGCTGAACTGCCTGGTTGTTAAAGTTCAGAGGAATATAACATCACATGCCTGAACCATGCCTCAGAAATGTGATGTTTTCAGTACTGCTGGTCAGCACCATCTCAAGCCCCCTTGCACCATGAAACAAGGGTGAAACCATTGGCCCTCGGCAAAATAAAGTATTGATGCAATGGGAAAGGACAGGCATACACCGTATGTTAGGTTCACTGATAGAATATCAATGTAACAAACATCGATGTTCTAAATATCGAAAAAACAATATCGACTGCAAAAATATCGACTCCAATACTTTAACAGGTAAATATCGAGGTAAAAATATAGATGTAAAAAAATATCGATTTAAAAGTATATATAAAATAAAATAATATATAGTAAATATATTAAATATTAATATTTTTTAACAAAATAAATTAAAATTAATATACATTTTAACTAAATATAACAAATAAACTTAATTAAAAAAAATATAAACACACAAACATAAAAATGTATACATATTCATATATTTACTTAAAAATAATTTATCTTTATTTAATTTTTAAACTTTAAAATTATATAAAAATAAAATATATATCTTTATATCAATAATTCAAAATAAAATAAACATTATATAATAAATTAAAACATTAAACTATAAACTATTAAAAAAAAAAACTTACATTTTCCAATACAATAAGTGCAACAGTTGGGAAAGTGTTAGATAGCGGAATAATTACATTTACTATTCCAACTCCAGTGAGTCAACAGTAGGGAAAGTGTTGGATAGCGGAGGGGTAAAAATGACTATTCCCACTCCAGTGATAGCAACAGTAGAGAAAGTGTTGGATAGCGGAGGGGTAAAAATTACTATTCCCACTCCAAAGAGTGCAACAGTAGGGAAAGTGTTGGAAAGCGGAGGGGTAAAAATTACTATTCCCACTCCAGTGAGTGCAAAAGTAGGGTAAGTGTTGGATACCGGAGGAATTAAATTTATTATTCTCACTCCAGTGATAGCAACAGTAGGGAAAGTGTTGGATAGCGGAGGGAAAACATTACTATTCCCACTCCAAAGAGTGCAACAGTAGGGAAAGTGTTGGATAGCGGAGGGGTAAAAATTACTATTCCCACTCCAAAGAGTGCAACAGTAGGGAAAGTGTAGAATAGCAGAGGGGTAAAAATTACTATTCCTACTCCAGTAGGGAAAGTGTTGGATAGCAGAGAAACAAAAATTACTAATAACACAAACAATTGAAAAAAAATATTACAAAATTTTAAAAATCATAAACAATATTTTAAAAATATAAAATTAAATAAATTAAAAATATATAAAAAGAATTATAATAATAATTACATATAACAAAAACAAACAAATATATAAAATAAATACATTTATAAACAATAATGATTTAAAAGTAGCAAATATTACTACCCTATAACACCACACCAATAACAAAACACTTCAACATTTTTGATTACATTTATTTCCATAATTAACATAATTAATCAATTAAAAAAATCTTACTAATAAAAAAAATAATAAGCATTCATTGAGTACACATGCTTTAACACTATAATATCCACAACACACCTAAATTAAACTATAAAATAATAAAACACAATTAAATAGTATTTTTAAAAGAAAAACTATTACTATTAACAACTAATAATTAAATATTTAAAAATGTAATACCCACCTTTTACCCCTTTAAAAGTAAAAACACAAAAAAATAAACAATTACACAAAATAAAAAAGTATTAATAACTACAAAAAAAAAAAAAATCAATTAATTTTATATAATTAAATTACTTCCACCCTATTCCCCTATAAACCCACAACCCGCTACGGAACTAAAAACGCAAAAATCAAATAAAAAAATATGACTACTCAAAATTTAACACATAAATCAAAAATACAAACAAATCTTATACAAAAAAAAACATACATATAAAATGTATACTAAAATACATTACATTAATAAAAAATAGATATTTTTAACTATATTTTTGCAAACGATATTTTACACTTCGATATTTTAAACATCGATATTACTTACCTAAATTCGATATTCTTGACCACGAGAATTTGTCTGTCGATATTTCTGACCCACAATATTTTTGACTCAATAATTGTGTAAATCAATATTTTTGATTCGATATTCTGTCTCTGCATCGTATGTTACATTGTAAGGACCACATCAGACGTTTCATGGAGCTGGTGTACAAAGTGCTGACTAGCGACAATGCATGCTACTATGTAAAATAATGCACGGGTGCATGACTTGTAAGCAGATTTGTATTGTATTATTTTGTAAGGGCCACCTTCCTGCTCAAAAACAATTGCATGAGGTATTGTCATCCGTCTATGTGTAATGCACAATGCAGCACAAATAGAAAGTTTTATATAAATGGAGATTGAACATATATTTCCTTCTAATCCATCACCTGTAGAAGTCTGGCATTTTTGGAGCATTCCCTGTTCAATTTTGTATGTAAAATCAGGGAATGCTTCTGAATCCATGCATGTTCAATGTGAAAAGAACACCCACTATCCATAGAACAGCCCCCTGGGGAGGGTATAGCATTGCATCAAATGGCCCTGCATTGCATCACACTGGATTCATGTAGCCACTCTGAGGCACACAATTGGCCTTCTGTTGGTTAAATAATTTCACTTTAATTATTGCAATGCACATGAAGCAAGTTTAATGTTGCTATTTCAAACTAACATATTTAAAAGTATTCCCCTTCATTGTTTAATGAAAAAACAACAAGGTGATGGATGGAATGCTTAAATTAATCTCAGCCACTGGCAAGCGCTCTGGGTTACATCCCAATCCATCATATTTTGCCCACCATGCCACCTCAGTTTAGACCCAGCCATATGCACATCAGTCTTGACCCTGCTCCTCATGGGAACAGATCCGCCCGAATTGCCAGGCCGGGTTCTCCCTGAACCAGAACACAAGCAACCTAGAACCGGTTTAGCACTAGTTAGGGCTTTTCAGCCAGGTATTCCTTGGTTCCAGTGGCACAGTGATACCGGAACCCACATCTAGGAATACCCTGCGCACTTAAGGCATTAATGAAATACAACAAGGAGATGGATGGAATGCTCAAATTAATCTCAGCCACTGGCAACCACTCTGGGCTGCAATCCATAGTTTTTTGCCCACCATGCCACCTCAGTTTAGACCCAGCCATATGAAAATCAGGCATGACCCTGCTACTTGTAGGAACAGTCCAGCCTGAACCACTTTTTGCATCTTTTGAAAATGTTTTGCCTTTATTGTGTATGTTTTGCATGACTGCTAGCTGCAGATGGTGCATACATGCAGACCTACGGGGTCTCCTATCTCCAAATGGCCCGCAAAGTGCTTCCTCTTCTCCCTCCCCAAGCCAAAAAAATATTAGTCCAATCCTTGATACTATCAAGGATAGACTATGGAAATGCACTCTACTTGGGGGCCCCACTGGCAGTAATCATGAAACTGCAAACGATCCAAAACTGTGCGGCCAGATTACTATTTGGAACATCAAAACGCCTCTCTGCGAAACCGGCCCTATGTGCCCTTCACTGGCTTCCAGTGAAGGAAAGAATCAGCTTTAAAGCTCTCTGTATTGTTCACAAGTCTCTGCAAGGGAATGGGTCTATTTTAATTTCGACAATGTTCCGCCGCTATAAGGCCACCAGGGAATTGCGCTCGGATGAACTCCATCTGGTGGAGGTCCCAAGGATCAAGAGGGCGAGAAGTGGTGGCCGCCTTTTTTCTCTCAATGCGGCCAAACTTTGGAATGCTCTACCACTTCATTTACGCAGGCAACCTAACCACCTTGCCTTTTGAAGGCAACTAAAAACTCTGCTATTCCCCTGAGTGCGTCTGCCATCGGTCACTGGTCTAGCCAAGCGCTGGGAGGCCTCTGGGTAGCCATGCGCTATATAAGTACCTTTTTCATTTCATTTCATTTCATTTCAATTCCAGCAAGTCCACCAGATCGGCCTAACATGTCCTTACATTAGCTCACCGATGTTTCAACTGGGAGGTGGTGCCATCCCTGTTGAAGACTTGCCATGTGTCAACGCACATGCTTCCACCAATCCTTCCTGTCCTTGGGGGGTAGCCCTGACTGACCCTACTCCCAGAGACCATCATGTAGGGAAGGTAATGTGTGATGAGCCATATGAGGCCCCCAAGCTCTCCCTCTGAAAATTTCTTACCACTACCCTTTCCCAACATGTCCCTATCTGTCCCAAATCTACTATACTCCAAACAAACACCCCTTAAACTAATGCCTACACCTAATATATTAAACCCCTAAATTGACAAACACCTGACAATACAAATACCAATACTTATACAATATATTGTAAACACACACAAAAGGTATACAATTGACACAAGACACGGGCTCACCAGGCACTGACTAGATAAAAACTCACAGAAATCCTGCAGACACTCTCCAAGGCCACCACCAACCAGCACAAACTAATAGACTGTACAAGAAAGTGAAACTAACTTGGAAGATCAGAGTGGCAGATGGTAGTGTCCAGGTGCTAAAGCAGGGTTGTTGGAAGTCTTTCATATCCCTGAGACTTCATGACAGGAGGCCAGGCAGATTGCCCTTGGAGTCAGTCTGGGTTCAAGGGATGCATATGCAGTCCTTAGCACCCAGCCAGTGGACCAGCAGGCAGCATGGTAGCACAGCAAGGCAGGAATCAATAGTGGAATGCTCAAACATTACTTTTCACATGCATTACCATTGTACACACCTGGATGTCCCCCATAGTCATATGTGCATATAAAGATTGATCATGAGCCTAAGCCCCACTCATTTTGATTCAATAATCAGCCCAATCTCTCTCTTCCTGCGATGTGTCGAGACTCAGGGGTATATATATGACCCTAGTTGTGTGGTGCTTCCTCCACGCAACTTGCTACATGTGCAACACAACTCAAATATTATATTTGTGAAGCTACGCAAGTACACCTTGCTGGGCCCTGAGTTGCTTCATAAATCTCAAGTAAAGCAATCCATCATGAATCGCTACATTTCCTTACTCTGCACAAAGGAGGCCTTTTGTGGCCATTGCATGGGTGTTCCCATGCAACTCCCATGGTTTTAGACCCATATCCAGACTTACCAGACCTGGTAAACCTGGGAATACACCGGTAAGATACACCCTCCCAGGAAAGGTGCAACAAGGAGTGATATTATTAATATCCTTGTTACTTCCTCTTTCATTCTGCAGCATAAGAAAATAGGGGAACATGCAACTCAGGATTTTTTATTTTTTTTGGAAGGTGCCCCCTCAAGCACAAAAGAAATTCCTGCATGCAACACCATGGTGCAAGGGTGCCTGCGTTGGCGCTAGGCAGCCAAAACAGCAGCAGTGCAGGGGAAAAGGTAGGAATGTGCCATATTATGTTAAATAAAGCACATTCCTGCCCTTTCCCTGTCACGCAGTGCTGAGCAGCAAGGTGACTTGCTGCACTGCGTGACAAAACTTGTAAATCTACCCTACTGTTTAGTTCTACACTACCTATGAACTGTACTGGAGTGTGTCATTCTGAACACACACTACCAGCACACACAAAATACCCAGGTACACACTGTTCCATATTTCAAACATTCTGCACATGGTTTTATCAGGCTCACATTTCCTGGTCAACCTGATGTTGGGCAGGGGTGAGTGTAATAAACAGCAACATAACTTTTGACAAAGTGTGTGAGCCAGTAGTGCTCACTGCAGGGAATCAAGGTTGAATGGTAATTTACTCTGCTACTGTTCACTACACAGCATGGTGGCACCTCAAATTTAGGTCTGTCTTACTCCTGGCAAAGGCAGTAGCATACATCAACTATGAGGGCAGGTGTTTGTGTGGCCCTCCTGGTCCAAGCAGACTGACATCCATGACACAGGCATATGTCATGGCACACATGCATGTTCCATGTTCCACTTTGGGATTATACAAGAATTAGTCAGACACACAACTATGCAGTTGGGCACTCAGGGCAGGGGTAGACTAATCTTACCATGCAGGGGAGCATTCCTGCCCAACACCTCCATTGCACCATGTTCAATGAAGTGGAGTATGTACTCATAAATTTATGTATGATTTTTGAAAACGACACTTCACACATTAACCATCTCTGTCTTGCTGATGTGAAATGATAGTTGACACACATCTCCCTTGTCTTACTTCTCTGGTTAATGCCACTCATTGCTACTTCATCAGTTTATTTCGTTTTGTTACAGGCCATTGAGCCTTCTTACATTAATGTGCAAAGCATGATAGATGTGTATTTTGTCAACTGTGGGCATATGTGGTTTTACATCAATCTTCCCAGGAAAAGTGTTACATGTGTGCTGGTTTGTGAATACCCACACATGCATGAATGCATTCTTTATAAATGACATTTGGACATCTACACCTGAGACTAAGCCTTTGTCCATAACAACTGTGACCCATGATCTGTAATGTTATCTCCTGCGACGTTTGCTCCTGCAAAGTGCAGGAATTCTGCATGCTAGTCCAGATGTGGGACAAACTACAATTATGAGTTTATCTCAGAGACTAACTTTTTGTGAGATTTGTGATCCATCATACACAGAGTAATATATGAAACAAAATTTGATGCTGCAGAACAAAGTGGAAACCCGGGGAAGGCTTGGGTCCTAAGCTAACTGGATGGGACCACCAATAATTGTATAAACACGAATATCCAGTAGCTTTAGTTATAACTTATTCAAAACCGAGCCAGTGGAATCAATTCAAAGGCTCGTGTGATTTATTTCACAATTTTTTGAAATATTCCATGAATTCATTGACATTCAAGTCATGTCAAACATTAAGGACAATACAAACTGATAACATTTTTCAACATTTGAATTACATAGACAAAAACACATGTAAACAATTATATGCAAATGTGTATAATACATCCACAATCTTTTGTGCAGTTGAGGAAACAAAAAAGGGTAGTCAAAGCACCAGTTCATAAATCAAAAGTAGCAATCAGGCGGAGTAGCAAGTCCAAATTTGCAAGCCACTATAATTACTCCTGCCTATATGCACAGCTCTGGGGATCCTTTTGATCAAGTCTAGGGTAACACGGGAGGGAAATAAATTGAACCTTCTCCCTAAACCCTCGAGGTTAGCTTTTCCCAGACGCTGTCGTCAACGCGTTTCCAATTCCGTCACCATTAAGGGGTTTTCATCAGGACTTGGACGCGGTGATGTCTATTGAGGGGAATCAGAAAAAACACAAGGTGTGGGTTACTAACACCTATCAACCTATTAGTGGTGTGATAGTTCTCCAATGTTACGCTTAGCACATAAAGGAAAATACCTTTTGTGATGGTTGCAGGTTGCTTGGTAATATTCAGAAATTGTTGGTACTGGATTAATTAGTAAAGCCTGTCGAGGAAGAGGAATGTTCGTAAGTGATGTGTTTAATGTAAAAGGAAGCGTACTTGTTTGTTATTTGTAATCAAAAGGACTTGCCTGCGTCAATTGCGGTCCTTAAGTGTGCCACTAGAAGCCAAGGGTCGCTGTATCAGTTCAATAAATCAATTCCAATATGCAGTTAGAATGCCCGTTTAAAGAAAATACGAAAGCTTATTGCACCCTCAAACATAACTTAAGGACTAACGCTGTTATGTTTTTTTTTAAAAAGGATATGCATCTGTGTGCAGGTAGCTTTTTTGAAGCATGAAAATTACGTGCTTAAAGGTCTGAGCACTTCTAAACTTTAATCCAACGTTTCAACTGTCATGAATACTCAAACGTGGGCAGCAGACTTGTTAGTGGGCGCGTGTCTCTTATGGAGGTTTTTTCAGCAAATTGGGCTCATTATTTCAGAACGGAGAAATGCGAGCTCTGGAATTTAACTTCTCGGAGCGGTGGCACGTTTGAAATGCTATATTGTAAAGAATGACAGTAAGCAGGGTCAACTTGTTAACTAGCGCACGTCTCTGGGGGAGCATTGCAAGGCGGTTTGACTTACTGTTTGTTTTGATGTGTAAACGCGGTCGTGTTGGCAGGAAACAAGCCTTTCTCTGGCGCTGCTGCAGTGATATGAATGGTCAGTGAAAAGCAAAACCTGGAATGGATTATTTGAAACCTGCAATTTTCAGCAAGTGTGTTCTGGGAAATGTAGTCCTAAATAAAGTATGCTAGTAAATGGTTTATATATGGAGGGTGCTTATGACTGCAACCTTGCTGCCTCGGACATCTCATTGAGCCCTCTATGTACTGTATCAAATTTTAAAATAAGGTACGCCTCTTTTCAAAATAGCAAACTTTCAGTATCTCCTCCTCGAGGATTAGGTGAAATTGAACAGAGTATGGTCCACTTAAAATCTCTATCAGTGTGAGCCTTTTCAATGAAATGGCTCACCATGGGGGCCGTCAATGTTTTATTTTTAATACGTGATCGGTGTTGTACAATTCTTTGTTTTGCCTCTTGGGTGATTTTGCCTATATAAATCTTTGGGCATGGACATTGTATTGCATACACTACATTCCGTGTTTTGCAGTTGGTGAATTCTTTATGCTGCCAATTCGTCTGGCCATCCGAGAAGATGTTACCTTTGATGGTCATACTGCAAACGGAGCAATTCCCACATTTGTGGTGTCCTTGTACTGGATTGAGATTCAACATGGAGCGAAGAGTGTCCGTACGCTTAGTTTCTGAATCTGTTGCCCGCACAATTTGTAGCCCAATACTGCGATTCTTCTTGAGGGCAAATAGCGGTTGACCTATGTTTTTTATAGAACCTTCAATCAAGTGCCAGTTGCTTTTGATGATCTTTTTCAAGGGGTTAGTGTATGGTCCGAAGGTGGTTACGCAGACCAAACGGTCCACTGGTGGCTTCTGCTTCTTCACTAGTAGATGTTCTCGAGGGGTGTACCAGGCTCGTTTAATTGAGTGCTTTAAGAGTTTTTTTGGGTATCCTCTCTCTCGTAACTTATCAGTGAGGGCTTCAGAATGGAGTTCAAAGTCCTCCCTTCTTGAGCAATTGCGCCTGATGCGCAAGAATTGGCCGTAGGGTAGATTGTCTTTGAGATTTTGTGGGTGATGACTAGTATAATGTAAGGCATTGTTCTTGTCTGTTGGCTTGGTATGCAGAGTTGTAATGAGTCCAGTGGGTGATACTTTGACTTCAACATCCAAAAAAGCCAAGTTTTTTTTGCTGTATGTAAGACTGAATTGGATGTCTGGGTTGCGATTATTTAGCCATGTGTGGAATTCCATCAGCTGTTGCTCGGAACCATTCCAGATACACCAAATGTCATCGATGTACCAATGCCATTTCACAATTCTATCTTTGTAAGGATTGTTGTTATAAATGAAGTGATGTTCATATCTGGCCATGTACAATACCGCCATCTCCAGCGTGAAGGGACAGCCCATGGCTGTCCCTTTGATTTGTATGAAGAAGTCTTCATCAAATTTGAAGTCGTTTCTTCGTAGGCATAATGATGCGAGTCGAAGGATGAATTTGGTTGGAAATCTATGAGGTCTCACTCTCTGTTCCAGATAAAATTAAATGGCATCAAGGGCATCGTCTTGTGGGATTTGAGTGTATAAAGAGGCCACATCCATTGTTACTAGGATGTGGCACGATGGATCAAATTCAAATCCCTCTGTCTTATTGATGAATTCCATGGTGTTCCTCAGATATGAGGGAACCTCAGTTTGAAAAGGCTATAAGAAATAATCAACGTATTTGGCCAGCGGTTCCAAGGCAGATTCGCACCCAGACACAATTGGTCTGCCCGGTGGTTGGGTGGCATTTTTGTGAACTTTCGGGAGAAAGTACATTACTGGTATGCGAGGATGTTTCTTTACCAGAAATTTGGCTTCTTTAGGGCTCAAGATGCCCAAGTCAAACCCCTCCGACACAATTTTGCCAATTTCGTTCAAAGTGAGACAGCTGCTGTGTTGCACTACACTGCTTAAGTGCATGAGAACAGGAATGTCCCATTACTATCTAGAAATATGGCAATCCTGCCCTGTCCCTTTCATGCAATACACTGCATCACATTGGCTTCCTGCAGTGATTGTCTTTTTTGGAGTTATGGCCCCATGTTGATCAACAGCTCAGAAAACATGATTATTACATGTTGAGGCCTACATCTATTTGAGAAGATGTGAGTGACTAGATTTTTACATTGACATTCACATAAAATGTATTTATTGGTTGATAAGATGACATATTTTCTGTCAGTATTACCATCAGGTGACATTATTATTATTATTTTTTTAAAACCTTTATTGAAGGTAAACAGGAAGCATTGCAGAATACAGCACTATGCCTACATCCCCAAAGGGGCCGGCCGTGGAGTGCGCGACCGTGCATTACAGAAGAGAAAATAGAACGGATACCCAGCAAGCCGCCCATAGCCACTTAGGGCCGGCCGCGTCGCGGAGGAAGGAACAGTCGGATAGATATCTGCATTATATTACCTCCCACAGCATCCAGATGGAGAAAAGACAATAATATTAACCAAGTGTATAATAGGAACATGGCGGAAAAAAAAACCCCCACCTCCCACCCCCTCTGGCACAGTAACGATATGACAAATAAATCAAAAGCAGTTTGGCTTTCACTAGACACATCTATAAGGATAAGACAGAAGTCCGGGGATTGATGAGGCAGGACACCTCCATTCACGAGTCTCAGAGGATAGATCAGCTTAGAGGTCAGGGTGACTCGCTAGATATAGAGTGAGCGGGACCCAAATATCCTTGGGGCGGGACGACTCAGGCAGCTCCTCCGCATAGATTTCTAATTGCTCCCTGCAGTAGGATAGATCCCTAAGCCACTTACGAACCGTGGGCAATCCCTTTGCACCCCAGCACTGCGCCACAGCCCGCTTAGCCATAAGTGTGGCCACTGCAACCAGTCTTCTATTGCACGGCTTCAGGGATGCCACACTGCCCAACAGACACATCTCAGGCATACATTGCACTCTCTCCAATACAATATCCGTGAGCACAGCCGTCACCCGAGCCCAATAGGCAGCTATCCCTGGACAAACCCATGAAAGATGTAAAAGTCAGCGTCTGCTTGTCCACAGCGCACACAGCGGTCATCATCTCGCAATCCAAATCTCCGCAATTGTACAGGGGTATAATAAAGTTGGTGCAGAAATTTAAAATGTATAATACGCAAGTTACAGTTGGCCGTCAGTCGCCCAGTCAGTTTGCAGCAATAGTACCAGTGGTCCTCCGACAGGCTCCCCCAGGGCCGTGTTCCATCTAGCAAAGGACGGATGCGCCACCGCCTCCCGCTCACGAAGAGATGAATTATAGAGTTTAGTAATCAGCCCCTGACGGGTCGCACCCGCGAGCACCGCCTGCAGTGCCCGCAGCGTCTGGGGCTCCGCGGGGAAACCAGGGTAAACATCCCGGACGGCCTGTCGAACCCGCACGTAAGTGAAACTCAGCATAATATCGTGAGGCCGGTTCGCCTGCACGTCCCGTAACGAACGGAATCGGCCCTGATTGTAGAAGTCCCCCATCTGGGTGATCCCGACTGCTTGCAACGTGGTCCGCGCATGGCGCTCCTGCAGTGCAGATATGCCGGGGTGCGCTGCTATCGGCAACTTGGGGGCATACAGGTATGTTAGTGTCGCACGACGCGCCAACGTCCGCCAAGCCCATGCCGTACACTGGACCGGGTTGATCTCCGTACGGGGACCCCCAGTCCCACCCAAGAGAGCCGCAGCCACTAATGGGAGCGGGAGAATCGCATCCGCCTCAATCGCAGTATGGGGCAGGAGACGCTGCGGATAGAACCAATAATGCGCAAACTGCGCTTGAGCGCAGAGATAGTAAAGGCGCATATCAGGAGCTTCAAAACCACCGCGGTCGAAGGGTTGAACCAAGGTGTCCCAGCTACAGCGAGGCCTCTTGCCCCCCCAGACAAACGACAATAGGGCCGACTGCAGAGACTTAAAAATAGAAACATTCAGGCGGATAGGGATATTCACAAATAAATATAGTAGTTTAGGCAATATAACCATTTTAATGACTGCTATACGGTCCGCCAGTGAAAGCGGCAGGCAGAGCCCACCGCGCCGCTCGCTCAGTAAGTTGAGAGATTGTACGCCCATAGTTCATAGAGATTACCTGCGCCGGATCCCTGTGAAGCCAAATCCCAAGATACTTGACTGGTTCCTGAGTCCAGGTCAAAGGAAATCCATTTCAAACTCGCAGGTCCCTGCCGTCAGGGGAAAGACCGACGACTTGGTCCAGTTTATCCCCAAGCCAGAGAAGCCCTCGAACCAGACATATTCTCGCAGCAAGGCCGGGAGATATGTCGCAGGTTCACGGACATACAGCAGCATATCGTCCGCATATAGCGAGACAACCAATGGTCGCAGCCTGAAACGCAGCGCCGCAGAGGCATGGAGCTGGCGCAGTTTGCAGGCCAAAGGCTCCAGAGCCAGGGCGAAAAGCATCGGTGAAAGGGGGCACCCCTGCCTCGTGCCCCTTCCGATGGAGAACTCCGAGGACACTCAGCCGTTCACGCGAATCCTAGCCACCGGGGCGGAGTAAAGGACCCTGATCCACTGTAAAAAGAAGGGAGGGACACCCATTCTGGTAAGTACGGAGAACATGTATATCCAGGAGAGGGAGTCGAACGCTTTCGTTGCGTCAAGCAACACTGCCACGGCCTGGAAGTCGGCATCAAAATAGTGTAAGGTAGCGAAGACAGTACGCAGATTAAGCACCGTAGATCTCGCGGGCACAAAGCCTGACTGGTCCGGGAGCACCAATAGGGGGACCAGTGGCTGCAGACGCAGAGCGATCATTTTTGCTAGTATCTTGGTGTCAATATTAAGCATTGAGAGGGGTCTATAAGAATCACAGCGGTTGGGCTCTTTGTCGGGTTTCAGGAGCATGACCAGGAGAGCCTCCCGCAACGAAGGCGGGAGATGGCCAGTATCGTAGGCTTCCGCATAGACTTCTAGAAGTCTAGGGGCCAAATCATCGGCGAATGCCTTATAAAATTCGCTCGGGAGCCCGTCCAACCCGGCAGCCTTGCCAGTGGGGAGGGACATAATAGCCACCTTCACATCCTCCTCATCAAAGGGCTGGGTAAGATGATCCCGATGACCTGGGGCCAGCCAGCCCAATGCCACATCCCCCAAGTACGCGTCAACGTCTGCCGCCTGAGCCGTATCTTTGTTGCTATAAAGGGCAGTATAATAGTCGAGTATAGTCTCGCTAATGGCTGCCGTGCCGAAGCGGGCCACGCCCGCCACGTCCTGCATCTCCGTGATGTATGGTTGGCTCCGAGGTGCAGTCAGCTTCCGAGCCAGCGAGCGACTAGGCCGACCCCCTCTCCGTAGTATCTAGCAGTGCTGCGCCTAGATTGGTGTTTTATTTCCTGGTCCGCGGTATCATTATGTTCCGTGACTAAGGCGCGAATCTTGGACAGAGTGTCGGGTATTGGATTCGCATCGTATGCCCTCTCTAGCTCAGAGATATCTTCCGCCAGTTTCTGGATCCATCGCGCAGTACCCCGGCCTGTGCCCCCATGCAGACTCCCCTAATAGTAACCTTGAAGGCCTCCCACATAGTCCCGGCGCTATCCACAGAGCCCGCATTCTCCCGGAAGAAATTGCGGATCGCCTCTCCCACCGCGGCCCTGAATACCGGGTCTGTCAGGGAGGATGGCTGTAATCGCCACTGGAAAGGTGGCCTCCCATAGGTCGGCACACACAGATCTATAAGCACCGGAGAGTGATCAGACAGTGTCCGAGCCAGGTGACGCACCCCTGTCGCCCAAGTGCATGCAGCCTCAGTGACCAGCCAAAGGTCCAAGCGGGACCAGGTCCCGTGTACTGCCGACACAAAAGTACTCTCCCGCGTGCCAGGGTGTTGTAGTCACCAGACATCCCTCAAGCATCCAGCCTCCATTATACCATGCAGAGCCTCCGCTGCCTGTTTAGGTTGTGCCCCCTCGCTACCCATACGGTCTGCATCCATATCCAGGCATACATTAAAATCCCCCCCATATAATTTCCGCGTCAGGGAACCCAGAGACGCGACGCCAAACATCCGCAAAAAAAGCCGGGTCATCAACATTCGGCCCATACACATTCACAAAGAGGACACTTGTCCCATCCAGCAGCCCATGCACTATTGCCACTCGCCCCTGGTCGTCTGTCTCAGATCGGAGAACCTGAAATTGTATCCCCTTTTTTATCAAGATCAGTACCCCTCGGGCATAACTAGAATAGGAAGAGGCCACCCGTTGTCCAGCCCACCTTGCCCCCACATTTTTATCAGATACGTTCGTTAAGTGAGTCTCCTGTAAGAAGGCGATGTGGATAGTCATTCTTTCTAAGTAAGCAAACACTGCCCTGATCTTTTGTGGAGAGTTAAGCCCCCGGACATTCCAAGTCAAAAGCCGTAAATTTCCACTCATCCGGTCAGTAGATGGTAAGCCAACAGAACAATGGAATATTTCAAAACCATGGATGGTCTAGTGCAAATAAGAAGTGAAATAACAGGCAATATAATACACAACATACCGTGCCAGAGGGTGCCCCCCCTCAGTTCACCCCCTCCCCCCACCCACTTCAGCATCCCCAACTTGCTAAAGCCGTCCCTTCCATCCCCCCACCACCCCATCCCATCAAACGAAGGTGAAAACCTCAGTTGGGGTGTACCCATGTGGGGCGCTAGAGTGCAACTGCCCTCCCAACTAGTAGGAGGTGGCTGCGCAGGGAGTGGATCCATACCTACAGACACCAGTATACAAAGGCCAAGTCCACCAGAGTGGCATAGATAATGCCGTAAGCCCAGGCAGCGGCTACCCAGACATGGGAATACTCCATGGCAAAGATGGACATGCTCAACAAATAGCTCCTATATATCAACTAAACGAGCTCAACACCCCAATATGACCAGAAATGCACCCCAAGAGCTTAGTGTTCCTCCGTGTCCGACTGCTGGTTGGTATCGCGTCGTCGTCGCTTGAGACGTTTGGCATGTTCAAGAGCCGCCTTAGGGTTATTAAAGATCTGTGAGTCCCCGTCGGGCCCTATCTTCAAGCGAGCCGGGTAGAGCATAGCATATGGGACCTCCTCGGACCTGAGGAACTTTTTTACATCTGCAAACTCCCGTCGTGCCGCCTGGACTGCCACCGTGAAGTCTGGGAAGAAGGAGAGCCGATTCCCTTGATAGTCAATGTTGCCCTTCTCACGTGCCAGGCGCAGTATCACATCGCGGTCCCTGTAATTTAAGACTCGTGCAATAATGGGCCGCGGGGCAGCCCCGGGCGCCGGGTGAGCAGCCAGCGAGCGATGCGCCCGCTCCACGATGAACATGGGGAGAGCTGTTCCCTGCCAAAAATGTCCGAAATCAGCGTTTCCATGAATATCTCCATCCGGCCCACATTGGTGGACTCCGGCAGGCCAATAAGGCGAATATTGTTACGCCGTGAGTGGGCCTCCAAGTCCTCGTTCTTGGCCTGGATGACTGATAGGACCTTTTCCATATTCAGGGCTTTCCCCGCGAAGTCACTCAGTCCGTCCTCAGCTGCCGAGACTCTCTGCTCCACTTCCCCCATGCGGGCACTCTGCTTCTCCAACTGGGATGACATGTGGTCCAGCCGGTTGTTAACTGCTGCCATTGTGCCCTCTATTGATTGGAGGCTTCGTTGCATTGCCAAGAGCGTGGCTTCAAGGCCCGAGGGACCCCCCTCTGTCACATCCGCCTCAGAGTCCGAGGCGGCCTTCTGTGACACCTTGGCGGATTCTACGCGCCTCAAACGTGAGACGGGGTTGCGTTTTGTCCGTTTTCCCATGGCGCCTCGTGGTATAGCTTGGCACGGGGGTGCTCGAGGAGTCTAGTGCAAAATTGGTCCCCAGCAGGAGCCGGGCAGAGGCCCACACCAAAATCAACCGGTGGGTGGGGGTGGTCTCACGACAGGCCCGCCCTCGCTAGCCGGCCCGCGGCCGCCCGGGCCGCCCTCCAAGTGTGACTAGCCCTGGATGATCACGGATGGCAGGGGTTCCGCCGGCTCCGCTACGCAGATTCAAAGGCCATCGCACCAGTCGCCCCTCCACCTATCAATAGCGCCTTGAACTGTCTATCGCCTTCATGCCACCACTGACAGTGCCGCCGCTCTCCGGTCGTTATTCAATTCCCCAGCTCGGCTGTGTTAGCCTGTGCGGCGCTACGGCGCCCACTGCCAGATGCACTCCCGGTGCAATCGGTTCCAGTGCGTTTCCCCCTGGGGCAGCAGCCAAGACGCAGTCAGCGCGGGTCAGAGCAGTCTACACATCCTCAGCAGGATTTAAAGGAGGTAGGTTGCAGCTATATTGTCTCACTCCCGCGGCGTGCGAGAGGGGCCCGTCCGCTCCTCCCGCTAACCGCAACTCCAGCTGCGTCCCCACGGATCCCCCAGCACAGGGGCCCGCGTCCAGTAAGTTTCCCCTCTAGCAGTGTCCAGAGAACAGTCCCACAGGTGGAGTTAGGGCCACCAGTACCCCCCCAGAGCTTTACGGCAGCCCGCAGAGCACGATCCACTGGCAGGCCCGCACCCGCCTCCACAGTCTCCGGCCCGCAGCAGGCCGCGCCCCACTCACCACTTTCGGCTCCGGGGAGCCCAGCGCCCGCCGCGATCTCTGCTGCAGCCGGTACTCGAAGCCGCAGCTTCCCGTGGTCCTCAGCGGCGATAGTGTGGGGCACCGCCACCAGCTAGGCACTGCACCGCAGGTCCCCTGCCCCGGCAGGAGCACAGGTCACCGATTGGAGCTCCGGGCCTCAGAGCACTCCGGGCGCCGCCATTTTGAGATCTTTCGCGGCCGTCTCCGCCGCCGCCGAGTTATCGCCTTTCCACCTGTCTCGGACCGTCCCAGGCGCGATATTAGGTTCGGGAGCCCCTCACCAGTCAGGCACTCTCCGTCACCTCGCAGGATAGTCAGTCTGTAGGTCGGATTATGGTCGGGTTACTGCGCCGCCGGGCAGAGCCTCACTCGGGTGCGGCCATCTTGCCGTGCGCCCTCTAGCGCCTCCCCATCAGGTGACATTATTAACTAAAAGAATTGGCCATGATTTGGTCAAGTCTCTGCTGACCTGCCATTCTGTGCTGGATATCTCCCTTATTGTCTTCATCCTCTTCCAGTTCCTCAGGATTTTGTGGCTCACAGTCCCACAGGACATTTGTTTTTAAGAAAATATTGAGTGATATTGCACATACAAGGAAAGCTTTACACACCATAGGTGGCGTGTACAATAGTCTTCCGCCTGACATATCCAGGCATCAGAACCTGGACTTTAGTACCCCAAAGCTCCTCTTAACAGTGTTCTTTGTCTTGGTGAGTGCACTTTTAATTGTTTGTCTGCTTTTATCTGTTGATTGGTGAATGGGGTCATGACCCATGCCTTCAACCCATATCCTTGGTCACCTGAAAAGTACAAAAATTTAACAGTAAATGAATTAGCACATTGTTAGTTAGACATAACTGACCATGTATGTTATATATGCTGGCAAACTCATACACATTTCTTACACTTTTAACAAATATGTGTTAGATACTGTTGACCATTGCTTTACACATGTATCTTCAAGTTCTATGTGTCATTACACATATTGTCCATGTCCTGTAAAATAGGACACGTCTACATGCTGACTGTCATGTTTATGCAGATTTCGATGATAAGTACCTTGGAATGTTCTCAACAGCTCTATGTTATTCACTCACTATATATGTGCAAAGTTAAAAAATTATGATCAGCAGTTCTGGGATATATTCAGCTCTGCAGGTTGTGACAGTGCCAACATATTTGACACTTACACATACATTTCTCCTTTTGACACCTATGATGTCCTTACTTGCATAAATGACATTAGCACAGCCTTTGATTTGTTCCATTAATTTAGCATGACTATTTGCTCTGTACAAGTAGTGAATTTCCAACATGTGACATGGATAGTTATATAATCATTTGCAGGCAGCAGCTCGGTGACGATCGTCCAGGCGGCATCGGTGAGACCAAGGCTTACGGTGCAGGGTGAGGCGGTACTCGATGCGATGCTGGCAGGTTGCGGTGCAAGCGACAGAGCTGGTTAGCGGGAGCTGGTGTCAGTCTGCCCAGACTACTGTGTGGGATGAGGCGGTGCGTCATGAGACTTGCGAGCGATGTTCCCAGCCACGATGCGGTAAATGGTGTCGAAGTCAGCAGCAACGTCAGTGAGACCAGGATGGCGAAGTGAAGCGAGGCGGTACGGAGTGCAGTGCCCACAGGTCATGGTGCAAGCAGCGGCGATGTGGCGTCGGTCGTCGGTGAGACCAGGGTTGCGGTGCAAGATGCAGACGGTGCCTTCTGCGTGCCGTCAGGACACAGAGCCAGCGACGGAGTCGGTTGCTTTTCCCTTCTCTGTGGCAACTGAAACAGCAGTTCCAGAAGCGGTACCCAGAGGTTGGTGAAGTCTTTGCAGTCCCTGAGACTTCAGAACAGGAGGCAAGCTCTATTTCAAGCCCTTGGATATACTCAGCACAAGTAAAGAAAGCCCAGTCCAGTCCTTTCACTGCCCAAGGCAGAAGCAGCAACTGCAGGCCAACCCAACAAAGCAACAACACAGCAAAGGGGCAGTACTCCTCCTGGCAGCTCTTCCAGCTCTTTTTCTTGGCAGGTTCCTTAATTCCAGGGAGTTCTAACATGTTGGGGTCTGGGCCCCAATATTTATACTCAAAATCCCTTTGTTCTTTCAGGCAGAGAGTGTCTGTGCTTAGTCCAAACCAGTTATGTCCTCTGTGGCCCAGCTTCCTGGCAGGAGGTGGAGACAGCATTGTGGAAGGCAGACCAGGCCCATTCAGGTGAAAGGAAATCTCCTCCCCCTACTCTAAATGCAGCCCAGGTCTATTCAGCCCAGCTCTGACTCATGCAGACTCTCTCGAGCCACTGCACATCCCCAGCCCCTGTCACTCCAAAGCCAGACAGTCGGTACACATCCTAGCAGAGGCACACTGGAGGGCTGAGCAAGAAAATCCCTACTTTCTAAAAGTGGTATTTTCAAACACAGAATGTAAAAATCACCCTCACTAATAGATGCATTTTAACATTCTGAGTTCAGGCATACTAAACTTTATTTTCCTACCTTGTTACCAGGGGTAGTTATGTTTATAAGATGTTATAAGCAAACTCCCCATTCTATCCTACGGGAACAGGTAGCCTTGCAATAGTGAAAAACAAAATTGGAAGTATTTCACTATCAGGCCATGGCACGCACACCAGGGCATGTCATACCTTTCACATACACTGCACCCTGCCCACAGGGGTACCTTGGGCCTACCTTAGGGGTGACTAACATATATGAAAAGGGAAGGTTAGGGCCTGGCAAGTGGGTGCACTTGCCAAGTCGACATGGCAGTACCAGACTGCACACAGGCTTTGCAATGGCAGGCTGAGTTACATTTTCAGGGCTACTCATGTGGATGGCACAATCAGTGCTGCAGGCCCACTAGTAGCATTTGATTTACAGGCCCTGGCACTCTCAGTGCACTTTATTAGGGACTTACCTGTAAATCAAATATGCCAATCATGGAAACACCAATCCATAATAACACTTTACAACAGGAGTACTTGCACTTTAACACTGAGCAGTAGTGAGAAAGTGCGCAGAGACCCTAAACCAGCAAAAACAGAGTCAAAACCGGGAGGTCAGAAAGCAAAAAGACAGGGGAAACACGCCAAAAGATGCCAAGTCTAACAACATGTTTGACAGCATTTACTTAACTGAATCAGTTTTACATTGATGGACTGAGATGCAGGAATTGTAGGCAACTTGAGGGGAAACATCCATTACAACGCAGTCATTATATCGCACTGCTTTTGCAGCACAACTTTTACAACTCAACTGCCTTTACATCGCATGCCAATACAACGCTTGCCATTACAACGCATGCCACTACAACGCATGCCATTACAATGCATACCATTACAACGCATTATAAGGTAAGTAATCGAGATTTTTAAGTTTTAGGGTGGGTATGGGTTTTGGGGTAGATGGGAATAGTAAATTTTACCCCTACACTATCCAACACTTTCCCTACTGTTGCACTCACTGGAGTGGGAATAGTAATTTTTACCCCTACACTATCCAACACTTACCCTACTGTTGCACTCACTGGAGTGGGAATAGTAATTTTACCCCTACACTATCCAACACTTACCCTACTGTTGCCCTAAAAGTACTATGCGTTGTAATGGTATGCATTGTAAAGGTATGCATTGTAATGGAATGCGTTGGAATGGTAGTTTTTAAAAATGTGTTGTAATGGCATGCGTTGTAAAATCATGCAATGTAATGGTAGTTGCGATGTAAAAACCATGTTGTAAAAGCATGCGTTGTAATTGTTTGCGTTGTAACGTCATATATTCAACTTGAGCCACCAAACTGGTCATCTATCACATTGATGAAGTATGTCAATGTGGGTTAATGTCTATGTGTATGTTTGGACCTAGACTGAAAGAATGGCTAAGACATATGTGTACTTTGTATGTTTAGTATCACATATGTAACTAGATTTGCCATTTACAGATGAATTGAAGCTACATTTACAGTGCATGACATAAATGGAATTTACAACTCCTTCTTTCATTATTGCTCCTATTACTTTGCAACCTAGAAATTTACTGCCATGTGTTACACATTTACTTAGGAACACGATTTGTTGAACACCTATTACGTTAGATGAACTTTCACAAATTACCAAGCCTATATACACCACTGCACATACATATATCTCACACTTAGCTATTATGTACCCTTTCTACTTATATTGATTTCACTTGTGAACCAGATGATTAATGTGTTGATTTGGTAACCAGTGCAGAAAAAGTAATTCTGTGCACTCACACAGTGTGAGTTGACACAATAATTCTTGTTGTTGATTACCCCTTACTTCCATTGCTGGAATAGAGAGGAAATGACACAATGGAACATCATTGCCAACATGTTGAAGTCAGTTTTTCCTACTATGTTCATATGACACAAGATCCATACAGAAACACATAGATGGCAATTATACCATACATTGCAGCTTCTTAGTTGGTATTATGTATTTTTGTGCTTTTCTTACCAATGAATAGACCATTCCCATATGTGCCATTCTGAAACTGCTCATTGATGTTACTATGGCAGAAGATGAAGGCATCATATGCACTCCCTAGACATTTTGCCAGCATATTTGTGAACATTCCCTTATGGTCCATTATGGCCTGGACATTGAACGAGTATGTGTGTTTGCGGTTTCTTTAGAGGTGGTATGTTGCAGCAGGGGGCATCAATCGCACAAGTGTGCAATCGATTGCATCAAGAACATGGGGAAATCCAGCTATGTGTGGAATCCTTCCTTGGTTTCCAGTTGCTGTTGTGTGGTTTTGGGGAAGAGAAGTTATTGGGGTGTGAGTTTGATAATTGCATCTAAAACAGAGAGGAGGAACACAGAAAATGCTCCCTTTGGAATTTCTTCCAATCTGGCTGTTGTGATTTGGAGGGTACCTGATGCCAGCATGTGGAGCACAGACATCAATTTGACATGTGGTGGAATGTTATTAGGCCTTGCAGTTGGTGGCTAGAGACTTGGCATAATCTTCTTCAGCAATTCCATGATAGATTCCCCCTTGAGCCTATAGAACTGTATGACCTCCTCCTCCCTGAGGTCAATGAGAGATATCCACTTGCAGAAAACATGCTCCTTTCTCCTTCGCTGCCTCACTGGTGGTAGAGGTGTTGTTAGTGATGGTGGTCTCCTAACTACTCTGAGTTGCAGTATGACGACCTCCATGATGTAGTTGAGCTTGCCAACGTGTTTTGTGTTTTCTTGCCGTTCATATACCACATCCACTGCATCATTTCCTATGCCTGGCATGACGATGCTCAGCAAATCTGTTGCATTTCTAGCTTTGGGTTGCGCTTCCACACGATGCCTGATGCACTGCTACAGCCACAAATACCAATGCGTTACAGTTGCGTCGTATTTTGCTGGGGGACGACTACATTGCATGTATTAAGTGTTCCATGACGCAGCTGCTTTCAGCACAGCTTTTGCCCCATGCAACCCTTAAAAATAATGCATTTTTGCAAAAGCGTCATTATATAAATATGACCTACTTCTTGCACAGACGTTGCATCACTCAGGTGCAAGACTCTCATAAATATGTCCCAATGTTTCTACACTGAAAGACTTTAAACATTTATGCTTAATATATGCTTAATCAAAATGAATTTATAGGATAAAATGCTTTGGTCCCCCATACCTGTGCAATGGATAGCAGCACAGACAAGCCACATTTTAACCAATAAGTTCAAACTGCAAATTAAAATTAGCATTCTAAAGTTGTTTTAATTGGCAGTATCATACCCTAAACACTTGATTAGAGAGTATATTTTGAGTCCGCACACATGAACATTCTCTGAGAGAAGTCACAAAATGATTATGGCTTCATAGCAATCAGAAGAAGGTCATGGGTTAAATTTGATCAGAGTTTATATTTGCATGAGTGTTCTAGGTTTGTGTACATGTGCCCACTTGGAGCTCAGTTTCCTACATTACCTAGGAGCTGCTGGTAAGAGTCTAATTTAACCTGATGAAGCATCTTCATGTAATGTACAATCGTGATGAGGGTAGCCTTTGTAAACAGGAGAAGTGGATCAGTTGGGAGAGAAAAGAGCATTCAAGACATGCAATCCCGAGAGACCATAGCAAAATGAAGGTGTTTTTACCCTCAGACAGAAAGGTTACAGGAACTATTGGGAACAAGAAGGGAAAGCAACTGGGATATGGGTGGCAGGAGGGTAATGGGAAGCTGTGACATGCTTATTAGCATTTCCTTAATCATCCACTTCTGCTGCCACACCAAGAGACACAAGAAGTCATCTACATTGGAAAGAGACTGAAAGCAGAGAACATTTCCAGATTTTGCTCTGATGAAAAAGTCATCCCTGTTACAATAACGAGAAATTGAATAGCCAAAGTGTCACTGAACCAGAACCTCAAAACAGTCTTTAAATGGCTACTAGAGCTATAGTCACACTGAAAAAGTGATATGTAAAAGCCCTTGTGAGAGTAGCAGTATGGGTATAAAAGTAATAATACATGTAGCACAAATTCAATATGGCTATAGCACTTATCCCCACATGCTTACTACTTTATGGATGGCTAAATAACACCAGTTATGAAAGCAATTTATCACTCCAACTTTTATGAGCCCCAAGGGGGGACAGGGGGACAGAGTGAGTTTCCTATGATACGTTTCAAAATTACCTATAATTTGTAAAATGACCCTCTGATTTAGATTGCTAGCCAGTCATTTCAATCCACAACATATAAGGCTTTATAAAAATTAAACAATAACAGATCTGCTGAAAACACACGGGGGCTTAATTAGGAGAGCCTTAAGTCACTTTTTCACCACGTAAAGTGGTACATGCGTGATTCACACTCTCATAAAGATTTATGAAGCCACCACAAAGCCACCCGCCGTGACTTTGAGTGGCCTCAAAAATCATGAGTTAGGCGACGCAGCGCAAATCACTGTGTCAACTTACTCTGCACCCGGTAGGAGTTCCATGGGTGTTGTGATGGGTTTTCACACGCATTACCCATGGAATTTGACGCTGCCCCAGATTTACAATGTGATGGTAACCTGGGGATGCACCAAATACATATGCCTCCTGAGGTGATGATTAACGAGGAAGAATAGCTTCATTTCTCCTCGTTTTTCCTCTTTCCATGTGTGCTGGATTCTGCATAGATAGAGAAAAACATTTCTCTGAATTGATTTTGTGCACGAAGGTGCTCCTTCTTGCACAAAAACAATCCTTCCTGCAATGGAGGCACCCTTGCACCATGGTGCAAGGGTGCCTGCATTGGCGGTAGGCTGACGAAACGGCACCAGTGCAGGCAGGAATGCACCCTATTGCTTAAATATGGTGCATTCATGCCCTATCAATTTGGCGTAGGGCAGCACAGCAAGGTATCTTGCTGCGCTGCCCTACGCCAAAATGCCACGAATGCAATAAATGAAGCCCAAGAGTTTCCTTTGAGAATTATAATTAAATATTGCAAAGCCAATATAAGCCAAACACTAAAGCATGCAATGTATTGTAGCACATACAGATGTAAACAATTTATATTTAGTGCACCCCAAATATGAACATCATTTTTTGGTATTCATACGATGAGTGACAAAAAACAGCAGAGTAGGGTTTGATGGGTAGTTGAGCTGCATCACATCACTGTCTTTCCAAAACAAACTGCATCTCTAATTACAGCATCACTCAGCCTCCTAAATAATTGATTGTGCCATATGCAAGTAGAAAAGGATGCACAGCACAGTACTTTTCTATTTGCATCTTAATTACCCCTCCTAATGTACATTAGAGATTTTGTAATTTGAGTGGAAATTATACCAGAACAAATTTTGGATGGCAACTTCAAACAGTATGATTCGCTGGGGAAATAATAGTCTGTCATTTAAATGTAGAGTTAGCTGCTGCAGCAGCTTCACTAATTTAAGCAAACCAAGTTTATAACGTGTATATTATTGTCTATGTGCCTGGCTGAATGTCTTCATGTAATGGGCATTTTCAAAATCATCACACAAATTCCAATTGCGGAAACGTCAGTTATTAAAAAGAAATTGAATCTAAAGTCTTAACCTGTCCTGTAATGGTTTGCTATGTTTAGATGCCTACAGAGCTTGAATCTTTGTGGAAGGAAAAATAGTGACCCCCTCCTAAAGCTTCTAAAATCAAGTTTTTTAAAGTGCTATCAACCTTAAAAAGAAATTAAAAAAAGAGAAATTCAAAGTGTCTGACTAAAATATGAAAGTAGTGTGCTGCCTCCTCGATGGATAAATGTGTTAATGAGCTCATAAGGTGTTGCCCAATAAGAAAGGTAATGGCTAGATTTGAAAAAGACTCACTAAAATTCTCACTGCGCCATGATTGCCACTCGAGACACCACTTGTAAATTGTTTCCATCTCCAATAATATCATTCTTATGTTATTTATTTTTCATGATGAATCGCTCACCTTAGCAAATCTATTTTTGACTTGCGTCATTTTCACTGACTTCTAACATAGCCGTCCGTCATGTTCTTTGCTGCCAGTTGATTTGTGATAAGCTTCTGTAAGTAAAAAGTTCTGTTCTACATTTATTATTCCATTTTGGGTACAGAACCTTTGTGAGAATACTGGCATGGGGTGGTGTGTCTTTACCATGGTTGCGATTTGTATATGAAACAACGAGAGCAAATTAATTTAGCAGTCTGCATAACTTTTTGGCCGCACCTTGTTAAACACTGGCATAAAAAACGTCTACAATGATTTCCATAAGAATGGAGAATTTGTGCCAAAATGAACGAGAACACCTAAACGTGGCTTGAAATTGAGGGAAAGAAAAAGGAGTCATACCATCAAACAAATCTTGCACCCAAACTATTCCCCTAAGTTGCCAAGATTTCCAATAAAGGGGCCTATTGTGAATGGTGATGAGACGATTGTACCAAAGTGGAGACTGTAGGATAGAATCCCTAGAGATGATCTTTGATTGACAATAAGGCCGTAAGAATGAACATGTATGTTCAAACAACAGAAGAGAAGTGACGTTAGTCTTTGTGGAAAAAGCAAGGGCTTCTTTTAAAGAAAAAGGTGCCAGTAAGAAACATTTGATGGTAATCCATAAAGGTGTGAAGGGAGAGGGTACTGTAAGAAGCCATTTAGATGCTTGCTTGAGACAAAAGGCTTATTGGTAAAGGCAAAAATCAGGAAAGCTCACTCCTCCGGCAGATTTTGGTTTCCTAAGATATGATAAAGAAATTCTAGATTTCTTATTGTTCCATAGAAATTTGGAAAGAAGAGAATCAATTTTTTAAAAGAAATGGATGGAGTATGAATTGGAATCATTGAAAAAAAATACAACGAAATTGGACTGATCATCATTTTAATAGCATCAAGACGTCCCCACCATGAAAGAAAAAGAGGGTTCCAGGAAGAAAGGAGTATAGCAATGTGATCAAGCCCTGCCTGCATAATAATTTTTGCGAAACCTGAAATGGAGTTATTATACAAAATACCTACGTATTTAATTTTAGAACTATTCCAGAGAGATCCAGCTGAATCAAAAGGATGCTGGAGGCAAAATTTGGTGCTGGAGAGAATTTCTGTCTATCAGAATTGATTTTATATATCCTGACATTTGGGACAAATCAGAGATTTCTTCCAATAAAGGGGGAATAGAAGTCTCAGGGTTTGATACAAAAAGCAAAATATCATCCACGTAGGTGGACAGCTTCAAATTGTGGCCACCCTAAAGAAAACCAGAGATAGAGTTATTCTGACGAATATGGTACAAAATGGGGTTGAAGAGCTAAAATAAATAAAAGATGAGATAGGGTACAACCTTGATGCACACCTGATTGTAATGGGAAGTATTGAGAGATTAGTCCATTAACTAAGACAGAAGCACTAGGCGCTGTATAAAGCAAAGAGATAAGGGAAATAAATTTAGGACCAAAACTATGCCATTAAAGAGCTTGAAATAAAAATGACCAGTCCATTCTATCAAACGGCTTCTCCGCATCAATAGAAACTGCAGCTAAGGAATAAGAAAGAGTGGAAGCCTTGTTTAATACATTAAATAATAACTGAGACATCTGAGGTTAATCTGCTCTTACAAAGCCACATTGCTCTTTACTGATTAAATTTGGCAAAAAAGGGTTAAGTCGCAAGCAAGCAATTTGGCAAAAACTTTGTAATCCACATTTACAAGAGATATAGGGCGATAATTCTTACACTGCATAGGATCACAACCCTCTTTATGGATTAGGCATATTGTGGCTTCTTGGAAAGTGCCACACGCTTTACCAGTAGCATAAAAATATTTAAAAATTTACAAGAGTTTAGGAAGTAATCCGTTTGAAAAATGTAAGTAAAATTCTACCGTAAACCCATCTTGTCCTGGGGTTTTACTTTTTTTAAGGAAGGTAAAGATCTAGATAACTCCAGGAGTGATAAATCAGATTCCAGAGATGCAAAATTAAGATTTACATGAGAAGGAGGGGAAATGTTATTAAGATAAGCTGGAAATAAGAGAGACAGACGCTGGGGATTTCGGAATATATAAAGTTTTGTAGAATTTCATAAACTCATCCATAAACTCATCTAGGATGTCCTGACCTTTAAAAAGATGCTTTCCCTCTAGTGATTGAATGGAGTTACTCAATACATGCTCTTTATGGGATTTCAGGTAATTAGCTAAAAATGTACCGACTAGGGGGCCGATTCCGATTCCGGTCGGAAAACGTACCGACCGACTTGGAGCCAGAATTAATTCCGACCGACACGTACCTGTGCAGCCCGACCCGCCAAGTACGATGAGAAGCGAGCAAAACCCGACCGACTCGTACGGAACACAAGCCGAAGGACCGAGTCGCGCGGAAAACAGCAATCCGGCCGGAAAAACAGGCGATTCGAACCGACCGACTCGCACCCGGAACAATACCGAACGAGACGTACCCGCGGACTCCCACCCGCCAAGTACGATGCAAGGCGTGGAAAACACGACCGAGTCGCATGGAGGACAAGCCGTACGACCGACACGCGTACAAAACTGCGAGCCGAAGCAACCCAAAACACCGTGACCGACGCGTACGCAGCATAGAAAACAGCACAAACACAGCGTGAACGAAACGGACGAGCCCGTACGAGACAACTGCAGGGTCCGACTCGGTCACAAGAACGTCTCCTACATGCACGAAAAGTACAAAGGGAAAATACACAAAAAAAGGCCAAACCAGCATTTACAAAGCCAATAAATACTGGGGGGGAGGGGCAGGGAACAAAGACACACCCACAACTCCACCCATATAAAGGACACAAATCCCTACCATGATCCTTTGCAAATTCAAATTACCTGCCAGCACTCAACAGACAGCAACCACACACCCACAGCTCATCCATCACACAAGCCGCACACCATCAGCACCACAACAAATAGAAACCTCACATACACCTAGCAAAACACACCCTCACACACCTTCACCTGCACCTGCACACCAACACACATCACTCACCATCACCACCCATCACCATGCCCCCAAAGAAGAATCACAAGTTCCTAGATAGTGAATTGGAAGTCCTGGTAGATGAGATCCTCAGGGTAGAGCCACAGCTCTTTGGTACACTGGTCCAACAGACACCCATGTCACAGAAAACAAAGATGTGGGAGAGGATCGTCGACAGGGTGAACGCACAATCACCATGTTTGCGCACAAAGACAGACATCCAGAACAGGTGGTATGACGTGCGCAGGAGGGTCAAGGAGCTGCTAAAGAAGGACTACATCTTGAGCCAATACACCGGCAGTGGCCCTCCTGCCAAGCCAGTATACCTCAGGCCCTGGGAGGAGAAGGTGCGGGCCATCCTACCACCAGTGAGCGTCTATGGACTAGAAAACATCCCAGAGCCTGGTGAGTACACAACAAATGTACACAATATTCTGCGACTAACACACACATCACTGTCAAGGGGAGAGTCAAACCATGCACACTTAGCAAATACACAGCAACCAAAACAGAATCATCCCAAAATGTGTATGTCACTCAGAGAAACACAACACATGCCATCACAAAGTGACATTTAACTGTGTCATCACATGTACAAACACAACTACAACTACAGCTAGGCAGTGGCACAAATATAACTGACAAACACATCCAGACAAGTAGCCACCACTACAACACCAGCACACAGTGAAGCCCACTGAAAGAAAGGAAATATGTGTATGCTGGGCAAGTCAGTGTAGCCAATAGCATGATGGGAGTTGTAGGCACAGATATTGCTCACCCCCACAACTGTCCCATCAACACCACCCTGAACTATGCGCACATCACAGGGAGTGGAAAACAACTTACAAGATGGCTGACACTGGCTACTGCTGTGGGGAGCACAAGGCCCTGCTGGCAACTGTGCACCAACCAACAGCAGGACACCACTGACTGACATCCTGAAAGACAACTTGCACTCCCTGCAATGGAAGCCACCACTGCCAGCCATCTTGCCATTGCTCTCACACTCACACACACTGAAGTCCACCCAAAAGCAAGTAAGTATGGGCATGCTGGGAAGTGGGGTGGAGGCAATAGCATGATGGGAGTGGTAGTCACAGCTCAACATCCCCCACCCACATGGCCCAGCAAGCTCACACTCAAGCATGCACACCCCACAGAGAGTGGAAAGCCCCATCAAAGATGTCTGACACTAGTGCTCTGTTGTGGGGAGCACAAGGCCCTGCTGGCAACTGTGCAACAACCAACAGCAGGACACCACTGACTGACATCCTGAAAGACAACCTGCACTCCCTGCAATGGAAGCACGGTCCATGGTGGGATATCTGGCTGGGTGGGAAGGAGGACTCACAGCACTGACCATAGTCACAAGCACCTCCCCTCACACAACCCCTCAACACATACTCCACAGAAGCCACCTGGCGGAATGCAATGCCTCACATCCTAACTCAAGGTCCCACAAAGAATCACCACCCTGGGTCATGCTGTGTGAAGCACAGGGACACTCCTGGGACATTTAGCCAAACAACACTCCCAGCCATCCTGTCAGCACAGGCAGCCCACCCCACAGGGAAGCAGAGTCAAAAGGAACAGAAGTATGGGCATGCTGGGAAGTGGGGTGGAGGCAATAGCATGATGGGAGTGGTAGGCACAGATATTGGTCACCCCCACAAGTGTCCCATCAACACCACCCTGAACCATGCTCACATCACAGGGAGTGGAAAATGACTGACAAGATGGCTGACACTGGCTACTGCTGTGGGGAGCACAAGGCCCTGCTGGCAACTGTGCAACAACCAACAGCAGGACACCACTGACTGACATCCTGAAAGACAACTTGCACTCCCTGCAATGGAAGCACGGTCCATGGTGGGATATCTGGCTGGGTGGGAAGGAGGAGCGGATGACAACCAAATACAACCAATGCAGACCATGTACACACCCCAACATTCACATAGAAATGCCCAAATAATGCAGGACAATGTGCTACACCAATATCAACCCCTGACTGTGACAACTTAGGACAATGCATTGTACAGGCCCGCATCCAGAGGCACAGTCACAACTGTCAGGTGTGTCAACCATTGATGCCTGCAGAAACATAACATACATTGTGTGTGTCTCCCAAAAACAGGTGATGATGGGGACACAGCAGCAGATGCTGAGGAGTCCTCGTCCCAGGCTCAAGAGGATACGGAGCTCACTGGTGTGGAACAGCCTCTGCCCTCCTCGGATGACGAAGACTTACCTGGCACCTCCGGAGCAAGTCATCATGCAGCACCAGCAGGACCACCAGCTGCACCCCCTGCACCCACCCCTCCAACGACTGTCAACACACATACCACCCCTGCCGACATGGACAGACCAAGGAGCAGCACCACCACCAGCACAGGGACCCTGGACCAATGTGGGGCCATGGACACCACCATCACCAACAACCCACAAGGTGGCCCAGGGTCACCTGTGCCTGCCACCTCAGGTACTGCACGTGTCGCCAGGGGTGGTGGGAGGGGTGGGAGACATAGGTCGCTGCTCACAGAGGGGTCTGGACTGCATGATGACCCACAACTGGCACGCATAGCCGATGCGTACCAGTCCAGCACCGGAGAGTTCAGCCAGGTAGTGGGGCTCCTCAGGGACATCAAACAGCAGCAGGCTGCCCATCATGCCCGCTTGGACTCACACATGTCCCGCGTGGAGTCCAAGTGGGACACACTGCAAGAGATGACGGCGGTGCATAGGGACATATTACAATGCCTCCGCCAGATGAGCAGCCACCACTCAACACCTCCCTGTGTGCCCACAACATCTGCTGCTGAAACAACTGCAACTGCCCCAGGGAGGCAGGATGACTCTGGCGGAGAGTCCCCTGCACCGCAGCAGCCTGCACTTGAGGATCCCCCCCAAAGAAGAGGGGCCGTCCGAGGAGGGGCAAGTGAGAGGCCGATGGCCATGTGCAACCCCAGGAAGCCAAAACCTGTTCTGGAGAATAACCTTTGTGCGCAAACTGTTCACCCTGTTGACTGCAACACAACTCTCCCACATGACATGGGGAGCTCAAGTTGGACCAATGTCTCTGATTACTGTGGACTTTACTCTGGACATTTCTGCTACCAGGACTTCCAAATTATCTAGGAACTTTGGATCACAATCACAATGTACAGCACCCAACAACCTGTGCACTATACTCACACATGTATGTCAATAAACTCACTTATACACCATACTTGCCTCTGTTGTGATTCCAATGTTGTCTCAGAAGTTGCGATGATGATCGTGGAAATGACACTGTGCATGCTAACTGCTACAGCAAGTACAACACCGGCATGTGAGTCATGGCGACTTCACACATATGGGGGAGGCACACCACCAGGGCTACACAACACATACACACCATGGACATCTGACTCATCTGGTGTTGCCAGGAAATACACTACACTGGTGTTGCCAGGAAATATGTTGCATTGCACACACCCAACACCTATTCACAGTCTGTGTTAACTAGCCCACTGGTGCAGTAAGCAAATGTCAGTCAGATGTGTGACCACAGACAAAGCACATCACATAGTGAAGCACAGGTTTATTACACATTTGCAACATGTTGAAACCACCACAGATGCAAGGTAATCCCACCTGGCAGCGTGCACATAGTCAACAAGTGTAGAAGGAAGGAAGTCCATGGGTGTGGTGCACATCACCTGTAGGGACACAACAGCTACCACCCGGGAAGTCGAATCACGGTGTTGGGGATCACAGTTGACCAAACGACTCTGAAAGTACCCTGTGAAGGACAGAAATGACACACAGTCAAAAGTACTGAAGAACAGGACAGAACTGCAATACTCATGCACAATACATGTTACAAGATACCCACCCAGAACCAAGTTAGCATGTCAACACTGTTGGGGAGTACAGACTACCTGCAAGGACACATCGCTAAACGCATACAGACATGTAGCCCATGGACACACTCAAACAGCACCAGAGCACCACCAACACATATCATGCAAACTCACATCATTGACATGCCATCTCTGGATACTCACATTCAGCTGAAGAAGTTGGTGATGAGCTGTGTGCGGACATCACCCTCAACATCATCATCATCATCACTGGCATCGTGGTCCAGGCCAGGATCCTCCACAGGTGTCGGACGTTGGTCATCGTCATCCAGGATGAGAGGCAACTCCTTCCGCACTGCCAGGTTGTGGAGCATGCAGCAGACGATGATGATCTTGCACACCTTTGCTGGGGCATATGGGAGGGACCCTCCTGTCTTGTCGAGGCAGCGGAAGCGGCTCTTCAGGAGACCAAATGTCCGCTCAATCACTCTCCTGGTCCGACCATGTGCCTCATTGTAGCGCATCTGGGCTGGTGTCACAGGGTTCCTGAGGGGCGTCAGCAACCACGGCATGTTGGGGTATCCGGATTCACCTACATACAGACAATTGCACATTAGCAGAGTTGGAAAAGAGGGTGGAACACTACATAGCAGAACACACACAATGGTACAAAGTCAGTACACACCTACAAGCCAGGCACGCTGGTTCCGCATCTGTGCCATCATCCTCGGGATGCGACTACTCCTCATCACGTACGCATCGTGTGCAGAACCAGGGAAATGGGCACACACGTGTGTGATGCTCATATCTGCAAGACAGACCACCAGTGCATTGACCGAGTGGTAGTGCTTGCGGTTACGGTAGGCCTGCTCTTGGGCCTGTGGTGGTACCAACGCCACATGTGTCCCATCAATGGAGCCAATGACATGCGGCATCCTCCCCAGGGCATAGAAGTCACTCTTCACGCCAGTGAGTCGTTGGAGTCTAGGGAAATAAATGTACTGGTTCAGGTATATCAACATAGCCTCCAAAACATCCCGGAGCACACGGCTGAACATGGTCTGTGACATCCCACCAGCAGTCGCCAGAGTGTGTTGAAAGGTACCAGTGGCAAAGAAGTGTAGGGCTGCCATCACCTTCACCTTGGGGGTCAGCGCTGTAGGGTACGGACGGCCAGGTTGCAAATGTGGTGCCAAGCGCACTGCCAAATCCTCAATCAGCTGCCTGGTGAAGCGGTACCGTCGGATGCTGTCCCGTTCCACCATCGTTTCCAGGTCAGGGAATGGTCTATGGACAGCTGGTGCCCTGCAGTGCATAGGTGAAGAAAGCAAGATTGTCAGTCACCCCACAAATGTGGCATTGAACACACTCAACATCACATGATACATCATAATGAGGCACAAGTACATGATGTGTGCAGTTCCGTACGGATATGTATGGCACATACATGGCCAATATCTAACATCACAGTCCAACAAGTGGCATCAAGAAGTCCCAGGTCATGCCATCGGATACCATGAGGCCGTGTCCCAGTACCCATCTCCTGCTGCCAAATAACAAACACACGCCACAGTGACATGTGAGGACTGATGTGCCCCAGGCATCACAGCTCAACGACAGGTAGAGTCCCAGGGACCCTGTATTGCCACATGGACACTGGCATGACATGGTGTATCATGTATACACCACAGCAAAACAACCATGACCCCCACAGGTAGTGGTCCGTGTTGCCTCGGCAGGACAGACATGGACGTCTGTGACACACACACGCACAACATCAAAGTCCATGCACAAACAACATGGATGTGGAGACTGCCTTCCATTGTGCACATGAAATCAGAGACATTGTAATCACAACATGCACACAGACTGTGGAGGACCATCAACATTGTGCCAATGGGTCACCCTGGGTTGAACATAACGTCCCACATGGGACTCAGGGGGTATGTGACATGACATACACATACACCACCGTGAACTGTGACCATGCCACATGCTCAGATATGAACAGTTGCACATCACAGTGGTCATGTACACGAAACACCAAGGATTCTGTCCCCATAAACACGTGCACAGCCTGGGGGTGGCTGCCCCCAAGTGACACCCACAGAACAACATGTTCACCCCCATACACAGAATAGGTAATGCAGCCTTACATGCCCTAGGATACAGTTTGGACAGGCTGTGGTGTTGTAGGTGTGCCCCTCACTGCCTGGGAAGTATATGTGGCTGGCATATGTTCACCTGTGACAGGCATGGTGACATATGCCAGTGACTTGTACAGGGATGCGTTGGACAGCAATGGACCGATCAGTGCGCACACATTGGCCATTGCATTCAATGTGCGCTGGTACGCGTTGTATTGGCAATACGCCTTGGACAGCAATGGACCGATCAGTGCGTACACATTGGCCATTGCATTCAATGTGCGCTGGTACGCGTTGTATTGGCAATACGCCTTGGACAGCAATGGACCGATCAGTGCGCACACATTGGCCATTGCATTCAATGTGTGCGGGTACGCGTTGTATCCTATGTACGCGTTGAACAGCAATGGTCCGATCGGTGTGCCCGGCCGGCCCATTGCATTCAATGTGTGCGGTTACGCGTTGTATCCCATGTACGCGTTCAACAGCAATGGTCCGATCGGTGCGCACCCATTGGCTATGGCCTGGCCTGGCAACGGACGCGTTTTCAAAATTTGAACGAGTCTGATGCTGTAAATTCAGTTGGTCACCCACAACAATGTTGCAATTTCATGGGTGTCACGAAGTTGAACATTTGAAGGATGCTGGGGCGTGTGTAAGTGGTGCAATTCCATGGATTGGCCAGATTCAGATGATGCAAACGACTTGGACCTATCACTTTGGACACATGGGACAGTATCTGCCTCTGCAGCACACATATAATGCTGGCTGTTCCCCTGAGAGCTCACTTGCCTGCACTACATGCTCCAGGACGACATCTGCCACTACACTGCTGCTGTATCTGCACCCTCTGGACCCTGAAATGGCACGTACTGTGGAGAGAGCCCCAGCCTTCAGCACTGAGGAGAACCAGGCCCTGCTGGATGGCCTCCTTCCACAGTACAGCAAGCTGTATGGGAAAGCAGGGGAGCAGGTGAGTGTTCTGTCCACTGCCTTTCTAAATGTGCATGTTGTCTGACTAGCAAGGCTAACAGTCTGCACGCCACTGGCTAGCAGGCTCACTGAGTAGTTGTCACCCCCATAGTGTGTAGTTACATGCACTGGACAGGTATAGTGCAGTGACAGTGCATTTAAACTAGGTTTTACTTCCCAGGCAATGATACCATGTAGTAACTGCTGGCATACTGTCCATAGCCATCGTTGCACTGCCTGTGTACATCATGTGCCCCTGTGATTGAGACATGTATATCCAACTGTGTAATGCACGGATATGTTGCATGTGTAGTAATGGCATTCTCACTTTGTTATCCTCACAGGTTGATGCCCACCAGAAGCAGAAGATATGGCTGACCATTGTCCGGGCAGTGAGATCCGTGGGGGTCTACAAGCGCCGGATCCGCAACTGCCAGAAGAGGTGGCAGGACCTTCGGGGCTGGACCCAGAGGATCGCACGGGTCCAGCTGAAGCTGTCGCCTCCTCGCAGGAGGGGCGGACACCGGACCCTGACCCCCACATGCTGAGGATCCTGGCGGTGGTCTTCCCTGATCTGGATGGGCAGCTGAAGGCCAGAGAGCAGCAAGGAGGGGGTGAGTCCATGTCTGCATTGTGAACTATGTCTGCCATACTATGTGCCCTCCTCTGGCCTGGTTAAACTTCCACAGTACATCAGTCTTGTGGTCCAGGACCCATGTCCCTCTATTGTGCACTGCCCACTCCTCATCTGATACCCAGGTGTGGCCCTTACAGTCAGGGTATTGTGTCACTTGGGTACTGTGTCCTTGCAGTTTGCTTGACTCAAGGTGGGGGACAGCATCAGTTTCCCTGACTCTGTGGTGGGCATCATGGGTGGGTCCATTGCTTACACATTGCCTGTGTTCTGACATGTGTTCTGCATGTCATTTTGATATGTGGCCCAATTGCTGAGCTGATCCACCACATGTGCCTGGGGTATCTGGCACACACCCATGCTGCGGGTGGGAACAATGTTTGTGCCCCAGGAGTGTGTATATAACGTGTGTCACACATACTTAGCCAGCTGCCTACTGTCCAGGGCTCATCCCTCATTCATGTGGGACAGGACAGTCATGCCTACTCCAGGCCATACAATACACTCTGTACTCCCACTGCCGTGTATCAGCTGACACGTTTTGCTCAGTGATTCGTCCCCTTAGGTGTCTGCCTCTGTGTCAGTGTGCTGTGGCTTCGTTGTCAGGTCTGCTGGGGTGTTCCTCGGTTGGGGCTCCGCATGCCACCGGAGATGTGACCATAAGAGATGATACTTGTGTGACACATAGGTGTTTGATCACCTGACCGTGCAGACTGGGGTATGCGAATATGAGGTTCAGGCAGCTGTTTCCCATACACAGCAGATTGTGATGTGCTCAGGTGCAGAGGGTAGTGTTACAGGTCTCCCATATGTACAATGGGTATAACCTGGACAGATGAGGGTACAGATGATGTGGTGTGTGGGGGATGTACATGTGCACTTGTTCAGCTCCAGGACTTGCATTCCCCATGATCTACTATTGTGACACAGTGCAGAGTATTGTTGTCTGGCTGCCCTGCCCATGTGACTGGAGACAGTTATGTATGACTTAGCAGGCATGGCTGTGCCATGGCATGTGACTTCCTATTAGTGATCCTGCAGGGGAGTGACATTTGCTACATGCACACCATTGTGGCAATGGCTATCAGGACATGGGTGCATCATGGTGTCTGTCGCTGGTATGCATCACATGCATTTCCTATTTGACTCTGGGCATCCCTTTCATCCGGACACCTGCACTGACTCAGTGGCAAGAGTTGTGATGGGTGCATGTCCACATGCTTCACTGGGTTCTCTGCACTGTCCAAATACTGTGTAGGTGGTGCATGTGTCCACACCGGGGTATTGCCATCCCACAGACACCATACAGATGGGTGCAAGGCCAGGTGGGATGTGAGTGCCATGGTTGACCATCAGACTGACAATTGACTTCTCCTGTTCTGTTTGTGCAGTTTTAGCAATGTTCAACTAAGGATGCCAGGGCTTGCTCTGTAATGTGCTGTACTTACTGTGGTGTGTGCGTTCGGTGCAGGTGACTGATGTCTGTCTGTTTCCCTATTGATTGCAGATACATCCACGGCCACAGGAGGGGACAGCTCCACGGACCAGGAGGAGCCGCAGAGCCAGACTGGGTCAGCAGCCGAGGAGTGGTCGGAGGGACCCAGTGGCACGGAGGGCGAGGGGAGCCACACCGAGGAGTCCTCAGCACCATCCACCTCAGCTGAGGACCAGAGCAACTCGGACGATGACTCCCTTATGGAGGCGGGTGTCAGCAGCCACCACACCCCAGCTAGTGTTCCTGTCCCCGCCACCACCACCACCACCACCACCACCACCACCACCGCCCTCCCGTTGGCTCCCATTCCCGAGGTCCGTGGAGGCTCCCATGTTCGGGAGCGTGCCTCCTTCGGGCCAGGCACCGCACCCCTGCACCTGTGTCCCCTGCTGCCCTGAGTGAGGAGTCTGTGTACCTCCTCCGCCAGCTCCATGTAGGACAGACAGCGATGCTGAGTGTCCTCCATGCACACACCAGTCTGTTGACTCAGCTGGTGTCATTCATGGAGGGCATCTCATCGGGCATGTCTGACCTACAGAGGGGCAATAGGTCCATGGACTCCTCCCTGATGGCAGCAGTGTCCCTCCTCCGACAGTCCCTCACCCCTCCTGCCTCTGCCCCATCCACACTCCCCAGCACCTTACCCGTCCCAAGCACACACACACTGGCACAGGCACACACCAGCACAGACACATGCAGCACACGGACACACACGCCAGAAACAAAATGCACACGCACGCACCGTCAGGGGACTGCAACCACACTCACAGGGGATGGGGCACAGGCACAAACACACGCATCCACAAGCACTGCACAGTCCTCAGTTGCCTCTCCCTCCAAAGACCCCTCCCTTGCCTCACCTGCAACCCCATACAAACAGCAGCTCTTCCTTTGTGACCTTGGCCTCTCCCCCTCCGACCCAGCTGATCCAGCATTCAGGGGGAAGAGGAAGCCCACCCACACGGAGCGGAGTGCCCCTGGCCCCCGGACACCATCCCCCAGGCGCGGACCGACTGAGGCCCCCACCCGCAAGTCCCCCGGTCCCGGAAGAGCAAGACCCCGCCGCCGCCCTGCAGCTCAGGCACCAAGTCTACTTCCTCCATCCCTCAGGCCCCCACTCCACAGGTGCCCCCACCACACCCTGCCCCAGGTTCCCCCACCCACAGATACACCATCCCCAGAAGGGTCAGGCCTTCTCCCCCTGCCACTTGCTCTTCCGGCCCCACACCCCCGCTGCGCTTGTCTGTACCACTGATGTGGTGAGGGTGTCCTCCCCTCTGTCCTGCCCACCTTTCCTGATCCCCATTCTCCTCCCCTGGAGGTGGGCACTGCAGTGGAGTCCACTATCACCCTGTCTGACTTGGGCGCTGCAGTGGCGGACCTGTCCACTCCATCTGCAGGGTCCACTGCAGTTGTGCCGGCACCCACAACATCTGAGTCATGCCCCCCAGTTGTGCCGGCACACACCATGTCAGACACCTCCACTGCAGTTGTCAGTGGCTCTCCAGCACCCACCACCCCTTCCCTGCCTCCTCCTGGTGAGCCCTGATCCTGTCCCTGCAGTGCCTGGCCTGCCCCCCGTATGCCCCTCCTAGGGGATTTTCCCCGGTTGTGATCAGTGCAGGCATGCATAGGATGACATCTGCCACTGTCACCCTGTATAGACTTCCTTGATGGACTGGCCATTGGCCTTTGTTGATACCTTGCAGTTCTTCCAAGTTTTGAACCCACATGCTGAATAAAGCAACTTTCTGTTCTCTAGTGGTTTTGCTTCTGATGTACATGATGTTGATGATGCTAACCGTGCCCTTGCTGCAGTGATGGTGATTTTTGGACTCATGAAAATGAAGTGTTACTGTGCATGTACCCATGTGTTCCAGGGGGACAGTGTCCTATCCTGTGGTGAATCCATGTCGTCCTTAGCAGCATCTGAGGGTGTCATGTATTCAATATTTGGCAATGGGATTTCCTACTTACATTAGCAATGTCACATCTGTGGGTTCCACCCATGCACATCTGTTGTGTTTGCCATTGTTAAATTAGTCTAGTTCCCTGACCGTGTGGCCATCTCCACTGGACATGCAGGTTTGGGCATCAATGGGGAAGGACTCTTCTGTGTTGTCAGTGCAACTTGCTATACATGTGTGTTGGATCTGTGCTGTTGATTTCGTTGACATTCCCATGACCAGGCTGATGTGACGGGAGCCTTCATTTGGTGCTAATTGTTGACTGTGTGACCAAGTGTTCTGCTGACATGATGGAGCCCTACTGATGCGACATATGGCACAGCTTTCCTCACACAGGAGTGGAGTCCCCTCATGGCAGTGTGTACTCCTGTGACATCTCGTGCGCCCAAGGTGTGTGTTGTATGAGCATGTGTGTGTGTTCACTTCCATGTTGCTGTGCATGCTGGGATCCCTAGTGATGTTCCTGTTTGTGATGCTTGCTGAGTTGAGCTATGTTCCCCCAAAGTCTTCTCCCTGGGTTCTCTGTGATGTGGGTGCATGGCACATTACTGGTCATCAGGGTGTCACCCATAGGTGTGTTTGCTGTCAGGGCTGAGTTTGTGGGCAGACGCTCATGTGTCACAGTCCGGATTCCCCTTTGCACTTGTTGTTGACACCTGTCATGTGATTTCTGGTTTGTGTTAGCTTTCATTGGTTGTGACACATTGTGTGTGTGACTGCTGGCACTCCTCAGGGCTGCAATGTTGGTAGTTGTCTATGTGTGTCCTTTGTGGGTGACCTTGGCTTCTTCATAGGTGTGTGACTGTGGCTGGGATCCCATTGGTTTGTGTGGTATTGCCGTCATGTCCATGTACAGCGTAGTGTGCAGTGTGTCAGACATTCAGGAGTCTGGTAGAGTGGCCATGAGTGACGTGTTCCTGCACCTTGGTTCCCACCACCCCCCTGGGATTGTCATGGGTGCATGTGCAATGTCACCAGTGCATGTGAGCTTCACTGCTGCACATTGTTGGAGGTCGAGGTGTGTGGTGTTGAGTGTGTGCAGATGAGAGTTGTTGCCCGGCTAGACCCCTGCCTCCATGTTGGCCTTGGCTGACAGGCCGTGCTGGTTGATTTGTGCTTGTTTAGGTGTGATGGTAGTTTGTTGCTCAGGACACATGACTGTGGTTCACAGTGTGAACGACATCTAGCTTTGTCATCACAGTGGGATTGTAATGCAGCCCAGGGTCACCACATTGTGGGGGCCCTGGGTGTGGTGCTGTGGTGTCTGTGTGTCTTGCTGTGTCAGTTGCTGTTCCTACATGCTTGTGTGACATGTGTGATTTGTGTTCCCACTCATCTGACAATGCCTGATTGCCCACATAGGGGATTTGGATCCATGAGTTACCTTTGTGTGGCACTGTATGCACGTCTGTGTAATTGGTATTCAGGCCTCCTCATGTGTTGGGTGTTTGCCTGGGGACACTGGTACCCCCTCACCTGTTGTGTTTGATGTGCAGTGTGGGTCTGCCTGTTTGTGTTTGTGCATCTGCACCACTGCATTGGCATATCTTTAGTGTGCCATTGGCTGTATGTTGTTTGGTGTGTTTGCCCTGCTGTCCCTGGGACTCCTAGGTCATCAGTCAGCACAATGATCATTGTGTGTGTCCCCCATTGCTGCCATGCTATGGTATCTGTTCACATCCCTTCTACAGTCTCCACTGGGTATCTGGATTTGTGTGCCCATTGGTGCAAATATGTGGGTCTGCATTCTGATGGTCACTTCTGTCATTGAGTCATTGATGAGTGTTGACAGTGTCAGCCCCCATGGGTGATGTTTGTCTGCACATGGCCAAAGGTATGTCTTGTTTGCACTGCACTGTTTGCCTCCCCCATTCTATGTTGCTATGGGACACAAGCACTACTTTGCCACTGATGTGTTTGTTGTTCTGTGACCAGGAATAATCCATGCAGTTTGGCAGTTGCAGCTTATTCTTTGTCGACACATACATTTTGGTCACTTTGATGATGGGGGTCTGGACCCCACTGCCACAATGTTCAATATGCGCTTCAGCTATGGACCCCACACTCACATTTTGGTCACTGTGATGATGGGGGTTTGGACCCCATTGCCACAATGGTCATGGCCTGCTTGCATTGTGGGTGCCACACACATTTATGTGTGGCACTTGTGGTAGGGGGTCACATTGTATGTCCACAGTCCTGTTCAGTGTTGTAGGCATTTGACACAGTCTACACACGCTTGTCATGGTGTTGGGGGGGATGTCTTTGTGTTGCATTCTTTCTGCTGGTGTGTGCTTCTTGTGGCATGTATTTGCCATCCTGTGAGTGGGGGTGGTAGTAGTAGGCATCCAGCCCCACATGGGTGGAGGTGGTAGTAGTGGTAGGCACCTGGCACCCCCTGGGTAGAGGTGGTAGTAGTGGTAGGCACCTGGCACCCCCTGGGTAAAGGTGGTAGTAGTGACAGGCATCCAGCCCCACCTGGGTAGAGGTGGTAGTAGTGGTAGGCACCTGGCACCCCCATGGGTAGTGGTGGCAGTAGTGGTAGGCACCTGGCACCCCCTGGGTAGGGGTGGTAGTAGTGGTAGGCACCTGGCACCCCCTGGGTAGAGGTGGTAGTAGTGGTAGGCACCTGGCACCCCTGGGTAAAGGTGGTAGTAGTGGTAGGCACCTGGCACCCCCTGGGTAGAGGTGGTAGTAGTGGTAGGCACCTGGCACCCCTGGGTAAAGGTGGTAGTAGTGGTAGGCACCTGGCACCCCCTGGGTAGAGGTGGTAGTAGTGGTAGGCACCTGGCACCCCTGGGTAGAGGTGGCAGTAGTGACAGGCATCCAGCCCCCCATGGGTAGAGGTGGTAGTAGTGGGAGGCACCTGGCACCCCTGGGTAAAGGTGGTAGTAGTGACAGGCATCCAGCCCCCCTGGGTAGAGGTGGTAGTAGTGGTAGGCACCTGGCACCCCCTGGGTAGAGGTGGTAGTAGTGGTAGGCACCTGGCACCCCTGGGTAGAGGTGGTAGTAGTGGTAGGCACCTGGCACCCCTGGGTAGAGGTGGTAGTAGTGGTAGGCACCTGGCACCCCTGGGTAAAGGTGGTAGTAGTGGTAGGCACCTGGCACCCCCTGGGTAGAGGTGGTAGTAGTGGTAGGCACCTGGCACCCCTGGGTAAAGGTGGTAGTAGTGGTAGGCACCTGGCACCCCTGGGTAGAGGTGGTAGTAGTGGTAGGCACCTGGCACCCCTGGGTAGAGGTGGCAGTAGTGACAGGCATCCAGCCCCCATGGGTAGAGGTGGTAGTAGTGGGAGGCACCTGGCACCCCTGGGTAAAGGTGGTAAAAGTGACAGGCATCCAGCCCCCCCTGGGTAGAGGTGGTAGTAGTGGTAGGCACCTGGCACCCCCTGGGTAGAGGTGGTAGTAGTGGTAGGCACCTGGCACCCCCTGGGTAGAGGTGGTAGTAGTGGTAGGCACCTGGCACCCCTGGGTAAAGGTGGTAGTAGTGGTAGGCACCTGGCACCCCCTGGGTAGAGGTGGCAGTAGTGACAGGCATCCAGCCCCCCATGGGTAGAGGTGGTAGTAGTGGGAGGCACCTGGCACCCCCTGGGTAAAGGTGGTAGTAGTGACAGGCATCCAGCCCCCCTGGGTAGAGGTGGTAGTAGTGGTAGGCACCTGGCACCCCTGGGTAGAGATGGTATTAGTGGTAGGCACCTGGCACCCCCTGGGTAGAGGTGGTAGTAGTGGTAGGCACCTGGCACCCCCTGGGTAAAGGTGGTAGTAGTGGTAGGCACCTGGCACCCCCTGGGTAGAGGTGGTAGTAGTGGTAGGCACCTGGCACCCCCATGGGTAGAGGTGGTAGTAGTGGGAGGCACCTGGCACCCCCTGGGTAAAGGTGGTAGTAGTGGTAGGCACCTGGTACCCCCATGGGTAGAGGTGGCAGTAGTGGTAGGCACCTGGCACCCCCTGGGTAGGGGTGGTAGGCACCTGGCACCCCCTGGGTAGAGGTGGTAGTAGTGGTAGGCACCTGGCACCCCCTGGGTAAAGGTGGTAGTAGTGGTAGGCACCTGGCACCCCCTGGGTAGAGGTGGTAGTAGTGGTAGGCACCTGGCACACCCTGGGTAGAGGTGGCAGTAGTGACAGGCATCCAGCCCCCATGGGTAGAGGTGGTAGTAGTGGGAGGCACCTGGCACCCCCTGGGTAAAGGTGGTAGTAGTGACAGGCATCCAGCCCCCCTGGGTAGAGGTGGTAGTAGTGGTAGGCACCTGGCACCCCCTGGGTAGAGGTGGTAGTAGTGGTAGGCACCTGGCACCCCTGGGTAGAGGTGGCAGTAGTGACAGGCATCCAGCCCCCCATGGGTAGAGGTGGTAGTAGTGGAGGCACCTGGCACCCCCTGGGTAAAGGTGGTAGTAGTGGTAGGCACCTGGCACCCCCATGGGTAGAGGTGGCAGTAGTGGTAGGCACCTGGCACCCCTGGGTAGGGGTGGTAGTAGTGGTAGGCACCTGGCACCCCTGGGTAGAGGTGGCAGTAGTGGGAGGCACCTGGCACCCCTGGGTAGAGGTGGTAGTAGTGGTAGGCACCTGGCACCCCCTGGGTAAAGGTGGTAGTAGTGGTAGGCACCTGGCACCCCTGGGTAGAGGTGGTAGTAGTGGTAGGCACCTGGCACCCCTGGGTAAAGGTGGTAGTAGTGGTAGGCACCTGGCACCCCCTGGGTAGAGGTGGTAGTAGTGGTAGGCACCTGGAACCCCCATGGGTAGTGGTGGCAGTGGTGACAGGCATCCGGGCCCCTATGTGTATATGTGGCATTGGTGATGGGCATCCCGCCCCTATGGTGCTGCTGTTTCTGGAGTAAGTAATTTCTGCATCCCTGTGTGTGTGTGTGTGATATGTCTGGTACGTGTAGTTTGTGTTTGTGGTTGGTGTCTGACTTACCTTCTGCGCCGTACGCGTCCGTGCCTGTTCCGGTAGTAGATGTAGAATATTGGTAGGATCGGAACGATGGGATTCATTGTTGGTTCGTCTCGTTCGTCTTCGTCGTTGCTTCGCCTCGTCCTCGTCGCTGGCGTGTTCGTCTCGTAGCCATGGATCGTGTTGTGGCGCGAATCGGAGCTTATGTGCGCCTCTCCCGGATGCTTTGACGTGCCGTGCGTAGCGACGGGTTCGGCGCGTACGGGAAGCGCATCGTACTTGTCTGGCCGGACGGGGCTGCTTTTTGGCTTCCGGGCGACTCGTATCTGCGTTTACTGATCCGGCTCGGTCAGGGATCAGGACCTGGATTGGGTGAGTACGACTCGGTCGGAATCTGCGCTGTTGTGCGCATCGTACTTGTTCGTTCGGATTGCTGTGCGGATCGGTCGGGAAACAGGCATTCGCTTGGCTTTTTTCCCGACCGAATGGCGTTGGGTGCGTCTCCGGCCGAGATCGGAATCGACCCCATGATTTCTTCCGCCGTAATAGGCAGCACCACAATGAAGAAGTATGGATGAGGCATGATCAGTCGTTGTTTTATTGACATCTAGCTTCGCATGAACAAACTCCTGTAAAGTAGAGTCAGATGAGGAAGTTTAAAAAACTGATTCTCCAGACATTTCATGTTGGCTAATAGAACTTTATGTTGATTAAGAAACTGTTTCTTTTTCTTGGAAACAAAGTCTATAGTAGAACCATATCAATGGAGGAGAAGCACTCGGATCTGCAATTAAAGAAAAATAATTCTCAGCAAAAGAGATTAAAGAGGAAGGAAAAACAGGATCCTGCAAAAGAGAATTATTAAACCTCCATCTAGAAGTCCTGGGTTGTGAGTGGAGCAAATCAAAATCAGCAACAACAGGGGCATGATCAGAAATCACGATGGGCTCAATTGAAGAAGAAATAAGATTTTGAGTCAAAGGCTTAGTGAGAAAAATGTAATCTAACCGAGTCAGGGAGCCACGAGGAGGGGAGAAAAAAGAAAATTCTGTTACATCTGGGTTACATAATCTCCAGGCATCTACAAAATGTGTCTGAGAAATTGGACTACGGAATTGTTTATGAGCTTTGTGAGGGATAAAGCGGACTTGGGATTGACAGCCAATAAATGGATCAATGATCTGGTTGCAGTCACCATCTAGAATGAAAAATGCATCTTTATGTTGGATATATTTTTTTGTCATATTTGGGTAGAAGGAATAATCCAGTTGAGGCGGGCCATAAACATTAAATATTATCAATAAGTAATTTTATTAATAAGTAACTTAGCTAATAACCATTGGCCTTATGAATCCATGTCTTGAGATACAACATGACATTTTAACTTTTTATGACATAAAATTATCACACAATTTTTCTTAGTGGACATAGGAGACACTCTCCGACCGAGCCGGACCCGGAGAGATTTCCGACCGAATCGGACCCTAGCAGTCCGACCGAACGAGTACGATGCGTTCGCATGCTATCGGACTCGATTCGGTCGGACTCCCATTGAAGTCAATGGGAGCCGGTCGTACAACGCGTACGCGGGCTCCCATTGACTCAATGGGTGCGAGGCCAACAAGGGCGCCCCCTACAGCGGGTACGCGTTGAAGCGGGTCGCGCCGTACACGCACAGGTAGGGGGGACCCATGGGTCCCCCCTGTGTGCGACTCGCGCGGCTAGGCGTACAGGGGGGTCCGACACGGACCCCCAAAGTGCGGCTCCGACTGCTCTTTCGAGCCGGACTGCGCGAGTCGGTCGGACTGCTCGCGGCGCGCATCGTACTTACCCGGCCGGGGAACGTCTCCATTGCGCGGTGCGAGTCGTGTCCGTGCGAGTCGGTCGGAGCGGTTGGGTCCCGCGAACGAGTCGGTCGGCGATTTCGCGTACGTTCGCATCGTACTCGCTCGCCCGGACGCACGTCCGACTCGGTCGGGAATCAGGGCTCCGAATCGGATCCGGTAATGCCGAGTCCGATTCGGAGCCCTACCGGCCGAGATCGGAATCGACCCCTAAGACTGAACCGACCCAATTCCATTTGAGCTTTAAAGCCTCCATCTCTGTTAGATTGGTTTCCTGCAAAAGAGCAAAATCTGGGTTATAGGAGGCTAAATGAGATAGAATTCTCTGCCTCTTTATAGAGTTAAGAAAACCTTTTACATTCCAAGATACAACTATGAATGTAAAGAAATAGAAATAAATATAAAACAACACGATCAACAGAAAGAAGAAGAGGGGGGGGAAATAGTGGAATCAAGGGTATAGGAAAGATAATGCATTAAGAACGATGAGAAAGAAAGAAGTAAAGGATAAGAATAGGCAAGAGAAAAAAGGAGTAAAAGAGATAAGAGAGGACAGCACATGTCAAAACTGATGACGGAGATACGTACCTTCAAAGGGGAACATGCAAAAACAGGGAGTGACGATGAAGACAACATAGCCAACAGAGGATAACGCACCACAGCAGGAAGCCTTACAGGATGAACAGGAAAGAGGTATATGAGAAGTCTGGAGGATCTGAAAGGATAGTAAGAGAAAAATAAAGAAAAACATCTTGGTAAAGGAACAAATATCAAAACTACAACTTGTAAAGGAAGCAAAAGGAAGAGTAAATAAGAAAGATCAAAGACTGTCACATAAAAGTCATGTTATAGAGGAAGGACCAGCAGTCTCCACAGAAGTTGTAGAATGTGAGTGAATAAATGTCCGGAGATCCGCAGGTTCTTCAAAAGAAGAGGTATTGTTCTGAAAAAGTAACCCTAAACAAACATAGATGAAATAAGCCATAACATGCACGCAAAGCTGGTCGAAGCTTGAGGAACTCCTTCTGTCATTTAGCAGTTACTGTGCAAACATCTTGGGACAGAAACAATTTTGCTCCAGACCAGACCAGTTGTTTTTAATGCTTTGCTGCATTTAAGACAAGTAGAAGGTCAGTAAATTTCAAGAAAAAAAGGATCACATATCAGGCTTTGAAGGAGCAGATGAAGAAGTCATGTGGGGGCCCAGTCTATGAGCTCGCTGTATATTCAAGGACGTTGACGTAGGAAGGTCCAGAAGCTTTGGAAGAAAAGAGGTGAAGAAAGTAACAGGTCATCTCCCTGAACACCTTCTGAAAGACCATATAGATGAAGATTATTGCGCCTATTCCAGTTTTCAAGATCTCCAGCAGACTTTTTTAATAACAGAACATCCTTCTCCAGAGATATAATTTTAGCGACGTGTTCTGTATATCAGTGACATGTTGTTCCACCAAGGACAACCTAGAATCCATTGACGACCATTTATTAACCAAAACTTGTAGACGTGTATTAGTGTCTTCAATTAATGGTCTCAAAGCACGTATTTCCTCCAAAACAGTGTCCAATGACTCAGGTGATATCGATTTCGGTGGAGAAGGAGGCTCTTGTTTAAGTCTTTTTGTTAGCAGAAGAAGGTGACTGCATTTTGGAAGGTGTAATGGATGAAGACGCAGACCGAGAAGAATAAGATTGAGCCATGTTTACAGAATTGAGCAAACAGTCCATTGAAGGGTAAATGAAGGAGGGACCCGACACAGGCAAACTCGCTGTAACTTTCTTGCTTGAGTGCAGTAAATGTTTACTTCTGCCCATGTATTAAAAAAAGAATAGAATACAGTGCGAGCACTGAAAAACAATAAAGCAAACTCTTCCTAAAAAGACACTCTCCCAATAGGAAAAAGACAGCTCAATGAAGTAAATCCGGAAATGTAAGGGAGGGATCCAAAAAACACTAAGTAATATCCCAGTAACAAAAGGAATAGTTAGGGAGAAGTTAGAATATGCAGTACCTCAGCAAGTGCCCTATGCTGAAGAGAATTCTTCCAGATGTGAGGAAATACAAAATGGCGGCCAAAATGCAGTCACGGGTGTCTCTCGACGATTCTGCAGACCAGGATTAAAATACACAATTTTGCAGACAGTCTTGTGTTCAGGGGATGTTCTGCTGCTATTACATCCCGAACTGAAGAGAAGAGCAGATCGGGAACCGTCGAAATTAAGACGACATGTCCCTGTGCTGTGCGGAGCTCCATAATTAGGCAGCCACCTTGAAAGTCACTGCGCGCGTGTTAGAACTACAGTAGTTCTACTTATGAACTACAAAATACTACTCACTAACCTATGTGCAGAGACATCAGCCTCCACCACCCCTATCTATTCTGTGTAGAGATTACTGCCACTAATGCAGGGAACTCTGAACATAGGTATATTTTTTTAGTATTAAATGTGAGAGATAGCAGGACAGTGGCCGAAAAATGGGGCATATTTATTCCTAAATGGGTGGGGTTGATGGAGGGGTAAGGAGGGATTCAGGGATGAACATGCAAATATAATACACACCCACATATAGTACATGCAGTGATGTGCGCAAACTACACTTATAAAGCTACTCCAGCCAAGACTATCCCAAATAGTAAAGGTACTCCAGCTAAGCCTTGAAGGAGGTCTAGCAGCAAACATGGCCATTCATAGGTACTGCAACTCATGCCCAAGGAAAATAATGATAGTAGGGGCTTGAAGTAAAACCCAATAGGAAAACAATAGGAAAATTAATTGATTACATTTTCTTAAATTTTAAACAAATATGTATATAAAATTGTTTTTAGTGTTAAAATGTTAGACTACAAATAAAAAATAAAAAATGTTATCATTGTAAAATGTAATAATTTATTTTAAAAATTAATCACATTAGAATTTTATACTTTTTATAACACTTTAAATTGTTTTAAATTAATTCTAAAAGCACATAGCTATACATTAAATTCAATAAATGGTAGTTGAATATAAAAATGCTAGTGAGAGTGGGCCTTTTATTTTTGATAAAAACATTTATAAATTAAATCAATATATTTGATAAACATTTAATTTAATGAGTTAATTTGCTTTAACATTATATTTTATTAGTTCTAGATGGCGGCTCAGTGAACTAATCCATCCACTAGCAGGGGCTGTGTTCGACTTCATGGTCACAGGTTCAAATCCTGGTGGGTCCACTCAGCCTCTCATCTATCTGAGGTCAATAAAATGAGTACCATTGAGTTGGGTAACAATAAACATCTGTTAATCAGCGCCAAGAGACCCTGACGGGGTAAACGTGTGCTTTACAAATACACATGTTATGTAAATGAATTGACATGTTTATTATCAATTAAAATATTTTTTCTTTTTTTTTAAGTGCTACAAACTTTACGATTTTCCCTATACTTTCCTGCAGGGACATCTATCGCTGCCCCGGTGACAGACGTCTCTGCCTAATTGTGAAACATTAGTAGTAGTAACTTTACACGCATACACTCTGTCTTTGATATCTCCACCCTCTCTACTGAGAGGATGGAGACAAATGTAAGTCTGCACTTAGAAGCAAATCTGCACTTGAAAATGGTGAACAATGAGAAAATGTAGACACTTCAGTACATCGACTTTAATTTACCTTTCTGAATATGGCCCCCGATCGTGACTCCGATCGTAAGTGGGCCTGACATTCATGAGGTATTTGCTGGACCAAATAAGTTTCAACTCTTTAGGGTGTTGAATTTCCTTGGTCAAATAAAAGCCACTTAATCCGAGCTTAAACTTGCAAAACGGGTGTAAAAGGATCAGATGCCTAAGGCATTGAATCCCGAATGTTCTAATAATATATGAGTATTTTTACCCTAATAAATTTTGCATTTGAAATATTGTCCAATTTACACATAATTTCAATTCTTGCACAAACCCAGTTTGTTTAGGTGTTGAAATTTTACAGAATCACGTTTGACTCATGGACTGCTGTCACTGGCAGAATTACCAGGATGCCATCTCCTGTCAACGTAACGGCCAGAGCTGCCAACTTTGGAACTGGGGAAACAGGTTTGGGGGATATTCTCAAGAACATGTGATAATTATCGCAAAATTAGCTTAACGCAACTTTGCACATCGCAGTCCATCGCGGGAAAATAACACTGTGTTAACGTTGTATTCCCAACACTGCGGCACCATGCGATAGTCTCACGATAACGCGCCAAATGGCCGCATTAAAATTAACGCAACACCGGAAAAATGCGAAACACGAACGCGAAAAAAGTTGCGATGCCCCAAATCGCAAAAAAAAATCAGCGATAACCAGTGACAGGCCTGCAATTCCCACGCGTCATGCGGGAAAATGCACTATAAAAGCACCGAAAAACACAAACAAAATAATTCAAACTGCGTAGCACCATGGATGCTCCCGGACCGAGTGCAGAGGACAGCGCGAACCCCACAAGCCCCACAGACGACCAGCAAGGAACCTCAGGGTCGGGGAAGGGCAAGGAGAAGAGGAAGAGGAAGACGGGGTTCAGTCCGCAGGAAAACCGGATCATCGTCATGGAGGTGATAGAACACTACCAACAACTGTTCGTCACCTCCACTGTGTCATTGGCAACACAAACGGAAATATGGCAGTCGATCGTGACCAACGTGAATGAAGTCAGAGTGTTGAGGAGGTCAATGGAGGAGGTCAAGAGGCGCTGGCATGATGTGAATAGCCAAACCAAGCAGAAACTCGCTGCCAACCGGAAGGCAGCAACGGCGACTGGAGGTGGGAGTCCTGCGCCACAGGAGGAGCTGGATGAGCTGGAGGAAATGGTGGCCACAGTCATCAGTGTGGAGACGGGTGCAAGGAGTTGGGGGTCCGGACACAGCTCGATATGACCTGACCCAACAGCAACAGGGTGAGTAACGACCAGGGACTGGGGGGACGGGGGAGATGGGCACAATGGCACACATGCACAATTATGTGTAGCACACTGCACACCCACAATGATTGTGGAACATGTCCCTGATACCCTTGGCACACTGCAGCACACATACAAACACCAAGTAGGCCCCCGTCCACTATGTGCACAAAGGGGCCCCCCTCCCTATCACCAATCTCACAACCTACCCATGCACATGTGCTGAATCCAGCAAAGCAGCGGCTCTGTGAGCCACACTGACAATGCAAGTGACACTGCATGACCAATAGCATGGCTGCAGTCAAAATACATGACATGGTGCACGATACGACACGACACTGAGGTGGCCCAATGTGGATCACATCCTCAATGGAGCAAGTCATTCTCTGACACATCCACGTGCACATACAACCCCTGACGTCAACAACACATCTGCAGACAGACACTGCACAAGAGTACAAAATCGTACAAGAGCACAAATGACCCAAGTCGCCAACATCTCAGCACCTTAAAAGCACACAAGTCAAAGGCACACCGCCTCAAAGGGATAAGGGGCCGCTAAATCAGAGCTGCAGGGGCGACTCTCCCACAATGCAGCACACACATATAGCAATCACAGCACATCAACATTGACGACAATGTGGTACAAAGTGCAACACTGACACTACAGAACAGAGGACACAACTGGTGCCGCTTGTGCATAGAAACTGGCCAATCACATCTGGCATAGCAGGAAACTCTGAGATGATAATGTATGAGTACAACCTCACATCCGTCATGTAGTCGAAATGTCCACTGTCTCTCATCAAATAGTCAGCTCATCCAAAACAGTCACAATGTACATTGTCATGCAGTCTGTATGTAAACATGTACAATGCGTCAACATACATGGAACACACTGTTAACCTGCATCTCCCCTTTACATTGCAGAGGGACAATCAACACCTCCTGCAGAGCAGACCAGACATCTCTTCAGTGATGTTGAGGAGGACCCCCTGGCCATCTGCCCCGACACCCTCCAACGGCTCTTGGACAGCCTCCGCACCCCACCTCCAGGAGCAGGGCAGCCCAGCTGCATCGAGGTGACACCACCCCCTGCACAGCCGACACAGCAGGAAGCACCCACCACCACGGCTGGCTCCCAGCACCTCACGGAAAGACACATGGCATTCCAATGCCATGTGTTAGACTGTCAGAGGGGGCTGGCTGAACAGGTGCGGGTGGGTTTTGACCTCATGGCAGACAAACTTGATGCCATACGTGGGTGTATGAGTCATATCAGGGACCACTTACAGTCCCTGACGGACACCCACAGTCCATTCCATGCTGTACAACAATCCTTGGCTGACCTTGCTGGAGCCATTACTCGGATACAAGAACTGTCTAGTGAGACAGGCTCCAGCGATGACAGCACAGAGATGGCACAGATGCGGAGGACAATGGAGAACATGGAGCAGATGCAGGCTGGAAGGATGGCTGCCACGGCTGTACACCAGCGAGATGTAGCTGGGATCTTCCATGCCCTGCAGAACCTCATCTTGCCATTGCTGCCACAGAGCCTGTCCCTGATGACTGCAGCAGGAACTTCGACACACACATCTCCGCCCCCTGATGTGTCAGTGGCACACAGTGATGCAGCCACACCACCTCCGCCACCTGATGTGTCAGTGGCACACAGTGATGCAGCCATACCACCTCCGCCCCCTGATGTGTCAGTGGCACACAGTGATGCAGCCATACCACCTCCGCCCCCTGATGTGTCAGTGGCACACAGTGATGCAGCCATAACACCACCACACACACCTGACACACCTGACACAGAAGACATATCAGAGGACTAAGATGTGGATGGCAATGACTGTGTGAGAAAGGAGGTTGTAGCATTCATCCCCGCGATATGGCCTGTTCCTGCTTGGTTCAGCCCTGTGCATCATGCCCGGGAACAACACCTTCCACTGTCCCCCGAAACACTCTGCGACATTCACCTGGACCCCGACATGGACTGCCATATCTGCTCTGGTTAACAATGACACAGCAATCAGGCTGCGGACTGAACTCTTCGTCTTCCGATTAAATTGTCATTCCCCAAAGGACTCTGGTTGGCCCTCCACTGGGCCACCATGTAATGTGGGGTTTGCATGGCCATGTACTGCTCCAGCTCGGACACTCCACAGAATGTGAATAAAACATTCCAAATCACACAGATGTGTCATGTCTATGTTCAATCAAGTATAAAAGTATGGATGAATGTAGGGACATTGATTGCACAAAGATGGAACACCCTGGGAAATGACATCAATGCGCATGTTTGACCCTGACCCACATGGCGAATTAGATGACTGTGAAGGTGTGAACTAGCTGTGGCCTCATTGCTCATGAACAACAATCTCGCAACCCCCCAACGTAGCCCCACGTCCATGTATTAAGTGGGGCTGTGTGTAGAAATGTCTAATTCGGTAGCAGGCCTAAAGTAGTGTCCCCCATCACATGTGACAACAGGACATCTCTTTGCATACCTACTCACACTCAACTGTGTGGACACAGCCTGTTTTGATGGATCACATTGATCCACATGGCAAGAAGTTGGACACCATACCCACATTGCTGAAGACACGTAAAAGCACAGGTCTAACAGCAACTATCCCAACCACAATGTCTGGCTCACAGAGGTGGAGCTGGCAATAGGGACTCACCCCTAAGTGAAATGCGTCAGTCAGTCCCTCCCTGTGCACGGACAATGCTCATTGAGGCACACGATTTGTCATTCTAAAAACACTCATCACAGTTGAACACTAGTGAAGTGGCGTAGACTTTATTAGCATGTGCGTGTCAGTACGGGCAAGACAAGGGCCACAACATGCAGACCAATGCTTTAGACACTAACAGGCAGCATGGGAACATGTAGAGGTGCAAGAAATGGGGAGGCAAAAATGAACACCAATCATTACGGATGGCAACGGTCTCAGCCCACCTTGCCTTGCTGGACGAGTCATGTGATGTTTGGCGTATGCTCATTGCCCCATGTCAGGGGACACGACTCAGAGCCCATGGGATCTGCATACTGCTGTACCACCGGACTGCGCAGACTGTCTGCTCTGCTGAGAGTGAGCAGGTGAAAGGGTCCAACAAGGTCACATGTAGTACTACATTGCCATGTGTGTACTCTCCCTCCAGCAGTATGTCAGATTTAGGAATCTTGCCAAGCGACGCTGTGCAGCTCCGCCCATGGGACTGACTCACCTTGCACAGGTGTGTGTCAACACGCTTAGGTGCACGCACATGCATTCTGAGTCCAGGCGAATGCAGCCATGTCCACTGTTGTGGTGGGATATGTGACCATTTCTTCAAGATGCAACAAGGTGTTGGGACCTGTGCTCTGGGTTACAAGCAGTTGTGGCTGCAGGAACGTTGTTACTCGTCCATGAATGCGAGCGCAGCTTCCTGGGCAATCAGTTCCAAGAGTACGTCGTTGTCGACTTCAACGAACAAGAGGGCGAGCCAATCCATTAACTGGTCCGGACAGATGTGCTCCGTCCACGCCGTTTCACCAATCCACAACACAGCCCAATAGGGGAGCGCTTCGATGTGGTCACTGCACACGAGGACTTGTGCAATCTCCCATGCCCAACTGCCAGCACATACGACAAATATCAAGGCATCCCATGAACGGGTATTGTTGCGGGGATTCTGCACATATACAGAGCTATGCACAGGAAAATAGGACCTCGGTGTATAGTGGTGTACCAACCATGCACCTTAGTACCCACAATCCCAATCCGACTAGCTTTAACGTCTCATTCGTTCTCCGTACTACAGCGAAGCTACCAATGATTAGACATCCCAGAACACGGACTCTCTCCGGAATCGCGGGAGCAAGAACACTCTTTCATTACTCACTCATACTTGTCCACAACGTGCGTAATAAGAGAGACAGTATAGTTTAAAATGTTTATTTCAACTATTGAGCTCTAAGATAAAGTACATGTGCCAGTACTATCAGCATAATGCATAACGATAAAATAAGAAGCATGGTTACAATTCCATAGAATACAAATGGGGACAGCATTTTATAAAGACAGTGGATATAGGGCTAAATTGCCTTACCACCCTCCCCGTGCTAGTAACTAGTTTATTATAAAAGTAGAAGACCTCTGGGCTTTGTCAGGCGGACCCCCATACCTCAATATCTAGACGCAGGGTTTACATCATCAGACAATCACAGCTCTTCTCCCTGGAAAGGTTTTTGTCCAAGTGCCACCAACAGGGAGATCACAATATTAAAAGCACACGAATTTCTCCAGTGCAGCTGTATTTCGTGTTATGTCTAAGTGCAAGGGGCTGACCAGATCAGCAATAACAAGGGACGTTGTTTTTCGACCTTACAGACGAAACCCACAGGGAACATGAGAAAAGGTGAAAGGCAAAAAGGCAGACAGTTCTAATATAGCCGGGCACAAGCAGAGTTTGGAAAAACAAAGTCATAGAGTAACGTGTGCAAAAAAAAAGGCATCATGGCAGCCAGGCCTAAGCTAACTTAGCAATGTAGACAATGAGGCCCCGATCCACACTACACCCTCCCCTGGTCAGTCCATAGGCCAAGACATAGGACGAAAACAGAGTTCAAATAGATGGAGCAGAATTTAAACGTCTATTTATGAAAAGTCCCCATGAAGGACAGTGAATGGGAAAAAGTTCAGGATAAAAAAAATTCCAGGTCGGTCTAGAAAGTAGGGCGCTGGAAGACAAAAAAAATCCAGAAATGCAGTTCGTTGAAAGCGAAGGCCTCTAATCCAATAGAGTGTATGCGCAGAAAACTGCCACACCTTCCAAGAGGACCTCATTGGTGTCGTCCGAAAAAAGAGATGCCATCCAATTCAACAAATGAAAACTGCATTCATGTTCCTCATAATAGGGAGCAGTAATCAGCATTGCGGGACAACTTGCGTGATACTCAATATAACTTCGTTGTAGGAGATTCTGAGCAGCCGCCCAGATATCCCATTGCGCCAAAACCCCAAGTGCAGCCGCACGCGCCATCAATCCAGTGCCGGAACATACCTGTTCATGGGCCACTAAGGGGCCCATCAACTGGCCAAAATCCGGGTCCGACTGAGACGTATTGGAGAGGCAAACATCCAAGGACCAAGAAAAAGGACAATGTAAGCAAGACATCACAGGTTGCACGCAAGTGAAATACGCAAAGCGAAAAGAAAGTCTATAAGACACGCTGAGTGTCGCCAATGGTAGGATGCCGAAGCTGTTGATCATGCATTCACGGAGCATCCGGAGTCGACCTTGGTCGAGTAGGCCCCCAGGAAGTGCAGCCAATGCGCAGCAAACAAAGTAAAAGTAATATTCCAGCAGCTAAGGCTAGGAGCAATGGGAAGCGTCCAAAGACGCTGGAAAAAATAGAATGAATAAAAGCCGGAATTACACCAAATATAGTTTGAAAGGAGGTTAAAAGGCCAGCGCCCACAACTTTAAAAAAGTGTACAAGACCTTCGGTATTAGAAGCATTGAATACGCGGTGAATCAGTTCACCGAAATGTTGTGGGAGGTTAGTGTTCAAAAGAGCCTGTATCTCACTGTGGGTACTAGCCACCTGGAGGACGAAGGTCTCCCGTGCGGAAGTGAGCATAACCTCCTGGTTTAATAATAGCGCCTTTATTCTGCTCAATTTATTGAAATCCGCCTTCAAAGTGGGTATGGAAGGCCAAATGGAACTATCTATCATTTCTTGTGGGGGTGGAAAAAGCACATTTTTGCAGCACACAACACGGTGTGAAACCGTTACAATGTAGGGGATGCCTGCCTGCATTCCACAGCAGTCTTGATTATTCAGAAGCAGATAGCTACCATTTGCAAGCATGGTGAAAGTAGGTGATATAACAGGTGCTGGAATGCCCTTCAAAACACAAGCAAGATTCGGAGCAGAAACATTACAAGCCCCGTGCAATTTAATGTTTTTACAAATTAGGGAATGACCCACTGTAGAATCGCAAGACTCTGCTGTGAGAATGACCTCCTTTCCGTCCCTAAGACATCTGTACATGAAAGGCAGGGACCAAAGTTCATGCAAGAAGGCACTGCCTAAAGGCTGAAAACGGCCAACAGGATAATGTTTCATGCATGAACTGAACTCAAATAAAGAAAAAGGCAAAGCGATAACCCCGTGAACTAGCCACACTGCAGAGTCAGTCTCCACCACAGAGAATGGTAACGGCTCTATCTTTTCGATATGTAAGAGAGTGTATGTTGCATCTTTCATGGACATGAATTGCTGTTTTTCAGTTAAATTAAATGGCAAGAACAAGGCAGACGTGTTTAAAAAATGCCATGGAACTTTGCCCATTTTCAATGTTTGCAACGTACACGCAAAGTGCATTACTGAACGCAATTGATTCTGACCATGAAATAACACAGACACATCATCTTGTACAATATCAACAACAGATGAAACAATATTCTCTAATGTGTAAATGCGGGAAGACAGGGTATTAATACTATTATCAACAACAGCGAGCACTTTTTCTAGATTTGCCTGATCGATTTCCCCGTAAACGGGAAGCAGCTTCAATTTGCGAAAGCTTCCAGAGTTCATTGTAAGTCTCATAAATAAATCTTTTAGGTCTTGGACCTCGAGGCCCTAGAACAAAATCGAACAGATCAATGTTGCCTGATAGGATGGATAAATGCTGTTTTACAGAATCTAATGAAGAGTGCTGCAACCACTGTTTACACAATTTACCAACAGAATATGTTGTAACAGTACGAGAGCCAGAAAACCTCGGATCTGGCCTATCCTGTTTGTAACCGGGAGCCGAGTCATGAAAACGTAGTTGGCATGCATTTGATGCTATGGGCCAAGCCAACCAGGGTGACTGAACAATCGTGGAAATATTAAAGGAATTATTTTGAAACAAAGCTTGCAAAGTTGCAATGGAAATATTGAAATGCAAGCTCTCGTTGGGATTTGAAGACAATACGGGAATGGAGGGTGCATTCAATTGTTTGGAAGTAGCCAAACCCCAACAGGTTGTTTGATAGATCGTACTATTTAAAAATAAAATTTGGGCCGGGATTAGGCAAGCACGGTGTAAGGCTTCCGTACCGCGTACCTGCCATGATTTTGTGCCCCAGATAGACTTTAAGTCAATGGTGTCCTTCCAGTGTTCATAACCACCCACGGCTAATGCGTCCAGAAAGGAACTGGAATATAGCAATTTGGTGTGTGTCAACATGACCTTTTGATTCGACGAAATGTTCAATTTAAAATAATAGGACCCAGGGTTTGATCTATCAAAGTCTGTAAAGTAAGTAAATTTACTTTTAAGTGTTTGGGAGCTACCTGGTAGAGGGGTCGGACAATGTTCCCATTGGGTGTAATTAAAAGTACCCCGAAGTGTACTTGGTTTATGCAGAAAATGGTTGCCCCAATGCTGGTAACAATATAAATCAGCATAATTTGCAGAATTTAAGTACAAATCTTCAGCATTAAAAGCAGCATAATATTTCAAATCAGAGAATAATGATTCAACGGCATGCACATCCCAATCGGCAGAATAAATATTCCTTTTTACCACATCACCCATGGACACACGAAGAACATTCGGAACATTAATAATCTCGGTTGGTCCATGGATTTGAAAATTTACAGCATCCCATACAATGCCATCAGCGACTGGGAAGGCTGAAATGTTCACAAATGTGTGGTCACGCTTCATGATGTGAGATGAAGAATGCGGAGCCGAAGTTCCAGCGACACAGTTCACTGCAGAGCGTTCCGGTAAATAGTGACCATTGATGAGCAAGAAAAAAACTGTCACAAAGCCAATGGACATGAACAGGAAAATCAGGAATAGTACCAACCAGATGTATGTCCATGGTGGGACCAAAAAATTGTCTCTGAACCAGGATATAAAAATACTGAAGCTGGACGGGATTAGTGATGAGGTGGAAGCCGAATCAAAGGAAAAACGGGTTGGGCTCAGTGGTGTTGTAGGTAAATGAGCCACCGACTCGTTTGCGGGGTATGCATACTCGGTTTCCTCATTGCAGGAGGAAGCCGGGAAGTTGAGCAGGCGTTCAGGCAAAGCGACCATCTCAATGGCAACATCAGTGTCCGTGTAGGCTGGAGGGCCACAAACAGGAGTCCTTGAAATGGCTGGACATGATACCGCAGGTGTCACGCTATTCAGGATCGGCCAGATGTTGTAGCTTGATATTGTCCACTGAGATGTATCTGTTTTCTTTGCGACCAGGAAGCGGTGGTAAGATGACTGTACGAGTACCCTTCAAGCCAAGAACTGGAACCGGTGCACGATAAGAGGGGCCAAATTCTTTTTTGTTCTCCACCCTCTCTCGGACCAGATCTCCAACCTTCGGAAGCCAGCCGGCAACCGGAATCTGCAACGCAGCGTCAGTAGCTGAAGGCAAGTGTTCGTTTGCAAGTTTGTCACGGTTCTCTTGTAAGTCCTGCAACATAGTAGAATGATTATCTACGTCAAAGATTGCGGCATTCGCCGCCATGTCTAGACCATCAAGGTCTGGCCCAAACATTTGTATACGAAAAAGAGGGAGATGAGACGCACTCCGGTGTACTCATTGCTTGACTTGGTCAACATCGTCACCATACTGCAGGCGTGCAAGTTTGCTCCACGCTCCGCCCTTTTGCGCTGCAGTCTAATTGAAACACGAAAGAACCGAACTAGGTTAAAATCAAACTGCACAACCAAACTCAAATGAATCCAATCAATCAAATCTTCAAATTTCATCTTTGTTTTCCTCTAACTTTACTCCATTATTAATGCTTTCTTTTTCCTCGTTTGTTTCAATTCATTTTATTCATCCATGTATGCTTGGCGTAAGTGAAACGCAGGAGACATAGAATCAATCCACATATCACGATTTATTAAAAAATGTCGCAATGCATTTCGGGAAACTTCCCTTCATCAGGGGACTCTAAAATACAAAAGTAACAAACACCACCATCAACGTCATTATCACACATTTCACTCCTTAGTTTAAAAAATATTCATCTCATTAAATATTCCTTGTTTTTAACGTGTATCAAATAACCGTGAAACAGCATTTCGTGATGGCCAACTCTACATAAATAAAAAATATACTGAGAATTGCACTCATTGATCCTACCCAAACCGTTTTCTTCTAAACATTTGTATGCCAAAGAGCATTTCGTATGGGTTCCGCCCACCCAGAGATCTTCTAGGGAGATTATTAAGTGCACGTTGCACGCCATACAAGTGGGCCAGCCAGTTCCTGCCAGTACCTAAGACTCTAGCTGTCAAGGATTGCTTTAAGTCACGGTTCATTCGTTCCACAATCGAGTTGCCCTCAGGCCTATATGGAGACGAAAATTGCACCAGCACCCCCAGTGACCACATTGCGTCCTTGTATGCCTTAGAGGCGAACACTGGACCTTGGTCGGAATGGAAGGTGCCACAGGCTCTGTCGCGCAAATCATAAGTGCATTCAGAAGATACGGTAACCGGGGATGCAGCACTTGACCATGGTTTTGATTGTTGCTTACCCTGTTTCTTCAACTTCCAGTTCTTTTTAGAAAAGATTGGCTTCTCTTCTTTCTCAGACTGAGTTTTTTGTTGTGGTTGTGATTGAGTTTGCGTTTTAGCAAAAGGCTTAACCCCCAAACTATTGCGGCCAATGGTTTTATAAGCCTGTGCAATAATTTTCGGTAATTCGCGTGGCTTGTCCGGCTCCGGGACCAAAGCCAGAGCATTAGCGACTTGAAAGTTGACTGCGTCACCCTTGACGTTTGCAAGGATTAGATCAGCCACCACATCGAACACTCCCACCAGTCTCATCCCCAATTCCACAGCCGCCTCAGGGCCATGTTCATCCTGCACCCGTTTAATTACAGAGGGGAGAACCGTCATGGAAGGAGTGCCGAAACACTTCACATACACTGCTGCGAATACCTTGCCCCAGTTGTTGCATTCTGCCAACTCGAGAATTAAGTCTTTCGGCAAGCTAATCGTCAAAATCCTGTGTTTGTCCACAGGAGAAGTATTTGGAAAAACAGCCTCCAGCTGGTCAAATTTTTCTGCAAGCCAATAAGGCAAATCATCCTTATTCTGTGGGCGCTTGCCCATCACCGAATTAACCATGACGGGACTTATGGTTACACCGCCCGGTCCAGCTGGATGCGCCGCAACTCCAGGAGGGGCTCCCTGGATGTTGCCTGTAACATATTGTACCAAGGCTCTGTGCATGCGGATTAAGGACGTATGCATCACGAGCAGTTCATCAACCGGAACTGCTAAATGCCGTGGATGTGGGGTATACCCGGCCAAAACAGGCCAAGTGGCCCCCTCAATTGATAAGGGGCCTAAACGAACCGGGGTGACCGGATGTGGGAGGGCGCCATTAAACCAAATACGGTTTTGCCATGCCGTAAGTGGTACTTCAAGAGCCTGATAAGGCCGATAAGCATTGGGTAGGGCAGTGGGAGCGCAAACATGAAACAAATTGTCAGCTCCTTCCACCGCTGGAAAAGTGACCCAAGAGTAAAACACCTCAAAGTGGTGAGCCGGATCAGCCTGCACCACAAAGATAAGCGCGACACCCGCGTCGGGCACTCCATAGCCAGTAAATGAGACCGGAGCGCAGCCCGGCTATGTGCCGGGATATTTACATTCACAGCCATTAAGACTAAGAACAAACAACAACTTAGTGCGTGGCAGCGCAATATAGGGTTAACAATAAAGAGAACACCTTTTAATAACTTCAAGCTTGAAAGAACCTATAAAAACATCAATATAGGAGGTATCACCCTCACAAACGTTTCCGGAAGCGTAAGCGAAGGTTATTGTGGACAAGCACAAGCACTACTCAAGCGTCTCGCAGATAAGAAGCCCCACGTTGGGTGCCATGTTGCAGGGATTATGCACATATACAGAGCTATGCACAGGAAAATAGGACCTCGGTGTATAGTGGTGTACCAACCATGCACCTTAGTACCCACAATCCCAATCCGACTAGCTTTAGCGTCTCATTCCTTCTCCGTACTACAGCGAAGCCACCAATGATTAGACATCCCAGAACACAGACTCTCTCAGGAATCGCGGGAGCAAGAACACTCTTTCATTACTCACTCATACTTGTCCACAACGTGCGTAATAAGAGACACAGTATAGTTTAAAATGTTTATTTCAACTATCGTGCTCTAAGATAAAGTACACGTGCCAGTACTATCAGCATAATGCATAACGATAAAATAAGAAGCATGGTTACAATTCCGTAGAATACAAACGGGGACAGCATTTTATAAAGACAGTGGATATAGGGCTACATTGCCTTACCACCCTCCCCATGCTAGTAACTAGTTTATTATAAAAGTAGAAGACCTCTGGGCATTGTCAGGCGGACCCCCATACCTCAATATCTAGATGCAAGGTTTACATCATCAGACAATCACAGCTCTTCTCCCTGGAAAGGTTTTTGTCCAAGTGCCACCAACAGGGAGATCACAATATTAAAAGCACACGAATTTCTCCAGTGCAGCTGTATTTCGTGTTATGTCTAAGTGCGAGGGGCTGACCAGATCAGCAATAACAAGGGACGTTGTTTTTCGACCTTGTACATGGTGTGCAGACGAAACCCACAGGGAACATGAGAAACGGTGAAAGGCAAAAAGGCAGACAGTTCTAATATAGCCGGGCACAAGCAGAGTCTGGAAAAACAAAGTCATAGAGTAACGTGTGCAAAAAAAAAGGCATCATGGCAGCCACGCCTAAGCTAACTTAGCAATGTAGACAATAAGGCCCTGATCCACACTACAGTATCACGGTTACACTCCTGGTCCAACAAGGGGCGCACACACAAGTCATAATCCAGTTCAGCTACCGTTGTGTTGGATAGGCAGACATCCATGGGCCACTCGAATATGCATGATCGACAGTGGAACCAGGGCTGGACGCAGGTGACGTACGCAAGACGGAAGCTCAGACGGTAACTGATGCGCAACACTGCCAGTGGCAGTGCCCCCAACAAATGCAGCATACGTGCACGGTACAGTTCCACGTGACAGGGGTTGTGCATGTGCCCGGGATGTTCTGCCATTGCATTGGTGGCTCTCGTAGAACTGGCACTCTTCTGACCTGCGGCAGTTATGTGGATGATATGCCACAGCTCCGAGCAATGGACGTATGTGTTGTTGTGTACGTAAGTGTCAAGGGCATTCCATGCAAGAGTACCTCGAGCAAGGACTTCTGTGAGTGGGGTGTGGATATGTTGGTCTTTCATTAGCGCTGTGCGTAGTGTGGGAGTCGTCATCATCTGCTATGGTATCTCTCTCAGGGGGTGCCTGCGGCATGCAAGACCAAGGTCGGAGGTGCAGATGTCCTTCCGCCTTATGTATTGAGACAAAGGAGCTTTCATCCCTAATGTTAGTCTGACTACTGCTTGCATTCTGGAAATGTGATGTGGCTTTTGCGCTGCATTTGGGGCTAGGCCTTAGGCTTATGGTGCACCAATAGCGATACAAACACAACAGTTGGCATGTATGTGCCAAGAGCCTTCCTTTCACTGTCTCTCTCTCTCTTTCTCTCTCTTTCTCTCTCTTTCTCTCTCTCTCTCTCGCTTTCTCTCTCTTCCTTTCACTGTCTCTCTCTCCCTCTCTTTCTCTCTCTTTCCCTCTCTTTCTCTCTCTCTCCCTCTCTTTCACTCTCTCTCTCTCCCTTTCTTTCTCTCTCTCTTTCTCTCTCTCTCTGTCCTTTGATGAGCGCATGACACACCTTCTTATCTTGAATTTTGTCTGGCAGGCTGTGACTTACAGATTGTCCAGGGAAGACCAGCCATGACTCTTCCAAATAGTTGTTTTGAGTTAAATTTGAATAAAATGATTTTTTGGGAAATTCAGAGATGAATGAATAATTCTCCTTTTTCGGACCACACATGAATGTTAATTGTTGTAGTTGTGCGACTTCAGGCGAATTGTTTTGTTCATGATTTCGTAAAGTTGGTGTAAAATATCTTTGTCGGGGGGGTGCGGGGGGTCCTGGGGGTGGTGGCGGTGGGTGTTGTGGCCCTCTTGGGTGTCCGAGCTGCATGATCAGTAGCTCAATGGCATCTGTTGTTCTTCTGGTGTGGCTGTGGGCTGGGCTCCCATTTCTGGTGCAGGTTATCGTCCGACTTAATACCAAGAAAGAGCAGGTGTTAATTCCCTGCTGATAACGCGCCTTAGCGCATGTTTTGTGATCTTATCGCCGATCTGGCTGGTCATTGAGAATGTTGCGAAGTGGTGTTGTTGCGGCTTTTTGCACGAGAACGCCTAATCTGCATCTCATTAGCGTTAGTTGCCGGTTTCATCCGTGGCGATGTTTTTTGCGGCTGCTATCGCAGGAAAACTGGCGATATCGGCTGTTAGCACCAGCTTGTGAATAGGGCGATAAATCTATCGCCACTTTGGCTGCGATAAAGTGCCGCTAACTCTGCGATTAGTCCTTGAGAATATGTCCCTGGTTTGAGTCTTGACGTCGGATCACATCCTGTGATTCTGGGCAAATCACTTGATCTCCGCGTGCCTACCAAAAATGAATGTGTCTTCTGTAATGTAACTGGTGCGCATGTAAAGTGCTCTAATACATTCGGGTCGAATTTGCACTACATAAAAAAAGAAAAACCTGCAAAAATGTATTTCAGAAGATTTTCAAAAATATGAACACATACTTTCAGCACCTACTATAATCCACACAGAACTAATGACAATCAGCTCACAGTAGATGCTGCCGCCTGTTTTCATTTAGAATTGTATGTGATGCCTGTATTGTCATGGTACACAGAATGCCTCTTTATAAGTGAAGTTTTGGACACCGTCAATGCTCTAACATTTAGGAAGCCGTAGGGTGGTATGGTGTTCGCGGTTGGTGTGGACTTGTAAGCATATAAAGGGAAAATTGCATTTTCATAGCATTTTAGATTCTTACATTTGTATTAAAAGAGAAAGCACTATATATTGCACTAGAGGATTTCGTGGGCACTCTGTATAAGGTCAATTTATGGAGACCTGACACTTTCAAACATAAACACAAGGCCAATTTGAGTGTTTATAGTATGGTGAAATTCATAGAGCATTGTGCATACGAACAATTTGTTATTACAAGTGTGACTTACTCCACTTTAAATCTGAAAAACCGTAATATATTATAATACCAAATACGATTAAGAGAATTCCTAAGTGTCATCTATGAAAAAACAGCCAAATTGCCATTTATTCATGAAGACCATGTAACAATGGACGACGAGGGTATTGCTCCTTATTTGACAAGTAAATATTGAGCTCAAGTAAGGTGACAGCTGGCGCAGTTTCCTTATTGTCAAGTGTTACCGGGCACATTCAATAGTGCCAGCACATGCACAAACATTGCTTAACATGAAAAGATCACTGGAACAAAAGAAGCTCTAAATCGTGGCAAAATCTTTCATCTAAAACACAGTTGCTCCTAAATAACATGTAAAAAAGAATCTGTAATAAAAAAAATGAACTTGTTGCAATAATAGCACAGCATCCCACACATCGGTGCAGGTTATGTACTCACTGCCCAACAAAACCACACGAGAGTGTAGCACACTGTCCCACAGCAGAATATAGTACACTCCATTCAAGGGAACAGTGTGATGCTCATGGCCTTCAAGAGCAGCTGCACGAAAATGCAATTACAGATGGCAGTGGCACCCATGCTCTTCATCCTTGTCAGCACAACAGGAAAGCGCATACCGGGAGATAAAGTAAAGCAAAAACCCGCGTGACTTGTTAACACGAATATGCTAATGACAACGCTACTATGTGCGCTCTGTTCCGATGTCTCAAGTTTCCGGCAGAAATTCACCAGAGACACACTTTGCACTTCACAACCATCTGTCAACAAGGCATGTTGATAAAGCATCTTTGCAAGTCACGGATAACATAAGTGGCGCTAGTCTGTTCACAGGTGTCCTCAGTGCTTTAAATGGGAAAAAATAAGTGCAGGTACTCATTAAAATGAGCTAGATGTGTTGTGTGGGGGCGGGGCTTGGGGCGGGGTTAAAGGCAAGACATGATGATACTTAACGACTTCTATATTAGTTGCAGCACATACCAAAACACATGAGAAATGTGTTTATATAAACAAAGCAAGTTAACTTATTACACAAAATGAAAGAGAAATGCTATAATATGTTAACATTTCCTTTTTTTGCAATAGTTGCACCTTCTTAATGCCATACTGTTAATTGCTGTTGTTTGGCACAATACTATATATTTTTCAGCACGTGAGTAGGAAGAAACTGAAAATACCCCCACTTCGAACCAAAGCTCTTATGGCACAAAGCAAATGAAGCAAATCATCATGACCCTCCCCAGAAGATAGGTCTTGTCTCTTCCATAGATCTATCCATTCATTCTTTCATCCTACCATTTACCTACTGATGTCCGCCATTTAACCTTTACATTCTGTCATCTATTCAGTCTTTCATCCATCATTCAGTTTTCACCATTCCGTCTGTCCACCCTTCATATCCAAACCTATCCATCCATCCATCTCCAAACCTATCCATTCATCCCTTCACTCATCCATCTCTTTATCCACCCTTTCGCTCATTCATTAATCCTTTCGCTCATCTATCCATCAACCCTTTCACTCCTTTATTCCATCCACCCTTTCACTCAATGCCTCCTTCCACTCATCCATCATCCACCCCTTCATCCATCCTCCCTCCCTTTCATTCATTCATCCATCCAATCTTTCACTTATCCACCCATCATCCGCCCTTTTATCCAATCATCCACCCCCTTTCACCCAGCCATCCATGCTTTCACTCATCCATCCATCTATTCATCCATCTATACATCCACCCTTGTTCACTCATCTATCCACTCACTCACCCACGCACCAACCCTCCCTACTATGCTATTTATGAATCTTTGTCGCGGAGCAGACATGCACATACAAAGTGCCACCAGTGGCGGCTCCTCCATTGGGGCGTGGGGGCGTTGCCCCACTGCTTTCTCGCAGTGCGAGAAGCAGAAACATGAAATGGTAAAACTACCATTTCATGTTTCTGCTTCTCGCACGGCGAGAAAGCAGAAGTGCCTGAAGTGCCTGGAGTGCCTAGTTGGGGGCGGGCGGGCGGGCGTTCCTTCTCGAGTGCAGGGGAGGCGTGGCTAGCCCACTGTCTTTGGTGCTGACTGTTTGTTCGGCCCCAGGGCCGACCAAACCAGTCATGCGCAGTTGCCAGTCTCTCTTTTTCTCTATGTAGGCTGCCTACATAGAGAAAATGGCTCCCTGGCCTACAGGCGCCCGGCTGGGCGCCGCCCGCCTCCAATCACAATGCTGCTATTGCAGCGTTGTGATTGGCTTAGGGGAGCGGGAGGGAGGCTGCCTAGGTTAATGCAGGCCCGACCGGGAACAGCAGGAGCGGTGGCGCGTGATCCGGAGGAAGCAGTGGGAGGGAGGTATTAAGGTAAGTTTAGTTTTAATTTTATTTTCATTTTCATTACTGTCCCGCTCCCCCCACACCCGTGCGAACCCCCTCCCCCCCCCCCCCCGCGTCTTGCCGGCCGCGACTGTTTGCAGGCCGAGAGCCTCATCTGTTGTTGTGGTAGGCCCCTGGTATTGTACAGCGCCCGGGTTGAACCTTTTGGCCAGCGAGTTCACCAGCGACGAAGTCGAAACCTTCCGGCTGGGCGTGCTCATTTTTCCCGCTTACTCAGGGAAACACGAAGGGTGCTGCTGCCGAGTTTCCTGATTGCAAAGCACAAAAAAATATGCTTCACTAATTTTAATTTAGTCTTTCTGTAAATACCTCCATGGCTTTTGAAAGTGCATATCCAGTTCCAACCGTCTCAGGCTGATTTACTCGCTGTCCGAAGCCAGGTTTCCTTACTTCACAACGATTCTCCGGGCACATTTCGTGCACCTAGATGAAAGTGCCTATAGTCAAAGAAACCGGGCACCTAACAAACAGCTTGCCCTGGAGTTGTCTCCTAACCTGTTTAAGAAGGGCGAAAATAGTGAGGGGGCCTTTGCATCCTAAATGCATTAGCCTCTCTGACGTCAGCGAAGGAGAGGACAGGGCTATTTGAACAGCGTGGAATTTGACAGCTTGAAGACTGCGAGCCACCCGAGGGGTCTCGGTGCACCGGGGATTTGCCATCCATACGCCTGCTTGTCAGAACAAAACATGTCGCCTGCTATGCGATAGTGGAGCTTAAAAAGAATAAGGGCTTCTTAAGGGGAACCTAAATTTAGAGCTCCGAATGTTTAGGTGTCAGTGTTCATTTGAAAGGGCAGACAGCTAGAGGAAAATAAAAGAAGTCGCTGCTTTCAGAGACAGAAATAGGGAGCGGGGAGATTTACGTTCCACAACAAAACACAGCGGAGATCAGCAGTAAAGCTACTGTATGATTAACGTTGTTTTAGTCAGTCATGTTTATCAGCATCAAAGTCTAGGAATGCACCCGGTTTGTATTTTTAAAATTAAAAAGGATACCTGCATAACCTACATGAAATAAATCGTCGAACAGTAATGCAGGGTCAAGGAATGACTTCAGTGTTAAGGAAAAGCCACCAATCTTGCTTAACATTGTTAAAAATCTGAGGCTGAACTTTGATGCGAGTCTGGCGCTGGAGGCGAAATTTACTGCTGTACTCCAAGCAACTTTCATCTAAATCCACATGCCCAAACTAATTTCACACATCATCGTGGATTCATCCTGAGCATGCTCCGAACAGTTGCACAGCGCATGCTTCTGCGCCTCGTGTGTATTCTGTTTTGAGCATTATTTTCTAGCGCCAGCAGAGATGGCCTGAGAGATGATTTTTATGAGCTGCAGTAGCTGGGCCTCGTCGTTGAAAATGCCACCGTGGACTGTTGAAGTGCACCGATTGGAAGACTCCTGAGGGTGAGTGTTGTTTTATTTACTTGCTGTAGTGTCGGGCTCACTTTAATCTTTCATCCTGTCTTTTTTCTTCCTACCCTGCACTGCCCTTGACCTGTCTGTCTCTCTCTCATTTTCACCCGCTGTTTTCTCTCCCCAACACACTCTCTTTACAAAGGATGGTAGGAAGATGGAAAAAGGTAGCCTGATTGTGCGCCGATTTACCAGCCAGAAGTTTGCCTAATCAATTTTCTAGCAGGGAAGGCTCAGCACTTTCCTCCATTACTTTGGTTAATGATGGGGAGCAGGTGATTCAGCTACCTAGCAGCTCTTCATAAACATGGTCTGCAATATGGAAGCAAAGGCTCCGGTTGATTGGGCTACGTGTTTGGGCTTTTCAAACATGGTTTGCAACAAAGGGCCATCTTCGACTATGGACCAGATTGTGGGTGCTGCATTGTGTGTGAAAGGCATCATGGAGTGTCCTAATGCATATTTACCGGTCCAGCAGAATTTAAGTCTGTCATTAAACATACTCCGAGGAAGGCCTGTGCTTCATCTTCACACACAAGGCTGTGCAAACCTTTGCCTCGGCAATGCAGCCTGCACAGCTGCAAACTCACCCTCTTTAGGGAGTGACATCAACTCTCGATGTCTTACACCCTCTCACCCGCTTGCTTCTGGGTGAAACAGACACGGGCTGCAATGCAGCACAGGGATTTAGAACAGCAGGGGCTCCAAACAATATGCTGATATTAACGTTAATTTGTTTTTTGGTCAGTCCTCTCTAGTAGCAGCAGTAGTGACAATCACTGCAGGACGCTGAATTTCAATAGTTTAAATTAAATACTTCATAGTGTCATTAAGTGTGTTTCCTGTTCTGTGAAACGAACGCCAGACAGACAGCTGAGCTAATGAAAATCAAGCCTTCCTCCCAGGGTACTTGCTGGCCTGAAAGAAATTCAAATGTACACTACAACGAGTTAATCTACAATTGTTAAGGCTAATCTGCAAGTGTAAAGGGTGGTTGGGAGCCTGGTATTGGGAAATTGGCATTAATTGATCAAATCACTCCAAGGTTTGTGGCAAATATTTATTGTTTTTGAGCATCAGTGCAAAGAGTTAACAACTGAGCTGTAAAGTAAGTGTGTGCTTTTAATTGTAATTGTGTATATATATAGCCTTTACTACCCCTGACCAGGTATTGAAGGGACAGTTATGTTAAAAAAAATGCATTAATAGTGCACTGTTAGCTCTGAATCTTGCTTACCCCAATCACATGATACATATAACTTATAAGGGAACGATTTTCAGTCTGTGTGGCTGACTTCCTTATGTATTTATATCTGTATTGCTGCACTAAGCACATTACACAGATAGTACAGTGTGCAACTGACTGTATGTGAGGCTGCACGTCACACACATATTTTACAGCATTTTAGTTTTAGAAACACAAGCACGTATTCTCGGAGCAGCGGGCGGCATGACCTTGGGTATACTGAATAAGCAGCTACCTATGTTGTTGAGTGACATCTCTTTATTAATGTAATAACTGCACTTTCACAATTGCTTTATTAACCTTCCTGCTTTCTCAAATTTGCTTGAAAATGCACCATTTGTCCACTCTTTTTTTAAATTTTCTCGGGGAGAACCCCCCCAAGCCTCCCGTAGGTTGTTCGGGCTCGCTCGCTACGCTCGCTCGCCGCAGTGCAGTACAACATTCATTTTACGCCCCCACCACTTTCAAATGTCACCAGCCGCCACTGAGTGCCACCCATTTTCTTTAAAATACCTCCTAGAGTGTTTTGATTCTCTCTCTCTCTCTCTTTCTCTCACTTTTTTCTTACAAAAAACAGGCATACGAATGCAGACAAACGCACAAACATAAGCAGGCACACAAAAGACTTGGGTATGATGAAAGCCATGTTATACTCTTCACCTACCATGGCTTTTTTAATTGCCACCAGGGCCGGACTGGCCGTAGCCTGATTGCCACTGCCAGGGGACTGCCATGATTCCTGTTTGCACAAATGCACAGGATAGTGTGACTGTGATTGACAGCACAGGGCCTGAACGGACCCTGCTCTGTCAAACACAGCGTGATGGTGAGCACCCGGCAATTATTCAAATGAGCCCAGCTGAATAGCTCAGCTGGGACTCAGATCGGGGATACAGAAGTGGCGCCTTGGCTGCCAGAGACACCTTCCACTCCGGCTCACCAGCACTCACAGCCAATGAGCCTACCTTTTCATGAGTACCGGTACTCTCCTCAGCAGGAGAGAAGTGCCGGTACTCAGAGGGATAAATCTAAGAAGTGCCGGTACTCAGTACCGGTGAGTACCGGCCCATTTAAAGCACTGGGTGTCCTGACAGCTTATCAAGAAACGTGCACCGCTGACCTACCCATAATGGAAATATAAAGGCGATGCAAGCTTCCACATTCAGGGCCATATTTATCTTTGTTACACGCAACACAGCAAGACACCTTGCTGCGCTGTGCTGTGTAAATGGGAGAGGGCAGGAATGCGTCATATCTATCAAGATAAGGTGCATTCCTGCTCTCTCCTTGGGCTGGCACACAAACTGCTGACTAGCGCCAATGCAGGCACCCTTGCATCATGGTGCAAGGGTGCCTGTGTTATAGGCAGGATTGTTTTTGTGAGGGAAGGTACACCTTCTTGCACAAAAAGAATCTTATGAGGCTTTTTCCTCTTTCTGTGTGTACTGCACAATGCAGCACACATAGAAAGAGGAATAAACTAGGAGAAATACAAATATTTCTCCTCGTTACACCTCCCCTGGTAAGGCCTAGAATTATGGCGCATTCCCAAATCTGCCAGTATTGGTATATCTGGGAATGCTTCGGAATTCATTGGTAGATGTGTGGAAACACCCATGCTCCACCCGTGTAACGCCTCCAGGGGCAGAGTAACGCAAGGCAGAGACTTGCGCTGCCTTGCATTACGCCAGATTTACCACGCAACGTAAAGTGGCCTTCTGTGGATTGGTAAATCTCATCTATGTTTTGTGTTGCCCTGTGTTACCTTGTGTGGTGCAAGGGCGATGCAAAACGTTGATAAATATGGCCCTCAATGTGTTTGGTTCATGTGCACTTTCCAGTCTATTCATAATGTTTCCCATGTAATTACATGATCGTTTTATTCTAAGTGTGTGTTGTTCTGTGAAAATATAAATGCTAAGACATGCATATTAGAACGGTGTTCTCTAAGGTGAATCACACCTCTTGTTGGTACAGGCAATACTGGACATGCGCTCACATGGGCAAGCATTTTAGTCTCTGCCCTTCCTGCGGCACTGAAATGCAGCTACTGATTAAGCCATAGTCATGACACTCTAGCACATCTCTATCATGAAGAAACAGATGAGATGTTGCAAAGCCCCTATTTGGACACAAAGCGATGGTGAACTTAAACAATTCTTCATATATATTCTTCAGAGGTTATGTAGGAGTTAGGTATATCCACTAGAGGCAGGTGAATTGCTTCTGATGTGCCTCACTCTGCAGAACATGGATATGAGCATATGACTCTAATCCTGGACATCCATGGAAACCCTCTACCCGAAACAAAACAAGATCTACGGATTGGATGGGCAATGAAACACTGGCACAGTAGAGGGAAGAGTGGAGCGTGCTGCTAGTCCAGGGATGCCTCACCAAGACAACCACAATGCAGCATTAAGGGAACAAGTCAACACGCATCAAAGATGTCTTACCGGAATGTATATATTGGTGAAAATGCATGGAAATCTCCTGGCTATGACCACTCAAAGGGGTACCCTGGTGTTACCTAGTTAGTCAACGGCATTTTGTAAATCCGCTTCTATATGAATATGTTTGTAAAGGACACTAGAATGAGGAGGAGTGACAAGAGGACTAAAAAACAGCAGTTGCAGGATGTGCAATGGGAGGAGACAGGGTAGTGGTCACTGTGCAGGCATCTTGTAGTTCCTGGTCTCAAAAAAAGGGGGTGGAATGGCTACATGTACCATTCGACCACACTCGTTGGTAACAGTGGGGCGAGTAATAAGCATGATGGGAGATGCAGAAGCAGAATATGACAGGCCAGCCTGTTCAAGGGGGCTATTTTTTTTAGTTTGTACCGTATAGTGATGTTTACTTACCCTGGGTGAAGTACTGGCCTAGGTGGGAGAGTGCGAGAAAGTCATTTTTGAATTATTATAAAAAAATTAGCATCCTGAAAACTAATCAATACTCGCGTTCAGGCGTTGTAACTGATGGCCAAATGATCCGACAATGCAGGCCACAACTTTAATGGAAGGAATGAGAAAATGATCAATATATGACATTAGGTATTAGTTGTGGAATTCAGCCTGTTTTCTGATATGGCGGGCGTGGGTTTATTATGGTTGGAGACAGTGCTTTAAATGGAAAAAAATAAGTGCAGGTACTCAACAAATTGAGACGTTAGCTAGGGGGTGGGGCTAGGGGGCGGGGTTAGGGGCGGGGCTATTGGCAGTCCAAAGGGATCCGGCCAGGGGCACACATTTAATGTGATTGAGATTTAATTGGTGTGCAGATGTGCATAATGATGCAAAATCATTTCTGGTATATTTTGATTATTCCATTTTCCTTATACGTACAAAAGGGTACATTTATTATTAAAGTGGGCTTCTCATGGTGCATCACCTAGATCACATATGACTCGCACAAGATATTTTCCTTAACATTTTTTGGAAAGGTTTAACTATGGTTAACCCTCTTGTCTCACTGCCACTTAGCAGACATCACCCTGCCCCTCCTAGATGGCACAGCTTTGCCTCAAAACTCCTTGCCTGTTGTAAAGTCTGATTCCCTTTTTCTGGAGTCGAGTATTTACCTCCTTTGACACACTTACTTTTTAAATCAGAATTTCCTGCTCGCCCTGCCTCCAAGAGTTCATTGTCGCCCCTGTGCCTAGTTAGATAATTACAGGAGGAGGCCGGTCTTCGGCCTGTCACCTCCTGACCTCGACACTTCCTGCCTTTTTAGCCCCTGTCGTGGGGGATCCCTGAAGATTGTGTCCCACACAGCGTGAGTCTGAGAGCAGGTGCTGCGTGTCTTTAAAAGGCACAACAAACATGGCTCTCTAGACAGCGGTGCCACTTAGCAGATTATCTCCCGGTCATCACTGCCTGAAATGTAGATTGCCAGCAGCTGTCTGCAACCAAGGAGTGTGACAGACTCCAAGAGACTATGGGGGACCTATGGCCAGCAGTCTTTAGATCTCCAGCTGCAGCACTGTGACTTGTTGAACTTGGTAAGAGTAAAAAATTAAAGCTGCTGACATTTTAAATGTTCACGCTAAGGTCGGAGTTGAAGTTTTATTAGATAGCTGCCAAGGTTTCAGATTGCTATGTGTGACATTTTCATAATTTTAGTACAATTTTTGATGTATGTTTCCCTCATCTTCATTGCTCGCAAAAAAGTCACTCATATTTGTTGAAATGTCACTCATAATTACACTACAATTATGAAAATGTCACACATAGCAATCTGAAACCTTGGCAGCTATGTCCGAGTGGACACTGCCTCAGGCATCACAGTGTGAGTCTGGCCCCTCCCAAACTTCCTGCCAACTCTGGAATGAATGCCTAAGGCCGCGGCTCAATTAGCACATTGAAAGGGGAGATTAGCACTCGATTAGAGTGCTTCAGGAAAACGGACCCACTCGTTGTCAGCTGTATTGCTCTTCCTTTTTTTGTAAATGTCAATATCACTGAGCTTGGCTTAAAGCCCATGAGTACCGGTACTCTCTTTGGACAAAGAGAAGTTCCGGTACTCAAGCGCCGAAAATTTAGAAGTGCCGGTACTCAGTACCGGTGAGTACCGGCCCATTTAAAGCACTGGTTGGAGAAAAAAAAACAGATTTGAAAGTGACTTTTCTCCCCCCTTTGTTCGTTCAAATACGACCCGCTTTGTTTCCTTAAAATCGGACACATTCTTAGCAACCCACTACTTTCTTTATTCGTTTATTATTTATTCATAACAACATTTACTATGCGGTCTTATAAGGTATCGTGTTTAACTATTGCTGCGAATAACAGAACATGCTTGACAATGCATATCTCACTCTTTCTGTCATTGAACTATTAAGGCCAGTCGATGCAGTTATACGTTTATTCATATTGCAAAATGCATACGATATAAAAAAGATATATATGCGTGAGGACGGGAGATGACAATTTTAACCAACGTAAGAAACAGTTGGTTGTAGCATGTCATAAATAAACGGCAATGTGTCAGACAGAATGAGGAGTCTGGCATTGTGCAAGCGACAGGAAGTTAATTCTGCCGAGAAAGGACTAGAAAATGCGTTCACAAATTATGCGTAGGGTAAGAAATAACACTCTGCAGAAGTGTTACCTTGGTAGACTGCTGGTCTTTTTATATCAGAATTTTTATTAGCAGGAACAATCCATAGGCAGAAGAAAGTGATAATGCTTTTAACTATTACAATCACAGAATTCACTATTCATTTTACTTTATCTCTTCGATGTCGGATTGTTCACGCACCCCTGTGACTTTTTCACAATTTTGATGTTCAGTTGTACCGCCTACTTTTTTGCATATTTTCTATTATTTATTAGTGCACCCTTTGTCACAACATCTAATGTCATGCGGGAGATAAGCAAATGTGGAGATTTGATCATTGTTTTTTCCAATTTTGTTCAAATGTTTTGCTGCATTTTACAAACAGGCACATAGAAGCGACAGATTCCTAGTTACAAAATTGTTGTTCTGCATGCCCTGAGTTTGGCAATATAAAAGTTGTGTGGATTTTCTGAGGGGTGTGGTCTTCTAAATAAATTATGTAATGTTATCCATGTACATACATTGAGGTAGAATGACTGGTAGTGGTGCATTGCTAGTTTGATGACTGATGTTAACCTCGGGATCATATAGAATTTTTTTATTTTTAATCATGTGCAACTGAGGTAATCAATTAGCGGGTGGCACAATTGTCCACCCTTACTAGCTAGCTAGATAGCTCGCAAACTAATTGCATCTTTTCAGTGGAGCTGTAAAGAAAAGTGACCTTTCTTTTCTAGCACTTTCACCCAAAACATGTCAGTGGGGAAAGCAGGCCCACGTGTTCATTCCCATTGTTCTCCTGAGTGTGTAGGCCCTAGACATTTATGGGCTTTTAATGGGTTTGAGGTGGCTTCAGGCATAATATGAATGTGGCCAAACACCAGAAAAAAACCTGGGTCAGGAGGGAGAAATGAAACACGGAAGAAAGAAGATAGTTGGTTTGCTTAACTAATGTGGGGTATTCCCTTTAAAGGACCTGGCGTTGTGCTGCCGCATTGGGTAGCTGCTCTAAGTAGACTGTTCCCTGAGCCTCACGCCAGGGCCTGAGTTGAGGCACCTTTCCCGATCCTAGCAGGAAACTGCCAGTGGATCCCTACTTTGGACTCATAATTGGACCACAGGTTTTGTATTATACCACATGGGGGCATATTCTCAAGGAGCTATCGCCGAGTTAACAGCACGTTAACGCAGCCAAAGTCGCGATATATTTATCGCCCCATTCACAAGCTGGTGCTAATAGCCGATATCACTATTTTACCCGCGATAGCACCTGCAAAAACATCGCCACAGATGATCCCGGCAACTAACGCTAATGATATGCAGAGTAGGCGTACCCGTGCAAAAAGCCACGACAACACCACTCCACAACATTCTCAACGACCAGCCAGATCTGCGATAATATCACAAAACATGCGATAAGGCACGTTAGCAGCAGGAAATTAACACCTGCTCTTACCTGGTGTAAAGTCGGACGACAACTGGCACCAGACAAGGGAGCACAGCCCATAGCCACCCATGAAGAACAACAGATGTCATGGAGCCACCCACCATGCATCCCGGAGCCCCAAGAGGGCAATAACACCCACCGCTACCACACCTAGGACCCCCCCCCCCGGGGCCCCACACCGGGCACCCCCACCCACCCCCGGACAAAGAGATGGCACATCAATGTTACGAAACCATAAACAAAACAATGTGCCAGATGTCGCACAATCACAACACCCAACATACATGTGCCGTCAGACAAATGAGAATCAGACATTCATCTTAAATAATTCGCCCAATACAGAATAAACACAAAACAACTATTTTGAACAGTCATGGCGGGTCCCCCAGGACAGTCTGTAAGTCACAGCCTGCAAAACGAAATGACAGATGAGAAGGTGTGTCATGCCCTCACCAAAGGACAGAGAGAGCGAGCGAAAGAGAGAGACAGAGACACATAGATAGACAGAGTGAGCGAAAGAGAGGGGGAGGGAGAGGGAGAGGGAGTGAGAGAGAGAATGAGAGAGAGAGAGAGAATGTACAAGGAGCACAAGGCCAATCGGGCTCCTGGCTCATACATGTCAAATGTTGTGTGTATCGCCATTGGTGCACACCAAGTCAAAGGCCCAGCATCAATAGCAACACGAAGGCAACATCACATCTCAAAAATGCAAGCAGTAGTCAGACCAACATTAGGAATGAAAGATCCTTTGTCTCAACACACAAGGCCGAAGGACATCTGAACCCCCGACTTTGGTCATGAATGCGGCTGGCACTCCCTGCGAGAGATACCATACCAGATCATGACGACTCCCACACCACGAACTGCGTGAATGAAAGACAAACGCGTCCACACCCCACACACACTTGTCCCTGCTTGGGGTACCCCTGCCTTGGATGCCCCTGACACATAAGTAAGAAAAAACCCATACGCTCAAACGTATAAGACTCATTGCTCTGAGCAGTGGCAGACCATCCACATAACTGCCGCCTGTCAGAAGAGTGCCGGTGCTACGAGACCAACAAAGGCAATGAATGGCATTCCCGGGCACATGCACAACCCCTGTACCGTGCACGAATGCTGCATCTGTTGGGATCCCTGCCATTGGCAGTGTTGCGCATCAGTTACCGTCTGAGTTTCCGGCTTGCGTACGTCACCGGCGTCCAGCCCTGGTTCCACTGTCGAACATGCACATTTGAGTGGCCCATGGATGTCTGCCTATCCAACACAACGGTAGCTGAACTGGATTATGACTTGTGTGTGCGCCCCCTATTGGCCCACGAACAGGAGTGTAACCGTGATACAAGTGCATGGGATGCCTTGACATTGGGCGTATGTGCAGGCAGTTGGGCATGGGAGATTGCAAAACTCCTCGTGTGCAGTGACCACATTGAGGCGCTCCCCAATTGGGCTGTGTTTCGGATTGGTGAAACGGCGTGGACGGAGCACAGCTGCCCGGACCAGGAAATGGATTGGCTCGCCCTCGTGTACCTTGACCCCGACAACGAGGAACTCTTGGAACAGATTGCCCATGAAGCAGCGCTCGCATACATGGACGAGTAACTACGTTCCTGCAGCCACAACTGATTGTCACCCACAGCACAGGTCGCCACACCTTGTAGCACCTTGGAGGAATGGCCACACATCCCACCACAACAGTGGACATGTCTGCCTTCGCCAGGACTCAGAATGCATGTGCGTGGACCTACGCGTGTGTACACACACATATGCAAGGTGATGCAGTCCCATGGGCGGGGCTGCACAGCCACGTTTGGCAATGTCACAAAATCGGAGACACTGCTGGGGGGAGAGTACACACATGGCAACTTAGCACGACATGTGACCTTGTAGGATCATTTCACCTGCTCACTGTCAGCAGAGCACACAGTCATCGCAGTACGGCGCGACAGCACCATGCAGATCCCATGGGCTGTGAGTCATGCCCCCTGACACAGGCCAATGAGCAGACGCAAAACAGCACATGACTCGTCCAGCACGGCAAGGTGGGTCGGGACCGTTGACATCCGTGATGAGTGGTGTTTATTCCTGCCACCCCATTACTTGCACCTTGACATGTCCCTAAGCTGCCTGTAAGTGTCTTAAACATTGCTCTGCATATTGTGGCCCTTGTCTTGCCCGTACTGACATGCACATGCCAATAAAGCCCACGCCACTGCACCTGTGTACAACTGTGATGAGTGTTCATTATAATGACAAATCGTGTGCCCACATGTGCATTGTCCGTATACAGGGAGGGATTCACTGACACTTGTGGACTGTGTGTGGTTCCCCATTGACAGCTCCACCTCTGTGGGCCAGACATTGTGGCTGGGATATTTGCTGGCAGACCTGTGCTCTTACGTGTCACCAGCAATGTGCGTATGGTGTCCAACTACTTGCCATGTAGATCAAGGTCATCCATCAAAACAGACTGTCCACACAGATGTGTGTGAGTAGGAATGTGAAGAGACGTTCTTTTGTCACATGTGATGGGGGACACCACTTCCGGACTGCTACCGATCATGAAATTTCTACACACAGCCCGATTTGACACATGGACGTGGGTCTACGTTGGGGGGTAACGAGATTGTCGTTAATGTGCAATGAGGCCACAGCTATTTCATACCTTCACAGTCATCTAACTGGCCATGTGGGTCAGGCTCAAACATGCGCATTGAGGACATTTCCCATGGTGTACATTTTGGGGCAATCAATGTCCCTGCATTCAACCAAACATTAATACGTGAGTGAACATGGACATGACACATCTGTGTGATTTGGAATGTTTTATTCACATTCTGGGGGGTGTCAGAGCAGGAGCAGTACATGGCCACTTCAAGCCCACATAACATGGTTGACCAGTGGTGGGACAACCAGAGTCCTTGGGGGAATGCAAGGTGAATCTGAAGAGGTAGAGTTCAGTCCGCCGCAGGATTGCTGTGTCATTGGTACCAGAGCAGATATGGCAGTCCATGTTGGGGTCCCGGTGTATGTCGCAGAGTGTTTCGGGGGACATTGGGAGGTGTTGTTCCAGGGCATGATGCAGAGAGCACAACCAGGCAAAGACAGGCCATGGCGGGGACGGATGCTACTGCCTCCTTCCTCACACAGTCACTACCCTCGACATCTTACTCCTCTGAGACGTCTTCTGTGTCCGGTGTGTCAGGTGTGTGTGGTGGTGTTGTGGCTGCGTCACTGTGTGCCACTGACACATCAGGGTGTGAAGGTGATAGGCAGTAGCGGTCGGTGGTGGGAGTGCCGCCGGGCACTGACGTGGGGCGGTGGAGGGGCAGGGTGGGGGGTAGTAAACTGCGGATTATGGGCAATTACAGGTAAGTACACATATAAATAAATAAAACGAATTTCGTTTCTCGCGCTGCATCGCCAAATGTGATGCAGCGCGAGAAACGAATTTTTTTTATTTATTTATATGTGTACTTACCTGTAATCGCCCGTAATCCGTAGTTTACTACCCCCCACCCTGCCCCTCCCCCGCCCCACGTCAGCGCCCGGCGGCACTCCCACCACCGACCGCTACTGGTGATAGGGCTGCATCACTGTGTGCCACTGACACATCAGGGGGCGGAGCTGTGCCGAGCTTCCTGCAGCAGTCATCTGGCACAGGCTCAGTGGCAGCAATGGCAAGATGAGGATCCGCAAGGCATGGAAGATCGCAGCTACATCTCGCTGGTGTTCAGCGTGATTGCAGGCGACCGCTAGGAGAGGGTAGGTGCTGAAGAGCCGGCACCCGACGTAACCCAAATAGGGTGCGGGCACCTGGCCGTCAATAGCCTAGGGAGACTGTTCCCGGTTGAAGCGAGGGTACTACAATTGCTTGGGTATATCTACTATTTGAGATTTCCATACCACTAATTAGGGAAATTCTCCCTGTGGTGAACCCCGAGCCACCTTTGATTCACGTGGGTTACCAGTCCTATTTCTGGAACCCGTCCTTTAGTGCACATCTTTCACACTAGTTAGGTCCTGAAGAAACGCCATTGATCATTCAGACTACCAGGCGTGAAACATGTCGACCTTTTGTTAAGTTACACGGGCACATTAGGCCTTATAGTAACTCACTAACCTTCGGGTTTTTTATTCTACCAGGGGCACCACGCTATTAAAGAATTTCCTTGTGGATACCCCTAGGTATTTTTAGCCACCACCTCTGCACGCACTTTTACACTTTTTTTACTGGATCCACCGCACACACCCGCATTCACCTTACGGCTTTTCTCTTAAAAGATCTCCGTGAAAGTGACCCTTCGGGGGACCGTCGGGCATTGCAGCGCCGGCCCGACGAGGAGCAAAAAAAGCCCGATGATGATGCATGACATCCTTCGGGGTGTGTGAGGGCTACTAAGAGGCTAGACTTGGCCCTCCCCTTCGGGATTGGATCCTTGATACCGGGGATGAACCTCTGCCTCTTTCTCTTTCTTCTCCCTTTCTCCTAACCTACGCCTCTATTCTTTTTTACTCCCTCTCACTGAGAGGGTGACATTTCGCACCCTCTAGTTGGAACAGTGTCCCTTTAGATTTAATGGTCATTTGTGGAGCACGAACACTGGACCATAATAGGCTCCTGGTCCCCCCATCTCTTTTGTAAACCTTGTTCAGCAGTGGCAGCCATACTTCCAGCCTGCATCTGCTCCATGGTCTCCATTGTCCGCCGCATCTGTGCCAACTCTGTGCTGGCATCGCTGGAGCCTGTCTGCCTAGACAGTTCTCGTATCCGGGTAATGGACCCAGCGAGGTCAGCCAAGGATTGTTGTTGAGCATGGTGCGGACAGTGGGTGTCCGTTCGGGACTGTAGGTGCTCCCTGATGGGACTCAGGCACCCACGTATTGCATCGAGTTTGTCTGCCATGAGGTCGAAACCCATCCTCAGATGATCTGCCACCTTCTCCTGGCACCCTAACACATGGCGTTGGAATTCCATGTGTTGGTCGTGGGGGTCCTGGGAGCCAGCCGTGGTGGTGTGTGCCTCCTGCTGTGTGGGCTGTGCAGGTAGTGGGGTGACCGCGATGCAGCTGGGCTGCCCTGCTCCTGGAGGTGGGGTGCGGAGGCTGTCCACGAGCCGTTGGAGGGTGTCTGTGCAAATGTGCAGGGTGTCCTCTTCATCATCACTGAAGAGCTGTGTGGTCTGCTCTGCAGGAGTCGTTGATTGTGCTTCTGCAATGTAAAGGCGAGATGCAGATTAATAGTGTGTTCCATGTATGTTGACGCATTGTAGATGTTTACATTCAGACTGCATGACGATGTACATTGTGACTGTTTTGGTGGAACTGGCTATTTGATGGGAGACAGTGTACATTCCGACTACATGACGGATGTGTGGTTGTACTCGTACATTGTTTATCAAAAAGGGGGGACAGAGGGCTTAATCAAGAGGTCCAGCGTACTTGCCCTATCAGAGTGAACGCAAAAAAGAGGTACGCAGTTCCTCAGTATGCAGGTAGTGTCCCAGGCACCCAAAAAAGGAGGGGAATTCCTCCTTTTGGAACTGAGGCCCTCACACACCCAGCAAGCTAGGTGTCATGCTTCATCATATGGGTCTGCTCCTCGTCGGGTCGGCGCTGCAATACCCGACGGGCACCCATAGAGGGGCTCTTTGCCGGAGATCTTTTGTTCCTGCCGTAAGGGTGCCGTGGGTGTAAGGGACCTAGTGTGAGTGTAGATGTGCTGGAAGTGAATATAAAACAAGAGGGGATTCCTATGAGAGCAAATTTTATTCTAAATGGATCCCTACTTGATTAAAAATAGTGAGGAGAGGCGACTAACAAGCTACCAGGGTTCAAGAGGCGCTCTACTCCTTGATGGTCGACATGTTTCACGCCTGTGGCGTTTCTTCAGGACCGTGAGAAATGACTATCTACAGTGAAATGGGGTGTGCAACATGCCCCATAGCTAAAAATAAAACTTGTAATAGTGTGAGGATATTGCCTACTACTATAAGGATAAACAGGGTACTACCTGTTAGTACTGGGACAAACCTGCATTTAAGGATAATGGAAAACAACTCTTGGTTATAAATCTAAAGGTAGATTGCCCAACAAGGTGCAAACCGCATTGTGAAACAAGGAAAACAAGGGGGGGGGGAGGGAGGTGCCCCCTGTAATTGTTCAATAAAAGGCACAATGTGAGCGGTAACAAGAATGATAATTCAGAAACCGCGAGTTAAAATTACAAATTACTTGAGTAGCAACATGCAGATGAAAATAAATTAAGACAGCAATGAACAAGTATCCAGGTAATGAAGTGATATCTGGTGTATATCGTAATTGGTGCTTAAGTGGGGAGTGGTGAAGTAAACAATCTCCAACTCACCTAATAAGTATCAGAATGACGCCCCATCTGTTACAGCACTAAATACAGACATCTGTAGTAGGATGTCTAGTCATGGTGTAAAAAACACAACAAAAACAGAAACAGAAGGAGGGGGTTAAACCTCAAGGAAGGTTTATATATATCTAAAAATGTATTGACCAAACACACTTATTCAGCCCATCTCGTTGCAACAGTAGCGGGTAAGGCAAGCAAGCTGGCAGTACGTAGGGATGGTCACAGAACATGCCACTGGCCAGTTTCCCAAGATCCGACACAAGGTGCGGGGAATGATGCGGGCAAAAGTCCCACCGAGAAAACCGAAGTAAGTGCTGCGGTGCTGTCCCTGATCTCGTGTGTGACAGACAACCGCACACATCCAATGCCCCATGCGGGGCCCACAAAGATAAGAGTCCATAACGGGTCCAAGAGGGGCAGGCACAGTAACCATGCATCCACAAACCCCACTGTCAACAATCCAGTCGCTTACCTGTACTCAGTCGCTGTAGAGTGCAGGCAACTTGTAGAGTTTAGATAATACTCACCCGCTTCCACTAGAAGCCACGCTAAACACCTACCCCTTCGTGCTGCAACCGGGATGGTGCTGAATGGTCAGAAGAGCTCCCTTCTTATGCTCCAAATGGAGCCTCATTAAGGACTGGCGGGAAGCTAATCGGCCCCAGCTGCTGCCATGGCATGTCATGTGACTTACTCAAAAGTGAGTTGAGCATCCTGTTAGAGTGTCGGCCATCTTGGAACAGTTACATGTAAAGGTGTGGGAGGAATCTCCCAAGTTAACTAAAGGGATCTAAACATGTAAAAATAGCCTAGTGGAACAGGAAACCAGGCGAAGGATAACCGGTGAGCTTATTCATGCACAGACCCCCGCGTGTGGTTATAATTATATCATAACGTGTACCCTTCCAGAATAGTGAAGGCAGTAAATGCATGTCGGCCATCTTAGAGTGGCTAATGGTACATAGTAAACTAATAGATCCAATCTATTCCAATATCGACTTGGAGAGCAGGTATGCTTGGTATATCATTTCCATTGACATATTGCTGAATGAGCTGATGTTATAATTATAATGATGTGGCTAATTCAGTTTATTGTTGAATATTACGTTAAAACAAATAACTCCAAGGTATGTTATCGTTTAACCCCAGATGGTCTAGCCCTAGTCGATGCACCCATCGTTGCTCTATCTTGAATAGAGCTGCCTGCGTGATGCGCGGGTGTGCCTCCAGAATTAGCCAGTGTAAACTCTCCGGGGTATGATTTTGTTCCTTGAAATGTGTGTAGAGTTTTGTAGTGGTTTTCAGGCAACGAATGTTGCTTTTATGTTCAGAAATCCTGTTTTTTACAGGCCGCATGGTCATACCCACATATTTCTTATCGCAAGGGCAAGTCAGTAAATAAATGCATTGAGATGTGTTGCAGTTAGTGTGGGTGTATATCTTCCAAGTGAAGGTATCTGTTAACGTTATCTCTTTGGTATGTTTAGTTTGAGGACATGCTGCACAAGAGCCACAGGGATAGTGGCCCTGAACCGGTGGGAGGTTCCATAAGGTTCTTTGCTTGTTTCTGTTGGATGACTTGGGTCGTGTATGTACCAGCATATCTTTTAAGTTGCTTGTGCGTTTAAAAGCGAACCTTGGTTTAGAGATCTCAAGAGATCCTGTGTTCAGGATATTCCAGTGTTTGTTTATGATTTTCTTTAGTCGGTTAGAACCTGGTGTGAATGAAGTCACACATGTTAAGATGTCACTGGGTTCTTTTTGTATTACTTCTAGCAAGGCCTCTCTGTTGTTATTCCTTGCTTTCTTTAAGGATTTCTCAATTTTACGTGGAGGATAAAGTCTCTCAATCAGGTTATTCCTCAGTGAATCCGCCTCAATCTTGTAATCTTTGACATCACTGCAATTTCGCCTGATACGGAGAAATTGCCCAAATGGCAAGTTGTCCTTCAATGCTCGTGGGTGATGGCTATTATAAGATAGCAAGCTGTTCCTATCTGTAGGTTTTTTATACAGGGAAGTTTGAAGGTGTCCCTCTAGGATGCTAATCTTAAGGTCAAGGAACGGTATGCTATTGGCTGAAATAGACCTAGTAAACCTTAGGTATTCATTCTTCGTATTAACCCAATTACAAAATTCCTCGCAGGTATTCAGGTCACCCCTCCAGAAGATCAGGATGTCATCGATATATCTTTTCCACAGGCTCAAGTGTTGTAGGTAGGGGTTACTCTGATGGTAGATTACTTCCTCCTCAAATGCCGCCATATAGAGGCAGGCTACACTCGGAGCGAAGGTACTCCCCATAGAAGTACCTTGAGCCTGATGGAATAGTTGGTTCTTGAATTCGAAAAAAATTTCAGTTAAAGCAAGAGTGGCACACTGCATGACAAATGTCACGGGTGTTGGTGATGACCACTCAATCTGATTCAATGCGGTCTCTATAACGGTGAGTGTTGCCCTTTGTGGTATGTTAGTGTAAAGCTGTTCAACGTCTAATGTAAGAAGCAAGTCAATGTCTCTTGTGTCTCCTATTTCTCCCATTATACGAAGTATGTCTGTCGTATCCCTCACGTATGACGGGGTTTGTTTCACCAAGGGTTGGAGAAAGTGATCACAAAAATGGAAAGGGGTTCAAGAATGGAACCTATTCCTGAGACAATAGGTCTCCCCGGAATGGGTGTCGTGCCCTTATGGATTTTCGGGAGGGTGTAGAAGTAGGGAGTGCGTGGTTCCTTAGTAATGAGGAAGTCAGCTTCTCTCTTACTCAACCATCCATTAGTTTCTGCCTCAAAGACCATGGTTGCTATCTCCGTGGTCAGTCTAGTTGTTGGATTCACCGTGATGGGAGTATAGAATTTCTTGTTGTTCAATTGACGGTGGCATTCCTGTTCATAATCCGTTGTGGATTGTATGACAGTAGCACCACCTTTATCTGCTTGTTTAATAGTGATACTGACGTCATCGGCGAGAGACTTGGCCGCCAGTCTTTCATCTTTCGATAAATTGTTGAAGGGGAGTACACAACTTGTATTTTGGAGTTCTTTAAGAACAGCTTGTTCAAATGTTAGAACTTCTACTGGCACCATGCTGCTATTAGGGGTAAAGGTGGATGGATTTCTTAACCCAGAATCTTGTTGGACAGGCGAAGGTTTGTCCTGAAAAAATGCCCTCAGACGGATCTTTCTAAAACAATTCTGTATCTCACTGAGATCTCTGAATTTATCCATTTTCGGAGTGGGGACGAAACCAAGTCCTTTCTCTAGGACTTTGACGTCGGTCTCAGATAACCCGCGGTGTGATAGATTAACCACTAAGGTTTTTTGTTCTGTGTTTTGCTCCGTGTGTCCATTGAGCTCTGCTGGTTGTCTAGCCATTGGACCGTTTTCTGCCCGCCTCTTCTGTTGCGCCCTTTTCCTCTGCCCCAACCTCTGCCTAAAAAAGGCTGATTGCTAGAGGGGAAGAATTGTGGTGCGCCTTGAGGATACATCGGGAAGGGCCAAATTTTATTTTTAGCTATGGGGCATGTTGCACACCCCATTTCACTGTAGATAGTCATTTCTCACGGTCCTGAAGAAACGCCACAGGCGTGAAACATGTCGACCATCAAGGAGTAGAGCGCCTCTTGAACCCTGGTAGCTTGTTAGTCGCCTCTCCTCACTATTTTTAATCAAGTAGGGATCCATTTAGAATAAAATTAGCTCTCATAGGAATCCCCTCTTGTTTTATATTCACTTCCAGCACATCTACACTCACACTAGGTCCCTTACACCCACGGCACCCTTACGGCAGGAACAAAAGATCTCCGGCAAAGAGCCCCTCTATGGGTGCCCGTCGGGTATTGCAGCGCCGACCCGACGAGGAGCAGACCCATATGATGAAGCATGACACCTAGCTTGCTGGGTGTGTGAGGGCCTCAGTTCCAAAAGGAGGAATTCCCCTCCTTTTTTGGGTGCCTGGGACACTTTCTGCATACTGAGGAACTGCGTACCTCTTTTTTGCGTGTACTCGTACATTACCATATCACAGTGTCATGCATTGCCGGATGTGATTGGCCAGTTTCTACGCACGGGCGGCACCATTTGTGTCCTCTGTCCTGTGGTGTAGGGGTTGCACTCTGTGCCACATTGTCGTCAGTGTTGAGGTACTGTGATTGCCATGTGTGTGTGCTGCACTGTTGCCTAATCGCCCCTGCAGCTCTGCTTTGGCGGACCCTTATCCCTTGGAGTCGGTGTGCATGTGACTTGTGTGGTTTTCGGGTGATGGGATGCTTGCGACTTGGGTCATTTGTGCGACTGGAGAAATTTTGTACTCTTGTGCATTGTGTGTCTGCTGATGTGTTTTTGACGACATGGGTCGTAGGTACATGTGGATGTGTCAGGGTGTGACCTGCTCCTTTGCGGATGTGGTCCACACTCAGCCACCTCAATGTCGTGCCATGCGCCATGTCATGTCTTGTGTCTTCAGCCATGCTATTGGTCATGCAGTGTCACTTGCATTGTCAGTGTGGCTCACAGAGCCGCTGATTTTATGGATTCGACTCATGTGCATGGGTGGGGTGTGGCATTAGTGATATGGAGGGTGGCCCATTTGTGCACATTGTGGACGGGGGCCTACTTGGTGTTTCTATGTGTGCTGCGGTGTGCCAAGGGTATCAGGGACATGTTCCGCACTCATTGTGGGTGTGCAGTGTGCTGCACATGTTTGTGCATGTGTGCCATTGTGCCCATCTGCCCCTGTCCCCACAGTCCCTGGTCGTTACTCACCCTGTTGCTGTTGGGTCCGGTCATATCGCACTGTGTCCAGACCCCCGACTCCTTGCACCGTCTCCACACTGATGACTGTGGCCACCATTTCCTCCAGCTTATCCAGCTCCTCCTGTGGCGCCGGACTCCCACCTCCAGTCGCCTTTGCTGCCTTCATGTTGGCAGCGAGTTTCTGTTTGGTTTGGCTGTGCACTTCATGCCAGCGCCTCTTGACCTCCTCCATTGACCTCCTCGACACTCCGACTGCATTCACGTTGGTGACGATGGACTGCCATATTTCCGCTTGTGTTGCCAATGACGCAGTGGAGGTGACGAACAGTTGTTGGTAGTGTTCTATCACCTCCGTGACGGTGATCCGGTCTTCCTGCGGACTGAACCCCGTCTTCCTCTTCTCCTTGCCCTTCCCCTGGCACGGGGTTGCTGGCTGGTCTTCCGTGGGGCTTGTGGGGTTCGGGTTGTCCTCTGCACTCGGTCCGGGTGCATCCCTGGTGCTACGCAGTTTGATTTGGTTTTGTCTTTTTTTTTTGTCTTTGCTTTTATAGTGCTTTTTACGCATGACGCGTGGGAATTTCAGGCCTGTAGCTGGTTGTCGCTGATTTTTGTAGCGCGTTTGGGGCATCGCAGGTTTTTTCGCGTTCGTGTTTCGCATTTTTTGTCTGCGTCGCATTAATTTTTGGGCGGTCATTTGGCGCGTTATCCTGCTACTATCGCATGGTGTCGCCGGGTTGGGAATACCACGTTAACACGGTGTTAGTTTCACGCAATGGACTGCGATGTGAAGGGTTGCTGTTGGACTTGGCCCTTTTGGCAGGTTCACCCCTAAACTTTTTGCCTGGCTCTTAGCCTTTTCCCTGTGTAGTGTTGGTGGTTTTTGGCCTCTGTGCACTTTAGCACTGTGGCCCAGTGTAAAGTGCGTGCACTCTCTGAGTGCGTGTGGTGCGATTGTCCTGCCCTCCCATAGGAATGCATGGGGGATATGTGTGTCCATGGTAATTCCTGGTGTGAGAGGAGTGCAGGGGCGAGTTTAGTATGTGCGAACTCGTGAGAATAAATACTGCGCAATGGTGTGCGCAGATTTATTGTGACTAGTGGAGAAGTGCCACTTTTAGAAGTTGGCATTTCTGTGTGCTGTGTGGCTGCCTGCCTGATGTGGAGTGCATGTCTGGCTTGTGATTGACAGGGGCTGGGTGGTGTGCTTGGCTCCAGGAGCCAAGATGAATCTGCCCAGTGGTGAATAGGGAGATCTGCATGTAGATGGGAGGGAGGAGTTGCACCTGGGACCTGAATAGCGCTGTGTCTTCCCTCCACAATGCTGGCTCCGACCCCTGTGGTGCGTCTGAGCACCTAGCCCCCACCTGACAAAGAGGAGGGGAGCTGAGCACAACAAAGTGCTCCAAAGCTCCCCCAAACCAGTTGCATATGGTTTTCCCCCAGCCCTATGCTGTGTGACAAAGGGGGATATGCATATAAATATAGGGGCTGTGACCCCATGAAAATGTTCTGTGCTTGTGCTGACTTCGAGGGGACCCTCTGCCAGGAGGAACCGCGGCGGGACCCAGCTGCTGTCTCCTGGGGGTCCCTGCGTGCTGGTCTGCCTGGCTGCGCTGTGGTCTCCCCAGCACAAAGGATTCTTCATTTCTGCCTGCTCCCTGTTTGTGTCAGGTGGGGGACAGGCTGGGCACTGTATTTTAACTTGCCGAGGGAGGAAAAGCGCGTGGACTCTGCAGCACGGAGCTGCAGCTTGCTTCGAGGGAATCCCTACGTGGGGATTCCCCTGCCTGGATGCTGGGAGAAGCGGGAGCCCACCCCGGATTTGTGTGCACCAAGCGGGTGCCCACCCCGCATCTTTGCCGCGTTTGTGCAGCTGACCGGTGGGAGCCTACCCCGCATTGTGTGCTCATAGCAGCGGGAGCCCACCCCGCATTTGTGTAGGTTCTACCACATTGATGACCTTACAGCGGGAGCCTACCCCGCTTATGTGAATTCAGCGGGAGCCCACCCCGCATGATGGTACCTGCATGGTACAGCGGGAGCCCACCCCGCTGTTGTGTTTCATGTTACGGCGGGAGCCCACCCCGCACTTCGCCGCAAGAAGAAAGGAACCGCTGCGGCCCGGAAGACAGGCAGACGCTGTGCCTGTTTGTGGGCGGGGCTAATACACGGCCCACCAATCGGCGCGGGCCGGGAGAGGAAGCTACTACGGCCACCAATCGCTCGCGGCCAAAGAGGAAGCCAGGCAAGCCGCCTGGTTGTAGGCGGGCCCAGGGAAGTCGGAGCGTGCCTGTACGGAGCTCCCGTGAGGAGAGGGAGAGCCCCACGCATTCGCCGGTGACCGGAGGCTGAGGCACATTGTCGGTGCCTGCACCCCCTGACCCCTGACCAGAGGAGAAGACGGGGGGAGTCCTTCGTGACCCCGGTGAGTGAGGCTTGAATCTGTGCATTGTCTGTGCTCACGAGGCACCGTCGTATCTATGCCTATTTTCCTCTGGGGCAATTCTTGGTGGAGTCCCGGCGTGGGGTCTCAGAAAGCACAGTGGTGCCAGTTCTGCTAGGGCCAGGGGTATAGAGTCCCAGGGAGGACTCAAGGCATGTTAGTGCCAGTACCTGTTGACTTCCTCAGTTGCGCCGCCTTAGCGGGCAACTGCAACGTTTGGTCACATTTGCGTAGAGTCCCAGTGGGGACACCGGAGGCACAGTGAGGCCCATTCTTTTCCTTGGGGGAATTTCATTTAGAGTCCCAGAGAGGGGCTCAGGAGGCACGCTGGTGCCCGGGCTCATTTTTACAGCTGCCCAGCAAGTAGTGGGCAGCTGCCACGTTTAGGTTGTGCATCTGCACCCTTTGCTTTCGCTGCATGCGCAGCCAGCCCTGACTCTGCAGGACATAGGGCATTTGAGCCCCTGTGAAAGGCCAGTTGGCCTGGGGTCAGTTTATGGTGGTAGGGCGCAAGGCCCTAATGTGATGCCCAATGTTTTTATGTGATGGTGCTCATGCTTACAGTTATTGCGTAATGTATTTGTGCTTGTAATGCCTGCTGTAATGCCTATTGCGTAATGTGTGATGCTAAGGAGGTTTGGGCCTAATGTAGTTTTATGCCTAAGGTGATTCATGAGCAAGGTGGTTTATGCATCCTCTGTTTTACATTGCAGGATCTCATGCTAAGTTCATAACTTTACCAGTAGTTACTGGTTGTGCGCTACATTTACTATCTGCGCTACATTTACCATTGGTGATTTGTGATGGTTCTGACAGTGGCCCACGTGGCCCTGTCATGTGTATATAATCCCCTGTAAATATTGCCCAGTGCCAGTTGGCACAGTGTATTTTATGTGATTACTATTCTAATGTGTTTTATAACAATACAAAGGCTATTTTTATATAACCTTGTGTGGAGTTTCTTTTGTGGTGTGCCTAGTGTGTTGCTGCTGTGTGTGTGTGTTGCGCAAACGCTTTACACATTGCCTCCGAGATAAGCCTGACTGCTCGTGCCAAGCTACCAAGGGGGTGAGCAGGGGTTATCTTTGGCGTGTAACTCCCTTGCCCTGACTAGAGTGGTGGTCTCTGCCTGGCTTTGGCGCAAGCCTTAGCCAACCAGAGATCCCATTTCTAACATTGGTTGTCAGCGGTGAGGATAGGACTTGCGTTTGCGCAGTACCACATCGACAACTGGCTGCACTACAAAACTCTGCATTTAGATAATCACGTGTTTGGGGATTAATGTTCTGAGTTTTATTTTAATTCTTCTCCTAAAAGTGTCATTTGTTAATTGTGTACTCTTGCTTCAGCTCAGAAACCTAGGTCTCCTGTGTTGCACGTGTCCCTGAGCGTCCTGCCAAAATGGAGTCTGCTTTTAATTTTTGTGGTCTGTTTAGATACAGCATGTGGGAGTTGGTGGATTTCTGTAAGGAGAGAGACATAGCAGTGAGTGGGTCAGACACCCAGTCAAAACTGAGGGACAACCTGATCCAATGGCAAAAGGATGAATGGGACTGTGAGCGCAATGAGGAGAAGAGGGCCCTGGCCACACGCCAAGAGGGTGGTGGGTCTGAGGGGGCCCTGAGGAGTCTGAAGAGGAGGAAGAAAGTGACAGGACAGGGACGCCAGTAGATAGTGAGGACCCCATGGATAGGGAGTCCCTTGCTGGGTCCAGTGTTGGGGACAGTGCCCCATCCCTTTCCCTGTCCCCAGAGGAGTGGGTGGATAGGAGGGAAGAAAGGGAGCATCAGCTGGCTTTGGAGAAGCTCAGGTTAGAGCATGCCAGGGAGATAGCGCAGCTGAGTGTGGAGGAGAAAAGCTAGAGACCGAGAGGGTCTTAGCGCAGGAGAGGATGGCGGAGGCTGAGAGGGCCTTCGCCAGGGAGAAATTAGCTCTGGAGGGTAGGTTATCCCCTGAGAGTAGTTTCAATTGTCTGGATTCACCAGTGAGGGTGGGATCCAGTGGTGGCAGCAATATGGTGTCCAGTGCAGGAAGTCCCATTCCCAGTTCCCAGAATATGGTACTTGGCTCCTAGGAAGAGGAGTACAGGTTGAAGTTCAGGGGCAGTAGGAAACTGTCTCACCAGTCTTGGGGGAAGTTTGTGGATGACTGTAATGATGCACTGAGTGACTGGGTAAAGTGTACCACGGAACAGGATTTTGAAGGACTGTTCAATCTGGTTATTAAAGAGCACCTGCTCAGTTGTTGTTTTCCAGGGTTGCGCCAACACCTGTTGGAGTGTGGGCACCCTGATCCATGGGATCTTGCATGGGAAGCAGACCTCTGGGAAAGTGCCCGAGGTTCTGAAGAGGCATTGGAGAGTGATCCCAAAAGTAGTGGCTCAGGTATCTTCCCGTCCTGTATTGGGGAAGAGGTTCAGTGTAGCCCAGCTAGGTCCCAGTGTAGTGGGAGGGGTGTAGGGGCTCACGTCCTGTCTCAGTGGAGTAGGAGTGAGTGTGGGACTGAGTGTCCCCAGGTGCCCGAAACCCAGTCTCAGAACCTGGATGGTTTCTTCAGGGAACACCAGGTTGGGAGCCTAGGCTGTCCTGTTAGTCCATTTGAGGAGGATCTCCTAGTGTCTGGAGGACCTGGAGCGTCTGTAAATAGAGCTCCAGTGGTTCTGGTGTCTGGCGGTGCCGCTCCAGTTGGGAGGGTACAGAAGTCCAGAGAGAGGGGTGACATGGGGTTGTGTTCCCCAGTGGAAGAGCCAGTGGGTCAGGGACCAGCCAGAAGGGCTGAGTCTCATAGAAGTGACCATGGTGACACCACTTCTGTCGTGGGGGATCTCTGCGCACTGTCAGATGGACAGGGGTCGGGAGGTCTGTGCCACGCAGACTGTCACGCAACACATGAGTCATGTGTTACCCTCGGTGGGCTACTGTATGAGTCCCCAGAAGTCCTGGAGTGCCAGGCAAGTACTCAGCCAAAGGATTTAGACCCAAGGTTGGGAGGCCAGGTTCAGGATCTGCCTGACCTGGAGAGAAGGACGTCTGTAACCAGTGTCCTGACCGGTTCATCTTCCAGGGGTACCACTCCAGTTGGGAGGGTGCAGAACTCTGGAAGGGGGTGCAGAGGGTGGGAGTCCTCGCCTCTGACCCCGGTGCAACCTGAGGGGTTAAACCCTAGGTTGGGAGACCAGTTATGGGAGAGAGGTCCTGAACTGGTGGGAGAGTGGTGTTCTACGGGTGCCTCTCAAAGGAGGAGAGGGCGGAACCCTAGAAGGAGAGGTAGGGGGAGGAGAGCCTCACCCGTGACTTTTGGTCCGCCTGAGGGTGCAGACCCTAGGCTGGAGGATCAGTGGCAGTCTAGACCTGCCCTGATGAGGGGAAGAGTGGAGAATGGCTACTATGTGCCAGGGGTTACTACCCCCCACTCTGTGAATGGGCAAGGACCAGTGGCATCTGGGTGGCCTAGGGCCTGGTCCTGGCCGCGGACAGCTAGGGAGTACCAGTGGGGTAGCCCAGTTGCTCCGGACAGCTTTTTCAGAAGGAACCACATGGGTTCACCGTGGCGTAGAACAGGAGGGTGTCCCTGCAGTTGCGGGCCCACCTCCGTGTTCTATCGCCCCAAGCAGGGAAGCCCATCACAGTGGTGATTGGTCTGCCCTGCGTTTTGGCTGGAAGGGGGTTGTGTTGGACTTGGCCCTTTTGGCAGGTTCACCCCTAAACTTTTTGCCTGGCTCTTAGCCTTTTCCCTGTGTAGTGTTGGTGGTTTTTGGCCTCTGCGCACTTTAGCACTGTGGCCCAGTGTAAAGTGCGTGCACTCTCTGAGTGCGTGTGGTGAGATTGTCCTGCCCTCCCATAGGAATGCATGGGGGATATGTGTGTCCATGGTAATTCCTGGTGTGAGAGGAGTGCAGGGGCGAGTTTAGTATGTGCGAACTCGTGAGAATAAATGCTGCGCAATGGTGTGCGCAGATTTATTGTGACTAGTGGAGAAGTGCCACTTTTAGAAGTTGGCATTTCTGTGTGCTGTGTGGCTGCCTGCCTGATGTGGAGTGCATGTCTGGCTTGTGATTGACAAGGGCTGGGTGGTGTGCTTGGCTCCAGGAGCCAAGATGAGTCTGCCCAGTGGTGAATAGGGAGATCTGCATGTAGTTGGGAGGGAGGAGTTGCACCTGGGACATGAATAGGGCTGTGCCTTCGCTCCACAATGCTGGCTCCGCCCCCTGTGGTGCGTCTGAGCACCTAGCCCCCACCTGACAAAGAGGAGGGGAGCTGAGCACAACAAAGTGCTCCAAAGCTCCCCCAAACCAGTTGCATCTGGTTTTCCCCCAGCCCTGTGCTGTGTGACAAAGGGGGATATGCATATAAATATAGTGGCTGTGACCCCATGAAAATGTTCTGTGCTTGTGCTGACTTTGAGGGGACCCTCTGCCAGGAGGAACCGCCGCGGGACCCAGCTGCTGTCTCCTGGGGGTCCCTGCGTGCTGGCCTGCCTGGCTGCGCTGTGGTCTCCCCAGCACAAAGGATTCTTCATTTATGCCTGCTCCCTGTTTGTGTCAGGTGGGGGACAGGCTGGGCACTGTATTTTAACTTGCCGAGGGAGGAAAAGCGCGTGGACTCTGCAGCACGGAGCTGCAGCTTGCTTTGAGGGAATCCCTACGTGGGGATTCCCCCGCCTGGATGCTGGGAGAAGCGGGAGCCCACCCCGCATTTGTGCGCACCAAGCAGGTGCCCACCCCGCATCTTTGCCGCGTTTGTGCAGCTGACCGGCGGGAGCCTACCCCGCATTGTGTGCTCCTAGCAGCGGGAGCCCACCCCGCATTTATGTAGGTTCTACCACATTGATGACCTTACAGCGGGAGCCTACCCTTCTTATGTGAATTCAGCGGGAGCCCACCCCGCATGTTGGTTCCTGCATGGTACAGCGGGAGCCCACCCCGCTGTTGTGTTTCATGTTACGGCGGGAGCCCACCCCGCACTTCGCCGCAAGAAGAAAGGAACCACTGCGGCCCGGAAGACAGGCAGACGCTGTGCCTGTTTGTGGGTGGGGCTAATACACGGCCCACCAATCGGCGCGGGCCGGGAGAGGAAGCTACTACGGCCACCAATCGCTCGCGGCCAAAGAGGAAGCCAGGCAAGCCGCCTGGTTGTAGGCGGGCCCAGGGAAGTCGGCGTGTGCCTTGTCGGAGCTCCCGTGAGGAGAGGGAGAGCCCCGCGCATTCGCCGGTGACCGGAGGCTGAGGCACATTGTCGGTGCCTGCCCCCCCTGCCCCCTGACCAGAGGAGAAGACGGGGGGAGTCCTTCGTGACCCCGGTGAGTGAGGCTTGAATCTGTGCATTGTCTGTGCTCACGAGGCACCGTCGTATCTATGCCTATTTTCCTCTGGGGCAATTCTTGGTGGAGTCCCGGCGTGGGGTCTCAGAAAGCACAGTGGTGCCAGTTCTGCTAGGGCCAGGGGTATAGAGTCCCAGGGAGGACTCAAGGCATGTTAGTGCCAGTACCTGTTGACTTCCTCAGTTGCGCCGCCGTAGCGGGCAACTGCAACGTTGGGTCACATTTGCGTAGAGTCCCAGTGGGGACACCGGAGGCACAGTGAGGCCCATTCTTTTCCTTGGGGGCATTTCATTTAGAGTCCCAGAGAGGGGCTCAGGAGGCACGCTGGTGCCCGGGCTCATTTTTACAGCTGCCCAGCAAGTAGTGGGCAGCTGCCACGTTTAGGTTGTGCATCTGCACCCTTTGCTTTCGCTGCATGCGCAGCCAGCCCTGACTCTGCAGGACATAGGGCATTTGAGCCCCTGTGAAAGGCCAGTTGGCCTGGGGTCAGTTTATGGTGGTAGGGCGCAAGGCCCTAATGTGATGCCCAATGTGTTTATGTGATGGCGCTCATGCTTACAGTTATTGCGTAATGTATTTGTGCTTGTAATGCCTGCTGTAATGCCTATTGCGTAATGTGTGATGCTAAGGAGGTTTGGGCCTAATGTAGTTTTATACCTAAGGTGATTCATGCGCACGGTGGTTTATGCATCCTCTGTTTTACATTGCAGGATCTCATGCTAAGTTCATAACTTTACCAGTAGTTACTGGTTGTGCGCTACATTTACTATCTGTGCTACATTTACCATTGGTGATTTGTGATGGTTCTGACAGTGGCCCACGTGGCCCTGTCATGTGTATATAATCCCCTGTAAATATTGCCCAGTGCCAGTTGGCACAGTGTATTTTATGTGATTACTATTCTAATGTGTTTTATAACAATACAAAGGCTATTTTTATATAACCTTGTGTGGAGTTTCTTTTGTGGTGTGCCTAGTGTGTTGCTGCTGTGTGTGTGTGTTGTGCAAACGCTTTACATATTGCCTCCGGGATAAGCCTGACTGCTCGTGCCAAGCTACCAAGGGGGTGAGCAGGGGTTATCTTTGGCGTGTAACTCCCTTGCCCTGACTAGAGTGGTGGTCTCTGCCTGGCTTTGGCGCAAGCCTTAGCCAACCAGAGATCCCATTTCTAACAGTTGCGTTAAGCAACTTTTGCGGAAGTTATCACACGTTCTTGTGAATATGCCCCTTAGCATTTTTCACTGTGAGCACTTTAGCAGAAGCAACAACTATATAGATCCTGAGGAATGCCACAACACCTCTTCGGAGGGTCATAGGCAGAAACATGTCGACCTACTTGTTTGGAAATATCCAACAGGCATAAACATATCTGGCTGGCTTTGCTTGTTTTAACCCTGTCCCAGGGACACATGAATAAAATGTGTTACGTACCTTGGAGCCAGTTTCAATCATCACACACCTTCACTCACATTCTGCATTCCTCACCACTCCGTGTTCCTTAGAAAGGGATTTAACATACCTCTGAAAACATCCTTGAACTCCTCCCTCTAGTGAGGGGTTTGTAGCCCGCACCGTGACTAGGCATCACAGTGTGAGGAGGTTCCATATGATGAAGCATGCTACCTTTCGTGGGTGAGGGAATTCATCCTTTAAAGGAAAAACTCGGCATTAGTTAGGCACACCAACTCTCTTTCTGCTTTCTCCCTTGTTTCATTTCTCTTTCCAGACCCAGGGGTTTGTTTGTGATTGGCTACTAGTAGTTGGGAGCCAACTCCTGCTAGTCTTTAAATCTCTTCGAGCCCTTAATTTTGTGTTTTGATAATCTGAATGTAGCGCATGTGGAAAATTTCTGGGGCAACCATTACTTTTATTAGCTGACTTTTGTTCAAATATATCAAATATATCAATACTGCAGCCTTAGGATCCATACCATAATGACATGGTTTAAACATCTGCATATTCCAAATATCCAGTCCGTGTAGTGGCACTCCACCTGCCTTCATCTGACATTCTAAGGAGACTTTCTGAACATAGCTTTTTTTAGATGGCCTGCATTTGTTTTCCAAAATGTGTCATTTCCTATGAGACTAACTAGGAAAAAACATATCTTTGGGATGGTTCAACCACGCCTGTGTTACACTTGGATTACAGAGTGTAGACATAGCAGTTATTATCTTCCACCTGACAATTATGTTTGCTTCAAAACACACACAAGGTTATTGGAGGGATGCTTACAAATAGCCTAAACTGCTGGCAATCGCTCTGCGTAGCATTTCAGCCCATTGTTTTTTACCCGCTCTAGAACGGAGGCCTGCTTTATGCAAATCAGTACTGGCATGCTACTCATGCATGGGAACAGCCCATTCTGAACTGCCAGACCAATTGCTTGTGTTCCTTTTTGGAGAGAGCATCACTTGGCAGCACAACATGGATTATGCCCAAGAGGAAGCTGGTCAGTTTTCATTCTTAAAAGGCATGTCTCAGTCTAGAGTGATGGGGGGGGGGGGGGCGATGGGATGGGATGCTTTTCAGAGCAATTGCCAGTGCTTTAGACTGGTTGCAAGCATTCTTTCCATTACCTTTTGTTTAATCACTTTTCCTTGTCTAGCCTTAAATATTTCTTTTTGCACATTGCCTTCTGGTTCTTCCATCTTTTGTGTAGCAGTAGTTCTAATGTTCTTCTGTTCTCTGGCAAGTATTGATGACAATATATTAGAGTGTTTGCATTCAAATGTTTCTCCATACTTAAAATGGACTTAAAGCCTTGAGAGGAGCAACATATAATTTGGCCACATATTTTAGAAGAAACCTTTTGTGCAGTAAGCAAGCATTTTCTCTAGAGGTGGAGATGTAAAAATGCACACAATATGGAGTCAATTGTAGGTTTCAATAGTGGCTCACCATTCTTCTCATAAATAGTGATGTCATTTTTTCTGATTGCTTTAGCAGTGTGGCTTCTGAAAATATGAAAGGGCCCTTTGCCCTTCCATTCTAATACCCACAAATGTGTTGTGCAAATGAAGCAGATAATGTATTTTCGCCATCTTCAAGGTCAGAATGATGCCAATGTAAAATGTAAGGAATGTTTCATATAACAAGCACGTCTTTTTAAGTGGAATGCTATATAACATCTTACTCAACGAAAAACATTCTTTGGTTCAGCTTTGGAAACTATTTACGAATAGTTTTCATTTTTAAGGATCTGTATATACAGAAGTGGGACTTCCTGACAAGTTTGCCAGGGATGTTACAGAGGGTTATCTTTTCAATTCATGAATACCCTCGCACGGGCATTTCAACTCATGAATCACTGTGAACACTGCAGGAATTTTTTTAAACTTAAGTAGAACATTTCTTATGTGTGTGGGTTGGATTTCCAGTTTAGGATCCATAAACTTCCAAATTGAGTCTGAGGCTACTCGTAACACTGAGGGCCTCATATAAGGGGAATTGGCATAGGCAGCACCCCAAGTCTTCTTGCTGGGCTGCCCTACGCCAATGTAAAAGGGCAGAAATGCACTGTTTTTATGAAATGCAGTGCATTCCCGTCCTTTTACCCCTGCGCTGGTCACAATTTGCTGCCTAGCGCCAACGCAGGCACCCTTGCACCATGGCATGTAGGAATGTTTGTGTGCAGGAAGTTGCACCTTCCTGCACAGAAACAATCCTGAGATGCGTTTTCACTTGGAAAGAGGAAAAAACGAGAAGAAATAAAAATATTTCTCTTCATTATTCCTGCTCTGGGGAGGCGTAAGGTTTTGGTTCTGCCCCAGGTTTACGTGATTAAGTAAATCTAGATCAGCATCAAAATCCTTGGGTGTTGCTTGGGAAAATCCACCGCAATGCCCATGGAACGCCTCCCTGCCGCAGAGTAAGGCAACGCAGTGACTTGTGCTGCTTTGTCTTACTCCATATCTATGAGGCCATGCAAATCCATGCAAAGTGGCTTTGCGTGGCCTCATAGATATGGCTGAGAGGTTTGCACTGCTGGAGCATCAAAAAAAGGGACGCTCCGGCAGCTCGACTCACATAAATAATTCCAAGTTCATTTCAAATAAACATTTTAAACACCAATCTTAGCAAAGAATTCTCATAAACAGTAGTTTTAGTGTACATACAGTGGCTTCACATATTAGAATTAAGGAATCTAATTGGTGAATATATATTATACCCCTTTTAAAATAGTGCCCTAGATAATAGTTACAATAATTGAAGATTACATCCCATCTCAGGAGTTTGTCTTTTAGAAGGGCTTTTTTCTCTTTTACCACAGCTTACTTGGTGGATACTGCTGCTCACTTCAATTTTTGAGAACATGGTTACCTTATGAAAGGAAGCAGATGGCAACAAAACAAAATTAACTACCGTTTTTGGATCTTGAGCATACTGAAGTACATCACCTAAAGCAAAACCATGCTTTTCATTAAGATGCAAAGTGAAGAAGAGAAGTTATTGAGTTTCCATCTACCGCCAGTGCAGTTGACCCACATACTCCATCAGATAGTGACACTGTGCCATAAAATATTCGAATAGTAGAATCTATAATCTAGATTAATAGTAATAGCAGGTGGCACAGCCATGCATGCTGTGCAGAAAATGCATATCCTCCTTGTTGGAAATGGCCCTTTTTGCAGGGTTATTCCCAAGTTTTTATGCTTCTTCCTCCTATTTTTTCCTGATCTGTTTTTGTTGGCTTTAGGACTCTGGGCACTTTACCACTGCTGATCAGTGCTAAAGTGCATATGCACTCTGTGTAGTGTGCCAGGGACTGCAAATCAAATGCTACTAGTGGGCTTGCAGCACTGATTGTGCCAATCACAGGAGTAGTCCTGTAAATGTGTCTCAGGCCTGCCACTGTAGTGTCTGCGTGCTAAGTTTGTAACTGCCATGTCGACCTGGCAAGTGCACGCACTTGCCAGGCCCTAACTGTCCCTTTTCTTACATGTAAGGCATCCCTCAGGTAGGCCCAAGCTACCCCCATGGGCAGGGTGCAGTATATGTTAAGGGTAGGACATGTACTGGTGTGTACTGGTGTGTTTGACATGTCCTGATAGTGAAATGCTGCCAATTTCGTTTTTCACTATTAAAAGGCTATCTGTCCCATAGGCTAACATGGGAGTTGCTTTGTAACATCTTACAAGCATAACTTTCCTTCGGGACAAGATGGAGAAATGGAGTTTAGTCTCTCTGAACTCGGAATTTAAGAGCATCTATTTAGGGAGATGGTTTTTAAATTGTGTGTTTAGAATGTATTAACTGTAATGGGGTAACCCTGTATTCCTCAGAACCTGGGTATATACAATAGTTGCTACAATGTGTTCTGTCGGATCAAACAATTGCTTAGTTATCAGGAGAATAGATCAAAGTAAATCAATTAATCATTAAGGATGAAGGGATAAGTCCAAACACACCAAACCAACAAAAGGACATAATATGTTATATTTCATATAACCATTGATTGTTTCATGGTATATAATGCTGTTACACAATTAAATCACAGTTAAATCACAGGACAACCACATAACTTAAAACGGACTAATATAACATACAGTGTGACACTGTTACATACATATTTACAACAATTAACCGATACAAGAATCAAGACAACATATGGGGGACTTTTTAAAGCATCCGTACTATTATCCTATATAGAGTTTAGCTAACACACTTTTTACTCTTAACAATGACTTTTGAGGTGTAGTGACTTAGGACGTCGTGTGAGTAAGCGTCAACGTTTCGACCCAGGATGTATTTGTCAGTTGGAAAACATCACAGGGGGTCTTCCTCAGGACTAGTGTATGTCTCGTGAACAGCCTATGTAAAAGAAGAAATAATTCATATAAGTATGATGTGTTCAATAAGGGTGTTGTAGAAGTTATAGGGGGGCCACTAATGGCAACTCACCAAGCCAATCCAATATGCAAATAATATAGACTCCTCTTCGTGTATAAGGACACGTATGATTCAGACAAGTCCTTGAGTCAATCAGATAGTAAGGTCATAGTGTCCTTAGTGTAGAATACTAAAATAAAACAAGTGAAGGATCATTAGGACTGAGCACACAACTGTGCTTTCTTGGTGGTGTCATGGTAAAAAATTTGGAAACTCACCAATGGTGAAATATCAATCATGAAAGGTCGGGGCTTATATAATCAGCCTCAGCACGACCTAATCAATATATGGGCAGGAATTAGTTAAATAATGTCCCTACTTACTTATCGTTACATAAAATGGAAAGGGATAAGATTGACTCATCATGCTGCAGTATCGGCAATGAAAGTGCATGTAAGAATGCAACTACTATCACTGTAGATATGGTGTCACCATGTTCATCTGCTGATAAAGTTTTATGGATATATGACCACGTGAATAACCAGCGGAGCTCGCTGAGTTTCACTCCGTGGAATTCCGCAGAGTCAGCAAGAAACTTCGACAAATTCTGCAGAGTTCTGTTAGCAGGCGGAGTATATTGCTCTGCATATACTCTCTGTAGCGCCATAGTGCAGGATACGCCCAGGCGAGCAGATATTGACAGGCAGAAGCTGCCACTGCAGCAAGGAGTGGGCTCCACCTGCTTCAACTGGTGGTGACACTGTACTGAGCCCTGACACTGTTCTTATATCAGCCTGGCCAGGTGGATCGCACTTCCGAGGGCCCTGTGTGTGCAGAGGGCACACCTGCTGAGCGGGGCAATCTCAATCTGATCTCCCGGCCACAGACCGACTGTGTGTTTCCAACTTCCCACCCACACGAAACAGTCATTGTCTGCCCAGCCTTTCTCCAACTCTGCGCTGACCCGAGATCTCTGTCCTTCTGGGTCTCGGAAATGAAGCCTCCTTAATAAAGCAATATGCAATCTTGCAGTGCATCAGGGCACTTTATTAGTGATAGTAAGTTCACGTGACCCGGGGTAGTGAGCTCTCTCTCTCTCGCTCCGGGAAGGTGTACTGCCCTGGCATCTGCATTCCAAAATATGCATGCACATGTGTGACAGCGCGGCAGCCATGCACCCCCCACCACAAACACACAGCAGCACCAATGCCCATCTCTGTTGACTTCAGCCACACGCGCAATCCACAGGCAAACACAGGCACCTACAAAATAACATTTAAAATAGTCTAAAGCTAAAAGTCAGAGAGCAAGCTAGATTCCCGTTAATAAAATACGAAAACCACCTCCATTCCCACGGGTACCCTGCCTCATTATTAAAATGCGGATAAATGCCACAATATGTAAACACGATTTACAGTAAGCCCTAATTTACAGAAGGCATTATTTTAAACAATTAGACAAGTTTGCACTGCGCTGCTGCGTGTGCATGTGCACCAGAAACACGCACTCCCCTTTCCCATTCCAGGACTTGGTCAAACAAACAATGTTTATCTTTTAAATTTGGTATAGGTTTCTTCTGCACTAATATATACTAGGACACTGGATTGTGTTTAGGACGGTTCGGCATTCAGTACTTGGGATATAAAAAAAACTACAGTTATTAAATAAAATGAAAGTAAAAAGTCAGAACATACTTTTCTATAGTTGACCAGTCCAGCAGGCGGAGGAAGCCCATTTTGTGAGTCCATCCAGGTTATTGTCTCCTTGTGGGTCTTCCCCGGATGCCTTGGAATTTCTCTGAATGGCTTGTGCATTCTTCTGAGGTCAGCCGGACTGACCCCCACAGGCAAAGACAGCACGCAGGGATCCCCAGAAGCGCCCGTAGCAAGAGACCTCTTCCAAGTTCCAACCGGCCGCCTTCGAGATTCCAAGTTCTGGGTCTCAGCAAGACAGATCCGCACTAAGCGTGCATTCTTTTTATCGCCAGAAATGGTGTCTTTACTCTTTTCTTTTAAGTGAGCTTCAGGGGCTACATGATCGGCCGGAGCTGTTGGCTCAACGTCAACGGACGCAAAGATCCAAACTTGGAGGTAGGGGGAGAAGGCGGGGGAGACGGCGAGGGGAAGGCGCATGCGCAATGCGCTCTCCAGTCACTTGGCCTTTTGGGCAATGTAGTGTAAAGGTCGGCCATGTAGGGTGAGAGGCGCACGCGCCGGTAAACTCCGCTCCGCCGGTGGTTTGCAGAGTTTTTTTTTACAAACTTTGCGCTTTAAGTGGAACGCGGAGTCTGAAAACCCTGAAAATTCCGCCGGCGGAGAGGAGTTTACCGCACACCCTTTAATGTTAATTGCAACAAGAAGTAAGATACATCTGTAGTCATTTTTGGCATAATTAATGGGTATATATCACTGGAAACTCGAATTGAGCATTTCTTTTTCTGTGGCTTCTAGTGAAGATTTTTGGTGGAGTGATTACTGTGTGATTGTCACCCAAAAAGTTCATGTACACGAATGCTATATACAAAAGTTAACAAATCTCTCTTCCAAATAAGTAACTGTTGAGTTTTGCCACCGGATATGTCACCTAAAAAGCTTGATGTTCATGAATGCCATATACATTTTGTACCATGCATGAAAACTTAGCATATCATTGAGCTAGATTAATACTCATGTCTAACTGAACAATTCTCTTCAAAATAAGTAACTGTTGAGCGTTTAACGCCAGGATAAATATCACAGTATACGGACACACCACTGTCATAATCGCATACACTTGTAATTGCAACTATCCCTGTATTCAATGAACTGAGCATCTCTCTTCAAAATAGGTAACTGTTAAGCTTTACGTTTAGCGTTTTGATGGTTTGGTGTGTTTGGACTTATCCCTTCATCCTTAATGATTAATTGATTTACTTTGATCCATTCTCTTGAAAACTGAGCAATTGTTTGATCCGACAGAACACATTGTAGCAACTTTTAGAACGTAGGCATTTTCTTGTTTAACCATTCTGTGTGCCTCTGCTGGTTGTGTATTGACTGTCTGGTTTTGGAGTGACAGGGGCTGGGGATGTGCATTCACTGTAGACAGCCACAAGGGGGGTTGAGGTGTCTTGCTTTTCCTGGGTGACTCATAGCTGAGCTGAATAGACCTTGGCTGCATTTAGAGTGGTGGGAGGGGTTTCACCAGCACCTGAATGGACTGGGCTCAAAGACCCTGGCCACAAAGAGAACAAAGACAAAATGGGGTATAAGTATTGGACCTTAATCCCCAGAGAATTAGATCACTTCTGGGCTCAAGAGGAATCTTTTGTCAAGGAGAAGAGCTGTGGGGAGGAGTACTGCCCCTTTGATATGTGCTTTGCTGGGTTAGTCTGCAGTTACTGCTTCTGCTAAGGAAGAGGACAAAGGGGCACATGCATCATTCTAAATACCGGTCGCAAAGGGGCAGATTCTGTGAATCTGCCCCTTTGCGACCGGTATTTTTGCATTTGGGATGCATCACCCCAAATGCAAAATCGCAATTTAAGTAATCGCAAAATTTGCGATTACTTAAATTGCGAATGCATTTAGGGAATCGCAAATTGCGATTCCCTAAATGCAATGCATGATGAAAAGAAAATTGCGATTTTGCAAATAGGGATCGCAAATTACCATCAATTCAAAGTTGATAGTAATTTGCGAAAACTTTGAAAAACGCACAAAAGTGCATTTTTCAAAGTTCCATGTTGCACACACACATGCTCTTGGGGCATGTGTGTGCGCAACATGTGGTCACATGCTAATTTCAGGGGTGCATCAGGGTGTCCTTTTGGCACCCTTGAAATTGCATGCGCAATTTGCGAGTACCTATTTGGCACTCGCAAATTGCGCATGCAATTCCCATTCATTCCTATGGGCCTGTGGGCCCATAGGAATGAATGGGAAACTATTTCTTAATTGCGAATCGCAATTTGCAATTCGCAATTAAGGAATATGTAGGAATCGCTAAAAATTTAGCGAAACCTACATGCATTGGCAATTGCGATTCCATATTTGCGATTCCTTAATAATCGCAATTATGGGATCGCAAATGCACACAATGATGCATGTGCCCCAAAGACTTGAACTTTGCTGTGAGCCTGCTTGAAGAAGAATCTCCAAGGGCTTATGTGTGGTGGCCTCCTGTTCTGAAGAATCAAGGGCACAAAGACTTAACCACCAGCTCCCCTGAACTCCACTGCTGGGATTTCTGACCTGCTAGGAGGTGCCTGTTCCAGTTTTGGGCCTCTGGAGATTGTTCCTGCTGTTGGGAGCTGGAGGAAACTTAAAGAAAGCAAGAAAAACAACTCCACCCCATCAGTGACGCCGCCTGTGATGCCACAACTTGCACCGAAGCCAGGGGCATTGCTTGTGAAGTGCACGACGCACCACAGCTCTGACGCCCTTTGATGCCCTTCGACTCCTGCAGTTATCGGCCTTTCCAATGCCAGCACTCGCACCAATGCCGTCACTGCCAGCGCCTACATCCCATTATCGTGGAGCCGATAACCTTCGACGGTGACTTCACAAACTCTTCAACTTCGCATCGCCTCACCAGAACCGACGCCTCACCGCCGCGCCGTCTTCCCCTGTCCTGGACTTGACACAACGCCTCCCCCGTGGCAACCAGGGAACCGGCCTCGACCTCGGAACCGACGCCTCACCTACACGATGTCGTGCTTTGTCCATAGACTTCATTTTCCAATGTACTGTTGTTTGGAGGTCCGTGTGACTCCATGCCCGACACCGCACACATCGTGGTCGGCTCTGTACTTTAGATTTATGCCTGTCACAATGTCGTAATAGCCCCAGGTGGAGCTATTTGTTCCTACAAGAGATATTTCTGCAGGTAACTGTTTTTAAGCGCTATTTTGAGATATGTATGTTGGATTTTTGTTGTTTGGTCTTGTTTGGTTTAGATAAAGATATTTTATTTTTCTAAACTGGTGTGATATCCATTTGTGGTGTTTTCACAATGTTACTGTGTGTTTGGGTACAAATACTCTACACATTGCCTTTGGGATAAGCCTGTCTGCTCGTGCCAACCTACCAAGGGGGTGAGCAGGGGTTAATCTAAAGTGTGTATCCCCTTTACCCTGACTAGAAGTAAGGGTCCCTACTTGGACAAAGATGCATACCTCTGCCAACTAGAGACCCCCATTTCTAACACTCCGGTGAATAGATCAACTACATACATTGGCAGTTCCTATATCCACAAATAGAAGTGCATAAACTTTGATTCGTTTACATTGTCCCCTTTTCTTCATTCCCAATTCTTTTCCTGAAAAACTGAAATTTCCATTTACTCCACCCACATTAAAACAACACATTTTTTGCAATCTTAAAAAAACCGAGCAGAAACTTAATCAAAAATATATATTTTTAGAGCCACTTTTATGTGTCAAAAATGAGAATGCTTTCTCTCCTCTTTCTGTTAAAAGTTTGTTTGAACTATAAAGGACTTTGCACCCACTTCTTTTTAGGTCTTGCCTACAGACAGTTTAGCTGTTGGTTTCTGAAGACCTGATTTGTAGGACACAATATTGAAAGTGGGCTTTCCTCCTTTGCCACTTGCTCATGCTTGGATGGTTCTTTTCTACATCTCAGATTCTCCCCCTCATTCAATATCTTTCTTTGTGTTGCAAAGTCATCCTGGGCACTCCCATTTTTTTGCTGACTGGTACTCTAGGTAACTGACTCTGACTGTCCCTGGGCTCTGCCTAACCAGCCCCAGGGCCAGTGCCATGCTGAAAACACAATTAGAATACAGTGAAAACACCTACATACATTAGGGTACACTATGGGTTAGGTTACCCCTAGGATTGACATGACCTACCCTATAAGGCCCTAGTACATAAGGGCACGGGGATCAAAACGATTTTTAAGTCCCTAGTATATAATAGGGCATGGCAGTTTAGAGGCCAGCAGCCCTTTCTGCACTTGTTTGTGTGCACTGCTGAAGCCTGAGGTCAGTTTAAAAGCAGCCTTGTGTTGCAGGACAGCTTTTAACATGTAAATTGTGTCCAAAATCAACTTTGGTGTTTGGGCCATGTAAACATTATTAAACTACAATATTTTGGCAATATTCTTTGTGTCCCAGGGGTGGGGAGTCAGGTATTTATTTATTTATTTGTTTATATAGCGCTAGAATCGACCCCCGAAGGGGTATCTCTGTGCTTAGAGCGGGCTGTGAGGGTGTAAAGCAATTCCAGCAGAGTTTTTAACAGGTGCGAAAAAGATTGGTCTTAAGCAACTTCCTGAATTGCAAGTGATCCAGACACTGTCTTAAGGGCAAGGGGAGTTAATTCCAGTAACGAGGGCCAAGATGGGAAAAAGCTTTTCCTCCTAATCTTGCCTTTCTTACTCGAGGCACCACCAGAAGGTGTTTAGCACTCGAGCGGAGGGGTCTTGATGGTACATAGGGCGTGAATCTCTCGGAAAGATAGGAAGGGCCCAAGTTGAGCAGTGCCTTATGAATGGTGCAGCAGATTTTAAATTTGACCCGTTGGCGAATGGGGAGCCAATGCAACTTCATAAGAAGGGGGCGGGAGGGGGTCCTAGAAGGGACATTAAGGACCAACCGCGCCACCGTGTTCTGAACTACCTGCAGTCTACTGAGTGAAACATCATTAGCAGAGACCAGCAGGCCGTTGCAGTAGTCCAGACGACTCAATACCAGCTATAAATAACAAGGATAGGGAGTGAAGAGGTGCACCTCGTGGGTGCTAGAGGTGGATACGTCCTCCTCAGGTAAACATATGAAACAAAAGAGAGATCCACCTCAAAAGAGGTTGTAGTAAGGAAATGAGTTTCCAGACTTGGTAGGAAACACACAATGTTTGCTTTGATACCCCTCACACACCAAAAGGACCCTTGGTGTCATGCTTCATCATAGGGGTCTTCCCGCCCCAGCTGCGGGACGGGGCGTGCTGCGACCAGCGACTACGTGGGAGCACTGATATTTGTAGTGCTATGTGTGGTGTAGGGGTAGTGAGAGGAAGGGTCGGGGGTGAATGCGAAAAGTGAGTTAAAAAGAACCTGGCCTCATGGACTTAAGGAATTTAATAGGTCATAGAGGCTGGTACTATTAAAAGGGTGGTTCGGAGATGTCCTGCGTGTAATGTGCGGATACTCCTGGGTGTGTCAGGGGTATCAAAGCAAACATTGTGTGTTTCCTACCAAGACTCAATACCAGCGCCTGGACTAGGGTTTTTCGGGTGGAATCAGGAAGCAAGGGAAAAACTCGGCGGAGCATACCTATTACATGAAAGCAGGAACCAGCTGTCTGAGCAACGTGCTCCTTCAGACTAAGGGCTTGATCTAAACGGATACCCAGATTTTTGACTGTAGACCTGGGAGCAGGATAGGGACCCAAGTCGATCGGCCACCAATCTGGGGTCCATAGAAGGGGGGCCTCTCCAAAGAGCATTATCTCAGTTTTTCCCACATTATACTGGAGGAAATTATTTCTCATCCAGTGTGATATGGCTCTCATCCCATTGGAGAAGACTAGCCGGACCGCCGAAGTGAGTTTATCGAATGGAAAAAGTAACTGGGTATCGTCGGCATATGATATGGGAATGAACCCATATGTCCTCAAAAGATTGGCCAAGGGAGCAACATAAATGTTGAATAATGTAGGGCTCAGACATGAGCCCTGGGGTACTCCCTTGGTCAAATCTATTTATAAGGAGGACACTTATAAAATAGGTTTTATATGCCCTGGGGATAGTGAAATTGCACATTCTACTTCCCTCATTGTATTAAAGTGCTTCCTAAAATGGCCTTTTGTGCTCGGAGCACTGTGGAGTGAGGATCTGCAATATTTTTACATATTCTGAACCTCAAAAGTCTCTCCTAAGGGTTCAAGGAGTGGGGGTCCTGTAGACATAGATAGGGTCCTTATAAAATATGTTTTATAAGTTCTGGTGTTGGAGGAATTGCCCAGTTCAGTCTCCCCATTGCAGATCCCCAGCCCCATAGGTTAACATGGCTAGAAATTATTAATTAATAACTGCCACCAGGAAATGCAGAAAATATCATTCAAGGACGTAGTTGAATGGTATTGATAAATCCAACAATATGCTATTGTTGAATTTATCCTAAAATGTGCAGACAAGAAGTTATAAGACTTCAGCCTTCCAGTGAATATTAGTGTTTATTCAGAGTTAAGTGGATTTGCCAGGCTGCTTTGATAAAGTGATAAGTGCCACCTGGGGTGAAGTGCCATTCTGGGAGGAGAGGGTTCTGCTGCATAGGAATGCCAGAGCATGGGGGAGGGAGTCATAAACCATGTTCTTTGAAGGAAGGAGGGGACAGGCAGAAGAAGACAGTTTCATTTACACCCCTACCCTCTGAACCCAGGCAGATGGCAGGCTTAAGGAAGGAAGGAAGGAATGTTCAGATGCCAAGGGGAGGGAGATTATGGAGATGAGCCATCCTGGAGGATGGTTTAGCCAGCTCTTGCCTCTCTGCTGAGACTTCCGCCATATTGAATTTTTGAGAAATAGTGCTTTCTGGGAGACCATTGTACCACATTTTGCAGGAATGGTCATGCTCTGTAGTTTTGCCCTGCATCTTATTGGACAGAAGTGCCCTCCTGTTTGACCCCCAGAGAACACTGACTAGGTATCTGTGAGGGGCAGTCCCTCTCAGATCTGCTGCTTGAAACCACAGAAGAAGATGCTGAAAGTTTGATTTGAACCAACCAGGCCCTGTACTCTGACTGACTGCGCCTGCTGCACAATTTGGAACTACAGCCCTGCGGATCAAACCTGCTTCAAAAGCACTGAAGAGTGGACTCCCTTTCAGCTACAGGTTAACAGAGCTTTCCTGGGCCATCACCACCAAGAATCCCCAGCCTGGAGTGACTCCAGTGGATTTGTAAGGGTTTTGTCCAAGTGGATTGTGAAAATTGAAGTCCCAAACTTTGAAGGACCATCTTAGAGCTTCCAGACCCTTGGAGTAAGTTTTTGACACTTTGGGAACCTCAAAGGAACTTCAGCAAGAAGTTCCAGAAGTTTGGAGAACTTTGGAGCAACTTCGAAAAAAGCTCCATAAGTGGACCGACTCGACCTGGCAGCTGAGCCGGCGACCCTCAACCGCGAGCCAGCCTACCCTCCAGGTTGGTCGTGCTGAAAAGCTCCGGAGGTACGACTTCCAGAGTTTGACTGGGAGCTGGACGAAACTCAAGCTTGCGTACCCTCACCGAATCCGGCCTGCTTAAGAGCATCGAGGGACCCCAGGAGAAATAGCTCTGTAAAAGTTTCTAAGTCCAAATTGTAGATGAGGTTAACGGGACCAACCGCAAGAGTCAAGCCGCCCACCTTCAACCCTGAGCCGGCCTGGTTCTCCGGTTTGTCCTGCTGGAAAGCTTTGTAGGTCTGGCTTCCATAGACTTGACCGGGAGCTCGTTGCAAGGCAAGCTGGCAAACCCTCACCAAATCCTGCCTGACCTAGAGCTTCGAGGGACCCCAGGAAGAAAAGCTCCAAAAAAGTTTTGAAGTCAAAAGGTAAAAACTTGGACCAAGGCCTACCGCGAGGGGTAGCCACGCAAGGCTCCATTGCAGGCGGCCTAAAACTTTGACTTTGTCCCAGTCCAGCGCAAACAGATGTCCTAACAGGTGCTATAGATTTCCAAGTGCTATATAGTGCTAAATCTTTAAAAATTCATATCACTACATTGTTTTCTCTCATTTTGGTGTCATGTGAAAGAAAAAAATATTTCCTATTTTTATAAATTGGTGTTGGATTACTATTATGTGTTGTGTCTTGGGGCCAGATGTACGACGGTTTTTTGCGTGTGCAAACGGGTTTGCGAACCCGTTTGCGCATGCAAAAAACAATAGGGGTATGTACCATTCCAAAATAGAGAGTCGCAATTTATTTGCGACTCGCTATTTTAGAATTGTGAGTCGCTATTAGGAAGGGGCGTTCCCTTCCTAATAGCGAGCGCAGGGACCACTACCTGCCCTTAAAAAATGAAACAAAAACATTTCATTATTTTTTTTAAAATGCATCCCGTTTTCCTTTAAGGAAAATGGGATGCATTTAAAAAAAAAAAAAAAGCTGCTTTATTAAAAAGCAGTCCCAGACATGGTGGTCTGCTGAGTTCAGCAGGCCACCATCCCTGGGAGGGCTGGCATTCCCAATGGGCTCGCAAATTGCAAGAGGCTCATTAATATTAATGAGCCTCGCAATTTGCGACCCCATTGGGAATCGCAAAACAGTGTAATGACACTGTTGTACATTTCATTTAGTGCTAAATGAAAGGGTCGTACATCTGGCCCTTAATTATTTCCTGAATTGGTGTTTTTAAATGCTTTACTTGCCTGTCTCTGAAGTTAAGCCTGCCTGCTCGCAGCAAAGCTACCAAGGAATGAGCATGGTAATAATTTTCGGAGACCTATTCTGAGCCCTATATTGTGTTAGTGGCATTATTACAGGTGGTAGATATATATTTACCACTACTAATAATCCACTTTCCAACACTCTGCTATGATTGTTTTTGTCAAATCCCTGCATCCCTTCTTCTTTACATTATTTGTAATTGAATGAGTTGTATCTTTCCACTGCTGACTTGAGATGACCATTGTGTAAGTCTCTTTTAGTGCACCAAAGGGAATCTATCACCTTTCTCACTCTCTGTCCCATCATCCCTCTCCACCCCTCATTCTTTTCCTTCCTGTGTTTTCATGCCCTTTATGTTTTTAATGCTTCTGTATAAATGAGTCCTATATTCATTAGCAAATATTGATTAATATGAACATTTTATGGCTTTAGCTGAAGCAGTAAGCATACTTTATGCACCAGTTGGCCACTTCCAAAAATTAAAAACCACAGCAATCAAGAAGGTGGATTTTCTTTTCGCTAACATCCCAATGTTAAAAGACTAAATTCACTAACAGACACTATCTCAATCAATCAATCAGGGCTTATAAAGCTCAACTACTCACCGGTGAGGGTCTCAAGGCACTGGTGGGAAAGGAGGAGGCTCTGTTGAGTACTGGGGTCATCCGAAGAACCAGGTCTTTAGGTCCTTTCTGAATAGGGTCAGTGTGGGGTCTTGCCGGAGGTGGAGGGGGAGGTCATTCCAGGTCTTGGCTGCGAGGTAGGAGAAGGACCTTCCTCCTGTCCTCGTTCTGTGGATGCGTGGGACGGAGGCCACAGCAAGTTAGGCTGATCTTAAGTGTCTTTTGGGTGCATGGAAGGAGAGGCTGTTGTTCATGTATATTGGTCCGGTGTTGTGAAGGGACTTCTAAGCGTGGGTGAGGAGCTTGAAGGTTATTTTCTTTTGACTGGGAGCCAGTGGAGGTCGCGGAGGTCGCAGAGGTGTTGGGTGATGTGACTGCAGTGAGAGATGTCAAGGATCAGTCTGGCTGCGGCGTTATGGACGGTCTGGAGTTTGCGAAGGAGTTTTTTGTTGAATCTGGTGTAGAGGACATTGCCGTAGTCCAGTCTGCTGCTGATGAGAGCATGCATGACAGTTTTTCTGGATTCGGAGGCGATCCATCTGAACGTCTTTCGTAGCCTGCGGAGGGTGTTGAAGCAGGTCGAGGAGACTGCTTTGCTCTGACAGTTGATTGTGAGCCATGAGTCTAGTATGATGCCGAGGTTTTGTGCATGGTCCGTCGGGGCGGGAGGATTTCCGAGGGCGTGGGGCCACCAGGATCATCCCATGTGGAGGAGGTGGAGCTGAGGATGAGGACTTCTGTTTTATCTGAGTTGAGTTTCAGGCAGCTGTTCTTCATCCAAGTGGCGACGGCTTTCATTCCTTCTTGGAAGCTGTGTTTGGTGGTGTTGGGTTCGTTGGTGAGGGAGAGGATGAGTTGGGTGTTGTCAGCACAAGAGACGATGTTGAGCCTGTGGTTCCTGATGATGGTTGCGAGCGGGGCCATGTAGATGTTATAGAGGGTGGGGCTGAGGGAGGAGCCCTGGGGCACACCACAGTTGGTTTCTGTTGGTTCCGAGAGGTAGGGAGAGAGTCTGGCCCATTGAGTTCTGCTGGTGAGGAATGAGCATATCCAGTGGAGGGCCTTGGCGTTGATGCTGGCATCATGGAGTCTGGGGTCTAGGGTGTGGTGGGAGACGGTATCAAAGGCAGGTCCAGGAGGATGATGGCTACCGTTTTGCCTTTGTCAAGGAGGGAGCGGATGTCGTTTGTGGCGGCGAGTAGGGCGGTCTCGGTGCTGTGGTTGCTGCGGAATCCAGATTTGGAGTTGTCCATGGCATTGTTGGCTTTGATGAAGTTCGCTTAGTTGGGTGTTGACAGCCTTTTCGATGACCTTGGCTGCGAATGGTTTTGATGTTTCTCCATGTCTTATTGAGTCGTCTACATGAGCGTCCTGATGCTTAGAGTGCAGGGGTGAACCAGGTTGCTTTCTTGATGTGTCCTTCTGTGGCTTACTTGAGGGGGGCGAGTGTGTCGGCACAGTTCGTGATCCAGCAGCGGAGGTTGCGTGCTGTGGTCTTAGCGTCTGGCATAGTCGGAGGTGGGGCGCTGATGAGGGCGGAGGTGAGCTGGTCTTTGGTGACTTTGTTCCAGCTTCTGCGGGGGGAATGGTGGGCGTGCTTGTGTCCGGTGGTTTTTTTGAAGGAGAAGTGGATGCAGAGGTGGTCTGTCCATAGGAGTTCCGTAGTGTGGCTGTAGGAGAAGCTGTTTCCTTTGGCAAAGACGGGGTCGAGTGTGTGTCCCACTGTGTGCGTGGGGGCGGTGACTATTTGCTTCAGTCCTTAGTTGGCGAGGTTCTCTAGGAGGGAGGCAGTGTTTGAGTCGTCATGGTTGTCCATGTGGAAGTTTAGGTCTCAGAGTAAGATGTAGTCTTTGGAGGCGAGGCCATGGGGTGCGGTGAGGTCGCTGATGGTGTCGGTGAAGGAAGCTCAGGAGCCGGACGGCCTGTAGAGTTCTGCAGAGGGTCGTCTTGGGGGTGGTCTGGACCTGGAAGTGGAGGTGCTCCATGAGGGTCGTTGTGTCATCCGGGACAGTGGATGTCTCGCGGAGGGTGCTTTTGAGAACAATGTTGATGCCTCCTCCTCCAGATCTTGTATCTGTCAGGAATAGCGGTGTCGATGTTGGGTGCAGAGTTGGCGTTGGTCCAGGTTTCTGTGAGAAAGGTGACGTCGGATGAGTAGGTGTTGAGGAGGTCCCAAATTTCTATGGCGCGCTTGCGTAGGGAGTGCACATTGAGGAGGATGAAGTTGAGTGGTTTGTGAGCAGTGGAGTCCAGTAGGCTGGGGGTTGCTGATGGGGTACGGCGGTGGGTGAAGTTGCGGCGGCAGTATAGACAGGAGAGAGGTCCTTGGTGTTGTTCAGTGTCGAGAGCTGGCAGTTGTTGTTGCGTTTGGGGTTGAGATTGCGGAGGGTCCTGGAGTCGTGGCCGAGGTGGGTCAGTGGCCCAGGGTCCCTGGCACTGGTCGAGGTCGGGAGGCGGATGGGTGCGGACGGGCTTGGCTTTGGCGCACCTTTGGCGCTCCTGTAGCGAGCAGCGGCAGCCATTAAGTAGGGGTCGGGGAGGACGGGTCAGCTGGGAGGTGGGAAGGACACACAGGGCGGGAGCATCAGCAGCAGGGGGAGAAAAAACACTGCAAAAACAAGGAGGAATGCGGGAAAAAATAAAATAAAAAAAACAGATCGAGAAGAAAAGAAAGAGGGCACAGAGGAAAAGAGGCAAGAGGACACAGAAAAACTAAGCAAGAGTGGTAGAGGCAGAACAGCAGAAGAGCAGAGTACACTTCCACTGGACCACCAGGGATAAGGCGCAGGCAGGTGCCTGCGGGTGGAGGAGGGCCTCGAACACCCTGCAAGAGAGAGCTCAGGGGCAACCCTCAGTGGTGGAGCTGTGCTGGGGGAGAGCAGTAACGCCGACCAGGTCAGTGGTCTTGCTATCTGAACTCATACAAGCTCAATTAATTAATCCAAAAATGTTTATCTCACAGTGGTTGATATTTTAGAAAAGTTCCAGCCCATTGTGGCAAGAAATAAATGTTACTATTAGGTGGCTGATCCGAGTGGTGAGATATTATGCAAAGGAAAACAGCTCCAAATCGGTGTCTGGAAAATGAGTCAGGCATTTAATTTTCCTGCACAAACATATATTTCTATGTGATTCCCAAGTGGGCTACCTGGTATAAGTGCCTCTCCTCTGTGGAAGGGCCCATCTGTTGTGCACTCGATAAGAATGGATGGGACATCAAAACCAGTCACATGATCAAAGAAAAGTGACAGTAACCCAGACAAACATTAACCACACTTAGACTAGTAACATATGGAGGAGAGGATGTGGTGGTATGGCCAGACCTGCCGACTTTGGGACTGGGGAAGTGGCAAATCACTTAGTCTCCCTGTGCCCAATAAAAACAAAATGCCCTTGTGTACTGTAACTGATGCTCATGTAACGGGCTTCAATACCTTTGGTTCGAGTTGGCACTATATAAAACTGCAACAAACAAAAGGTGTATGTGTGTGTTGCATGTCCTTTCAGTAGGCACTGGACACAATCTTATTCCAGCGAGGTTGGCCTAAGGCTCTGACCAGTCAGTTTCCATTTGGTAGAGCATCCTTTTTTTAAATTTTAATTTTTTTATTTGTCAATGATTAGGTAATGCATAGTACAATCAAATACATCAAAACAGTATCAATGCCGCATACCGCCAATATCAAGGCATAATATCACAGATAAGGTAATTAAACAAGGAGCACATAAGAAATAAATACCAAACTACATTCTAGGACCTCAACCACTTATTTACACCACGTTAAGTATCCTAGAATTTCCAGGAGATTATCTAGAGCCAAGACCCCCATATTTTATTACATTTAGCGACTGAACGTATGCCTCTTGACTTGGCCAATGCCTGTTTCATATCATATGTCTGTCGGACTAGAAGCCACCAATCCATCACATTTGGAGGCTTTGGTGATATCCATTCTCGAGCAATAATCAGCCTTGCCGAGACTAGCAAAATAGTTAATAAACCGCTGCTTTTAGCTCCAACATTACTGCAGCCCAGCATAATTTCCCCTACTGTCAGGGGTATTTCTAACCCCAATTTCTGATGGATGATATTCTGAACATCCTGCCAAAATGTTTTTAGCTCTAAGCACGTTACAAACATATGTTTGATATCTGCCTTATATATATCACACCTTGGGCACTTCATCCTATCTGTAATTATATTGTTAGCCGCCCACTTGGCTATCCTCTCGGGTGTGTAATAGAGAAGACAGATCGTCCAATGTTGATGCAATCTCAAATTAGTAGAATGCACCACCTCTTTTATAGGGCCCAATGCTTGTATTACAGTGCTAGCCCCTAAAGGAATCTCCAATATTTTACTCCATTGATTGGCCAATCTTCCACAATCATCTGCTCTGTTGCTACTCAGCCATTTATAAACCTTGCTAATCATAGATTCCCTTACTTCATCATATATGAAGTCCCAAACCTCAGACCCAGTTATATTAGTCAACTTCAGGTGCTTTAGGAAGTAGTCTCGAATCTGATAATATTTTAACAGCATATAATTTGGTAATTTATATATGAGTTGTAGTCTCTCAAAAGCAATAATACCATTATAATCGAAAAGATCACCCAAGCGTCCTACTCCCAATCTGACCCAATTTTTCCCCACCCCATCGTGAAATATACTAGGTAAGGCAGGGTTAGAATACAGAGGGAATTTATCATGATAAGGAGATATATTGCCTTTATGCAAAATCGCCCGCCAGATATATATGCTGTCCCGAGCGGTCTTGAATTTAACCCTTTTAAAATAATTAGGGTCCATTATTCTATACAGAAACATCTTACTTTCTTCCCCCAACATAAATGTATGAAAAAATAGAATACCCGCAGGATTAATCAGACTACGGAAGCGGCCGAAGAAAGCTGACCAGAAATACATCTTAAAATCCGGTAGCTCCAAGCCTCATTGACCAAATGGTAGTTTTAATCTTTCTATCGCTCGCCTCGATTTTTTGTATCCCCATATGAAGCTACCAATTGCCCCTTCTAATCGTTTGAAAAAGGAGTTGGAAACCCGTAGTGGGATAGAGCGAAAAAGATATAAAAACTTAGGCAGGACTTTCATTTTAATTATATTAATACGACCTATAATGCCTATCGGTAGCTTGTGCCAATTTTTAAATGATTTAATTGTATCCTTCAGCAGCTCCTCATAATTAAGAAAGATAATTTTCTCTATTTGTGCTGATATCCGCACCCCAAGATAAGTGACGACTGGGCATACCCCTGTATAACATCTAGCGGTTTATGATTAATTAATATTTGGGTCTTATTAATATTTAATTTATACCCTGATATCTGTCCGAACTCGGCAGCCGCCGCTGTTATTTCCCCTAATGCTCGCCATGGGTCTGTGGAAAATACTGCCAAGACATCCGCATAAGCGGTGACCTTTAAAGAAATTGTTCCATTGCTATAAGCACTTATTCGGGGATTGTTTTGTAAAGCACAGATGAATGGCTCTATATATAGAGAAAATAATACGGGTGAGAGAGGGCACCCCTGGCGCGTGCCACAAGACACCGGGAAAACAGATGATAGCAAACCTGAATACGCTAATTTAGCACTGGGCTTATCATATAGGGCTTGTACCCATTTCTTGAAGCGACTTCCGATCCCGAAAGCATCGATTACAGCCCAAAGAAACTCCCACCCCACTCGGTCGAACGCTTTCTCAGCATCTAATAGAATCATACCGAGTGGGGTTGATGTAATATTGGCCACATCGAACGCTGTCACTGCCGTATTTACATGAGTAGTTGTATCTCTATTTTGAATAAACCCATGTTGTTGGAAAGAAACCAGACTAGGCATCACCGGAGCAAGCCGGTTAGACAGTATTTTTGCAAAACAATTTGCATCAGTGTTAATGAGCGAAATCGGTCTATATGACCCACATTCCTCTGCTGGTTTATCTTTTTTTAAGAAGAAGACAATTTTTGTCATATTCCAGGAATCAGACACTTGCCCATTAACACTGATAGACCCTATCGTCTGACTAAAAGGCAGCCTCAGATCATCCTTGAAGATTTTATAAAATTCTAGGGGAACAGAATCTTCCCCCGCAGCCTTGCCCGATGGTAGAGCCCCAATTGCCATTTCAATCTCCTCCCACAGTATCTCTACATCCAGGGACTCGGCGATCTCCTCCCCTATACTTGGCAGGAAACATCCCTGAATATAATCAAGAATATCTGCCTGCCTTGGCTTTATTGTAGAAGTATACAATGCTTGATAATACCTCACAAATTGCTCTAAAATCTGCTGGGGATGCTCATACAGTCTACCTGCAGGCCCTCTAATGGTTGTGATATGGGCTTTAGCTCTGTCATCAGCTACTTTATAGGCCAGAATTTTCCCAATTGTTTCCCCGTACTCATACTGTATCTGCCGATATTTATTAAATTTGACCATGCTCTTCTCTTTAAGTGTTTTCTTCAGACCTAATCTAAGATTAATTACCTCAAACCCCAATTGTTCTGACTAGAGCATCCAACCATGCTCATATGACTGACACGTTTAACCTAAGACAGGCACATGAAAGAGAAATTCATCTCAAGTGATTCAAACAACAAACTAAAATAAATACGCCCTGACTTCTGTTTCTCTGTCTGATGTCCCCTTCAGTGAGCCGACCCAGACCTGAGATTCACCCTTTTGCAATGTCCACGAGAGTCCCCCTTGCATACAGCACCTGCAAATCATAGAGAGCACCTAGAGAGCCCTTAGCACTTGTTTAGTTTACATTGAGAGGCTATCTGTAGACTGAAAACATAGTTATTCAATCTAGATCTACAATAGTGAGGTACACTAGGGATATGTTTTGAGGATTATCTGTGGAGGTGATAGGAAGATTTCAACTACAAAGTATTTATAGAAAATTGCTGGCATGATTGTTTGATCAGGTCAGCAGTGTAATCCCTGGATAATTTTCATCTGTACAATGGCACATTGATCAAAAGCTCTCTCATTGTGGTTGGTCATTGCTGGTGATTGCATCCACTGGGAGAGTACTGACAACAGCTATAAATATGTCACATGGAACCCGATGCCTCCTATCAAGATTCAGCCTCAAGCTGCATCTAGCCCCTCCTTCAGCCTCTTTATCACATCAGTATGTTTTGATTATGGAGAGGATCGAGACTACACAAGGCTATGGAAATTATTCATCTTGATTTCACTTACATCAAATGAAAAGTTAGAAAGTAAAATTTGAAACTGGGCCAGTCATCTACCCATTGCTCAAACTAGTTATATTGCAGCCTGGTTGTCTGCATTTTCATCACAGGTCTGGTGAAAAGATACCTCGAAGAATTTCTGAAATGTCTAAAACGCTCCTTACACTTACCTGTACAACGAATTATTTCCATCATAAAAGCTGATTTTAATTCCAAATTGTCTTTGTTCTTTTTTTGTTGTTGATAATTTTTAACACAGACCTTTCAGCTGTATTTGGTTAATATGATTTTACTATTTATATATTGGTTCAAATCTTAATTGTTTTACGTCTAAACTGGATTGTCTGGTTATTTTTATTCTGGGCACACCCTTGAGTTTGACCTGTCACCTTATATCTGAGTCAATGGCCTTCAAACAGTCTATCAGGATGCCTCTGTGAAGAACAGAAAGCCATTTTCCGACAGTAATGTCAGAATATGGCCAGCCTTTAATTCTTAGTTGAAATTAGAAATTCTGATTTAGACATCAATCCTTTCTTGGTCGTTAAATTTAGGATACGGAATTAAAAATGTGTTACAGAACACTTACATCCATGGTAATGAAAGGTGCATTGCACTTTATAGAAGCTCATAAAGAATGACTTAAACATCAGAGTTTTCTTCTTATTTTAACACTTTCTAATTGCTTTTCTACATTAGCAGAGCCCTAAAATATTTATAGATACATGCCCTGAGTTAGTAACCAACACTAATTCAAATCCTTTTAAGTTCCAAGCCCTTGAGATTTTTATTTTGCAATATTTTTAATCATTTTAAAGACAGGAAATAAGATTTCAGGGCGCAATGTGCATTACATCCATAACATCCATTTGATCTCTGATCAAAGCTATATCAGTAAGGCCTGCTGATAATTATATTAAATAGGACAAGATAAACCACCTGGTTTTAAAGGGAATGTCTTTATATTACTGTAAAGTTTTTCAGACATATACAGTTGCTGTGTCTTTCTGCCATGTTGCAGCTGGATCTCTATATGCCATTACAATGTTTCATCCAAAAGGACTTTGTGATTCACAGAGGAAGTAAATGCTGACTTTCACTTACTTCTAAAGAGGAATTAAAGTTAGTTAGGAGGGAGGGCTCTGCCAAGTAAGTTTGCTAAAAATGTTCCAAACAATCCAGTTTAGGTACATTTTTCCAAGAATCATGGGTTGAAGAAAAAAAACTTTCAGGAGAATTTTATAAACTGCACAGTTGGTGCCAGTTTGGAACTTAGTGCTATTTTGCTCCGTAGTCCATATTTCATGGATGTACTTTTTAGTTTCGTATTTCGAAGCAGTCAGTGGCTTTTTGAAGTAGCTATAATCAGTCTTTGTATTCCGTTTACACAGAACAAATAAGAGCATTTTTTTTGCTGTCAGAAATCGATGTTGACTGCTTCAAGACAAAATTTGAGTAAAATAGCTCGACATTACATTATGAGGCATGGGGCTATATCACCGAGGTGGCAATTACCCCAAGGTCCCTCCTGTCCTTGTCCCAGTCATTACAAGTGAGATATGACTATCTCGCAGACACAAAAAAAGGACAAAGGAATACTGGAACCCATACCCCACCCCCTCCCACCGGAAGTACTAAAGGCGAACTCACCCAGAATTCCGTCTGTTCTTTTTTCTGGCTGCTGACGGAAGGGTATTTTAAGTAATCTGAACCAGAGAGTTTAGAAATAGATCTAAAGGGAACCTCTTATTATGGTTAAATAATTGAAGCTTCTACTACATATCTGTATGTTTCCCTCTTAATGCATCTCTTGCTGCCCTTTATCAGCCTCTGTTGACAAATATACCCAACCATGATAGAGAATTGTTCTAGAGCTCCCAAGCAAGCCTTGAATGTTTCCAAAATGCATTATTTTACACTAAACAGGACTGAAATAAATTTGAATTCATCTGTCGTTTTTAGGTCGGTAACCTGAACATGGATACACTATATTCCCCTAGTCCAATCGACACACACGTTTTCTATGAATAGTGCAACCCATGCAAATTTTTCATAAAAGTTTTCATTTCATTTACTGGTTCCACCCTTTCAGGCATCCCTAAAAGATGACGATTAATTCTCTGGTTGATTTTAAGATCCGTTATCCGGCTCTTTTGCAAGTATAATCTAAACCCATGCAGTTGTAGTAACAAGTATCTAACTGTCTGTTTTATAAAATTCTTGTGTTTTCGTTTGAGTTTCAATATCCAGTACGTGATCTTTCTGAACTTAAACTCTAAAACCTGAGAGTTTGCCCCTTGATTATTTTTCAGCTCTCGCGCTTACTTTTTCAAAGTCATCACTTCTGCCAGAAAATCTGTATAATTCATCTCTTTATGATTCAAGATTTCAAAATATTAAGGCTGTTGATTTTCTTCTCTATCACCACACTTCTGAGCAACTTGCTGATTAAATGTGGCAAAGGGGTGATGGCATTCTGTATATGATCCCAAACTGGCTCTATAATATAAAACCCTGGAGCCAAATTCGGGTCACATGATTTCTCCACATACTTCTTTTTCCATTTTTTTTTGTGCTTTATTTACTGCTTTTTAGCCTCTTGCTGAGGCCAAGGCCCCAATGTACTAATCACTGGTCACAAAAATCTGACCACAATTTATGAGCAGTATTTTTGACTACTAAAGAATTTATCAAACTCATCTATGTACAAATTGGTCGGATTGCTAAATTCCAGATTCATATTGGACCGCAATCTGACCTATCATGAATATTAATAAGGTAGTTGTAGAATTACAACTTTCTTCAGTGTGAGGCTGTGATAAAATGCCCTTTTTGGCATGGACACCCCCATTTATTTGGTGAATACTGCTAATCTTTACACTCCGAGCACTGGAGCATTGTAGTCCAGTGCCCAGTGTATGTGCTTTGACCCCTAAAACATTAAGGGGCTTATTATGAGTCTGGTGGTCCACGGACAACCAGACTCATGGGGACGTGGCAGTGGTGGTCTTCTGACCACCCTATTATGACTAGGGCGGTAGGGCCACCCTGGGACCCCTGCATCCGCCAGGAATCAAAGATCCCTGGCGGATGCACTGCAGTTTTGAGGCCCCAATATGATTGGTGGGGCCGCTGCTGCCCCTCTAAGCATATTAAGAGTTTCCTCACTGACACTTTTCATGGAGGTGCAACCGCCATGAAAAGCGTGGCAGTGAGGAAAAAAGGGGGCCCTACAGGGCCCCCTTGTTCCTCTGCGCCATGTGCCCCCCTATCTGCATGCACCCCAGTACCTGCACGGTATGAACTGCAGCAGTCCATGCCGTGCAGATACTGATTTTAACGTTCCCATTGCGGTGCCTATTTCATAGGCACCGCTGTGGGAAGCCCAAAGAACAGCTCACCGTGACAGGAGAAAACTCCTAAACTGGCCTGCGGTTCAAACATGGGTTTGGCAGTGCGGGAGTGGGTCAATCCCACTCCCGCACTGCCAAACTCATAATAAGGCCCTTAAACATTGCCTAATCCTAACTGGCATATTTAACTCTCAGTCAACCAGTAAATCTTGTGTTTTACAGGAGGGCTGTCACCAGTGTCCACGCCATGAGTACACCAGAGAGTAACACCTAGGGTCAGAGAGAACAGTGTGGCAAACTGTCCCAACAACTGGTGACAGTCACCCTGCTGCTCTGGGGTCAGTGTAGAGGAGAGGATCACACCTTCCACTGACCCATCGTGCTTCTTTGTGGACAGGAGGTCAGGGAGAGGTTTACTCTCCTCTTCCACCCCATCATCTGTCGCCAAGAGCATTCTCACTTTGGACCTCTCAAAGTGGGGCTTGAGTCGGTTCACATGGAGGACACTCAAAGTGTTCCTGGGAGTATGCAAATTCACCATGTAGGTGACATTACATTTGCTCTCCATCACCACAAAAGGCCCACTCCACTTGTCCTGCAAGGCACAAGGTTCCACTGGGGCCATGACCCACACTTTCTGGCCAGGATGAAACTCTACCAGAGTGGCATTCTGGTCATTACAGCATTTCATCTCCTCCTGCCTTGCTTCCAGGTTAACCTGAGCGAGTTTCCTGAAGCGGGTAGTTTGGTTCCTGAAGGCCAGCATGTAGGTAAATACATCCTGGGGAGTTTTCCTGGGAGCTGCCTCCCAGCCTTCCTTGACCAAACTAAGAGGTCCTCTCACAGGGTGCCCATACAGAAGCTCAAAGGGACTGAACCCTAGAGACTTCTGTGGTGAATATGTGACGTTACAACGCGATCAAAATGATTGCGGTACGTTACATCGCAGCTTTTACAATGCAAGTCGTTACAACGACTTGCGCTGGAGGGCGCTGGATTTAGGAATAGTATGATTTACTATTCCAACACCAGTCTACGTACAGTAGGGAAGGTGTTGGAATAGTAAATCATACTATTCCTTAGGTTAGAGCGCCATCCAGCGCAAGTCGTTGTAACGACTTGGGTTGTAATACCCCTGATGTAAAGGCATTGCGATGCAATGCCCGCGTGGTAATGGATGTCTCCCTTCTGTGGTACCTCCCTGTATGCAAAGAGAAGGCATGGCAAGAGGACATCCCACTTACGCCTCATGGGTTCTGTTAGACCCTTGATCATGCCCTTCAAGGTTTGGTTGAATGTCTCCACCAAGCCGTTACTCCCGGTGCATATATTATGCACACTGCTTCGCGGATGCGCAGCAGACGTTCGTTGCGGGAGCGCCACTGGCGCGCCAAAGGCGCACTAAAGGCAAGCCCGCCCGTGTCTGGAACGAGGCCAGCGCCAGCCATGCTGCCCCAACGGACAGAGGCAAGGTGATTACTTGGACGCGTGATGGTCTTATGATGCTAAAAGGAAAACCATGCACTGTCATACCTGGCTTTGACCTGGGGGTTGAACATGCGGGACATTGTTGCTCAGGCTGTAATTTTACTCTTAAAGTTCAACAGGAAACAAAGGTAGAAGCAGAAGCTCATTCCACACCCTTCCCTGCAAGGTGTTAGATATTAAAGCTTGCCTGATCAACTGCAGAGCTTTACCTAAGCATGCAGACGAAATCTGCGTTTCCCTCTTAGATAATGAGTGTGATCTTATGTTTCTGACTGAGACCAGGCTCAGGGAGGGAACCAACCCTGATGTAGCCCTCGCAATTCCCCCTGGTTTTCAAATTGTTTACACCATAAGGGAGGGAGAAAGGATGGGGGAGGGGTTGCTATAATTTTTTAAGGACACTTGGGAAATCTCCTCCTCCAAATTGGACCATGTCGGCAACATCAAAGGCCTACATTTTTGTATTCAAATATTCCCATTCTTCTCCTTTGCGGGGCTGTTGCTTTACAGGCCACCTGACTGCCCACACAGCCACATGTCAGAGCTGGCTGATATCATTGCCCAGATGTCCCTACGATATGCTAATTTCACAGTGTTGGGTGACCTTAATTTACATGTGGATGACGGTAATTGCATACAGGCTGCACACTTCCAATTGGCTCTCAAGGATTGTGGTTTAACACAGCTGGTCTCAGCACCAACCCACAAAGTGGGACATGTGTTGGATCTCATCTGCTCAAACTTGCAGGGCCTAAGGGTGGAGGAGCTACTGCGCTTGGTCTAGACAGACCTTTTTTAGTCACGTTCTGGCTTAGTGTTAAGTCTAAAAGTGCACTTGACACAATAATCTCTGTAGTAAAGAGGAACTGGAGCAGGGCTACTGCTAATGCCTTGGGCCTGGCCCTTGAAGAAACATGACCTCTTATAATAGGGGCCCCGACAGCGATGTCGATTGTTTTAATGCATGGCTGTCATCTGCTCTTGACAACGTGGCCCCACTTAGGTCATTTACCCCAGCCAGATCCACCCCGTCTGCCCCTTGGTTCTCAGATGAACTCAGACTGGAGAAAAGCTACTGCAAAAGAAAGGAACGTGAATGGAGAAAATCCAATCTCCCTGCAGCTAAAGGTGCCTACAAAGAGGCCTTGAAAAAGTTCCATAAGCTCCTAAGATGTAAGAGGAAGGAACATCTAACAAATTGCATGGAAAATGCTTAAAGCTCGTCCAAAGAAATTTTTAGGATCGCAATTTCCAGCCCTCTCAGAACATGTGTGTTAACCTATCTGACTTCTTTGAGGATAAAATACGAAAATTGTACTCATCATTCAAGCCGGTGGTAGATTCACTAAGTAGCAAGGACTACACTATCTCGTACAATAGACCGCAAGTCTTCTCGGAATTTCTCCCTGTGCCACCTGAGAAGACGCTGACTGAACTCATGAAGTGCAAATCGGGTTCACCCAGTGATCCCTCCCCAGCGAGATTGTTCAAGTCCCTGGCATTACAGCTGAATCCGGTACTTAATCAGGTCATTTAAGTCAGGAATTTTTCCAGCCGCATTGAAGCAAGCATATTTACTACCTGTTAGAAGGTAATTCTGACACTCTGGGCCGCCCGGATTTTTCGCTTTTTGAGCACCTATTTGTTGAGCTTTTTCTGTGGGAGAGCCTCATAAGTTGGGACTCACCCACAGTGAACTCATGGTGACAGAGACTGCATGTGGATTTTACTGGTGTCCCCCTAGCTTGACTAGGCCGCTGCGCAGCCGCAGGAGGAAGGGGCACCGGGCTGGTTACATGCAGACACATGTGTACATGCGTGTGCACATGTGTACGGGCTGTGCAGGGAAGAGTCCTGGCGTGCGCAGTCCAGGAGCAGCTACAAAGTGAATGGTGTGGCAGGACTTATGCAGAATTGGGTGGTGACATGGAATAGGCTTTATACAGTGGGAAGAAACATGCCAGGGAAAGTCAGTGGGCTTTACAGTGTTTATTCCAGTATTCTCTTATGGGGATAGGGAGCACATGGGCTAGTTTTACTTTCCTAGGGCCTACAAATTCCAGACACGCACCAAGTCCACTGTAACGGGTGTGAGAAGAAGTATTCTGCAGAGTTCAAAGTCATATTTGTACTGCTTTTGGGTCATCCAGAAATGTAATATTTCTCTGAGTCAGCTCATAACCAGGACCTGGCTGGGGTCTGGCCCTGGCAGGTTAGATTAATGACCTTTCTTCCCAGAGCGAAGATCTTCCCTCCAAGGAGAGAAGATGGGTGGAGCTGCAGGCTAATCCATCAGCAACTGTCACTGGGTGCCTGGGGGGAAGGGGCTTTCAGAGACCATGTGGCAGGAGCCCCTGGACGACGCCATCTTGAACCAACCCAGAGGCCTGGGCAGAAAGGAGGGAGCAGGGGCAGGGAAGTGATGTATCGCTGTGTGATAGGGCAAACAGAGACTTCCTGCCAGCCCCCTCCCCAACTTCTTAAAAGAACTTGCACAGGAAGAGGAGCTCTCTCTGGGGTGTGGTCTGCAGAGGCAGAAGGTGCTGGAGCCTGGTGCAATGGGCAGTTGGAAGGAGGAACACCCTGACTGTTCCAGGATCCTGAACAGCGCCAGGAGAAGAGTCCAGGACCAGTGCGCAGAAGCAGGGGCCTCTGCGCAGGGAGAAGAGAGGCCCAGGGGGAGAGCCAGGTGAAAGGCTGGCGCAGGGAGCCAGTGAAGACAGCTCCCTGCTGAATCCCCCCTCTCCGAGACCCAGAGGGCAAAGGAGAGTGCTCCCAGTGGATGGGAAGCACCACCAGGAGCAAGAAGAGGCCAAAATGAAGCCGATAGGACCCCTGGGGGCCGAGATATGCCCCCGGAAGGTAGGCGACCTTTGACCCCTAAGAAGACCGACGACGAAGCACGTGGGGCTCCGCCGCCGGTCTCAGAGATGCCCCCGGGGTGGGTCAAGTCGCGGGGGCTGCCCCCAAAAAGATGTCAAGCCGGGGGGGTGCCATCGCGCTCCCCCGTGAAGGTGACCAAAGAGGTCCGGGACCCCATCCCCGGGCCCCGCCGAAGTCGGGGTGCGCCGTTGTGCACCCCGTGAAAATCTGCCCAAGGGGCCCGGCGCTCCATCCCCGGGCCCCGCAGAAGAGCCCAGTCGGGGAGCGCCGTCGTGGTCCCTGTGAAGAGGGCACTGAGGAGGAGGGGGGCGCGCCGTCGTGCAACCCCCCTCCCGGCCGAAGTAAATCCGGGGAGTGCCATCGCGCTCCTCGTGAAGAGTGCCCAGGCGGAAGGCCAGGAGCCCACCCTTGCCCCCGGCGGAGAAGCTAAGTCGGGGAGCGCCGGTGCGCTCCCCATGAAGAATCTGCGGGGGCCCAGGACCCCATCTCCGGGCCCCGAGTGGAAGGCGGAGACGGGGGTGCGCCGTCACGACCCTCGGGAGGACTGGAAGGGGCCCGGGACCCCATCTCCGGGCCCCGGTGTGAGGAGGAAGGAGTGCCGCCGCACTCCCCCGAGGTCCGGCCGGACCAGCGCGATTCTCCATGTCTGCCCGCTGGAGCAGGCAGACCAGAAGAAAGGTGCCGGCTCCCCCCGCAGCACGCAAGGGTGCTGGCCGGGCAGGGAGCCGGCGGGTGCAGCCGGGGGTGGACTCCCTGGGCTGCCCTCTAATGAGGAAGGCGTGCGGGGGTCCCGGGTGGGACTGGGGCCCCCAAAACCAAGGAGTCAGCGCCAGGGGCCCGGGTGGGACCGGGCCCCCACCAGTGGCACGGGCCGCCGGGGGTGGGCTCCCCGAGCCGTAACTAACTCACCTGGGGGTCCAGGTGGGAACGGGCCCCCCACAGAGGCCGGCAGAAGCGGCATGAGGCTGCCGGCGGCATCGCGGCTCTCCCCAGCACAGCGGGAGAGCCACTAATATAATATTCACGGAAAGGAGCCTGAAGCGCCCCATAATGCCTTGCAAGGCATGGGGAAATCCATCGTTTTTGGTGCCTGGTTGCCCCCAGAGGAGGGTGGTCACCCTCATTTGTGAAAAAGGTGCAGGGCAAGCTGCTTGAGAAGTGCAGCCTCCCCCCAGGACGAAGAGGAGTCCCTCCCTAAGTCTCCTGGGGACTTGAAAAGGATATCCCCTCAAGGGCTCAGCCAGCATTTTAACACTTTCTGGGCTGAAACTTTTGTTCTACAGCTGAGGGTGTATGGAGAAGTGCTTCAAGGAGTAAAGGGCTCAGTTGGGGATGTCTGGAGAAGGGCATCTCCTGGAGGTGAAGAGGTGTAATTGCACCAGAAGTGCATTTACTATGCTTATTTCTTTTAGAGGGACTGAACGTCACATGTGTAATGTGGAGTACCTGTGTAAGGTGATGTCATAAGCCAAGTGGGGTTATGTTGCCAGACATTCCTGCTAGGGTGTCTGTTTGTTTATGCGTAATCCTGTGATTTCATCTGTGATGCCTTTAGGGGCTGTAACTGCAATGCATTCTAATGATCCACAAATGTGATGAGTACTGTCATTCTAAAGTGATGCCCAAACATATATTCTTGCTGCTGCGCTTAGGTGAAGAACCCAGATTGCTAGCCCTTAAGATTTAGAGGTGTATACTTCATGGTCAGTAGGAAATGCTCAGTCAGGGTTGTGTGTCACCAAGGCAGGGTTACCTAGTTTAAATGCTGGTTGAGATAATGGGGTGCGTTGCCACTGGGATGGTACCAGTGCGCAGGGCCCTCGCCCCAGGTTATGTTCAACTAACTGCATTGGGGGCAAGATGATGTGCATACATGGGAGTGGTGGTACTAGACCCCACCCCCCCTGCGGGAGGGGTGGAGATGTCATGCAATGTCACAAAGTAATTCCAACAGCTTATGTATATTTGTAAATTGGTGCATAGTATTGAGTAGTGTGTGTGTTTAATAAATGTACTCTTACTTTTATAAAGCAAAGTACAGACTGGACAATCAATTATTGAGTGTTATTTCTGCGCACCTGCAAATGGCGATTACTAGCCCACACCACCTTCCTTGAGTAAGCCAGAGACTGCTCTGCAACGCTACCCTCTGAGAGACAGGCGCTACAATTGGGTGTTTGGTTCCCAGTGAAGGACAAATGTAGTCATGTTATTTGTGCAGGCCTCACAGATACTGCCTCGTTTTCCAACACTACCACTATTAAAAAAGCCCAATGCGGACCCAGAAGAGCTGAGCAATTTTAGACCAATTTCCCTCCTAGCTGCTCCAGTCAAAATACTGGAGAAACTGGCCCAGCAACAACTATCTGAATTTGTAGAAGCTAATTCACTTCTACATGACTCTCAGTCTGGCTTCCGGTCTGGCTATAGTACTGAGACAGCGCTGGTTGAAGTAGCTGATTCAGTGAGACTGTCTGTGGATGGCGGATCAGCTGCCATGCTGGTGCTGTTGGATCTTTCAGCGACCTTCGATACGGTGTCCCATTCAATCCTGCAGGAAAGATTGGAACACTTGGGCATGGCACTTGATTGGATCAGGTCTTATCTTGAAAACCGCGGTCAATGTGTCTTTCTACATCCTTTCTCTTCTCCAGTCAAACATCTCACCTGTGGAGTGCCCCAGGGCTCAGCCCTAAGCCCACTGCTCTCCAATATCTATCTTGCACCGTTGGCGGCCCTCATCTCTTCGAGAGGGGGGAAAGCAGTATCCTATGCAGATGTCACTTAGCTGGTGTTCTCCTTTAGGGAACACTCCGCAGCAGCCTTTGACAGATTTAAGGACTGCCTGAGGGACATTGCAGGCTGGATGGTCAAAATTATCTGAAGCTAAATGCAGATAAAACCGAGGTCCTATTTTTTAACCGCAGATCACCTCTGCCACGTGCCTCTGGTGGCCGGGGGAGCTGGGATCCCCTCCCAGCCCAAGGATTCGGTTAAAAACCTGGGAGTGAGGTGGGATAAGGAGCTCCCCTTACGGCACAAGTCAGGCACATTTCCGCTGCTTGCTTTGGAAAAATGAGAACTATAAGGAAATTCTTACATTTCCTGCCTGAAGAAAGCCGTAGGATCACGGTCCATGCCTTGGTCACCTCCCAACTAGATTATGCCAACTGTCTCTATCTGGGGCTGCCGGTTCATCAGACCCGTAGGTTACAGATGATGCAGAACGCAGCTACAAGGCTAATCTGTAGGGGTCCTTTTCACCAGCATATTTCACTGCATTTGAGACAGCTACATTGGCTACCAGTGACTAGGAGGATTGAGTTCCAGGCACTAACCCTGACTTGCCGAGCTTACCATGGCAAAGGACCGGGCTATCTCAGGTCAAGGCTCATAACTGATCACCAGGATCGGACTTTGAGATCCAATAAGCAGCACCTTCTCACTGTCCCCGCTTCGCAAAAATGCGACAAGGAGGCAGGTCCTTCACAATCAGGATGCCAAGCTGTGGAACTCCTTGCCCAGCCACTTGCGTGAGCTGGAGACGGAGCAGGATTTTAGAAAGTTGCTAAAAACCTGGCTCTTCAGGCAGGGGCAGTAGTATCAGGATTCTGAGCCTGGCTAGTCTGCTAGCGTCGGGGCAACTCATCCGAGGTAGCTGCGCGCTTTATGAGATGCCATTCATTCATTCATTCAAATCCAGGCCTTTGTCCTCAAGTGCCAGTTGCAACCCCTTGTAAATACCAGAAAAAGTGGTCCTTTTAATGGTTTGGTGGATGGAGTACACTCAGTCAGGGTTGTGGAAGACGTTACCTCCACCACCCTGATGGAATATTGTCTGCGAGATTTAGAGATGACCATTGGCCTATTGGTCATATCTGCATATTGAAAGGAACTGTTATTGCAGTGCTCCTTTCACTGTACAAAATGTTTGGTGGACGGCTGTTGTCGGTTTTTACAGGCATCCACCACACTTTCAGTTATTTTGTTTTCCAGAAACAAACTGCCAAAATGGGAGTTTGTTTCTGGAAAACCAAAACTAACGGCCCAACACTCTGAGACTTTTCTCCCAGGAATTTGGGGGTCATTACTTTTTTTATGTCCCTCATCACAAGCCTTTTTCTAGCAGTGATGGACAGGAAAAAAGACAATACACTGTCCACCTTAAAATGATTTATTTGCCCATACCTGGCAGTTAATCTGAAACCATATTGCATTCTGAGGCATGTTTTTTGCTTTTACCATGGCAAGAATAGGCTCAAACATCAATCATGCAAAGTGCTGTTGGCTTAAAAATCAAGAATGGCTGAAAGTGTCACATGACATGACCCCACTTGCCAGCTACACATCACCTGCAGAAAAAACACCTTATACACTGTTTTACAAATAATATTTCAAGTTGTCCCAGTTCAGCAGTTAAATAATAGCAAAATCAATACTAGTGGAGTGTGGATAACTTAGGAAAAATGCATCTATGTGCTCCAAAACCTAGAACATAAAGTGTTACCTCACCCCAACCACAGTTTCTAGATTTTGCCACCTGTTTTAAGGGAACAAAGATTGAGCCCAAAATAAGTGCAACACTGTATAATTCAATCATCATCAACAAGCCTACTGAATTAATCGTAAAGGCCCTGATTAACAAAGATAAACTTACACTCTTGTGTAAGTTACTATTTGGTTGGTATTTAATTTTAAGATTAATTTTACTAATAGTAATGTTATGACTGCAGAGACACCACTGTCAGTGTGTAGTACTCGGCACATATAAAGATGGACATGGGGCATATTACCAAGGGCAGTATCGCCGCTTTAGCGGCACTTTTTGCCGCAAAAGCGGCGATAATTTTAACGCCCTATCAGCAAGCTGTCGCTAACAGCCGTTAGCGACAGCTTACTGGCGATAGCAGCCGTTTTTTTTCCCCGCTTTGCATGTCAGCGATATTTATCGTTAATGACATGCAAAGTGGGCGTTCCTCCCCAAAACAACATGGGAACAGTCGCAAACACGACTTCCCTCTATTACCAATGCGGGCCCGGACCCGCAAAGCGATAATAAAAGTCGCGCTAAGCGCGATTATCGCTGGTATTTTACGCCTGGTTAAAACCTGACTTAGCCATCTTGACAATGGGAGGTGGATTGTCATGCTGAGACCACACCTGCCTATTAGCAAGCTGTACATTAGCGCTGTGAAATCATCGCTGGATTTCACACGCTAACGCAGGTTTTCACATCGCCATTGTGCTGGAGTTGGCGGCAGCTTTCAGTGCAGCTATCGCCTGTTAGCGACGTGTTGCTAATACGTCGCTAACAAGGCGAATGTAAAAGGCGATAGACGGCGATAAAAAAACTAGCACTAACCTAGGTTAGCGATAGTTATCGCCATTCCTTGCTAATATGCCCCTATGTTTTTATGTGAAAAGTCTCCACCACGAGATTTAAAACAGGCCTTCTGAAAAAAGGCTGCAACTTGTACGGTATATGTACAGCTACATATAGGCTACATAAGACTGGCACTTGCCTAGCTCCACACATGCCAGTCAATCAGCTATGAGCACCATGTAATCAAGAAGCTGTAACCTAATATATACAAAAAAGCAGAAAGCCATTATTTTCTTGCACAAATAGGAATAATAAAGCTTAGCTGCACAACAAAAATCCACATCTGGCAACAGTGACCTCAGCCCATACCACCTGTGTCCCAGCCAGAGTCTTGCCTTGGGTTGCAGCCACAGCTAAAGCCTTCAGGCATCGCTAAGGTTTCTTCAGAAAACACATCTTTGCTTATGGACCCGGCTTGTGTAGCCCAACCCTCCAACATACTCCAGACTGAGGGCAAAAATGTAAATCATGTCTGTGCCATCAACAAATGTCCGACCTTGGAGAAAAATAATACATGGAATGTGCTTTTATCTCTCACAGGCCTGTGAGTGGTAAGTGTCTTCATAAATCGGAACAGGTGAACTTGGAGTTTTTTTTCCAACAGTCAGCAACGAATGTTAGCAGGCTTTGCCTTTCAGATCTAGGTGGGCAGTGACCCCATCACATTATTACAAAGGGGGTTGACTACATGTGCCGCTGTAAAGACAGCCCCACTGTGCTCTTGTGGGAAAACTGCACGCTGCTCCTACAGGGCTGTGTGGACTCAGATAGTAAATGTAAGTTATCTGTTGCATGTAATGACATGTAAATTAAAATGCAGTTCTGTGCATTACACTGTGTAGTGACGTCTCCGGTACATGCCTCCACATCAAGGTGTTTAGACAGGACACAATTAGAAACAAGCATCCAAGTGGCTGAAAACGTGTTGAAACAAATCAGGACTGTCTTCCTGTTTTGGAGCATATCTGATTAGGACTGGAAGTGCAAGAAATACATTGGTCATTGGTAGTTCAGCTAAATAATCAAATCAAGTTCTTTCTCATTAAGAAAAGGACAAACTAGGTATCTCTATCTAATGGGTAGGCCAGTGTCTTAGGCGCTATTAAAAAATTAAAAAACTAGCCCAAGACTTTGCGACTAGTCTTTCCTGGCAAACCAGGCTTGGCGTACTTCCACCTTCCAATACAGATAAAGGAAAACGGAAAACTGCTAGGTCATATCTTTGCAAGTAGAAGTGTCAGGAGAATGGATTCAAATGCTCAGGCATTAGCAACCAGCCTTGAAGTAGTATGGGGTAGTTTGTTTTTCCCTAAAATGTACTTACAGAGCCCTAGGCCAGCGTTCTTGGGCGAAGATTTTCTTTCATGAGAGAATTAGCGCACGCCGACTAGAAAGAGATGGGGTGACTCACTAGGATCACTCTTATGTGCTTTTGGTGCCAATCCCAATCCCTTTTTTTCTGGTGCCTGCAGCTGTGGAGAAATATGGCTTGCATGGAAATCAGGAATGTTCTCAAATATTTTGAGTGTTCCTTTGCAAATTCCAGAGAAAGCTATTGTTTTTTGGTCATTTTATTAAAGAAATGGGGCTAAAAAATTCAACATTTTACCCCATTTGCTAAACGTCTTTCTTGTGGGGGAGAACCCCCACCTGCCCCCTCAGGATGGTCATGCTTGCTTGCTCAAGCAAATTCATGGTTTCAGTTTAAGCTCCCAACACTTCCTAAATTCAACAGTCACCACTGATTTCACCCCATCTATTGTATTAAAATGTTCAAAGAAAATTCCATTTATATTTGCATTGAACTGTCATGACTTTCAAAAGCAAAAGTCAATATAATATTTATGTAAAACAAAATCAACATTGCAAATCATGCCATTCAAATAAATACTGCAGTTGACTTACTGTTGACACAATAAACACTAATCTCTGCTGCAGTATCTGTTGATGTTTCATCCTTTGAACATTTAAATTCTGGCTTCACATGTATAATTTGACTGACTAACGACCGCTACATACCATGAAAATAGTATTGTGTAGCTGGTGATTACATATGTCACTTTCGGGAAACAGCCATTACAACGCAGTCATTACATCGCACTGCTTTTACAACACAACTGTTATAACGCAACTGCCTTTACATCGCATGCCATTACAATGCATGCCATTAAAACGCATGTCACTACAACGCATGCCATTACAACGCATGCCATTACAACGCATTATAAGGTAAGTAATGGAGAATTTTAAGTTTTAGGGTGGGTATGGGTTTTGGGGTAGTTGAAATTAGTAATTTTTACCCCTACGCTATCCAACAGTTTCCACACTGTTGCACTCACTGGAGTGGGAATAGTAATTTTTACCCCTACGCTATCCAACACTTTCCCTACTGTTGCACTCACTGGAGTGGGAATAGTAATTTTTACCCCTACGCTATCCAACACTTTCCCTACTGTTGCACTCACTGGAGTGGGAATAGTAATTGTTACCCCTACACTATCCAACACTTTCCCTACCGTTGCACTCACTGGAGTGGGAATAGTAATTTTTACCCCTACACTATCCAACATTTACTCTACTGTTGCACTAAAAGTATTATGCGTTGTAATGGTATGCGTTGTAATGGCATGCGTTGTAAAAACATGCGATGTAATGGTAGTTGCGATGTAAAAAACGCGTTGTAAAAGCATGCGTTGTAATTGTTTGCATTGTAACATCATATATTCGTCACTTTCATGTACGTTCAATCCAAGTGTCGAATGTGTGCTCCTTTATCACAGCTGAACTGCAAATCACACATGTGCGCAAATTATCTATCAAGGAGCTCAACATGTTTTATGCATCACAGAGTTGGTTTTGCCAAAAATAGCTAAGGCTCTCTGTTGCAGACATATGGTTGCCAACATTTCAACGTAAACTTTGCATGGGATTAGGATCTGAATCTTACAATTCAATGGCTTTCTTGTCTATTTCTTCTCTTTCATTCTGAATCAATAGCTTTCCTAACTACTCTTGTATTTTTCCCATCACTGGAATATTTAGCTCCCACTACGTTTTGATTGGATGAGTTGTATACAATCAGGCATGACAAGTTGCTGCTGCTACGGAACGGAGGTGGCGGGCAGGGGTTAAAAAAAAAAATATAACACTTACCTCTGCATGGCCACAGTCTCTCCTCCGTCTCTCCTCTGTTTCTCTTCCTGGCTTCCAGAAGCAGGAAGCACACAGGCTCCCCAAAGCCAATCATGCCGTTGCTGCCCCAGCATGACAGCAGCGTCATGATTGGTCTGTGCGGCGTGGTTCGGTGCTCAGACAGGGAGTCGGAGTCTGTGCATGTTCTCCACCCGGGCTGTGCAATACAACCAGGTGGAGAACATGCTAAGTGCGCAAGGCGGCCGGCAAAACTGTTGTGTGCACTTAACTACACATATTTCCTCCTACTCCTGCTCCGACAGCCCATTACCGCCCTAACCTGACTCGCACTGAAAAATAAAATAATGATCACATCGTGTTATTTTCATTTTCCTTCTTTGCACTGCTGAAAAGCAGTGGGGCAGCGCTCCTACGCCTTTTCTATGTTTATTTAGCACTCTCCCCAGCAGGCATTGCCTCCCCTCTCTCTTTTCCTGGAATCTCCTGCTGCTGAACCTCACTCTTTCCCCCCTCATTCATCACTCTCCTTGTCCCGGTGATCACTTTCCTCTCTTCCTGATGGGATGTTGCCCTTGCTCCTGCTGAACACTTCTTTCAGAGAGCCTGCTAGTCATGCCTTCCTACCCCTGCCTCTTTCCATGGAATCTGTGCATTGCTCTCCCAAACCACTCTGCCCCAAGTTCACTCTCCTTTCACTATTTCCCAATCAGTCTATCATTCACAGTCTTTGCTGCACTGGTGGATGAAACCTCCCACATTCAAGAGAACAGCTTAAGAACTGTTACAAAAGCCAAACCCACGTCTGATGAACATGCACATGATTGATACTACTGATCAATATTAGGGTAAGTTTTTCGACAATATAATGGAGTTGTATTAGAATATCCCTGATTGTTATGTTATATACATTTATAAAGCACGACCGAATCTCCCCCAAGAGGGTCTCTTGGTGCTAAGGGACTCTAAAGAAGGACAGCATTACCAAAAGGAATTGGAAGAGACAGGCTTTGAGGAATGTCTTGCTAAAACAATTTTAAAATTTCCAGCAAAATTGGTGAAGGGTGACATGTAGAGTGACGTGTAGAGTGACTTTCATCATCATATCCCAGCATTGAGATATGTATTTAGGCCATAGGAAGCTAATCAAAATCATTAGACTTCTGAAAGTGTATGGTGTGCCTGCTCAATATAATTCCATAGGAGTGATTCTTTGCCATTTTCCTTTCCATCTTCAGCAAAAGAAAAAAATTCTTTAGCACTGAGCATTTATGTTTGTCTCAAGACCCTGTAGAAATTTCCTACGGTATTGCAGCCTGGTAAAGCAATCCTTTGTGTCTGAATTGAGACCTCTACAAATCACTCATAGTTCTGTAGTCTGCCACAGCAAAGACTTGCGTCTGATTTCAGGAACCTCAAATCTGGCCTAAGGTGCTTCAGTCATGTAGAGCAAGCATTGTGTCAGACTCAAGTGCCGGCAGTCGTCAACACAGGTCCAGGATTTGGAATCTAGGAGGACCGTGAAGGAGCATGGATGGGCCATGAAGAAGAATGCAAGATCAGTGGCAAATTGCTGATCTCTGTGAATCTCAAAATCTTGACCTCTGTTGCTTAATGAACACTTGGGTGCGAAGAAATTCAGACCACACTTCACATGAGCTATTACTAGTTAATTATTAGTTCTTGAGAGTTGCTCAAGCTAATAAACCCAGAGGCAAGGTAGCCATTATTTCTAAGAAGAACAGAGATATTATAAAACCAAAACTTTTTCAACGAACATTTCAAGGATCCACTCTTGCATGCAAATGCAAAATTGGATGCATAACAATCAATTTTCTTATATGTTATTGTCTTCCCCCCCACACAATTTTCTGCCAATGTCTCCACTTCTAATAAAGAAGGTACATGACGTGTCACCCTAGATAATGACCATTCCATTGTTCTGGGCAAACTCTAATCTCTTTTAAACAGCTTAGTTGGGTTAGACCATTGTATTTTAAAATTGCCCAGGATTTACAATGTAACACTTATGAAGAGTGAACTATTTATCTTTCAGGACATCTAGAGGCAATTTTTGCCTCCTCTGACCTAGAGTACACCATAGACCTTTGTGCATTATTCCAACAGCCAGACCATCACAGAGTCCTTTTCACTCTCAAATCATCTAAAACAATGAAAACCAATGGAAGAAAGGTCATAACAACAAACAGATGTTGGAGATACTTCTCTATCCATGGAGCAAGTGACTTAATTACATATATCGATGCTTCATCTCCATTGCATTCAATCCAAATTACCTAAATTGTGCATTAGCTGCTTTTAATATTAACCAAACAAATTAATTTGACATAACATTACCCGTTAAGTCCCATGCATACATCAGAAACCTTTCTCACTAGTGAACAACACTTGGTTTACACTTTAACTGAACACCTGTTAACTCAAAGTCAAGAGAGCAGAAAGGAGGTGATGTTCAAACTACACCAATATATCAAAACTACTTTATATCATGGCAATAGCCTCATTCCAACAACAAATTAATTTAGCCAAATAAAACTACTATTCCTCCCACATTATGTAAGCAACGGGCACATCGAAAGAGCTCTGCGGTGTTATTGTAAAATCGATGTCCACTCTAAAACATGGTTACCAATTTGTGCCTTGGCTTGCTCTGTGTAACAAACTGCCACAGTTCCTTGCCACCAAGATAGAGACCAATATTATTTTGCAACACCTTTAAGCAGGCTTCAGATGTGGCCATAGCACAGACCTGGTACTGGATGATGCTGTGGACCATAGTTTCGATGGGACTGTGGTTCATTTGACCGTTTGCTTAGCCTTAGATACCACTAATCAAACACTGTTGCTTTCCAGACTGGAGGTTAGTCGCCTCAATAAGCTGGACCAAAAATGGATCCACTTTTTTGACAGCTTATGCCCAGACAATTTTCTGCTTTCAATGCGGTGCCAAGTAAGGTTAAATGTGGAGTGCCCCAGAGTCTGTACTTTCCCCTCTATTTTTTTTAATTTATATGTTACTGTTAGCCTCTTTTCTATATTTTAAGTGAGTACAGTTTAACCTCTAAGCTGAAGACACCCAACTAACAGCTGCACCGGCTACCCTTTTCAATGTCTTGTTGCCTGCAGGAGAGATCAGTTGATTTCATAATCAGTATACGTCAATGGATAGCCTTTGATCTTATCAAATTGAATCCATTAAATTGGAACTGCTGATCACAAAAAATTCCATGGACAAATGGGACCAGACTTGGTGGCCTGAGGGGATACCCTCCACTCCTCTAGCTAAAGTTGTTTGGAATCTGAGTATTCACTTAGATTTGGGCCTTTCCCTGGAAGTACAGAGATAGAAGGTGGCCAACTCCAGTGCAAAGTCCTCCTCGATGTTTTGCCACAGTACCACACCCTTATAGTTACAGCCTTAGTCCGGCCACAGCTGCACTATGAAAATTCCATCTACCGGGGACGGCCAGAAAAAGTTTTTAGAAGGTTTCAGCTTGCGCAAAATGTTGCTGACCAGCTACTGACTGGTGCAAGCCCAAAAGATCATATTACCCCTATCCTAAGAATGCTTCATTGAGTCAAGGAAATCGTTTTGATTAAAGCCCTTGACACAATTCTTCTCCTGCACCCCTGGCTTTAAAATTAGACCATTCTTTAGTTAGTGGAAATCAGGATATAATATTTTATTTGTTCACTTTCATTTTTTGTTCATATACTGCCACAAGTTAGGAATAAAAATGCTACCAAGACATGTTCAGGGCCACTGGAATTATGTGGCAGGCGAGGGCAAAATTAAATAGCAGGGTTGACTAAATTATGTGACAAGAAAAGGCAAATTATGCAGCGTAATGCAGCACATTTTGAGATGGTATTACTTCCTTATTTTGTCATTTTTTAACTTCATTGTCTGGGCGTTAGCTGCACCTCATTAGCACCAGTTTAATGCCCAAATATAGCAATAAGCAACAGAAGAGTGACCAATCAATTTTTGCAAAGGGGCTTTCCAATGCACTACAACATGTGCTGCTGCGTTTTTAATAACTCTTGAACCGTTTGAGCTAGATACAAATTTTATTTTTGTCAAAATCTGCAGATTATGCAGCAAATAGTGGTTTATTTGGCAAATGCGGCAAATCTATAATTATGCAAAAAACATCACAGCCACACAATCACATATTTTCAGTGGCCCTGCATATGTTCTAACTATATGCATATTTTCCTTAAATGTTCATAATCATCCTTTTCAGGTTCTTTCTGTCATATCACTTAACTACCTCATGATGGGACTGATGTTCCTTTTTTAGGTCTCGCCTGCAGGCAGCGCACATGTGCTGTCGCTTATCGATGATCTGTTTTGATTTAAAACAAAAAAAAACCTCTAAAAAGGGTCTTTTAGCCCACTCATTACTTACCATTCGTTATCACTTTTATTTTCTGCCTACAAATTCGTCAGCACATGCAAGGTGTCACTTCAGTGTCACTTCCTTTTCTTTGTGTCGAGCCTGAACAAAGTACAGATTAATTGATCCTAATTAGGGGCCGATTCCGATTCGGGCCGGAATTCTCTCCGACCGAGCCGGACCCGGAGAGAATTCCGACCGAATCGGACCCTAGCAGTCCGACCGAACGAGTACGATGCACACGCATGCAATCGGACTCGATTCGGTCGCCTGTCGTACAACGCGTACGCGGGCTCCCATTGACTCAATGGGTGCGAGGCGGACAAGGGCGCCCCCTACAGCGTGTACGCGTCCATGCGCATCGCGGCGTACATGCATAGGTAGGGGGACCCATGGGTCCCCCCTGTGTGCGACTCGCGCGCCTACGCGACAGGGGGGTCCGACGCGGACCCCCAAAGTCCGGCTCCGACAGCTTTTTCGAGCCGGACGGCGCGAGTCGATCAGACTGCTCACGGCGCGCATCGTACTTACCCAGCCGGGAAACGTCTCCATAGCGCGGTGCGAGTCGTGTCCATGCGAGTCGGTCGGAGCGTGTTGAAGCCGCGTTCGAGTCGGTCGGCGATTTCGCGGGTGCTTGCATCGTACTCACTCGGCCGGACCCGCGTACGATTCGGTCGGGAAACAGGGCTCCGAATCGGATCCGGTGAATCCGAATCCGATTCGGAGCACTACCGGCCGAGATCGGAATTGGCCCCTTAGTGTCCATCAGCTGCTAGCTCTGTGATTGAGGTATTATTTCTTCTTTTTGGCATTTTTATATATGGCAAAAATGACCAGACTCAGAGGTACTCGAGCGCTTTATATAAGCTCCAGTTATATTAAAAAAGCTCACATTCATATTTTTTAGGCAGGGGATATCAAGTGATTTGCCCAGAATCATAGGATGTTGCGCCAAGACTTGAACCTGGTTCCAGTTCTGAAGCCAGCAGCTACACAACTCTTTCCACCAATATCAACACCCCCAGACAATGTATTTTCCTGATTCTTACTGTTGCTCTTTGGGGCATATTCACAAGGAGCCATCGCCGAATTAACTGCACTTTATCGCAGCCAAAGTTGTGATAAAATTAGCCCCCCATTCACAAGCCAGTGTTAACAGCCCACAGCACCAGTTTACCCACGATAGCAGCCGCAAAAAACATTGCCACAGAGGACCCCCGCAAATATCGCTAATGAGATGCAGAGTAGGCGTTCCCGTGACTAAAGCCGAGACAACAGCACACCTCAACATTCACAACGACCAGCCACATCCGCGATAAAAACACAAAACAGGCGATAAGGCGCGTTAGCACCAGGAAATCTACACCTGCTCTGACCTGGTGTAAACTCGGACGGCAGCCAGCACCACAAAAGGGAGCACAGCCCAGTGCCACATCCGAAGGGCAACAGATGCCATGGAGCCACACATCATGTGACCCGGACACCCAAGAGGGCCACAACACCCACTGCCACCACCCCAGGACCACCCCTCCCTGGCACCCTCCCGACCAAAGACATGCCACAGCAGCCACACACAAACATGTACAAAATATTCCGCCTGATGCCGCACAATCACAACTGGTGACATCAATGTGTCGTCACAGAAATGACCAGCACACATTCACTTTCGAATCAACAAATGAAACTTTATTAAAATGAACAACGAAATGAAATGAAGACACATGGCCGCTCCCCTCCGGACAATACGTAGGTCACAGCCTGTAAGACAAAATACATGATGAGAAGGTGTGTCCTGCGCACATCAGAGGACAGAGAGAGAGCGAAGGAGAGCGAGAGGAAGAGAGAGAGAGAGAGAGAGAGGAAGAGAGGGAGAGAGAGAGAGAGAGAGAGAAGAGGAGAGAGAGGAAGAGAGAGGGAGAGAGAGAGAGAGAGAGAAGAGGAGAGAGAGGAAGAGAGAGGGAGAGAGAGAGAGAGAGAGAAGAGGAGAGAGAGGGGAAGAGAGGGAGAGAGAGAGAGAGTGCCGCCCCTGCGCACCCAGACCACACTGCTCACCTGCTGCCACCGGTGTGTCTCCAACCACGTGCCGGTACGTAGGGCAGTTCACCAGGTCACACATCTGAATCAGAGCCGTCAGCTGAAACAGAGCCCAGATACATGACTGGCACAGTACACACACTTGCACAAGACAACATCGCCTGCCCGCCCATGCACACCCAGGCAGAGGCACCCCAACCCCTCCCGCCGCCCATCGGAGCATGCCCGCCCATGCACACCCAGGCCTCAATGCTCACCTTCCGCCACCGGCGCGTAGACAGGAGGTCCCACCACGTGCCGCTGCAAGCCACAAGCCCGGGGCCCGCAGACATGGGACCCTCCACATCATGCAGCCCAGCTCCGCAGGCCACCAGGTCTCACGTTTGGTGCTGGGTCTTGATTACTACATGGCAGAGGACATACCAGTGCACCTGGCATCATCGCAGGCTGCACACCCGCTCAGCCCAATGGGTGCCACCAACTCTGGCATCCCGGACGTGACGCCACGGGGCGGTAAGCCCGCGCTGCCCACTGGCTCTGGCCTACACTGCCGTCTAGCAGGGCACACAAAACCTGAGCTGTCCGGACCGATGGGACGGGGCATCATCGCAGGCTGCACACCCGCTCAGCAGCTCAAGGTGCCACTGACTCAGTGCACCCAAAGTCACCGTCCCGTGGCGGGGTGCCTGTGCTGTCCGCAAGGCCTCTGGTGCCACTAACCCTGTGCAACCCCAGTCTGCGCCACGTGGTGGTAGGCCCGTGCCGTACTCCAGGCCTCGGATGCCACTAACCCTGTGGAACCCCAGTCTGCGCCACGTGGTGGTAGGCTCGTGCCGTACTCAAGGCCTCGGATGCCACTAACCCTGTGCGCAGCAACTCATGGGCCCTATATGAGTGCGAACCGTGGGGCTTCCGTCATCCAGTCACCACCGGAAGAGGGGAATGTGACATCGTCGGACCCTTATATTGGCGGAGTCACATGGCCTGTGATGCCTGTGCCGGATGGGTGTGGTGTGTGTGAAAACCTGCCCTCAGGGAGTGGCTGTGACATGCTGACGACTAGACCAGTGACCCCCACACCACCAGCGAGTACGGCTGCGATGGGTAGCAATGAGGGCCCCCCCTCGGTGTGTAAGCGGAGTGGACTGGCCTGCCGTACGCCGGACCAGCGCAGGGCCTGCAACAATGACTCGTGGGCTCTGGGCGTGGTCCAGTCCATGTCCGGACAAGGAAGTGACTGATGTGTGTGTCCCTGCTGCAGTGTTCACAGAACCCGCTACACAAGATGCAATGTCGCACCCCCTTACTGGCATCCCACAGGATGAACATCATTGACGCAAGGGAAGGCACTGTCCCCACATTCATCCACACATCCACACAGGAATGACGTAAGACATCACACAGCAGTGCGTCACTGGATGTTTATTTGCATCCAGTGCAGTCATGCAGCTGGAGCGGTACAGGGCAATGCCGTGCACACCACACAATATGGGCCCGTGGAGGGCCAGCCAGAGTCCATCCCGGGATGACCTGTGCTGCGGAAGACGAAGGGTATAGTCCGCAGTCTGTCCGCCGTGTCATTGGTCATCAAACAGCATGTGGCAGTCCATGTCGCTGTCCAAGGTGAGTGCCTCGGAGTGTATCAGGGGTTAGTGGTAGGTTTGAGGCCATGTGCGGCACCAAGCAGAAACAGGCAAGGTGGCGGTAATGGATGCTAGTGCCTGGTCCTCCTGACCACAGTCCCATCCATGTCCTCGTCCCTGGGTGTGTGCCCTGCCCCACCTGTGGGTGTTGCAGTGCCGGCTGCGGCACTGTGTGCCACTGACTCATCAGGGGCCGGAGGAGGATTGTCGGCCGCACTGTGTGGCAGTGACACATCAGGTGCCAGAGTGGATACGCCTGCCGCACTGGGAGGCACTGACACACCAGGGGGAGGATATGTGGATGGTGTGGGGGCAGCAGCATTCATCATCGCCACGCCTTGTGGCAGCAATGCCATGACGAGGACATGCAGGGCACGGTAGATCCCAGCTACATTTTGCTGATGTGCAGCGGCGGCTGCCATCCTTTCCGCCTCCATCCGCACCATGTCCTCCATGAGCCTCCGCATGTGTGCCAGCTCAAGGCTGGCATCGCTGGGGCCACTGTGAGCGGACAGGTATTCTTCCCTCGGCGTCATGACTCCAGAGATGTCAGTCAGGGCTTGCTGGAGACCATGGGGCGGACATAGACACCCAAGGATGGCATCCAGTTTGTTAGCCATGAGCTCAAACCCCACCCGGACCTGCTCGGCCGTCTCCCTCTGGCCCTCCAGCACACGGCGTTGGAAGGCCATTTGTTGTTCCTGGGGGTCTTGGGAGGGTGCCGGGGCTGTGGGTGCCTCCTGCTGGGTGGTTTGGGTGGTGGGTGGGGTCTCATGGATGTATCTGGGCTGCCCTGATCCTGGAGGTGAGTTGCGGAGGTGGTCAATGAGGTCTTGGATGGTTTGGATGACGATGCTGGTGTTATCCTCCTCCTCGTCATCAGTGAAGAGTGGCTGTGACTGCTCTGCAGGAGGTGTTGAAGATGCCCCTGCGATGTGAAGGGGAGATGGTGTATTACAATGTGTCCACATGTATGTAGCCGCATGGTACAGGTTGACATTCAGACAGCATGGCATTGTACATTGTGACAGTGTGTGGGTCTGGGCGAGGACCCAGAGTGATTGTGGGTGTGCACTGTGCCCTGCTTGCTTGTGCATGTGTGCCATTGTGGCCATCTCCCCCGTCCCCCAGTACCTGGTGGTCACTCACCCTGTTGCGGTTGTGTTGTGTCCTGTTGAGCAGTGTCCGGTCCCCCGACTCCGGCCACAGTCTCCACACTGATGACTGTCGACACCAGCTCCCCCATGTCATTCAGCTCCAGCTGTGGCGCTGGGCCCCCACCTCCGGTCTGCGTTGCTGCCTTCAGGTTGGCGGAGAGTTTATCCTTGGTCTTCCGCTTGATGTCATTCTATCGCCTCCTGACCTCGTCCATTGTCCGCTTGTGCTCTCCGACGGCATTCACCTTGTCGACGATGTCCCGCCATATTCCATTTTTGGTGCCCAATGACACGTTGGAGGTGACGAAGAGTTGTTGATGGTGTTCCATCACCTCCGTGACTATGATCCTGTTCGCCTGCGGACTGAACTTGGTCTTCCTGGTCTTCTTGTCCTTGCCCTTCCCTGTCCCCGAGGTCCCAGGCTGGTCGTCCGGGGTGCTTGTGGGGTTACCGCTCGTCCTCTGCGCCTGCTCCGTCTGCCTCCATGGTGCTTGGGTGTTGGTCAGTTTGTGTGTGGGTGTTTTTTCCTGCTTTTATGGCGGTTTCTGACACCTGCCAGGTGTGTGTTGCAGGCCTGGCGCTGCTTGTCGCTGATTCCTCATCGCGCTTTGGCCCATCGCGTGTTTTTTGGTGTTGTGGTTTGTGTTTTTATCTCCATCGTAGTGGTTGTATCGCGGACTTTGTCCGCGGTTTCGGCAGGCTATCGCATGCTACCGCCTTGTTGTGAATCCCACGTTGACAAGGGGTTATTTTCCCGTGATAGGCTGCGTTATTGGAAGTTGCGTTATGCTACTATTGCGGTAGTTATCACACATTCTTGTGAATATACCCCTTTGTGTTTCCAGTATTCTTCCTATTAAAGCGCACTGACACTCCATATGAGGCGCTCTGACGCCCTTTCCACTGGTACTTGTTGTTTCGTGCTATGTGACGAGCTGAATATACTAAATGCTGCAAGGAGTGCATCTTTTCTCAGGCTGCAGATGACAGTCACTCTGTATTTAGGGGGAGGTTCATTTCATTGTCGCTTATGCTCTCATAGAGGAAGGTTTTCGAGTGAGTAAACTAATTTCATATAGCAGCAGTTTGCGCTGTTGCCGCATGAGTTACCTGCACAGTTTCACAGCAAAGTCATCCCATTCAGGGCTGTGTGGGTGCAGTCTGGCAGACAGCCTTCACTTGAGAGCAAGAGACACAGATATAAAACAAGCATTGGCAAAGCAAACAGGTCTCACCTATACAAGTTTTAATGGCTTTATTAATGTTTTGTTATTTATGTTGAAGGTAGAGAAAATAAAAGCGTTTTTATTTTATTTGCTTTCAGCCATGTTTTACAGTAGCCGTGCTGATGTGCAACAAGGCTAAAAACATTGACAAAGCCAATAGATCTCGCATAGGCGAGTTCTATTTGGCTTTGCCAATGTTTGTTTGTAAAGGAAGTGTCTTGGGATACCCTGCTGCTTTTTAGATTTATGTGATAACACTGTCATCCACCCTGTTGATTTCAAAGCTGTATCTTGGCACCTACATGACCCCCAAAAATCCATTGTTATCTTGCAAGTTAAGCTTAGAGTGGGGCTGCAGTAACATGTGAAGTATTTACAAAAACCACGCAAACTTTGGCCTTTCCACTTGAGAAAGGGTTTGGGGGGTGGCAGATGTTTCTCTGGGGAAGGCCTGGACCACCTGGCCCCACCTTCTAGAGCCGAACTTGCTTCAACAGTGAAGGACTGTGTCGGACTAAAGGGACCTTTCCTAACAGCTTAACGTTCTGCATAAGGGAAAGGGCCAACTGCATCGTTTCGTAATCATGTGAATGTGTGCTTTAAAATATGGAGATTTATTGGCTTTGCCACTGATTGTTTAATTATGAGTTTTAATTTCAATCAATCATATCATTTGTAAAGCACACTACTCACCCGTGAGGGTCTCAAGGCGCTGGGGTGGGGAATGCTGCTACTGCTCTAAAAGCCAGGTCTTGAGGAGTTTTCTGAAGGTCAGCAGGTCTTGGGTCTGCCGTAGGTGGATGGGGAGGGTGTTCCAGGTCTTGGCGGCGAGGTGGGAGAACGATCTGCCACCGGAGGTCGCTCTTCGGAAGCGGGGGACAGTGGCGAGGGCGAGGTCGGCGGAGCGGAGCTGGCGGGTGGGGGTGTAGAAGCTGAGTCGTCTGTTGAGGTACATTAGTCCGGTGTTGTGGAGTGCCTTGTGTGCGTGGGTGAGGAGTTTGAAGGTCATCCTCTTGTTGACCGGGAGCCAGTGCAGGTCTCTCAGGTGGGGTGTGATGTGGCTGCGGCGAGGGATGACGAGGATCAGGCGTGCAGAGGCGTTCTGGATGCGTTGGAGCCATCTCAGGAGTTTGGCCGAGGCTCCTGCGTAGAGGGCGTTTCTGTAGTCCAACCTGCTGCTGACGAGGGCCTGGGTGACCGTTCTTCTCGTTTCTGTGGGGATCCACTTGTAGATCCTGCGGAGCATGCGGAGGGTGTTGAAGCAGGTGGAGGAGACGGCGTTGATCTGTTTAGTCATGGAGAGGGTGGAGTCGAGGATGACCCCTAGGTTGCGTGCGTGGTCGGTGGGTGTTGGAGCGGTTCCCACTGCGGTCGGCCACCAGGAGTCGTCCCAGGCCGAAGGGGTGGATCCGAGGATGAGGACCTCCGTCTTGTCTGAGTTCAGCTTCAGTCGGCTGTTCCTCATCCATTCAGCGACGGCCTTCATTCCTTCGTGAAGGTTGGTTTTGGCGGTGTGGGGGTCCTTGGTGAGGGAGAGGATCAGCTGGGTGTCATCGGCGTAGGAGATGATGTTGAGGTCGTGCCGACGGGCGACGTGGGCGAGCGGTGCCATGTAGATGTTAAACAGAGTTGGGCTGAGGGAAGAGCCCTGGGGTACGCCGCAGATGATCTCGGTGGCTTCGGAGCGGAAGGGGGAAGGCGGACGCTCTGTGTTCTGCCGGAGAGGAAGGAGGTGGTCCAGTCCAGGGCCTTCTCTTGGATCCCGGCGTTGTGGAGGCGTGTTCGTAGTGTGTGGTGGCAGACCGTGTCGAAGGCGGCTGACAGGTCCAGGAGGATGAGGGCCGCCGTTTCTCCGTTGTCCAGCAGGGACTTGATGTCATCGGTGGCGGCGATGAGGGCAGTCTCGGTGCTGTGGTTGCTGCTGAACCCGGACTGGGAAGGGTCCAGTATGTTGTTCTCCTCGAGGTAGCGGGTCAGTTGTTTGTTGACGATCTTCTCGATGACCTGTGCCGGGAACGGGAGCAGGGAGATGGGCCGGAAGTTCTTGAGGTCCTTGGGGTCCGCCTTGGGTTTCTTGAGTAAGGCGTTGATCTCGGCGTGCATCCAGCTCTCCGGGAAGGTTGCAGTCTTGAAGGAGGTGTTGATGACTTTCCGGAGATGGGGTGCGATGGCTGTGCTGGCTTTGTTGAAGATGTGGTCTGACGGAGATCCGGAGTGGATGGTGTTCATGATCTTGATGGTGTCGTCGTCGTTGATGTTGGTCCAGGAGAGCAGGCGGTTGGTGCGGATGGTGGTCATGGGGGCGGAGGTCTCAGTGGTTGTCGGGGCAGTCGTGGCGTTGAAGCTGTCGTGGATGTCTGCAATCTTGCGGTGGAAGAAGATGGCCAGCGAGTCGCACAGGTCTTGCGAGGGTGGGACGTCGTTGGTGTTGGAGCTGGGGTTGGAGAGTTCCTTCACGATGTTGAAGAGCTCTTTGCTGTTGTGCGCGTTGTTGTCTAGGCGGTCTTTGATGGAGGCCCTTTTGGCGGATCTGATGAGGTGATGGTGTCTGCGGGTGGCGTTCTTGTGGGCTGCGTGGCTGTCCGGTGTTCGTTCACGGAGCCAGATCTTCTCCAGCTTTCGGCAGGTTTGCTTGGAGGCCCGGAGGTCTTCAGTGAACCAGCTGGCTTTCTTGTTGGTGTGACTGTTGGAGGGTTTCTTGATCGGGCGAGGGTGTTGGCGCAGTCGTTGATCCACTGTCTGAGGTTGCGGGCGGCGGTGTCGGGGTCGGTGGGGTCGGCGGGTGGGCTCTGGGCGAGGGTGGTGGTTAGCTGGTCTTCGGTGACTTTGCTCCAGCAGCGGCGGGGCATCTGTTGGGTGCGGTGGTGCATAGTGGGTTTCTTGAAGGTGAAGTGGATGCAGCGATGGTCGGTCCAGTGGAGTTCGGTGGTGTGGTTGAAGGAGACGTGGGGGCTTGCGGAGAAGAGTGGAAGTTCAGGTCCCCGAGGAGGATGTAGTCCGTGGAGGCGAGGGCGTGTGAGCTGACGAAGTCGGCGATGGAGTCGCTGAACTGTGGTCGGGGTTCGGGGGGTCTGTAGACGAGGGTTCCTCTGAGGGTGGTGTTGGGATCGGTGTGGATCTGGAAGTGCAGGTGTTCGGCGGTGCTGAGGGTGTCGTCGGTGTTGGTCGAGACTCTGAGAGTGTTCCTGTGGACGATGGCGATTCCTCCTCCTGCTCCGTTGGTGCGGTCCCTGCAGGTGATCTTGTAGCCTTCCGGGACGGCTATGGCTATGTCGGGTGCCGAGGCGGGGTTCAGCCAGGTCTCTGTCAGGAAGGCGACGTCTGGGGAGGTTGAGTCGAGTAGGTCCCAGAGTTCAACAGCGTGTTTGCGGGCGGAGCGGGTGTTGAGAAGGATGCATCTGAGGTGGTTGGGTTCTTTCCTGGTCGGCGGCATGGTGGGGGGGATGCTTGTGAAGCTGCAGTTCCGGCAGGTGAAAGCTCCGTGGGTGCGCTTCGGGGCGGCCAGGAAGCAGGTGTGTGATCGTCCGGTGTTTAGTGCGTGGAGGGATCGGGCGTCGTGGCGTTCGCGGGGTCCAGGGTCCTGGCGCTGGGCGCGGTCCAGGCACGGATGGGCGCAGACGGGCTTGCCTTAGGCGCGCCTTCGGCGCGCAAGCGGCACGCCCGCTGAGGGCGTCCACTGCGCGGCCTCCATATGAGGGGATGTGGGAGGGAGGAGCAGGTGGGAGGTGGGAGCGGGGCGGCGAATGGGAATTGCGGGGGGCGGGGCCGCAGGGACGCAGCGGCGGGAAAAACGGGCGGGGGCCAAAGGGAGAACTGGGCACAGGAAGGAAAAACAAGTTTAGGCAAGAAAACAAGTACAGGCACAGAGGAATAAAAACAAGTCTGGGCAAGAAAGCAAGTTAGGCACAGGGGAATAAAAACAAGTCTGGGCAAGAAAGCAAGTTAGGCATAGGGGAATAAAAACAAGTCTGGGCAAGAAAGCAAGTTAGGCACAGGGGGATAAAAACAAGTCTGGGCAAGAAAGCAAGTTAGGCACAGGGGAATAAAAACAAGTCTGGGCAAGAAAGCAAGTTAGGCACAGGGGGAAAGTACAGGATTAGGCAAAAACAATGCAGGCAGAGCCGTGCAGCAGCGTGGGGAGCGACCTGCCTGCGAGCAGGGTCAGAGGTCGCTCCTTTCACTGCTGCGCGGCCTCTATATGAGGGGATGTTGGAGGGAGGAGCAGCTCGGAGGTGGGAGCGGGGTGGCGAATGGGAATGCAGGGGGGCGGGGCCGCAGGGACGCAGCGGCGGGAAAAACAGGCGGGGGCCGCGGGAGAACTGGGCACAGGAAGGAAAAACAAGTTTAGGCAAGAAAACAAGTACAGGCACAGAGGAATAAAAACAAGTCTGGGCAAGAAAGCAAGTTAGGCACAGGGGAATAAAAACAAGTCTGGGCAAGAAAGCAAGTTGGGCACAGGGGGAAAGTACAGGATTAGGCAAAAACAATGCAGGCAGAGCCGTGCAGCAGCATGGGGAGCGACCTGCCTGCGAGCAGGGTCAGAGGTCGCTCCTTTCACCGCTGCGCGGCCTCCATATGAGGGGTTGTGGGAGGGAGGAGCAGCTGGGAGGCGGGAGCGGGGCGGCGAATGGGAATGCAGGGGGGCGGGGCTGCAGGGACGCAGCGGTGGGAAAAACGGGCAGGGGCCGCGGGAGAACTGGGCACTGAAAGGAAAAACAAGTTTAGGCAAGAAAACAAGTACAGGCACAGAGGAATAAAAACAAGTCTGGGCAAGAAAGCAAGTTAGGCACAGGGGAATAAAAACAAGTCTTGGCAAGAAAGCAAGTTAGGCACAGGGGGATAAAAACAAGTCTGGGCAAGAAAGCAAGTTAGGCACAGGGGAATAAAAACAAGTCTGGGCAAGAAAGCAAGTTAGGCACAGGGGAATAAAAACAAGTCTGGGCAAGAAAGCAAGTTAGGCACAGGGGGAAAGTACAGGATTAGGCAAAAACAATGCAGGCAGAGCCGTGCAGCTGCGTGGGGAGCGACCTGCCTGCGAGCAGGGTCAGAGGTCGCTCCCCTTGAGTGGGGCCATGGGATGGATCAGAAGGAGGGCATGATTTCTAGAGAAAAAAATGTAAATCTTCCGTCAAGTGCAGACACCAGAGTGAATGTAAGCTTTCAATCTGTTAATGTCATCTGGATAATGCACTCGGATATGTTTTTGTGGCATGTAGAGTTTCACAGGAGCAGACTTTAATAGATAGTAATTTTTTCAGCTTTTTAAAAAAAAAATTGCCACAATTCATCAGTCCAGATTCACTGTGTTTTTTTTTTTTTATTCATTATGGAAGTTTGCAGTGAACAAAACAGCATACAAACCATACGGACAGCATGCACGATAAAATGATTCAAGCAGTATACATCATTGCCCAATGTACCGCACTCGTCTTTAACAGGGTAATGGGGCTGGGGCAAGGGAAGGGGGAAAAAGCAGACACTCAGTTAGGGTCTATTTTGTGGGGAATTATGATTTATATGCTGATAGCAATAACTTTCCCACGCCTCGCTAAACTATGCTTCCTGGGGTTCGGGCTCGTGGCCTCTGGCCTGGGGTGGTGCACCACTCTCAGTCGCCACGGGGGCCAGAGCAGCAGAATTAGCCCCATCTCCCCTTGCATTTAAGAACATCTCCAAAGAGTACCATATGTCCTTGGGGTGGGAGCGAGCCAGCATCAGCTCCCAATATTCGTTCAGCTGCTCCTCCGAGTATGCCACCTATCTCTCCAGGGCCCGGGGTGCCTCCCCCAATGCTTTGCCACTTGAAGCTTCCCCAGTAACTGTAGAATGGCCGTCAGCTTACGGGACTCATTTGGAACGTCCTTGACAGAGCCAAGAACAGGGCCGGACTGGCCGTAGCGGACACCAGGCATTACCCCGGTGGGCCGCCAGGGTGGGGGCCGGTTTGGGGCCCCTGGAGGCCATTTTTGTTACCGGGGGTCGGTGAATTCGGCCCCCTGTAACAAAATCGGCCAAAAGCGGCCCTAGCAAACAGCTCAGCCGCACCCCCCCCTAACCACCCCAGGAGGGCCGGCCAAGAACTTTGCCTGGGCCGGTTTCGGTTCCCAGTCCGGCCCTGGCCAAGAATCGCTAACTTCAGGGAGAGCTCGGGGGCATGCCCTGTGATTTCCCTGATATTATCAAAGACCCTGTCCCAGAAGTGCCGCACTCCTGGGCATTCCCACGCTAAGTGCAGAAAGTCGGTGATTTGCGTGGCACAGCTCAAGCAGCTCGCATCCGCAACCAGCTCCATTATATGCAGCCTCTCTGGTGCGTGATCTAACCTATGTAAATATTTTAAATGAATTAAGTGCAGCCTGTAATTTGGGGAAAGGGCTCTAGATTGAGTGCAGTACTTCCACTTTTTCGGTGTTGGGGCCAGGCCCGTAGCCAGAAGTATAAGTTTGGGGGGCATGGCCCCACATAATAACAAGAGGTGGTTCTGACGGGAAGTAATGGTTTGTATTTGCAGATTCTGTTTTAAAAAAATCTTTAATTTTGGTGATATTTGAAAACGGATGGTTTATTTTCATTCTGTATATTTTGCTATTGTATGATCCTCGGGCGTTTGGAGGATGTGAGTGACACTTTGCAAACAGTAGGCTGGGGATTTTCCGAAAGATTACTGAAAATATTTGCGCCCAGTCTTACAACTTAAGCACATTAGCTAACAAACTTACACTAAACAGAATACGATTTAAAGCCAGTTTTACAGGATAATTGAGGGTCCCTCACAAGTTGCATAAAACATATTAGAGCGATCACATTAATCAAAAGGGAATCTAATTTAAATATGGCTTTACTGTAGATTTGGGGTCATTTCCATTAATTTTTTTAGCAAAAAATGGCAAATGGCATGTGGTTCAATTATGTATGATTTAAGGATTTTTTTTAATAAGATAACTTCGTAAGTAGGGTTGCTGTTGGTCCAATAAGCAATGGTAGGGGTTATGCCAGATAATCTCTCTGAAGAGTGGGAGTACATTTTAAAGCTTTTCTGATCAAAAGCATCAGTGTACTATGACTGGATTTTAATGTTAACACAATAAAACAATTGAACTCAATAAACATAAATGGTTTCAACTGATACATATTCATGTCATCCCTGTGGGGACTAGTGGATATGCTTATACTCAATAGGTGTCCACCAATAATCCTCCGAAAATCTGACCATTACTAATTATTTCAGTCCTCAATCAGCTCCACAAATCATTGCCAATATGTTCCAATTACCAAAATTATAAGCCTGAAAAGATGTATGTACCTTATCAATAAATAGCAACCCCGAGCTTACAAAAAAAACACACACACCGCCACCTCCCCTGAAGTGGGCACAGATTGTGGACTGATTATTTATATGCTTTCAGACCTTTTTGTCCTTAAATGTAGCTCACTGATGCTCTTGCAGATTTGAAAGATCATAAAAAAGTACTCCCTCCCAAACACATCCCGTTTGTGCTCTAGATATAAATAATAGATATCAATGCAGAATGGCGTGAGTTAGAACAGAGGAAGGCAGTCTTTACAGCAAATGTTTAAACTTAGAACAGTGGTGTCTGGTGATGTTTTAAAGTGCAGGGCATTGCACTAGGCAAGCAAACCAAGTTTGCAAACCTCACTCTCTCCATAGTATTTGGAGAGTTGAGGGGTTATGCCAGATAATGTCTCTGAAGAGTGGGAAAATACAAATGTCAGGCATCTCACAATTTTATGCATACACAACATACACAACAGAGCCACATGTTTTACAGGCTTATACACAGTGCTACTACTAGTTTACAGAGGTCTTACAGGTTTGGAGAGCACATTGTAAAAAAAACCAAGACGAGCTGGTACCAGCTTTTGCTTCTGAAGAAGTGAAACTGTTTCTTCCAGAAAGCGACCTCATACTCTTGCATCTGGACAGTAGTAATACCCTGTTCCATTGCCTCCGAGATACACCACTGGCACTCCTTACACACATCCTACATTCTGCAGCACATCTCATCCACAGCCTGAAGAAATATGATCACATCACCTACAACATGATGAAACTGCATTGGCTCCATTTGCGGATCCGCATCATCTTTATAACTAGCTGCATCATTTACAAAGTTATCACGACCAACACCCCCACTAATTTTGCAGACCAGCTCACCATCTCCGATGCTTCTTACCCACTGGCAGCCCAGACATGACCAGACAGCAGACTAAGAAGTGTAAAAAAGAAAAGCAGCAGGGCTTTTCCATCTATGCACCCAGGATATGGAAACAGTTTGTCTTTCCCTCCCAAACCTATGCAACGCTGCTTCAATTTAGGAAGCAGTTAAAGACTCACCTCTTAAAAGCACATTACATCACAATACAGTAACAATCCACAACCCACCTACAACTCCTATCACTCTTTGACTTTATGCTTGTCTTTGGTCCCTGACAGCTCTTTACTGCTATTGGCTAGGTTCGTGCTACAGAAATATCATACACATACATACATAAAGATTACATCAATCATTCAGCCTATGTTCTCAGACTGCAGCAGTGATTGTCATTTAAACATTAGCTTTAAATATATCAATGACAATGCTAACATTTTGTCCCTAAACCTCAATTGTACAGTTTATACAAAATATGCACACTTTTACTATTAAATGCTTTTCATTGTAGGAAAATACAGTGACTGAAGGAAGAAAGAAAAGTGAATTAGACATAAAGGCAGAGAGAGATGAAGGTAGATAATAGATATTGTAGTGAGAGATGTATAAAGAGATGCAAGGTAGAGAGAGCTGTGAGAAAAAGAGAGGGGCAAATGAGAAGAGGCATAAGGAAAGACAGGTCAGATGAAGAGAGTGATGAGTGAGAGAAGGGAAGAAAGGAAAAGTGTGAAGGGTAGAAAGTGAGATGAGCTGTTGAGATAAAAGAGTTAAAAAAGGGAGACATAGGTGAGGCACAGAAAGAGTGGGGAGGTTGATATTGTGATAGGAAGAGAGAGTGAGCGAAACAGAGGGTGAGAAATAGTGTGTGTTGTGTGATAAAGAAAGAAGTAGAGACATGTGAGTAATAGCAATGCACAAAGAAGGCGGTAGAGAGGGTGAGGTGAGGTAGGGAGGGTAAACTGAAAAACAGAAGAGGTGCAGAGACAGATGAAGCAGAGAGAATGTAGAAGGTACTGATAGAGAAAATAGATAGAAAAGGAAAGAAAGAGTAAAGTATTGAGGGAACAGGACTAGGGAGAGAGAGAAGAGGTGGAAAAGTCAGGCAAACAAATGGTGAGAAGTTTGGTAGTGAAAGACAGTGGACATTTATATAGAGATAGATGAGATGATGAGAGGGATGTGGGACAGAGAGAAATACGTTAGAGTCAAAGGGGTGGGAAAGTAAGAGGGTTAAAAAAGGTTCCATATATAGAGACAGAGCAACAGAGGTGAGGTAAAGAGAATGAGACAGTTGAGAGAGACTTCAAGCAAATGGAGAAGAGACACAAGATGTGAGATGGAAACAGAACAGTACGTGCAGAGAGCTAGTTGAGATAGACAGTTGAGTAAGACAGAGGGGTTAGGAGGTAGATATGTAGAGGTAGGGATAGCAACTGATGGAGAGATAGAGGTGAGGTCACAAGAGAGAGGTAGACAGACGTGGGGGAAAGACAGACGTATTGATAGTGAGGTTGGGTAAATCTAGGTGCTGGGTAGAGTTCAAATAGAGTGAGAACTGTGATACGTACATAATGTTGTAGAGATTGGTAGAGAGGTAAAGAGAGAGTGATGAGACAGAAAAGGCAAGGTGATGATTGAGAGAGACAGAAAGTTCATTCTTTTAATTTAATTGCTACAAAATGCCTCAGAGCATGAGGGTTAAGGTTGGGCAGGACTGTGGGTCTGTTTGCCTGTATGTTTGTTGATCAACATCAAGCATAATAAACCACCTATCATTGACAGCAAAGACTGCACCTCCCATCCATAACATTTGTGATTTTAACAGAGAAGCGAATTTAGCTCTAGGCGTTTGTGAGATGGAAATCCATAGATGAACAGAGGGACCTCTTACTGTAAACTAACACTTCCCTATACCAGTAGGCCATTCTTTAAAAACGACGACTAGTAAAGGTTTGAAAATGCCACTTCCAGCTCTAGAATGAATTGACTTTGTATAGGGATTACAAACAGAGGCACACACATGGAGCCACACAGGCACACATTGATAACACTGTAAGCAGGTGTACACGAGGGCCTGTATATGTTAGTCTGTCTGCATGGCTGGTAATGGTGACTATGTATACTGCATGTCGGGCTAAGTGCATGGGTGCCTTTATGTTTACTGTTCTGTCTGAATGGGTGTCTGTGTGCCTGTGTGCATGGTTGCCCATATGTCTGTTTTTGTCTGTGTGTGAGTTCTGTATTAACTCGTGTCTCTAGAGATGTAATCGTCTGAATGCAGTTTTGTGGGCTCTATATGTGTATGGGTTCCCATATGCTGTGTTTTACTATGTACATTTGTTATACAAGCTGGGCCTCATGGCTTCGTCACGCTATTTTCGTTATGGGAAGAGAACAGGTGCAACTGGTGTATTCTTCTTGGCTCTCCTTTCTTAGACATTTAAAAAACATAACTGCAAAAGATTTGTTCATGGTACACTCAGTTCTCATGATTTCAACAAGGCCTGAATTTATCCTGGGATAGGGAGCCGCAGACGGAAAAAAGCTGTGGAGGAAGCTTCAGGAAAGGCAACAAGGAAAGACAATCAGGATATGTTGGGAACGCAGAGAGATTAAGAAAGAAGGCCAACTCACAAAGTGATATCTTTTTCCTGCATATCATTCTTTAAATGATCACCTATAGACAGACTCTGCGTCAAATGTTTACGGAGGCTCCATGCAAGATAAGGAGGTAGAATTTAGAGATGTCAGGCACAGCTCTTAGTCAAACTGGCATAGCATAATGAACTGAAGTCTGGGCCCCTACCCACAAGCCTGACTGGGACCCTACTGCTGCCCCCATGATGCCCTGCCTCACTTTTGTATGGTAGGGCAGTCAAAATTATACTATTAGAAGCATAGTGCACATGCCCAGCCCAACCTGTCAACCCTTACAACGCTCTTGCAACAAAGCAAGGCTTGGGCTGCGACTATCAGTGACAGTATTTTGTTTAATTTATTTTGTTTTAAAAGCAACGTTTTTTTGCTTCTTTTAAAAACAGAGCCGGTAAATAGAAAACTGGTGCTGTGGGACTCAGGCGCCCTGGGCAAGGGCCCATTTTGCCCAGGCCTTATAACATCTCTGACTCACCTCCCATCCGTGCCTTTGCAGTCAGTACTTCTCTCTTGCGCGGATTAGCTTCAGGAAAGCCCAGAGCAGTGTGTTCACGCTTCATGTCATCGTGCTACAGTGCCCTTATTGATGGTAGCGAGGCTCCAGCTTGCAGCTATCGATTCCGACCCCAGGTACAGGTTATTCATATTAGTATCATTCAGTGCACCCACATGTGCACAGCAACTTCAGCTCAGCCCAGCCCCCTTCCTCTGGCTCTCTCCCTGCCTCCTTCTCTTCTCTCACTCTGGAGACAATCGAAGGTTCTTTCAGTTTCACTATTAGTAATGAAGCAGGGCCCAGGCAGCAGATCACATGCACTCTTTCAGATTTCAAAGTTAACTAGACATTTAAATACAAGAAACTGAAAGGGCCTTTCAGTTGGAGGGGGGCAGAGCATGATAAGGCCTGGCCGGTCCCCGCTGGGCCCCGTGGCTACGGCCCGGTTGGGGCCCTTTAAATCCACCTCTGATGCCTTCCAGTAGCTAGGGATTCATATTGGCGCAGTTGTCTGCATTTCTTCGTAAAGCCACCGTTACAAGCCTGCGTGGTGATGGGCTCGTAAGAGTCATTTTCAGCAAAAGAAACATAGGGGGGCCTTCCTGAAAGCGTCATGAACCTCTCGCAGGGCGGACGACAACTGATTGTAAGAGAATGTGCCTATTTCCTGCTGTGGGGTGACAAAGGTGCCTACAGGGTACACCAACCCCAAAGGTTGTCAGCTGTAGTCGGTGGAGCCAACTGCCAGTGCCAGCATCCTTAGTAATAGGTAGTCATCCTCAATTCATTGCACCCCCATACTGTGCACACCACCGTGTCTATCTGGGTGCGCAGACTAAGCCGGGAGATACAAAGCGAGGTGTAACGATCATTGGGGCAGCGTGTGCTGTTCGAATTTTGTTGGTTAAACCAGTAATGAGCAAATTGTGCTTGCGCACTAAAATAATACAAATACATATCTGTGGCCCCCAGATCCCTTGCTCGAAGGTGAGTGTCAATATATCCCACACTGCACGGGGCTGTTTGCCCGCCCATGCCAATGTTCTACGGTAAGATCTGAGGCACTTGGGAAAATACAGTGGGAGTGGAAGGGGCAGGTAATGAACATGTACAGGAATTAAGAAAGAACCACCATTTTTACCTGTTAACAACAGCAGGAGCTTTGTTCATCAAGGACATGTTTGAGCCAGATCCCCAAATATCTAACTGGTTCACGCACCCATTCCAAAGGGAATTCGAAGTCAAACTCCTGGGTTGCCACCGTCAGGGGGAATATTATTGATTTGGCCAGGTTAATGTTAACACCAGTAATGCCCCCAAATCTAGTGAACTCCTTGATAAGCGGGTCCAGATTGTCCTGTGGATCCTGGACATATGGCATGATGTCATCCGTGTACATCGATACTAGGACTCTACGCGGAGTGAACTCCAGTCTGGGATGAGAGTGGTGCTGGCACAGGTGAACCGTCAAGGGCTCCATCGTGATTGCAAATAGTATGATGCTCAGCAAAAGCGGAAGGAGCTGCAAGGCCATCAGTTTTCCAAGATTTGGTTATCCATGTTTATCATGGAAAGTAATCTGTATGATTCACAGCGTTGGGAGTCCCTTTCTGGTTTAAGTATAGTGACGATCTGGGCTTCCCTGAGGATGGGGGAGCACACCAGGTGACAGTTTCTCTTCATACATCATTAGGAGGTGCGGGTCAAGGAGTGGGGCATACTCTTTAAAGAAGGTGGCAGTAAGGCCATCCAGGCCGGGGGCCTTGCCACCAGCAGCCATTGATGACCTGATTAGCCTCCTCCTCCATGAAAGGCTCAAGCCAAAGCAACTGCATGAAGTCCAAATTGAAGGCAAGGTGGGGTAGGGGGAGCGGGAGGGGGAGGGGGGAGGGGGGAGGGGAGGACTTCATGGTCTTGTATAAGTCTGAGTGGAAGGTGGTCATCATACGCTGTATAGCTTCCAGACCAGCATGTGTAGTCTGTTGTAACTCTATTAATTTAACTATGTAATCACCAGCCCAGTGATTGCAAAGCAGGTTAGCTAGGGTCTTACCTGCTCTATCGCTCTCGCCATACCACCTCCCTTCCCAAGTAGTGCATTTCTCTATGCTCTGCTTTGTCATATTCTGAGAGCTTTCAGCAGATATAGGCTAGTGTGGATTCACGTGCAAAAGAAACAATTGATGGACGGAATGCTGAACAATGCAAACATTCACCCCAAGTCACAAGGATCTGAGTTAAATCCATCATTCTTTTGCTCACCACACCACCCCAGTTTGGACCCAGCCATATGCAAATCAGTCTTGACCCTGTTCCTTGTGGGAACAGTCCAGCCCGAACTGCCAAGCCAGGTCCTCCCTAGACCGGAAACAAGCATCCTGGGACCGGTTTCAGGGCTTCACCCTTCATCAGCCAGGCTAGCTTGAATCCAGTGGTGTAGTGAGCACGGGACCCACGTCTGGGCATACCCTTCCCACTTAGGGCGACATATGCAAAAGAAACAATTGTTGGACGGAATGCTGAACAATGCAAACATTCACCCCCCAGTCACAAGGATCTGAGTTAAATCCTTCATTCTTTTGCTCACCACACCACCCCAGTTTGGACCCAGCCATATGCAAATCAGTCTTGACCCTAGTCCTTGTGGGAACAGTCCAGCCCGAACTGCCAAGCCAGGTCCTCCCTGGACCGGAAACAAGCATCCTGGGACCGGTTTCAGGGCATCACCCTTCATCAGCCAGGCTAGCTTGAATCCAGTGGTGTAGTGAGCACGGGACCCACGTCTGGGCATACCCTTCTGTTAGAAATGGGATCTCTAGTTGGCAAGGGCTTGCACCTTTGTCCAAGTAGGGACTCTTCTTCCTAGTCAGGGTAAGGGAGTTACACTCCTAAAATAACCCCTGCTCACCCCCTTGGTAGCTTGGCACGAGCAGTCAGGCTTATTCTAGAGGCAGTGCGTAAAGCATTTGCACATAACCGACAGTAATACAGTGTAAGCACTACAAAAGGACACCACACCAGTTTAGAAAAATAACCAATATTTTTATATACTCAAGACAAGACCAATTACGTCAAAAATCCACAATACTATACTTTGAAAATGAATGCTTGATAAGGTAACTTCTTCGTTGCAGGAATAATACAAAAGCAAAGTTTGTGCGAGTCGGAAACCCCGTCCTGGTCTACCGTGATGCTGAAATACCCAGAGTCTAACAGTTCCAGCCGACCGCGTCGCTACGGGCCAGCAGAGTCGTGAACAGACTTGGTCACAGTACGTTTCTCGTTGTGGCTGGTACGGAGTGTACGAGCCGGTCGGCGTTCGTCGCGGTTGCGGTGCAAGACGGAGCGATGCAAGGTGCGGTGTCCCTCGATGCGGTGCAGGCAGCGGCTCGATGAGCGTCGTGCAGACGGAGTCGGTGAGTCCAAGGCGTGCGGTGCAGGGCGAGACGGTGTACGATGCGGTGCTGACAGGTTGCGATGCAGGCGACCAAGCCGGAGTGCGGGAGCTGGCATCGGACAGCGGTGCGAGTCGGAGCGGTGCGTCGCAAACGTGCGAGCGGTGCCCCAAATGCGATGCGGTCACGACTGTTGAGCCAGTTACAGCGACAGCGTCGGTCTGGTCCGGCTGGCACAGTGAAGCGATGCGATGCGAACTGCGGTGCCCACAGGTCACGGTGCAAGCAGCGGCTCGGTGTTGACGGCGTCGGACGACGCCTACGGTGAGAACAGGGTTGCGATGCGAAGCGGGGCGATGCGGTCTGCGGTTCAAACAGGTCACCGGTCAGGGATGGATTCGGTTGACGGAGTCGGTTGCAGTTCCCTTCCTCTGTGGCAACTGAAACCGCGTTCCAGAAGCGGTACCCAGAGGCTTGTGAAGTCTTTGCAGTCCCTGAGACTTCTTAACAGGAGGCCAGCTCGGTTTCAGGCCCTTGGAGATACTCAGCACAAGTTTGTAGAAAGTTCAGTCCAGTCCTTTCACTGCCCAAGACAGAAGCAGCAACTGCAGGCCAACCCAACAAAGCAGTCACTCAGCAAAGGGGCAGTACTCCTCCTAGCAGCTCTCCAGCTCTTCGTCTTGACAGGTTCCTTGATTCCAGCGAGATCTAAATTCATGGGGTCAGGGCCCCAATATTTATATCCCAAATTCCTTTGTTCTCTGAAGGCAGAGAGGCCTTTGCCTAGTCCAAACCAGTTCTGGAGCACTTTGTTGACAAGTATCCGTCCTTTCCTTCAGCGAGTAGGCCAGGGACATCAGACGCACCACAGGATGTGGAGCCAGCATTGTGGAGGGAAGGCACTGTCCTATTCAGGGCCCAGGTGCAACTCCTCCCACCCATCTACATGTAGATCTTGCTATTCAGCCCTGTGCTGACTCACCCTGTCTCCTGGCATCCCCCAGCCCCTGTCACTCACTCTCCAGACAAGGAATACACAATCTCGCAGAGGCAGGCTTGGATGGTTAGACAAGAAAATACCCACTTTCTTAAAGTGGTATTTTCAAACACAGAATGTTAAAACCAAATTCACTAAAAGATGCATTTTATCATTCTGAGTCCAGGCATACTAAACTCGAATTTCTACCATGTTCCCTGGGTCAGTTAGGATTATAAGCTGTAATAATCAAAACTGCCCGTTCTGGCCTATGGGGAACAGGTAGCCTTGCAATAGTGAAAAACGAACTAGGCTGTAATTCACTATCAGGACATGCCACACACACCAGGGCATGTCCTACCTTTCGCATACAACGCACCCTGCCCACAGGGGTACCTTGGGCCTACCTTAGGGGTGACTAACATGTAGAAAAGGGAAGGTTTAGGGACTTGCAAGTGTGCGCACTTGCCAAGTCGACATGGCAGTCCCAGGCTGCGCACAGGCTCTGCAATGGCAGGCCCGAGTTACACTTTACGGGCTGTTTGCGTGGGTGGCACAATCCAGTGCTGCAGCCCACCAACAGCATTTGATCTATAGGCCCTGGCACTCTCAGTGCACTTTACAAGGGACTGACACATAAACCAAATAGGCCAATCATGGAAACACCAATCCATAACACATTTTATACAGGAGCACTTGCACTTTCCCACTGGACAGCAGTGAGGAAAGTGCGCAGAATCATTACACCAGCAAAAACAGAGTCAAAACCGGGAGGTCAGAAAGCAAAAAGTCAGGGGAAACACGCCAAAAGATGCCAAGTCTAACACCTTCCCACTTAGGGTGACATATGCAAAAGAAACAATTGATGGACGGAATGCTGAACAATGCAAACATTCACCCCCAGTCACAAGGATCTGAGTTAAATCCATCATTCTTTTGCTCACCACCCCATCCCAGTTTGGAACCAGCCATATGCAAATCAGTCTTGACCCTGTTCCTTGTGGGAACAGTCCAGCCCGAACTGCCAAGCCAGGTCCTCCCTGGACCGGAAACAAGCATCCTGGGACCGGTTTCAGGGCATCTCCCTTCATCAGCCAGGCTAGCTTGAATCCAGTGGTGTAGTGAGCACGGGACCCACGTCTGGGCATACCCTTCCCACTTAGGGCAACATATGCAAAAGAAACAATTGATGGATGGAATGCTGAACAATGCAAACATTCACCCCCAGTCACAAGGATCTGAGTTAAATCCATCATTCTTTTGCTCACCACACCACCCAGTTTGGACCCAGCCATATGCAAATCAGTCTTGACCCTGTTCCTTGTGGGAACAGTCCAGCCCGAACTGCCAAGCCAGGTCCTCCCTGGACTGGAAACACGCATCCTGGGACCGGTTTCAGGGCATCACCCTTCATCATTTTATACAGGAGCACTTGCACTTTCCCACTGGACAGCAGTGAGGAAAGTGCGCAGAATCGTTACACCAGCAAAAACAGAGTCAAAACCGGGAGGTCAGAAAGCAAAAAGTCAGGGGAAACACGCCAAAAGATGCCAAGTCTAACACATGTCCCCTCCAGCTGAAAGTAGGGAGAACTACCCAACCCCATTGGAGTTCTCTTCACTAAGGCGGAAGAACCTGGACAGACCATCTGCGTTGGCGTGTTCTGTACCAGGACGGTGTTCCACCGTAAATTCCATTCCCTGTAGGTAGATGGACCATCTCAGCAGTTTTGGATTCTCACCCCTCATTTGCATCAACCATCTGAGGGGCCTGTGGTCTGTCTGAACCCGGAAGTGAGTCCCAAACAGGTATGGTCTCAACTTCTTCAGCGCCCAGACCACAGCAAAAGCTTCCCTTTCTATGGCACTCCACCTCTGTTCCCTGGGGAGTAGTCTCCTGCTAAGGAAGACTACAGGCTGATCCAGGCCCTCTTCGTTCAGTTGTGAGAGCACCGCTCCACACCATGCTCTGAAGCGTCAGTCTGCACGACGAATTCCTTGGAGAAGTCAGGTGCCTTGAGCACGGGCGCCGTGCACATGGCTGCCTTCAGGGCATCAAAAGCTTTCTGGCAGGACTCAGTCCAGATCACTTTCCTGGGCTGCTTCTTAGAAGTCAGCTCTGTTAAGGGGCAACGATGGTGCCATAGCCCTTAACAAACCTCCTATAGTAGCCTGTGAGACCTAAGAAGGCTCTCACCTCTGTCTGGGTCTTGGGGGGCTCCCAAGCCAGAATGGTGTCAATCTTGGGTTGTAGGAGTGCCACTTGGCCGCTTCCTACCTGGTGTCCCAAGTACACCACAGAACCCTGCCCGATCTGGCACTTACTGGCCTTGATCGTGAGGCCTGCACCTTGCAGAGCCCTCAACACTTTCTCAAGGTGCTGTAAATGTTCTTCCCAGCTGGAACTGAACACAGCAATGTCATCCAGGTAGGCGGCACTGAAATCCTCCAGCCCAGCCAACACCTGATTGACCAACCTCTGAAAGGTGGCAGGGGCATTCTTCAACCCAAAGGGCATCACCCGGAATTGGTAATGACCTTCTGGGGTTGAGAATGCTGATCTCTCCTTGGCCCCATCGGTTAAGGCAATCTGCCAGTACCCAGACGTCAAATCAAACGTGCTGAGGAACCGGGCAGCTCCCAACCGATCAATGAGCTCATCAGCTCTGGGGATGGGGTGCGCGTCAGTCCTGGTGACGGCATTGAGCCCACGGTAGTCCACACAAAACCGGAGTTCTGGAGTGGCACCGGGCGCAGCAGCCTTTGGGACCAAGACCACTGGGCTGGCCCAAGGATTGTGGGAGGGCTCAATCACCCCTAACGCCAACATCTTAGAGACCTCCTCCTTGATGCTGGCTCTGACCCGGTCAGTCAACCTGTAAATCTTGTGCTTCACAGGAGGGCTGTCACCAGTGTCCACGTCATGGGTACACCAGTGAGTAACACCGGGAGTCAGAGAGTACAGTGGGGCGAACTCTCCCTACAACTGGTGACAGTCCCCCTGCTGCTCCTGAGTCAGAGTAGGGGAGAGGATCACACCTTCTACTGACCCATCATGCTCCTTGGTAGACAGGAGGTCAGGGAGAGGCTCACTCTCCTCTTCCACCCCATCATCTGTCGCCAAGAGCATACTCACTTCGGACCTCTCGAAGTGGGGCTTGAGGCGGTTCACGTGAAGGACCCTCAAAGGGTTCCTTGGAGCCTGCAAATCCACCAGGTAGGTGACGTCACTTTTGCGCTCCACCACCTCATATGGCCCAGTCCACTTGTCCTGCAAGGCACAAGGTTCCACTGGGGCCATGACCCACACTTTTTGCCCAGGTTGAAATTCGACCAGAGTGGCATTCTGGTCATACCATCTCTTCATTTCTTCCTGGCTTGCTTCTAGGTTCGCCTGAGCGAGTTTCCTGAAGCGGGCAGTTTGGTTTCTAAAGGCCAGCATGTAGCTAAACACATCCTGGGGAGTTTTCCTGGGAGCTGCCTCCCAGCCTTTCTTTACCAAACTCAGAGGTCCTCTGACAGGGTGGCCATACAGGAGCTCAAAGGGGCTGTACCCAAGAGACTTCTGAGGCACCTCCCTGTATGCAAAGAGTAGGCATGGGAAGAGGACGTCCCACTTACACCTCATGGGTTCTGTTAGACCCTTGATCATGCCTTTCAAGGTCTGGTTGAATCTCTCCACCAGACCGTTTCCTTGTGGGTGGTAAGGAGTGGTGAACTTGTAGGTTACACCACACTCCTTCCACAGGGATGTCATATACTTGGATATGAAATTGGTCCCCCTATCAGAAACCACCTCCCTGGGGAATCCCACACGGGAAAAGATCCCCATTAACGCCCGGCCCACCACTGGCGCCGTCGTTGTCCTGAGAGGGATTGCCTCCGGGTACCGGGTGGCATGGTCCACCAAGACCAGGATGTACCTGTTGCCCAGGGCTGTCTTGGGATCCAGTGGCCCCACAATATCCATCCCTACCCTTTCAAAGGGTGTACCAACAACAGGAAAAGGTTGGAGAGGAGCTTTGACCTTCCTCCCACTCTTACCACTTGCCTGGCAAGTTTGGCAAGACCTACAGTGTGCATCTGACTGCCTTCGCATTTGGGGCCAAAAGAAGTGGGTGACAAGCCTGTCAAAGGTCTTGTCCTGCCCCAAATGTCCTGCCAAAGGCACGTCATGAGCCAGACCCAGTAGGAAGGTCCTGAAGCGCTGGGGTACCACCAGCACACGGGCTGACCCAGGCTCAGCAACCCTAGGCTCACTGTATAGGAGACCACTCTCCCAGTAGATCAGATGTGACCCGGACTGATTACCAGCTGCCTGGTCTGCAGCCTGCCGCCGCAGACCCTCCAGAGTAGGGCACTCGTTCTGCTCCCTGCAGAACTCCTCCCTGGTGGGACCCCCTTCTTGCTGCCAATGGGTCAGCTCAGAGATGTCTCCCAGTTCGGCTACCTGCTCCCCTGTAGGCACCGGGGCGTCCCCTCGAGGTCCGCCTCCTCCCGGTCCGTGGGAACTTCGGGGGCCGGTTTCCCGCGCCCCCTGCCCTTTCTCTTGGCAGGAACTTGGGCCACTGTTCCAGGCTCCAAGTCCTCTTGATCACCCTTTCTGGCTGCCATTGACCGAGTAGACACGCATGCCCACTCTGGCAACCCAAGCATCTCCAAGTGAGACCTGAGCTCAACATCCTTCCATAAGGACTGCTCCAGGTCGTTACCCTAGCAGACAATCTACAGGCATGGTAGGGCTCACAACCACCCTCAAGGGACCTGAGACCCCCCCATTCAAAGGGAACCTGCGCCACCATACACTGGCGCTCAGAGTTGTCTACAGCAACTACTTGGTGGAATGCCCCTGGGACTACCTGCTTCTCAGAGACCAGGTGACACCGGACTGAGGTCACACTGGCTCCAGTATCTCTGAGAGCCTCTACCCTGTTCCCATTGATGGTCACCCAGGTGCTATATTTCTTTGTGTTAGGGGGCACCTGGTTTCCTGGGACCATCTCACTGTCCCCTAGTGAGACAAGGGTCATTTCTGCGGGATCCCCACCCTCCTGTGGGCACCCCTCCTCCCCAAGCGCTACACTAGCCAACACTTTGGACTGTCCACCGGTGGGTGGCTGTGTCCCCTTTGGGCACTTGGGGTCCCCCTTAAAGTGACCTACCTGGTCACATGCATAACACTTGCGGGGGCCGGTCTCAACAGGCTTCCCTGTAGAGACCCCTTTCTTCTTATCACCGGGGGGCTGGGAACCTTTACCCTGGGTACTAGTTTGGGGCCCTTTAGAGAACTCCTGTGCTTTACCCTTGTCCCCCCACCTTTCTGCTGGGGACCCTGCCCACCTTTGGCTGAGTCTCCCCAAACGCTTTCTTGTGGACCCTGGTACTCACCCAGCGGTCCACTTCCATAGCAAGCTTCCTGGGGTCAGTCAGCTTACTATCCACTAGGTGCTGGCGCAGATCTGCAAAACATAGACTAGACAAGTGCTCCCATGCAATCAAGTTGTAGAGCCCCTGAAAATCTGTTACACTACTGCCCTTCACCCAACCATCCAGCGACCTGCAGAACACATCCACACATTCCAACCAAGTGTTGGCATCAGACTTCTTACTGGACCTGAACTGATCCCTGTACTTTTCAGGAGTAAGACCATACTTAGTGAGAAGGGCATCCTTCATGTCAGCATAGGTGAGGTGATACCCCTTACCCAAAGCTATCAGAGCATCCCTTGCTTCTTCAGGGAAAAGTGGCCACAATCCTGCTCCCCAATTTTCCTCAGGGACCCCATTCATGTGTATGGCTGCCTCATAACCCTGAAACCACCTTTGTATGTCATCCCCCTTCTTGAACTCCTTGCCTACATTCTTGGGAATGTGCACAATCCTGTCTGCCTTTCTGGACGAATTGCTGCCACCATCTGAGCCTGACTTACTCCTAAGTTCTAGCTCCTTCAGTTCTCTCTCATGCTCTAAGAGCATCTTCTTCTCCTCCATGGCCAATCTCTTCTCCTCCCGCTCACTCTCCAGCCTGAGCTTCTGCAGCTCAAACTGCCTTGCCTCCCGCCTGTCCTCCAGCTCCTCTGGGGACAGACTGCTGCTGCCTGACCTGGCAGGTTCCCCCTCACCCAAAAGCACATCCACCCTGGAAATAGGCTCCTCCACCTCCTCACTGAGATTACCAGGCTGCCCACTGGCATGTCTGGCTGCTACCCAGGCCCTCAGCGCCTTCTGTAGCTCCTCCTTCCTTGTGAGGCCTTTAATTTGGACTTTCAGGTTTTTACAAATCGCTCGTAGCTCCTTTACGGCGTAGGATTCCAACCTATCCTCCTCAAAGATAACTTCCAGAGATGCAACGGATGATGCAGTTGATTCAGGCATGACAAAAGTAGTGAGTTGAAAACTGGCAAGATCAAAAATAGGCCAAAAGAAAAAGAACCAGTATGTGGTACGTAATGGTCTGCGATATGGTAGTAGTGCACACCAATCACTGTAAGTCAAGTGCAAACACAAGTCCTATCCTCACCGCTGACAACCAATGTTAGAAATGGGATCTCTAGTTGGCAAGGGCTTGCACCTTTGTCCAAGTAGGGACCCTTCTTCCTAGTCAGGGTAAGGGAGTTACACTCCTAAAATAACCCCTGCTCACTCCCTTGGTAGCTTGGCACGAGCAGTCAGGCTTATTCTAGAGGCAGTGCGTAAAGCATTTGCACATAACCGACAGTAATACAGTGTAAGCACTACAAAAGGACACCACACCAGTTTAGAAAAATAACCAATATTTTTATATACTCAAGACAAGACCAATTACGACAAAAATCCACAATACTATACTTTGAAAATGAATGCTTGATAAGGTAACTTCTTCGTTGCAGGAATAACACAAAAGCAAAGTTTGTGCGAAGTCGGTAGCCCCGTCCGGGTCTACCGTGATGCTGAAATACCCAGAGTCTAACAGTTCCAGCCGACCGCGTCGCTACGGGCCAGCAGAGTCGTGAACAGACTCGGTCACAGTACCTTTCTCGTTGTGGCTGGTACGGAGTGTACGAGCCGGTCGGCCTTCGTCGCGGTTGCGGTGCAAGACGGAGCGATGCAAGGTGCGGTGTCCCTCGATGCGGTGCAGGCAGCGGCTCGATGAGCGTCGTGTAGACGGAGTCGGTGAGTCCAAGGCGTGCGGTGCATGGCGAGATGGTGTACGATGCGGTGCTGACAGGTTTCGATGCAGGCGACCAAGCCGGAGTGCGGGAGCTGGCGTCGGACAGCGGTGCGAGTCGGAGCGGTGCGTCGCAAACGTGCGAGCGGTGCCACAAATGCGATGCGGTCACGACTGTTGAGCCAGTTGCAGCGACAGCGTCGGTCTGGTCCGGCTGGCACAGTGAAGCGATGCGATGCGAACTGCGGTGCCCACAGGTCACGGTGCAAGCAGCGGCTCGGTGTTGACGGCGTCGGACGTCGCCTACGGTGAGACCAGGGTTGCGATGCGAAGCGGGGCGATGCGGTGCAAACAGGTCACCGGTCAGGGATGGATTCGGTTGACGGAGTCGGTTGTAGTTCCCTTCCTCTGTGGCAACTGAAACAGCGTTCCAGAAGCGGTACCCAGAGGCTTGTGAAGTCTTTGCAGTCCCTGAGACTTCTTAACAGGAGGCCAGCTCGGTTTCAGGCCCTTGGAGATACTCAGCACAAGTTTGTAGAAAGTTCAGTCCAGTCCTTTCACTGCCCAAGACAGAAGCAGCAACTGCAGGCCAACCCAACAAAGCAGTCACTAAGCAAAGGGGCAGTACTCCTCCTAGCAGCTCTCCAGCTCTTCGTCTTGACAGGTTCCTTGATTCCAGCGAGATCTAAATTCATGGGGTCAGGGCCCCAATATTTATATCCCAAATTCCTTTGTTCTCTGAAGGCAGAGAGGCCTTTGCCTAGTCCAAACCAGTTCTGGAGCACTTTGTTGACAAGTCTCCGTCCTTTCCTTCAGCGAGTAGGCCAGGGACACCAGACGCACCACAGGAGGTGGAGCCAGCATTGTGGAGGGAAGACACTGTCCTATTCAGGGCCCAGGTGCAACTCCTCCCACCCATCTACATGTAGATCTTGCTATTCAGCCCTGTGCTGACTCACCCTGTCTCCTGGCATCCCCCAGCCCCTGTCACTCACTCTCCAGACAAGGAATACACAACCTCGCAGAGGCAGGCTTGGATGGTTAGAAAAGAAAATACCCACTTTCTTAAAGTGGTATTTTCAAACACAGAATGTTAAAACCAACTTCACTAAAAGATGCATTTTATCATTCTGAGTCCAGGCATACTAAACTCGAATTTCTACCATGTTCCCTGGGTCAGTTAGGATTATAAGCTGTAATAATCAAAACTGCCCGTTCTGGCCTATGGGGAACACGTAGCCTTGCAATAGTGAAAAACGAACTAGGCTGTAATTCACTATCAGGACATGCCACACACACCAGGGCATGTCCTACCTTTCGCATACAACGCACCCTGCCCACAGGGGTACCTTGGGCCTACCTTAGGGGTGACTAACATGTAGAAAAGGGAAGGTTTAGGGACTTGCAAGTGTGCGCACTTGCCAAGTCGACATGGCAGTCCCAGGCTGCGCACAGGCTCTGCAATGGCAGGCCCGAGTTACACTTTACGGGCTGTTTGCGTGGGTGGCACAATCCAGTGCTGCAGCCCACCAACAGCATTTGATCTATAGGCCCTGGCACTCTCAGTGCACTTTACAAGGGACTGACACATAAACCAAATAGGCCAATCATGGAAACACCAATCCATAACACATTTTATACAGGAGCACTTGCACTTTCCCACTGGACAGCAGTGAGGAAAGTGCGCAGAATCATTACACCAGCAAAAACAGAGTCAAAACCGGGAGGTCAGAAAGCAAAAAGTCAGGGGAAACACGCCAAAAGATGCCAAGTCTAACACCTTCCCACTTAGTGTGACATATGCAGAAGAAACAATTGATGGACGGAATGCTGAACAATGCAAACATTCACCCCCAGTCACAAGGATCTGAGTTAAATCCATCATTCTTTTGCTCACCACCCCATCCCAGTTTGGAACCAGCCATATGCAAATCAGTCTTGACCCTGTTCCTTGTGGGAACAGTCCAGCCCGAACTGCCAAGCCAGGTCCTCCCTGGACCGGAAACAAGCATCCTGGGACCGGTTTCAGGGCATCTCCCTTCATCAGCCAAGCTAGCTTGAATCCAGTGGTGTAGTGAGCACGGGACCCACGTCTGGGCATACCCTTCCCACTTAGGGCAACATATGCAAAAGAAACAATTGATGGATGGAATGCTGAACAATGCAAACATTCACCCCCAGTCACAAGGATCTGAGTTAAATCCATCATTCTTTTGCTCAGCACACCACCCCAGTTTGGACCCAGCCATATGCAAATCAGTCTTGACCCTGTTCCTTGTGGGAACAGTCCAGCCCGAACTGCCAAGCCAGGTCCTCCCTGGACTGGAAACGCGCATCCTGGGACCGGTTTCAGGGCATCACCCTTCATCAGCCAGGCTAGCTTGAATCCAGTGGTGTAGTGAACACGGGACCCACGTCTGGGCATATCCTTTCCACTTAGGGCGACATATGCAAAAGAAACAATTGATGGACGGAATGCTGAACAATGCAAACATTCACCCCCAGTCACAAGGATCTGAGTTAAATCCATCATTCTTTTGCTCACCACACCACCCCAGTTTGGACCAAGTCATATGCAAATCAGTCTTGACCCTGTTCCTTGTGGGAACAGTCCAGCCCGAACTGCCAAGCCAGGTCCTCCCTGGACCGGAAACAAGCATCCTGCGACCCCCTTGGCCAAAACCCTGGTCATTAAGTGGCAAATCTGCCATGCATGTCCGCCTGTGGGTGTCAAAGGACAGCTTTGATTCCCTTGTGTTTGTTTCCCCCCATCTTACACCAGGTAGTCGCCGGCACACCTCACAGACGTGGCATATCCACCAGGTGGTAATAAACCAGCTTACACCCTCTAGCAATCTTGGGGTCCCGTGTTAGCCTCTTGTAGCAAGAGGGGAGGCATGAGCAGACCCAACCAGGCTCTCTGCACCCTTTGCCCTGTGCAGGGGGACTTCTACATTATGGCCAAGTCCCAGAGCAATATTCCTAGGCATGTGGTATGGTGGTTTCTAGAGTGCCTCAGTTCCGACCCAGGCCCTGCCTCACCCCAGGGGGCATGAGCAGGCCCTCGTTGGCCCAACCACTATCCTCGGTGAGGTCTCGCCAGCCTCCACCAATCAATCCCCAGCAGGGACAGCAGGCACCCTTTGCCAGGCCCGCTGGTCTCAGGACGCTGACTCCGGCAGTATCATGTTGCACTTTCCCCTGGGGTCTGGAGCGGGTCTGCCACCATTGCAATGCCGCCTAGGCTGCCCCCAGGACCCCGCATCCAGCCGCTGCCCCCTTCAATTGTTCAAGAACGCGGGGGGGCCTTCATCCATTGAACAGGCCCCCCGGCATCCAGCTCAGTGCTGCCTTTAGGATGCGGGCTCGGGAGTCTGCATTTCTGAACTGGTCTTGTTGACTCACTGTATAAAGTTCAACCAGTACGCAGCACAATCGAGTTGCATTCCAAATCCATTTCATTCCATTATATCTTCAAAGAAAAGTGCATCTCACACTTTTACATAGCCTACACGTTTCAGCCGTAGCCTTCACCTGGGCCTAGTGGTTTCACCCCCCAGGGCTGGCTCCTGGCACCGAGGTGCCCACCCCCAGGACATAGGTGTTTGCTTTTGCTTGGTGGGAGCTGTGACAGCTCCAGCCAAGCAAAAGCAAATTCTCCACTCCCAGCAAGCGGGAGCTGAAAAATCGCTCCCGCTTGCGGGGAGCAGAGTTTTCATCTGTTTACCTGCCCGCTGTCATGCAGATCGTTTGGATCTTTCAGTCCTGACACGTTTCAGCTTGGATTAAAGCTGTGATCACAGGTGAGCCAAAAGATCCAAAACGAGCTGCCATTTCATTTTATTGAATAAAAAAACTGATTCCCTGGAGGTCCTGGTGTGTGGCATTCTTTTTTGTGTATGGATGAAGAGGTGTGTGCTGGAATGTTTACGGGGCGCTCCGTCCCCGAACGCCAAGGCCGCCCGGTTGAGGCTTCCTTAAGCAGAGGAAGTGATGGTGGATTTAGAAATCGGGGGAGCCTCCCTGCCTGCACTACACCAAATGAATAAGGTACGGGATTGTCCAACCTATTGATCGGAGGTGACAGTGTGGCATGGGAAAGTAAAAAGATAGGGATCTTTTACATGGGACTATCAGGAATGTGAGCACTATGGAAGATTTGAACTAATGTGGCAGCATGGCATATCGATGAGCAGAAACAGTAGCACTTTGAAAGTAAAATGTAATGAAATGGTATATTGCAGTGTCCCCATAGCAATGAAGTAAACAGGAAATCGAATTGCAGTTTCAACATAATACAGTGATATTGCTTTCAAGGTGTACCCTAGGAATTGCGCTGAAACCCAGTAGTCTATGAAGGTATAAAACCACAATGCAATGCTGCAATGGATAAGATGGCTTTAATCCAAGCCAAAACACGCCAGGACTGAAGATCCAAAATGAGCTGTCATTTAATTTTATTGAATAAAGCGCCTGATTCTCTGGAGGTCCTGGTGTGCGGCGTTCTTATTTGTGTATGGACAAAGAGGTTTCACACATATACATCTATAAAAATACAAAGACAATACCTAGATAAGTACCAGTTTAAAACAGAATTTCTTGTGACGATTTCTTTATTCATTCACATAGTTAATTTCTTATACAGCCGTTAATTTCCTATACAACCAACACGTTTCATGCACACTGCGCTTCTTCAGGTCTGTTACAGACATAGAAAATATGTACATAATTACAATTTATAAGGCTACAAATTTTACATAATATATCAATACTGTAGGAAGGTGGAATCTGACTGCATGGTTGCCCCCACTTTTTTCCTGTTGTTTTGCTGGTTTTCGACTTAGTTTGGCTGGGATCCTGCTATTCAGGACCCCAGCCTATCTGCTATCCCCTTAAATTGATTGCATGTACTTTAGGTACACTCCAGATTGGATTCTGGGGTACCCTTGTGAGTCCCTAGTATATGGTATACTATGTACCCAGGGCATAGGTACCCCAGAGGCCTACCAGGGGCCAGGGGCTGCAGCATGTATTGTGCCACCCCTGGGAAGCCTTTTAAAATGACACAACAGGTCTGCTACAGCAGCCTGTGTAAGGTGGTGTATCCACCCCTTACTGAGGTATAGGTTCCCTATATCTCTCCATATCACTGCACATGTAAACCTATCAGTCACCCCTATGGCAGGCCTTAACAATCCTGAAGGCAGGCTGCAGGGTTTCATGTGAGAGGGTGCCCATGCATGAGCAGAGCCCCTCTGCAGCTTTCAGAATCTTCATTCCGGGGTTGTTTGTGATGCAGCCAGACCATATACTCTTAAGTGCATTATAACCAAACGGTAAATGCTAACTTTGGAGTGGCTGCATGGAAAACCGTCGTGTTTGGTGTCAAACACCTTGGAATCATACCCCCACACCAGTAACTGGTGTGGGAGTATGACCCCACCCTTCTAGAGGGAGAGACATGACAGCACTGGTATACCCGGTACCAGCTAACAGAGCCCTGGCATCACAAAATGGATGCTGCAGCCACAGACACGAGTCTGCCCTCCTGCTGCTGGACGAAACTCCGGCAGGGGAGGCCTGGACAATAGGTTTCCTGTCACAGAGAGATGTGTATTGGGGCTGGGTGGGTGCACTCTCAGAGTGCTTTGAAGTCTGCACTGGGGGCACATTTGGTGTCCCTGTGCATAGTCCAGCTCAAACCGGTTGCAGGGGCACACAGCCCCTGCTCTGGCATGAAACTGGACAAAGGAAATGGGTGTAGCCACCCCTCTTTCCTGACCCTCCCATAGGTGGGTCCCCAGAGTTTGTCCCACCCCTTCCTTGGGTATAAAGTAGGAAACCCTGACTACAGGACTTTAGATTACACCTGGACTAAACTCTGATACCAGAAACCAAGTACTTTGATGATCTGCAGGACGCTGGACGACTGAAGAATCTCCCTTGGAGTAAAGGAGTTTCTCCCCTGCAAGGCAGGCACCTTTAATGCAACTGACCGGTTGGCATCTCCGAGCTCCGACGGACTCCGAAGAATATTGCCACACAGGAGGTGGGTTTTCCTAGGTCTCTGAGGTTGATCTGTGCCCACAGCAAGTCTGAGGCCCGTATCCCTCGTGGAAGACTGTGCAACCCGAACCCCTAGACACCGCAACCATTTGCAGAAGCATCAGCTTTCCGGCAACCCCTGAGGCTGAACTTTGGGATACTTATAGCCCTGACCCCGAGCAGTAACTGCTCTGAAGATTGCAGGCCTACACTCAACAAGTGTTCCGTGGGCCGCCACTTTGTGATTCCTCTTGAGGTCAATTCGCGATCTCTGGTCCGTTGACCTGTGGGTCCCCCAGAAGGCAACTTTAACTTGTATTGGGCTTCCCTGGTTGCTCCTGATGTGCCCTGACTCTCCATCACTTGGGGAGTCCCCAGGACCTTGCTGGTCCGCACAGAAGCATCTTTTCTCTTCCTGCGTGGGTTGCCGTTGCCAAGGCTTGTTGTGGTCAATCCGATCACCGACACCCCAGCACAGCGACATCCTTTGTGGGACTGCTCGAATCCGGCTCCTGGTTGTCATCGACATCTCCAGGACCCCGTGGCTGCAGAGTCAAGCTTCACCTCTTGGCACCTGAAGCACCCGACATCGGTCGGGCATTCGACTGCTCCGCTCCTGGTCACTGGCTAGTGACAAAGACTCTGTCCCCTCTGCTTTCAGGTTCTTCACATCTTTGATCCAGGCTTGGATCACACCGGACACTTTTCTCCTTCACGACAGCAGCACTTTGCAGCAGATCGCCATTGAAAATGACGACGATTCCCGACACCCTTTGACACCTATGCACCCGGCTTCCCTGGGTGAGGTAACTCGAGTACTCCGGTGCTCCCGTGGGTGTTGGCCCTAGAACCCCTTAAGTCTAAAGGGGTTTGCTCAAAGTCCTCTCCTAAGTGTCCTTTTGCTTTAAAATTCCAACCGCGACTTTCCGCATTGAATCCTACGGCGCTCGCGGCTGTGTTCTCACACTGCACACGTCCTCCGTGGGTCTCCTGTGTCACTACCTTGGGTGGTTCCTTGGGGTCCCAGCGATTCTACGTGCTCTAGGCACTGTGTCTAGTCAAGTCGTGGTTCTTATACCACTTTCTTAGTATAAGGTTTGGTCTCCCCCTGGAGCCCACTGTGTATTGTGCTATTTACTGTCGTTTTAATACTGTGATACTGTGTACCTTGAACTCTAATCTCATAAAGAGATTAGTAGTTAGTGTTTAGAAATAAATACATATATTTTATATATATCTTGTGTGGTTCTCCTTTCATTTAGTTATTCAAGAGGTTATAATCTGGTAAACCAAGCTGCTTTACACTCCTTCAAGACTTAGCCTGAAGGCTGCTCTCCATAGCTACCACTAGGATAGCTTTCAATAAAGGTTGTCTTTAAACCTATCATCAATAAGGGTCGTTTGGACTGGTGCAAGGTGCCCACTATAACTAGTGGACAGCATATGCCAGGCCAACTTCTCACATTGGTGTGCTGCGGTTGGATTCAAGCTTGCTATTGCTTTACCAGATAATCTCTTTGAAGTGACTAACTGAAAACCACTATAGGTACATAGGTACATATAAATCAAGTTTAGAATACAGTAAGTTCTTCTGAACTTAGAGTTGTGTGTCAAGGGCTTAGCACAGCCTTTCTACAACTCAAGAGAGTTTCAGTTCCCACTAGAGTAGGTAGGTGCATACACCACACCACACTAGAATGTCTGCAAGGCCTGAAGTAAGTGACTCCTTGCCCACTAGGTATGACCATCTGACATTCCAGGAATTGAGAAATATGTGTACCTCTAGGAGACTGAAAACAGGGAGACATGCAAGCACTCAACGCCTCTTAGAGGCTTTGCTGTTAGATGACTTCAGAAAGACACCAGGGTCTGATGAGGCAGCCAGGTTGGGTGGGGCAGTAGAAGAGGAAAGGCCAGGTAGTGAAAACTACTATGACCCAGACTCTGATGCTGGCCAGGGGGATCAACATGATTCCCACCTGGAAAATCCAATTCTTCCTGAAGGAGAGGAAGGCCTCAGTGGCCCCCTCTTCACTCCCCCAGGAATGGTTAATAGTCTACCAAGAAGATCAAGATCTCCTTCTCAGGAATCTAATCATTCTGGTACTTCTATAGGGTCCTCTGCTTCTCATAAAAGGGCATCCTCTTATGAGAAGAAGTGCCAACTGCTTGAGTTTGAGAGAGCTAAGCTCAGGATCAAGAGAGAGCAATTGGCCTTAGACCGGGCATCCCTGGAGCTTCAGAAAGCTTCACAAAAGTTGGGGCTAGAGCCCCATGGTGGCAGCAACAGTGTCCCTAGGAGTAGAGAAGAGACTCATCCCCATAGGAACCTGAACAAGATTGTCCCTCCCTACCAGAGTGGGGATGACATCCACAAATGGATAACTGCACTGGAGAGGGCCTGTAAAGTACAGAGGGTCCCTCAGGAGCTGTGGCTCTCCTTTGCAGACAAAGGTAGAGACAAGCTCCTCACTGTAAGAGAAGAGGATGCTGATAATTATAAAGTCCTGAAGAGTGCTCTGATTGATGGGTTTGGCCTAACCACTGACCAATACATGTTAAAGTTCAGAGACACCCAAAAGTCACAGACTCAGGACTGGGTTGACTTTGTAGATTGTGCTACTAAGGCTCTGGAAGGTTGGATACATGGCAGCAAGGTGCATGACTTTTTAGGATTGTACAATTTGATTATGAGGGAGCAGATCCTTAATAATTGTCAAAACCAGCTTTTACACCAGTACCTGGTGGACTCTGATCTGACCTCTCCCCAAGAATTGGGAAAGAAGGCAGACAAATGGGTCAGAACCAGAGTAAAGCCAAAGAATCAGGGTGGTGACCAGAAGAAAGATTCTACCAAGTCCCAAGAGAAAGGTGGGGATAAATCCAAGGATAAATCCACTATAGGGCCCCAAAAGTCCTCTCCTGGGGGTGGGTCCCAAACTCCTTCCTCCCCTGAAAAGAAACCTTATTGCCATAACTGTAAGAAGCCTGGCCACTGGAAAAATGACCCCAGTTGCTCCCAGGCTAGCAATAAGGAAAATGTTCCTCCCAGCAATACTACCACTCCTCCTGGTACTACAAGTAGTAATTCCCCAGGTGGTAGTAATGCACCCAAAAAGTTAGGTGAATTTTCATGGGGAACTGAGGTGGACCCCAGTTTATCAAGGTCCTCCTTACAGGCCTCCTTAGTCTGTGATGATGGCATGGGATTTGCCACTTTTACTATGAGTCCCAATACTTTGGGCAAGTACAGACAGGAGCCCTTAATAAATGGTCATAAAGCTGTGGCATTCAGGGACAAAGGGGCTAGTGTCACCATGGTGACAGGGAAACTAGTCCCCCCCCAACAGCTTTTACCTGAGTTCAAGTACCAGGTGACCAACATTGATGGTATCAGAACATATCATCCCATGGCCATAGTCAATCTCAGCTGGGAGGGGTCACTGGCCCAAAGAGAGTGGCAGTGATTCCCAGACTTGCCTGTTGGGCAATGATCTAGAAGTTTCAGCCTGGGCTGAAGTTGAATACCAGGCCCATTTAAAAATGTTGAGCCTCTCTGAGAAGGTTGGTGGGGCTGTTAGGGCCTCAGCCCCATCCCAGGGAAATTTTGGAGACGTGGAGCCTGAAAGAATGGCCCACTCTACTCCACAAGAGAGCAGAAGGGTTGAAGAACAGTCTTCTTCCCCCAGACAATAGGTAAGGGTCAGCTTCCTCAGGGAACTGATCCTACCCCTAGTGAAGGAACTGCCCCAGAGGTGGTCAGGCCTGGCCTGGCAACACCCATGATGGCAGGGGACCCTTCCAAGGTGGTACCCAGTCTGGAGCAGGTAACCTGCGCCTCTCTACCCTCCCTCTGTCAGCCCAGGGCTGGAGAGGTCAGGGAGGTCAGTGGACCCCTAAGGGCTCCCTGTCCAGAGGAACTCCCTCATCCACAGATTAGGGTCACCCAGTCTAGTAGCCCTAGCCAGGTGAAAATTCCTCAGCAAACTGAGGGATCCCTCTTACCATTGGGTAGGGACCTCCCCCAGATGGAATCTGTTGGGCAAAGGCAAACCTGGGACCAAGTGGTTCCAAACCTACCATGTCCCTCCATTGTTCCAACCAAAGGGACCCAACCCCCCACTGTAGGCTGCCAGAGGTTGACCCTGTGGGCCAGATACGACTCAGTCAAGAAAAGAAAGGCCTCCATGGTGACCAGTGATCTGAGGAAGCTGAGACCAACTTTATTAGGGCCTCACTTCTCTACTCAGACACCCCACCAGCCTTTTACTTTGCCAAAACACACCACAGGTAGTAATTCCAAATGGTGGAGATCATCCAATACCCTTGGGGTTAGGAATTGCTTAGTGGACCATAAGACAGGGGGTAACCATGCTAGTGCAGGTTCTTCCTTATATGGCCACTTAGTCAATAAAGGCTCAACTGGTCAAGGTTAGCTTTATCTCCTTTCGTTTGGGGGGGTTATGTAGGAAGGTGGAATCTGATTGCATGGTTGCCCCCACTTTTTTCCTGGTGTTTTGCTGGTTTTCGACTTAGTTTGGCTGGGATCCTGCTATTCAGGACCCCAGCCTATCTGCTATCCCCTTAAATTGATTTCATGTACTTTAGGTACACTCCAGATTGGATTCTGGGGTACCCTTGTGAGTCCCTAGTATATGGTATACTATGTACCCAGGGCATAGGTACCCCAGAGGCCTACCAGGGGATGCAGCATGTATTGTGCCACCCCTGGGAAGCCTTTTAAAATGACACAACAGGTCTGCTACATCAGCCTGTGTAAGGTGGTGTATCCACCCCTTACTGAGATATAGGTTCCCTATATCTCTCCATATCACTGCACATGTAAACCTATCAGTCACCCCTATGGCAGGCCTTAACAATCCTGAAGGCAGGGTGCTGGGTTTCATGTGAGAGGGTGCCCATGCATGAGCAGAGCCCCTCTGCAGCTTTCGGAATCTTCATTCCGGGGTTGTTTGTGATGCAGCCAGACCATATACTCTTAAGTGCATTATAACCAAACGGTAAATGCTAACTTTGGAGTGGCTGCATGGAAAACTGTCGTGTTTGGTGTCAAACACCTTGGAATCATACCTCCACACCAGTAACTGGTGTGGGAGTATGATCCCACCCTTCTAGAGGGAGAGACATGACAGCACCGGTATACCCGGTACCAGCTAACAGAGCCCTGGCATCACAAAATGGATGCTGCAGCCACAGACGAGAGTCTGCCCTCCTGCTGCTGGACGAAACTCCGGCAGGGGAGGCCTGGACAATAGATTTCCTGTCACAGGGAGGTGTGACCACCTCCCAGACAGGCTTTAGTGTATTGGGGCTGGGTGGGTGCACTCTCAGAGTGCTTTGAAGTCTGCACTGGGGGCACATTTGGTGTCCCTGTGCATAGTCCAGCTCAAACCGGTTGCAGGGGCACACAGCCCCTGCTCTGGCACGAAACTGGACAAAGGAAATGGGTGTAGCCACCCCTCTTTCCTGACCCTCCCATAGGTGGGTCCCCAGAGTTTGTCCCACCCCTTCCTTGGGTATAAAGTAGGAAACCCTGACTACAGGACTTTAGATTACACCTGGACTAAACTCTGATACCAGAAACCAAGTACTTCGATAATCTGCACAACGCTGGACGACTGAAGAATCTCCCTTGGAGTAAAGGAGTTACTCCCCTGCAAGGCAGGCACCTTTAACGCAACTGACCGGTTGGCATCTCCGAGCTCCGACGGACTCCGAAGAATATTGCCACACAGGAGGTGGGTTTTCCTAGGTCTCTGAGGTTGATCTGTGCCCACAGTAAGTCTGAGGCCCATATCCCTTGTGGAAGACTGTGCAACCCGAACCCCTGGACACCGCAACCATTTGCAGAAGCATCAGCTTTCCGGCAACCCCTGAGGCTGAGCTTTGGGATACTTGTAGCACTGACCCCGAGCAGTAATTGCAGCGAATTTTGCAGGCCTACACTCAACGAGTGTTCCGTGGGCCGCCATTTTGTGATTCCTCTTGAGGTCCCTTCGCGATCCCTGGTCCGTTGACCTGTGGGTCCCCCAGAAGGCAACTCTAACTTTTATTGGGCTTTCCTGGTTGCTCAAGACGTGCCCTGACTCTCCATCACTTGGAGAGTCCCCAGGACCTTGCTGGTCCGCACAGAAGCATCTTTTCTCTTCCTGCATGGGTTGCCGTTGCCAAGGCTTGTTGTGGTCAATCCGATCACCGACACCCCAGCACTCGACATCCTTTGTGGGACAGCTCGAATCCAGCTCCTGGTTGTCGTCGACATCTCCAGGACCCCGTGGCTGCAGAGTCAAGCTTCACCTCTTGGCACCTGAAGCACCCGACATCGGTGGGCGTTCGATTGCTCCGCTCCTGGTCACTGGCTAGTGACCCAGACTCTGTCCCCTCTGCTTTCAGGTTCTTCACATCTTTGATCTAGGCTTGTATCACACCGGACACTTTTCTCCTTCACGGCAGTAGTACTTTGCTGCAGATCGCCATTGAAAACGACGACGATTTCCGACACCCTTTGACACCTATGCACCCGGCTTCCCTGGGTGAGGTAACTCGAGTACTCCAGTGCTCCCGTGGGTGTTGGCCCTAGAACCCCTTAAGTCTAAAGGGGTTTGCTCAAAGTCCTCTCCTAAGTGTCCTTTGGCTTTAAAATTCCAACCGCGACTTTCCGCATTGAATCCTACGGCGCTCGCGGCTGTGTTCTCACACTGCAGACGTCCCCCGTGGGTCTCCTGTGTCACTACCTTGGGTGGTTCCTTGGGGTCCCAGCGATTCTATGTGCTCTAGGCACTGTGTCTAGTCAAGTCGTGGTTCTTATACCACTTTCTTGGTATATGGTTTGGTCTCCCCCTGGAGCCCACTGTGTATTGTGCTATTTACTGTCGTTTTAATACTGTGATACTGTGTATCTTGAACTCTATTCTCATAAAGAGATTAGTAGTTAGTGTTTAGAAATAAATACATATATTTTATATATATCTTGTGTGGTTCTCCTTTCATTTAGTTATTCAAGAGGTTATAATCTGATAAACCAAGCTGCTTTACACTCCTTCAAGACTTAGCCTGAAGGCTGCTCTCCATAGCTACCACTAGGATAGCTTTCAATAAAGGTTGTCTTTAAACCTATCATCAATAAGGGTCGTTTGGACTGGTGCAAGCTGCCCACTATAACTAGTGGACAGCATATGCCAGGCCAACTTCTCACAAATACATTGTTTAATTCCACTTTAAAGTGAACTCAAAGTAAATACTAATAGTATAAATATCACACTAAATTATTCTTAATATGATGTTACCATAAAATACAGTCCCTACCCAGGAGACCAAATCATAAACTTTGTTGAACAATAGCATTATCTCTTTATTAATCATTTTCCAATTTCCTTTATCTCCATATCACCTGCCATTGTGACCCACATGATCACATATCTTTCCTTACTTTCCTCTTTGTGACTCTGCTTACTATATAATAAGTCAATTTATCTTATGAGAACACAAAGTCCTTTCATGTGTCGTTCCTTTGCGAGCGGTTACCGCCCCAATCTCTTATTATATGGTCTTCACACTCTGGATTAATACCTAAAATAAATAGGTACTGTGTGTCACTAGCCTATTTCGATCCTCTCCTTTTCATGTTGCTGATAGGGATACCTAAGAGATGTACACTTAGGGACAGATTTACAAGAAAGTGACGCATCTGTAGAGATGCGTCACTTTCCCTGCGCCACACTGAGAAACCCTTGCGCCACCATGGATGCGCCGTATTTACAATACGGTGCGCCATGGCGCAAGGATTGACAGATTGCTGGAGTCGTGTCGCAAGCACGACGCAACTCTAGCAATGCTTTTTGAGGCCTATTCCCACTACACTGCGTCACTGCTTACGCCTGCTTCAAGCAGGCGTAAGGTTTTGACGCAGTGGCGTCCTAGAAGTGACGCAGTGAAATCTTGTAGATTTCACTGAGTCACTTTTATGAGGCCTTCCTGCGTGGGAACGCCCACCCTGCATACATTATACCTGACGCAGGTATAATGTGACGCAGGGCTTTACAACGTGACGCATCTCCCTAGATGCGTCACGTTGTAAATAGGCTGCATTGTTTGCGCCGCTGTTGCGTCAAAAAAGTGACACAACTGCAGCGCAAAAGTCACGCAAGGGGCTTGTAAATCTGCCCCTGACTTGTTTCACGTATGCATAAATAATGGTCTCTCTTCCTGCACAATTAGTATCTGTGTTCTATTCTCGAAACCATCAATATCAGCTTCATATACGAATCTCTTATCTCTAAAACCAAGGGTTCTCTCTTAAATATTTAAAATCAGTACTATGGTTCAACCTCAATATTACTTCATACATATCAATATAGGCAGTCTCACCTTTTTAATGATCCCTTTAACTTGTGTTACACAATTTATTTAAGGGTTAGAATGTCTCCTTGATTCCGCATGATACGACACTCTGGAATAAACTGTACGACATATTTTAAAACTCTATTGTAGTGCACCCCACTATAACAAAATAGGGTTTCTCAAGTTTTGTCTCTATTTGTACAGATTATGTTCTATTTGTGCAGTTAATTATTTTTAAAGGACTTCCTCATGCTGTTATTTCATTGTTTCAAACCTGGTTACTAGAGCATGGAGAGCGGATTCTATCTCGTCATGCTAAGGCACTGTATCCTGCGAGAATGTCCTAGACTGTATTCTCATTGATCACGTTTCCAATTTTATATTTTACCCGAACTGCCTTTCCGATTATAACTTCTCCTCTCTGCTAAACAAGCACTTTGTAGTTTGATGCAACTTCAAAAGGAAAATTACATCGGGGCCTCCTTTCCACGAGATCTACTTTATGTCAAATTTGATGTCAGTGAAGAGTAAATATGAGTTAGAGCTGCTACCCTCGAACTCATGTGCTTGCTTATCTTTTCTTTCAGCGCTTCCTCCCACATTGGCTATATTTCCACCCTCAACTTAGCTTTCATTAAGCCCAAAAGAATGGAGCTCAAGCTCAATACACCAATGTGACCGTCCTGGTCGTTATTCTCTAATCCATAGTGCTGCGGGGCCTCCCTCTTGAAGGTTACGTCATACTGAATGATCTCATAAAGAAGAATTTATATGAATATGTGCTCCTACCGTCGACGCTGTGTACTATAGCCTTATGGCCCGCGCTATACCGGCCATTGAAGGCCCGCTCCAGCGTTAAAGGCCGGAGCTCCTAGCCAGCTAGGAAGGGCTATAAGGCTATTAGAACATTCTGCCACTAGAGGGCAGAATGGTCTAACAAATTAAACAAAGGCCTCTCGGAGCCCGAGGGGATCGAAATACCCTAGGGCTCCGAGAGGCCTTTGTTCAAACAACATTGGAATGTTGCTCTGCGGGCTTATACCGGCCCGTAGAAGCACGGAGCACTCCATTGTATTCAATGCAGTGCTCCACATTCCAATGTTCTAATTACGTTGACATTCATAGTACGTTTCCCTACCACACTGCCATTAGTCAAACCCTCTTTTTAACATTACACTTTAAATCAAAATAATATAAAGCTCTACTTTAGTACACAGAGATAACAGTCCTAGGCGTTATTCTCCGATATACACTCACATCGTCTCATAGAGCAACCTCCTTCCTCTGTTAGGTCTTCCAATGCACAGAGTTTCTTCTCCCATCCACCTCAAATAACGGAATAATTAACAAATGACCTTAATCTGGTATAGTACGAGCCGTAATTTAATTTGAAGCACCACTTGGATCCTATTTAAACTACCTGTCTCTAAATGCTATTGAGCCGCCATCTTGCTAGCAATCACCCCAACATACACTATTAAAGTAAATTTAACTCCTTAGAAAAACATCATCCCTGACTCAGAATGCAATAACAACTTCTCTCGTCTTCAAAAAATAATAATATGCAAAGAACAATTTATAGACAGGAAAGAGTTATCTCACCATATTCCACGGCCTGTAGAAGGATCGAACTGTGAACTTTCTGGTTTCAGCTATCACACAGACTTCTCGCTACTCTTATGCTACCTATAACCTTTTCCAAAGGCAATTAAAAGAGCACCTGATTAGACTTCTACTCTTGTTTCCCACAATATATATAGGATATATGCACAGTGATGTCATCAATGATGTCATAGAACATGTAATATGTATGTGCTGTAATATGTGAGGTCATTAGCAGTGCATGTTGAGAGTACGAGTTATAGTTACTTTAGGGCATGAAATATAGTTACTTGAGATAACTATACCTGGTGAATTACAGTGCTTTTTCTTTAGTTTAAAACAGTATGTTTTAGCTGAAATTTTGACCTAACTATAATGTCTTTTTAATCTTTAGTGATTTTCTAAGTTTTTAAATGTTTATTTAAAGTTAGATATAAATCCAATTACTAACTATAACGTCACTTTCACTTTTTCAGTGAATTCCCATGTTTTTCATGTAAATTTATTTCATGCTTGGGCCCACACTGCACATGGCCGAAGTGGGGTTTGGTGTCCATTATGAAACTGTATGATATCTTCCTGTATGAAAAGCTCATAGCCAGGTAAGGCACTGTGCTGAACCACTGCTATGCACAGTTGAAGGCCAGGTGCAGTGGGGTCGGCTGTCTGTGTCCGGTTGGCCACCAGGCCTGTCTGGAGACCAGGTCCTACAACCAGCCAATGCTGCATGCAACTTAAAGTAATGCACAGCAGTGGCTGGCCACCTGTAGCGGGTAGGGCACATGACTTAGACAGGGCCTGCTTCTGTTTGAGGTTTCCCTTATGTTAACTTTGTAGTATTTGGCCTTTGCTACAACTGCATTCACCACAACTTTTTCTCTTTTTGATTGATGCTTTTTTTGGTGTCAGTGAGCTTCTGGATGTACCATGTTGTAGAAACCTTGACTATTATAGATTTTGTCTTGATTACGGCTGGAGCATCTAACATCATGTGGTGGGTAGTTGAAGTTGTTGGGAGAGTCTCAAGATCTGTCCTCGGGTCAGATGTGACTGCCTGTGTGTTCGGATACATAAATCAGGGAGGAAGCAAATCAGCGATTCAATTTTGACAGTATCCAAACAGTGGGATTTTGTATCCTTTTGAATTATTCAAACTTCCTGTAAAGTATTTTTAAATGATTCAACTACACAATCATTAATTTGAGCAGTCCAAAGTGACAAGTGTACCTGTTAGCTCAACCTGTTTCGGTCTTGATGCTTGATTCAGAGATTTCTAATAAAGAACTAGATTTTCAACTTCATCAACAAGCAAATCAGGACACACTTGGAGTAGAACCAGCTACTCGAGGCCTTATAATTCAGCTTCCGCAGCAATCACAGCACCGAGACCGCCCTGATCGCAGCCACCAACGACATTCAATCCCTCGACTGAGAGAAACAGCGGCTCTGATACTCATCGACCTCTTGCCACCCTTCAACACAGTATCCCACCACATGCTGGTCTAAAGACTCCACCGGCATCTAAGGGGACGTGCTCAGATGGATCATCTCTTTCCTCACTGGTAGAACCCAGAGAATTTACCTCCCACCTTTCACCACCGAACCCAAGGAAATCGCCTGCGGTGTACCTCAGAGCTCATCCCTCAGCACCATGTTCTTTAACGCATATATGATCCCGCCAGCTAACATCATCAGATCCCATGGTCTCAACATAATTTTCTATTTAGACGACACCCAACTCATCCTCTCTCTTACTGACGACACCACCGCGACCAACTTCCACAGATGCATGATAAGCGTCGCCAGTTAGATGCTGAACAACTGCCTGCAGCTGTACACAGACAATATGGAACTTCTGATCTTTGTCAACAACAGCAACACTTGCAACAACTCCTGGTGGACATCAGACCTAACCTAGGACCCACACCCACTCCCTCCGACCACGCCAGGAACCTCAGAATCATCATTGACAACAAGCTCACAATGAAATCACATATCAACGCCATCTCCTCCCCCTGTTTCCTTGCACTGCCCATGCTACGAAATATCTTCAAGTGGCTAACCCTGCACATGAGACGCACCGTGGCACAGGCCCTCATCACCACCTGAGTGGACTACAGCAATGCTCTTTACGTAGGTAACGCTGCACACCTCCTACAGAGATTTCAAACCATACAGAACACCACAGCTAGACTCGTCCTCGACTTTCCCCAACAAACCCACATCACACCCCACCTCAGGCAATTCTATTAGCTCCCCATACAGAAGAGATGCCAATTCAAGGTACTGACCCATACACACAAGGCTCTACACAACCAAGGGCCTTCCCACATTAACCACCACCTGAACTTCCACCAACCGTCGAGAAAACTTTGCTTCACCTCCCTATCACTTTCCCACACTTCTTTTATCTACCAAAGCAGAAGTGAAAGCCGCTCCTTCTCCCACATCATAGCAAAGACCTGGAACAGCCTCCTCACACAACTCCGGACCATCACCTCACTTCCGGAATTCTGAAAGGCACATAAGACCTGGCTGTTTGAATTTGCCTCAGGGACCTGCAAGCGCCTGGATACCCTGTCGGGTGATTAGCTGCTCTTTACAAATCCTTATTGATTGATTGATTGATTAAACTTACTCCAAACACCATTATAGCCAATGTACCATACTGCTGCATAACCCAGCATTAGAAACATGCACTCAGCCATGTGGTAGTCTGAAACAAAAGTAATGTTTGGATTGTAACCAATTGCAAAAGTAGAGGCGTTCCCAATAACATTATGCTTCATTTTATAGATTAGAAATAAACATTTAGGGCAGCATTTTCAGCATGTAAATAGATTTAAACTGTTAAATGCACAAGACATTTTTGTTGCATATTAGGGGCCGATTACGATCTCATTAGGAAAGGCTCCAAACAGGATACAGAATCTTCAAATCCGATTCGGGCCTATGTTTCCGACCAAATCGTCCACCTTTCGGGATGACTAAGTATGATGCGAGGAAGCCGTCCGGGCTAACCGAATCGGTTCAGAACGCAATTCAGGCAGTCCGACTCGTTAGGAGCTGAATCGTGCAGCTCAATGGGGATGCCATCAGAACGAGCGAGTATGATGACTGATTCTTTCAGCCGAACTGACTCGGTTTTGCCGAGACAAAACAAATTTAGGAATCGGACTTCGGGGGGGCCGTAGCAGGCCCCCCTTCACCCGGGGGCCTCTGAATCAGTCACAGGGGGCTACCCATTGGCCCCTCCTTTCCATGCATGCAAAATGTGGCGGCCACCATGGGGTGCCCGCCACAGGGTGCAGCTTTTCCCCACCCACCCTTTTTTTCAATGTGAGCATTTGTTTACGTTGGCTACACAGGCTCCCACTGAATTCAATTGGAGTCCGACCGAACCGAGTCCATACACATACGGACACATCTTAATCGATCGGTTGGACTCCCGGAGTGCGATTTGTACTGAAAGTATTCCTAACCCGAAACGGTAGAAATGCTTTCCTAACGAGATCGTAATCGGCCCCTTAGTGTAAATGACCCATTGCATTGCACAAGTTTGGTACTCTTCCAGCAAACACACAGAGGAATAGACTGTGGTTTTAAGAAGTAATTATTTATTGTCGGTTTTCTTAAACATATTTACTCTGTGAAAGTCTGAGATTCAAGTACAGATTGCATCATTCATGGTTCATGAATATGCATCTGTAAAGTAAAGTGCAAAACAACACCTTTTTTATTTTGTTTCCTTGATGCAGTTATGCATGAATTGATGTTGCTGTATGTTTGCAGTATCTCGTTGGACAAAATACATTTCATATTTTAAAATGCTCTTATATTTTAAATAAAAAACATAGGGGCTTATTTACAAGCCCCCTGTGCCACCGGAGCGTCACTTTTTGTGATGTTCCGGCAGCGCAGATTACAAAATCATATCTACGAAGCCACACAAAGCCACGATGCGTGGCTTTGGATGGCCTCATAGATATGGAGTAAGGAAAGGCAGCGCAAATTGCTGTGTTGCCTTACTCTGTGCTCGGGAGGCATTCCATGTGCGTTGCAGTGGGTTTTCCCACGCAAAACCCATGGAGTTGGACGCTGACCCAGATTTACAAGATCTTGTAAACCTGGGGAAGTGCCAAATCCTTACACCTCCTGAGGTGAGGCATAACGAGGAGAAATATCTTTATTTCTCCTCACTTTTCCCTTTTTCTATGTGTGCTGCATTCTGCAACACATATGGAAAGAGGAAAACTCCTTTTAGGATTTTTTTTTGTGCAGGAAGGTGCCCTTTCCCGAACGAAAACATTGTGCTGACAACACAGGCACCCTTGCACCATGGTGCAAGGGTGCCTGGGTTATTGCTAGGTAGCCAAAACGGCACTGAAGCAGGGGGAAAGGACAGGAATGCACCATATTGCATAAAAACGGTGCATTCCTGCCCTTTCACTTTGGCATAGGGCAGCGCAGCTTGCTGCGCTACCCTATGCCAAATCCCCATAAATGAGGGGTCCAGTCTCCATACCATACAGCAGGTGAATTCCTAAGAGTGACAGATAGGGGGAAGAAGGAGGAGGTTCAGTCTTCCTAAAGGGGGTTGAGAGTAAGGAGTATATTTTGTGCAGCTCGGAAAATCTTTCACAGAAGTTCAATGTAGTACAATGTCTAGATGAGAAAACATACCTCCATGTATTTCCTGGTTTATGTATTATAAACATATAAGGTAGCTATATGTGTGCATTTGAGTGTGTGTGTGTGTTTGTGTTTGTTGTGTGTGTGCATGTCTGTGTGTGTCGGAGAGAGAGGCAGAGTGGTCATTTTTTGTATTGCTGGGCAATTTTCCCAGCACATATTCCACCTGTTTTTAACCGAATTAATATGTTGGGGGAAAAGCAAAAGGTCTAGTATTATCACAAAAACCCTGAACCAGAACCTGGATTTAAGTGAAACTAGTAACGCAGACCTTAGAGTTAAACCAACCTTTATTACAGGGGTGCATTGGAATAGAAAAAAAATTGAGAGCAGAGGGGACTGGGTCCTCAATGATTTCATTTATGGTGTCTATTGATATGTTAAATGAACAATTGGACAACTCTTTCTGTCTCTCCACATTGCATTTATTGTGAGTATGCAACTTGTCCATATATTAGATTGTAACAGGCTTAGCAATTCAATTGCGTGCCTTTAGAACGTGTTGTGCAAACAACTGTTTTCTGAATATGTGCAAAAACAGTCAGTTCGTTAAATATGAACAACGAATTTCAGCAATCCCATCTGTTTACCTGACACTCTGCTGAATACTGAAGTGAGGAATAACTAGGCTTTCAGAGAAGCTTGTAATGCAAAGGTCACATGGAGGTTGTTTAAAATAGCCCTGGCGAGGACATTATACAATTCAAATCTAAATATTGGATACTTTGAATAGTTTATTTTCATAAGCAAAACAAAAATATTGCACATCATGTGACATGTGACTTGGTTGATAGAAGGCTGAGTGTCCATTGCCAATGCAGTTAGGAATTTGACATACCTGGAAGAACGTTCTATTATTTACAATCTTCAGTTTGTAGCATGTGACGTTTGAATGAATAATATTATAAAATGTTATCTTCTAAAGATGGAAAACTATAGCTTTTGGTTAAATTCTATTGAAGCCTGGAGTGTTCCTGGTGACTAGGCTCAGGCATTTCTATTTTAGGGAACTCCTTTGAGGAGATGTCTCCCATAAGACAAAATGTATGACTTTCCAATTACATAATTTTCCTACAATGTCATGATATTTCACAGGTGCCATATTTCACATGCATTTTATCTTATGGAAGACATCTCCTCAAAGAAGTCTCCTAAATTTCAAAAACCTTTAAATGTAAGGCATGACCAGGGCTTTAAGTGGGCCGGGTCTCACCGGTGCTGAGCACCGGCAGTTTTTTAAAGGGGGCCTCGAAACGGGTCTCTATCGGGCTCTGTTTTGTGCCCTGGCACAGGCGGTCCGTTTTTTTAAGGACTGCAGTGACAGCAGGCACATCGATGTGCACTGCTCACACTTCTCACTAGTGGAGAAGTTACGGCTTGAGGTCATGCCAGGTGAGCGTTGTAGGGGGAAGGAAAATCCTTTAAAGAGAGTCATCTTCTCTCTGGATTTCCCTTCTCTTTTTGAAACTCAGGAGCAGCAACATTGTTGTGGTGTCACCAGGGTTTTAAGTGGAAGCTTTTTCAATATTATATACCAGCCATAGTTGCTGCTTATTTACCTTATGCAACAACAACCATTGACAAAGCCAATAGTCCTGACTTGTTGTAGGTATATCTGGATGCAATGACAGAAACAGCAAAATACAAGTCGGGCGGCACACTATGCTAAGCACAGATTTTTACCCTATGTGTTTTTAAGCCACGCCCTTAATTGCATAGGCCACGCCCCTTTGAGAGACCCCCTAGTTTTTTCATCCCACTTAAAGCCCTGGGCATGACCTTTTATTCCATTTTATGGAAGATACTGGAAAGTAAATGAACAGCTCTAACATAAAGAGCATGGAGCAGCTTACTTGCCTCTAGAGGTTATTGGGCACAGCGCAGTGCATACCTTTTCATTGTAGTTCAGCTGTGGTTTCAGACTTCAGCCGGGAGAGATTGTTCCCTTGGAAGAAAAACACACTTCAGATGGGCTCAGCTCCTCTCTTCTCTGTATTGACTCTGAGCATAAGAGTGGATGTTGCAGTAGTCTGGCAGGACATCTTGCGATAACTTGATGTGAAGGCCTAATTCAGTGTCGATTCATGGGGTTTATAAAGGGTTGATGACTGACTTTTACCCTGCATGGGGGACTTTCCACTAATCTGGGACATAACCAGTATGAACAAGCAGGTTCACTGGCAGCATATCGACCACAAAAATATAGATGTAAAAATAAATCGAGGTAAAAATATGGAATGCAAAAATATTGACTCCCCATACTTAACCCCTTCGATGCTCGGGACGGCCTCTGGCCGTCCGACGTCACAGTGGGCGTGTGCGGAGGACGGCCGGGGGCCGTCCTAAACACGCCCACTCAATAAATCACCCGCACCTCGGCGGAATTCGCGCCGCGGTCAATGGGTTAAACAGGTAAGTACAAAAATATCAACAACAAAAATATTGTTTACAATAATATACTTGTATTAAATATCGATTTTGAAATATATATATTTTAAAATATTAAAATAAACAAAAATTAAATACTAACTTTAATTTATTTAAAAAATATATATTTAAATGTATATTTTAACAAATACAACAAATAAACTTATTTTTGAAAATGTAAACATACACACACACACACACACATATATATATGCGAGGAGTTGGTTTGACGGTTCCGTCTGTGGATATATATATATAAATATATATATATTACCTACTGGCGTTCGCCAGTAGGTAGTTATAGTTAGAACCTAGTTTCCATAGGAAAAGCATTTTTTGATTTGCTAATAACTTTGGCGTCGTTTGACGAATCTTCCTGAAATTGTCAAAAAAAAGTCTATCCAGGTCAGCTCCTATCCTGAAAGTTTGGGGGTGATTCGTCAAGCGGGGGCTGAGAAAAAAGGGGGGGTCCCAAAACTCGTTTTCTCCATGTTAATTTCCATAGGAAATTTTGCGACGAGCTACAGCCCGAACTGCTGAACGGAATTACCACAAATTTGGCAAAAAGTTAGAGCTTGGTTCAGAAAGCGACCTTTTTTTTAAATGGTGTAAATCCGTTCAGTAGTTTTTGAGAAATTCAAAAAATAAGAGTCAAAAATTAATTTCCCATAGGAAACTTTGTGCAAGGCTACAGCCGAAACTACTGAACGGAATTACTCCTAATTTGGCAGAAAGGTAGTGCTTGTGTCAAAAAGCGACCTTTTTAAACATGGTGTAAATCCGTTCAGTAGTGGCTGAGAAATTAGAAAAATAAAAGTTTCAATATCTGGGCGGAGCCTAAGTTTCGTGCGCGAGCTTCACTGTGATTGGCTGCTAGTAGTCCAAACCAGGAAGTGTTGGCAGCCATCTTGTGGCTCGGTAGAAGCGAGTCACCCGAAAACGGAGAAACAAAGGTATAAAACAAGAGAAGGGGGCAGGGTAGAAAAACCCTAACCCCCTAGGCCTGCTCAGGGGGTCCCAAAAGGACCCCCAGGGCCCAAAAAATCATTTAACAAAAAAATAAAAAATTGTCAAAAATTCACGCTGGGGTCGCGGGTTCTCGCGTTTCATTTTAATAAGGCCCTTGGGTGGGCTAGGTTCCGGGGGTATTTCTTAAAAAATAATAGCAGGGGCTCACAGGGGTTGCGTGGGTGCGCTGGGGTCCGCGCAGCCCTGGGCTTCACTCATGTTCGGAGGCGGTTGCGCGGCCCCCCTTCTGGAGCCTTCTATGTGCTTATAAGTTTGGCGTCGTTTGATGAATCTTTATGAAATTATCGAAAAAGTTTCTCTTTTTTTGATTAGCTCTTATATTGAAAGTTTGGGGGTGAATGGTGTAGGAGGGGCTGAGAAAAAAGAGGGTCCTAAAACGTGTTTTCTGCATGCAATTTCCATATGAAACTTTACAGAAGACTACAGGTGAAACTGCTGAACGGAATTACGCCAAATTTGGCAGGGAGAAAGGTGATGGTCCAGAAAGCACGCTTTTGTTTAAATGGTGTAAATCCGTTCAGTAGTTTTTGAGAAATATCAAATTTTACTGATATCGATATTTGAGAATTCTGACATGTGATTGGCTGAGTGGTTACAAGCACCAGCTTGCAGCTTATTGGCTGTGAATGGTTGAAACCAGGAAGTGTTGCCAGCCATTTTGTGATTTACTCCGTCAGCTCGCATCTCTCTGTGTAGAAGCCATTGGGTTCATAGTTTTACCTCTGCGAGGCAACACTGGCATCTGTGTCTGTGTGAGATATGCCTTTCACGCTGCCTCTCTTCATATCACCAGGTAGCGGCTATGCCTTTAGAAGGCCGTCCGTCGGCTCGGAGCTCTGTGAGTCAGTCTGTCGGTACGATCCCCTACACTACCCAAAGACTACCCAAACACCACTGCACTGTCGTAAACTCTAAAACACTACCCCCAGCATGATCCCCTACACTACCCAAACACCACTGCACTACCCTAAACCCTAAATCTACCCCCAGCATGACCCCCTACCCAAACACCACTGCATTACCCTAAACCCTAAAATACTACCCCCAGCACAACCCCCTACACTACCCAAACACCACTGCATTGTTGTAAACCCTAAAACACTACTCCCAGCATGACCCCCTACACTACCCAAACACCACTGCACTGCCGTAAACCCTAAAACACTACTCCCAGCATGACCCCCTACACTACACAAACACCACTGCACTACCCTAAACCCCAAAACAGTACTCCCAGCATGACCCCTTACACTACCCAAACATTACTGCATTGTCGTAAACTCTAAAACACTACCTCCAGCACGATTCTTACACTACCCAAACACCACTGCACTACCTTAAACCCTAAAACTCTACCTCCAGCACGAACCCCCTACAGTACACAAACACCACTGTACTACCCTAAAGCATAAAACAGTACCAGTCCGTCAGTTCGCAGGTCTGCGTCTGCGAGCCGTTGTGTCCCTAGCTGTACATGTGCGAGCCAGTCCGTTAGGTGATAGGTGTGTCTCTGCTAGCAGGGCCGTTGGCCCGTTGGTGTCCCCTTGCGAGTTAGACCCGAGCTCTCCCTCTGCGAGCCAGCACGCTGGTGTGCGTTTGCGAGCCGACGGCCCGTAGCTCTCCCTGTGCGAGCCGAGCCGACGGGCCGCAGCTCTCCCTCTGCGAGCCTGCCCGATGGCCCGCAGGTCTCCCTGTGCTAGCCGGATCGCAGCTGTCACTCTGCAAACCGATATTGGGAATATAAGGCGGCTTTAAAAAGAGCCCTTGTGTTTATTAGTTGGAGATACATATACGTGCGGATGCACAGCTTCAGGTTATTCAGAAAAACTCGATTTCCCTGATCTGTAAAGTGTACTCCATCACTTCTGTAGATATCAGCCATATCAAAACGTATGTTGTTGCTGTAGATCGGCCCCATTCTATGGTCTCTGAGGTATGCAGACACAGCTTTGTTGACATTCTTCATAGATTTTTCAATCTGAGGACAAAATTGGTTTGACCATTTCCACTTCTGTCTTTGGCATATATTGGAATATACAAAGACAGTTTGAGGCAAAAGCAACATCAATTGTCGAAAGGTGTCTTTCATTAGCATTTCCAAACCTACACCAGTCAATGTGCCTAGGTCGTTTCCACCACAGTGCACAATCATGAGGTCAGGGTGTTGGAGATGCATACAGGTTTTAACCAAAGGCAACAATTGGTGCCACTTCAATCCTCTCTGTCCAAACCATTTAATGTCCACATTTTGTAAACCTAGGTCTAAGTCAATATGTCTCTGTTCTGCATACCTCTTGCACCAGAAAACATAGCTATGTCCTACGATCCACACTAGCATTTTGAAGGTATGGCTGGGAAGTATGGATAGATGTCTGTAGCTCATGCAGTCCGTTCTTAGAATAAGAGATATGTTTAAAGGTGGGGAACTACTTTTTTTCTCATTTAGAACGATAACTGATTGGGAGATGAAAAGCATTGTTTTTTAAAAGTAGGGTGCACATTCGTTTTGTGGAAAAGCATCTTAGTGATTGGTTAAGAAAAAGCAGTTTAAACGTGGAGTACATATGATAGGATAAAATTTGGTCAACTCAACCACACCTGCTACTTGTATTTGGAAGGCACTGTTCGAACTTAAAACAATCGTGAACTTTTAACCTGCACTTGCCGTTAAATGTTCGAGAAAATGTTGCAAAAAAATATTGTTAGGTTTAAAAAAATTGATGAACTTTTAACCTGCACGTGTTGTAGAATGTTCTAGAAAGTGTGCTGATAGAATACATTGCACTTCTGACTTCTATGTGTCCTTGAATATTAAAAAAATGTTTATATGGAAAATTCAAAAATAACCAATAGAGAGAAGTTTTGCAATCTAAAAGAATCAAGGAACTATTCTAATTTGTTCTTTACTTGTATTTATTTGTGGAGTAACAAAATTACAGACACAACAGCACCAGGAAGAGGAACAAGCAGGGAGTGGGAGGACAGGGGGGAGATGGGCACAATGGCACACATGCACAATTAAGTACAGCACAACTACAGACAAACCATGGCTAAAATGAAACACACCAACAAGGAGCACAAGTCACACAACCCGCCAACATCACACCACTGAACAAGCACAGAAGTGAAAACCACACTGCCTGAAAGGGAGAAGGGTGAACAATACCTCACATGAAGGGACATCTCACACAGAATGCAGCACACACACATAGGAAGCAGCGCACACCAACATCCAACACAATGTTGTCCAAACACAAACATTCGCACAATCTAACACAGGACACAAATGCACTCGCCTGTGGCGGATAAACGTCCAAAAGCGTCAGTACGAAACAGGCACATGAGAACGCATAAGTACAAACCCACAGTCCGGATGGGGTAGCAATTCACGTATGGCAGGCAGCCAGAGAGTCCGTGACACACACATTGGCATACAAATGAAGACAACACATTTGGAGACAAGTGAAAATGTGGAAACTTTATAAAAAAAAGTGCGTGTCAGTACGGCCAAGAGTAGTGCCACGATATGCAGACAAATGCAGCAGCATGCCTGAATAAGGAACGTAGGAAAACGTCCATGTTCACCTCGGGGTAGTCCATCACCAACACACGTCAGTGTCAAGCAGCGTTGGTTGTCCGCACCTCGGACATGAGTCGACACCAATGCAGCTATGTCCACTGTCGTCTTGGGACATGTGACCAGATGCACAACGTGCAATGATGCGGCGGGACAAGTGCAATGTGGCACATCGAGTCGTGGTTGCAGGTACCTTGTCACTGGTCCATGAACGCGAGTGCAGCTGCGTAAGCCACTATCTCTAATGAGTGATGGTTGGCCACAATATTTGACATGTCGTCGACGTAATCCATCAGCTGACCGGGACAGATGTGCTGACTCCAACCACTGTACCCAATGTGCACCAAAGCAGAATCGGGAAGTGGGTCAATTTGCTCACTGCATACTACGACACGTGCAATCTCCCAGGCCCAGTTCCCAACATGCATGCCAAACATCCATGCATTGCATAAACGGGCATCACCATGACACTCCTGGTCATGTGCCAACAGGGGGCGCACACACCCGTTGTAATCCATGTCAGCTACGCACACGTTGGAGAGGCACACGTCCATGCACCACTCGGATAGGCACGTGCGACATTGCAATACAGGTTGAACGCAGGTGACGTCCGCAATGCGGAAGCTCAGCCGGTAAGTCATCCGCAGCACTGCCAAAGGCATTGCACCCAGGACATGCAGCAGACGTGCAAGGTATACGTGAATAGGTGGACGTGAATGGAGTCGACCATGTGTTCGGGATGCCCTGCCATTGCGTCAGTGGCTCTGCTTGTAACTGCACTGGCTTGCCGTGTGCCAGTCTTGTGGATGAAATGGCACAGCTTGGTGCAATGAGCCAGGTCTGTGTGCAATGGGTGCAGGGCAGGGGTGTGGTGGGAGTACGTGTGAAGGCCATTTCACACCCGCTAACTACGACGAAGGACTTTTGAGTGTGGGATGTGTACTCGTTCTCAAATCGGGCAGTGAGTAGTGTGGTAGACAGATGCAAATATTATCATATCTGTCAGGGGGGGCTGGCCACTTGCAAGTTCCTTCTCGGAGCAGCAGATGTGTTATCGCAAGATAGCTCAGACAAAGAACCTTTCATCCCTACAGTAACTTCTCCAGCTGCATTCATACAGGATGTGTACAAAGGACGGTTGTGGGTGTTGTGGGATGTCTGTGACCCTGGTCATAATGGATGAGATGCCCAGCACGTGGCACATGGGTGGGTTCACAGTGTGTTACGTTGCCAAACAGCTGCTCCTCCCTCCCACGAGCCCCCACACTTTGTGCGCTGCGCTGTTGTATCCCGTGCACTCCTACGGCACACCATTGTAATGCCTATTCGCGCATGTCCTGTGGCATTCCAATCACACCGTGACACTGCCGTTTGGAGGTGGTGCATGCCACTTTACAACATCGACTGGTGCGGCCCTTGTGGCGGCCACACCAGAACACAGAGACACACTTACCGCACTTCTTGCACACGGACATGTACGAGACACCCCGTTCCCCTTGCCGGATAGGCACACCCCTGCGCTGACCTGTGTACGCCGGACCAGCACACGCCGCTTGTGCATGCAGGAGGATGCGTGCGTAGCTACATGTCCAGGCTCACTGCCAACGCTGAGGTGACATGGTAACGTCCGCTGAAGACAGCACACTGTGATGTTACAGGGCCCGTGCCCATCATGCTAACACAATGACCACACAGACACACTTGCTCAGATGCGGGTGCGGGGGGCGTTGGCGGTCCTGGGGTTGTTGCGATGAGTGTTGTGGCCCTCATGGGTATCCGTGTATCATGCTCATTGACTCTATGGCACCTGTGGGTGTTCCGGTGTGGCTCTTGGCTGTGTTCCCTTTCATGCTGCAGGTAGTCGTCCTGCTTAACACCAGCAGAAAGCAGGTGTAAAATCCCTGGTGCTAACGCGGCTTATCGCCGGAATTTGTTTCGCATCGCAGTTTTTGCCTTTCGTTGTGAAAGTTGTGATGTGGTTTTTCGTGTACAGAAAAATAAACGAACTGGGCAGTGTATCCCGTCAAGATTCAGCACCTGACCCACTATTCCCAATCAATATAAATACAATGAGATTTCTTCATTGATTTTGTGTGTACACTGTAAATGCACCCACTACCACAGTGCAATTCAATACAGGATTTTAGTATTTAGAATAAATCGCAAAGGTGCATCTCGTGTGTTTTTGCACGGGAACGCCTACTCTGCATCTCATTATCAGCACTTTAATGGAACTAAAGTTGAGATAAATCTAACCCACTATTCAGAAGCTGGTGCAAACTGCAGACATCACCAGTATTCCCGCGATAACTGCCCCAAAATTTAACACAATGGTGGACACCACCAAATAACAGTAATAAGAACGAGAAAGAGTCACACAGCACTTAAGTAACAACCAAAAACTTTATTGATTTTTTTTTTTTCCAAACGTTATTTTTCTGTTTACGTACATATAGAGGATAAACTAAATTTAACAAACTTAACACAAAACAACATGGCGGAAGACTCCTGTCAGGTCCATGAATGTCGAAGACACAGCCTGGAAAATAAAGCACAAAATAATGCGCATATCAAAGGAGTGAGACACAGAGAAAGAGAGAAGGAAAAAAAAGCCAGAGAGAAAAAGAGAGGGAAGGAAAGAAAGGGAGTGAGAAAGGGAGAAGGGAGAGAGAGTGAGAGAGATAGAAGGAAAGGAAAGGAAGGAAGAGAGTGAGAGAGAGAGTGAAGAGAGGGAAGTGAGAGAGAGAGAGAGACACTGCCGCCCCTGCGCATCCATGACCAAATAATTACCTGCTGCCACCGGAGTGTCTACCAGTGGGCACTCCACGTGCCCATGAAAGCTCCAGGGCCCGGTCCCACCACCATGGCTTGGTGCACATTATGTGGACCCACTCCGCGGCCCAGCAAATCCCACACATGTCGCTGAGTCCTGAGTCATCAATGGCGGAGCCCACATCAGCTTTTGGTGCCGCTAACCCTGTGCAACACAAGTCAGCGCCACGTGGTGGTAGGCCGCTGACGGCCATACAACTTAGGGTGCGACTAACCCTGTGCAACTCAAGTCCACGCCACGTGGTGGTAGGCCCCTGACGGTCACATCAGCTTCGGGTGGCACTAACCCTGTGCAACTCAAGTCCGTGCCACGTGGTAGTAGGCCCCTGACGGCCACATCATCTTCAGGTGGCACTAACCCTGTGCAACTCAAGTCCGCGCCACGTGGTGGTAGGCCCCTGAGGGCCACATCAGCTTTGGGTGGCACTAACCTTGTGCAACTCAAGTCCGCGCCACGTGGTAGTAGGCCCCTGACAGCCACATCAGCTTCGGGTGGCACTAACCCTCTGCGCAACTTTTCATGGACTCTTTATGATTGAGACCCGTGGAGCGTCCGCAATCCAGTCACCACTGGCAATAAAGGATGTGACATTGTCGATCCATTATATTTGTGTGGTCACATGGCCTGTGACCCATGTGCCAGATGGGTGTGGTGTGTGTGGAAACCTGCCCTCAGGGAGTGGCCGTGACATGTTGACAACTAGACCACTGACCTGCACACCAACAGCGAGTACACCTGCGAAAGGCAGCTATGTGGGGGGTGTGAAAACGTGTTTTCTCAATGGATTTTCCATAGGAAACTTTAGACAAGGCTACAGGTCAAACTGCTGAACGGAATTACGCCAAATTTGGTAGGGAGAAAGGTCTTGGTCCAGAAAGCGCGCTTTCTCGCATCGAGTGAAAATATAAAAGAAAGGTCCCGGGGGCAATTTAATATAGCGGAGCTCTGTCTGTGCGAGAGAACCCTTTCACGCTCCCTCTGCCCAACATCACCACTTCACAGCTATGCCGTTAGAAGCCAGTCCGTCAGCTCGCAGCTGTCTACCTTTGCGAGCTAGTACGCTGCTGTGCCTGTACCTCTGCGACCTACTACGCTGCTGTTCCTTTGGGAGCGGACGGCTCGTAGTACTGCGTCTGTGAGTCGAGCGGATGGGCCGCAGTTGTCCCTCTGCAAGCCTGGGTGCAAACTGTTCATAAGTCACACTACATAAGCATTGAAAAGCCATTTTGTGATTCAGTCCGTCAGCTGGCATCTGTCCGAGGCATTTCTGAAAAGATACCGGAGTTCTTTCTGTGAGAGATACCCCTTTCACGCTGCCTCTCCCCATATCAGCAGGTAACGCACCCTCTTCCCACATTACCAACATACCCCCAACAACATTCTTGGGCCCGGAATTGTCCCTGTGCGGTTGGACAAACAAGAATCTTAGTCATGTATAGATTTACATATAAAACGTTTTATTTAAACAAAACAACAACAAATAAAACTGAAGGGAGTCTGGTGCTGTGGTCACTGCCACGAAGTTGGGGTCACTGCCATTCAGGACTCAGGACACAGTTCCACATGTGAGATCGGCTTGTGTTGAACAGGGTTAGTGGCACCACGTGTCCAAAATTCGAATTGCGAGCTCTGCTGCCCGCAGTGTAGACTGCTAATGAGTGTTCGTTTGCACTTGAAGATGAATTTGGTGATTGTACTAAAGCTATAACTGATATAAAAAAAGTTCTTGAAGCAAGGATACTAAAAGGATATTATGTAGGTTTTAGGCCTGTGATAGTTACTTGCCTACTGGACTCTGTAATTAATGAATCAAGACTTAATTTTAATTGTGAGCCCTGATGACCGCAGTGTAGGCCAGAGGTAGCAGTCAGCAAGGGACGATAGCCACGTGGCGTTGAGTTGAGGTGCACAGTTAGTGGCACCAGAAGCATTGAGAATGTATGAGCCTGTGATGCTGCTTGGTGCGGACGGGCCGCACTGCAAGCAATGTCTCTTGCCTACTGGACTGCGTCATCTGCAATCGCGACTGTATCTGAATTGTGAGCCCTGCTGACCGCAGTGTAGGCCAGAGGTAGCAGTGAGCAAGGGCCCACAGCCACGTGCATAGGTTGGTGGCCCCACCGGCCTCTGTATTTCAGGTTCAGTGGCACCACGTGTTGCCGGCCTTCCATGTGCAAATACGCCTCACTAATCGAAGGGAGTCTGGTGCTGTGGTCGTGGCCACGAAGTTGGGGTGACTGCCATTCAGGAGTCAGGACACAGTTCCACATGTGGGATCGGCTTGTGTTGAACAGGGTTAGTGGCACCACGTGTTGCCGGCCTTGCATATGGAAATATGCCTCACTAATCGAAGGGAGTCTGTTGCTGTGGTCGCGGCCACGGACTTGGGGTCACTGCCATTCAGGACTCAGGACACAGTTCCACATGTGGGATCGGCTTCTGTTGAACAGGGTTAGTGGCACCACGTGTCGCCGGCTTGTGTTGAACAGGGTTAGTGGCACCACGTGTCGCCGGCTTGTGTTGAACAGGGTTAGTGGCACCACGTGTCGCGGCTTGTGTTGAACAGGGTTAGTGGCACCACGTGTTGCCGGGCTTGCATATGGAAATATGCCTCACTGATCGAAGGGAGTCTGGTGCTTTGGTCGCTGCCACGGACTTGGGGTCACTGCCATTCAGGACTCAGGACACAGTTCCACATGTGGGATCGGCTTGTGTTGAACAGGGTTAGTGGCACCACGTGTCGGTGGCTTGTGTTGAACAGGGTTAGTGGCACCATGTGTCGCGGCTTGTGTTGAACAGGGTTAGTGGCACCACGTGTCGCCGGCTTGTGTTGAACAGGGTTAGTGGCACCACGTGTCGCGGCTTGTGTAGAACAGGGTTAGTGGCACCACGTGTCGCCGGCTTGTGTTGAACAGGGTTAGTGGCACCACGTGTCGCCGGTCTTCCACAGTGTAGGCCGGAGGCAGCAGTCAGCAAAGGCCCACAGCCACGTGACGTTGACTTGAGCTGCACAGATTGGGAGCATACAGTCTTCTTAACCGATTATACTCTCTTACACAATTTGCATCTGCACTAATCTTGAATTGTTAGCCCTGCTAACCGCATTGTAGGCCGGAGGCAGCGGTCATCAAGGGCCCACAGCCACGTGGCGTTGACTTGAGCTGCAAAGAGTTAGTGGTACTTGAAGCACTTAGCGTGTGCGCAGTCAGCGATGATGCGTGGTCCGGGCTGGCCGCACTGGTAGCAATGTCTGTTGCCTACTGGACTGCATCATCTGCAATCGCGAGCCGCTCTGAATTGTGAGCCCTACTCACCGCAGTGGAGCCAGGAGGCAGCGGTGAGGAAGGGCCCACAGGCACGTGTTGTTGACTTGAGCCATGTCTGTTGCCTACTGGACTGCGTCATCTGCAATCTCGACTCCAACTGAATTGTGAGCCCTACTGACCGCAGTGTAGGCTGGAGGCAGCGGTCAGGAAGGGCACACAGCCACGTGTTGTTGACTTGAGCAATGTCTCTTGCCTACTGGACTGCGTCATCTGGAATCGCGACTCGATCTGAATTGTGAGCCTTGCTGTCCGCAGTGTATATCGAAGGCAGTAGTTTGTACAGACATAAGTCCGCGGTGCTGTGCCGCTGGGGGCCTGTGTGGCGGAAGCCAGCGATCGGCTGAGGAGGATGGCGGTCACGTCGGCGGCCTCGTGGCAGGTTGAGGGGCGCTGCCCTGGCAGACGCTTTGGCGTTCCCACCCAGAGCTCTGGCCTATTTATTCACACTCCTACGCTGAAGAGGCGTACGTCGGACCAGCCCACTCCGGTTACGCTTATGCTTACAGGGGGGTACGACACAGCTACATGACTGAGATCTTCCCTAGTGTTTGACGTAATATGGTTGGGTCCACTGTCCACAACACTACAAGCACCAGTAGTATTTGTGCACATGGAGAGGTGTGTGTTCTGCATACTGAGATGTGTCCAGCACATCACCGCTACACTTTGCATTGTGTGCAGTGTTAAACATGGGTGAATTGCTTCCTTCACATATAGTTTGTTCACATCTATCCCAATATTCAGCTATTGTGTGGCTGAGGGGCCATGCCGTGTTCGAAAAGTTTGCTGTCTTGTTCTGCGCTGCCTCGGTGGTAGAGGGGGGGTCCTGGGGGTGGTGGTGGGTGTTGTGGTGTTCTTGGGTGTCGGAGCTGCTTGATCAGTAGGTCTATGACATGTGTTGGTCTTCAGATGTGGCTCTGGGCTGGGCTCCCTTTCATACTGTATGTAGTTGTTTAATATTTAAAAAATAAGAAGACATTATATAGTTTAAATAACAAATAAAACAAATTACAGTAGGGAGAGGGGTGGTACGGGGGGAGGTCCTGAGGGTTGTGGCAGTGGGTGTTGTGTCCTTCTTGGGTGTGGGAAAAACTATAGTTTAAATGAACATTATAATTAGAAGTTAGCATTAAAAAAAACATTGAAATTCACTGAAAAACCATAGGTTTCAGGGACATTATAGATAGAAATTAGTATTTAAAAAACCTTTGAAATTCACTGAAAAAACCATAGGTTTCAGGCACGTTATAGTTAGAAATTAGCATTTAAAAAACCTTTGAAATTCACTGAAAAAACCATAGGTTTCAGGCACGTTATAGTTAGAAATTAGCATTTAAAAAACCTTAGAAATTCACTGAAAAAACCATAGGTTTCAGGGACGTCATCAGTGCTGTCATCAGTGATGTCACTGACCATGTCATGAATGATGTAATATGTGACGTCATCAGCAGTGCATTGCGGGGGCGCGAGTTATAGTTAGCTGAACTAACTATAACGGTGGAATTTCTATGGTTTGTATGAGTGAAATGTCCAACTAACTATAACGTCCCTGAAACCTATGGTCTTTTCAGTGAATTTCTAAGGTTTTTTAAATGCTAATTTCTAACTATAACGTGCCTGAAACCTATGGTTTTTTCAGTGAATATATATATGTGATCAAGGGCAAGTGTTGCCCGAAACGCGTAATCCGAGGAAAACAATAAATATTTAAATTTGCCTGAATATCCAGTGGTTCGTGTTTCTTTTTCGGCGGAAGCGAGCAAGTGTGTGGAGTCGAGAGAGGACCGTCTGGTGGTTTTATATATATATATCTATATATATACAGGTTTCAGGGATGTTATAGTTAGAAATTAACATTTAAAAAACCTTAGATATTCACTGAAAAAAACACAGGTCTCAGGGACGTTATAGTTAGTCTGACATTTCACTCATACAAAACCAGAGAAATTCAGCCATTATACTTTGCTGAGCTAACTATAACTCGTGCCCCCGCAATGCACTGCTGATGACGTCACATATTACATCACTCATGACATGGTCAGTGACATAACTGATGACATCTCAAATGACATCACTGATGACATCATCCAGTGACTGAGTGTTTCTGAAAAGTTTAAGAATGTTATATATATATACGCCAAGGTGTATTGAAGAATGAGTGGGTGTATGAGTGTCTGTATGGATGATTTAGTGGGTGCGTGACTGACTGCATAAGTGAGTGATTAAACGTGTCTTAGTGAATGTATGGGTGAGTGACCAATCTGTGTGAATGTGTGTATCAGTCTGTCAGTTGGTGTGTAAGTGGCTGCATGGGTTGATGAGTAGGTACATGAGTGTCTATATGGGTTATTGTTTAGTTGTCTGAGTACCTGTATGGGTGCCTGGGTGTCTGTGTGGGTGGGTGGGGGGTGTGACTCCCTGCATAGATGTGTGAGTGGGTGATTCAATGGGTGTATGGGTTCATGAGTGTGTCTGCTACGGGCTGTATGGGTGAGTATGCATATGGCTGTTTTGGTGAGTGAATGGATGTCTCAGTGATGTATGTGTGAGTAACTACATATGTGAAAGGCAGTATATGTGAGTGTTGGAGTATATAAGTGACTGTATGTGAGAGTGAGTGATTGTGAGAGTGACTGTATGGATGAGTGTGTGCTTGTGTCAGGGATTGTATAAGAGAGTAAGTATGTGTTAGTGTCTGTATGAATAAGTGAGGTGATGTGTGTATGGTTTAGAGAATGGTAGTCTGTATTTTAGAGTGGGTGTATGAAAGGTTATATTAGGGTGTGAGTAGGTGCATCAGAGATTAAGTGGATGATGTCATCAGTGATGTCATTTGAGATGTCATCAGTGATGTCACTGACCATGACATGAGTGATGTAATATGTGACGTCATCAGCAGTGCATTGCAGGGGCACAAGTTATAGTTAGCTCAGCTAACTATATTGGCTGAAATTCTCTGGTTTTGTACGAGTGAAATGTCAGACTCACTATAACGTCCCTGAAACCTGTGGTTTTTCCAGTGACTATCTGAGGTTTTTTTAAATGCTAATTTCTAACTATAACATCCCTGAAACCTGTGGTTATTTCAGTGAATTTCTATGTTTTTTTAAATGTTAATTCCTAACTATAACGTCCCTGAAACCTGTGCTTTTTTCAGTGAATTTCTATGAAAGAGAAGTGCAGAAAGAGGAAATAGAAGTGCAGAAACAGGTAGAAAGGCGCAGAAAGAGGCAAGGGAAGTGCAGAAAGAGGCAAGAGAGGTTCAGAAAGAAGAATAAAGGTGGAGAAAGAAGCACGAGAGGTGCAGAAAGAGGAAGAAAGGCACAGAACGAGGCAAGAGATGTGCAGAAAGAGGCAAGAGAGGTACAGAAAGAAGCAAGACAAGTGCAGAAAAAGGCAAGGGAGGTGCAGAAAGAGGCAAGATAAGTGCAGAAGGAGGCAAGAGAGGTGCAGAAAGGGGCACGAGAGGTGCAGACAGAGGCAAGAGAAGTGCAGAAAGAGGCAAGAGAGGTGCAGAACGAAGCAAGAGAGGTGCAGAAAGAGGAAGAAAGGTACAGAAAGAAGCAAGAGAAGTGCAGAAAGAAGCAACAGAGGTGCAGAAAGAAGCAACAGAGGTGAAGAAAGAAGAGAGTGAGGTGCAGGAAGAGGCAAGAGAGGTGCAGAAAGAGGTAAGAGAGGTACAGAAAGAGGTAAGAGAGGTGCAGAAATAGGCAAGAGAGGTGCAGAAAGAAGAAGAAAGGCACAGAAAGAGGAAAGTGAGGTGCAGAAAGAGGCAACAGGTGCAGAAGAAGGCAAGAGAGGTGCAGAAAGAGGTAAGAGATGTTCAGAAAGAGGCAAGAGAAGTGCAGAAAGAAGCAAGAGAGGTGCAGAAGAGGCAAGAGTGGTGCAGAAAGAGGCAAGAGAGGTGCAGAAAGAGGCAAGAGTCGTGCAGAAAGAGGCAAGAGAAGTACAGAAAGAAGCAAGAGAGGTGCAGAAAGAAGAGAGGTGCAGATAGAAGAGAGTGAGGTACAGAAAGAGGCAAGAGAGGTGCAGAAAGAGGCAAGAGAGGTGCAGAAAGAGGTAACAGAGGTGCAGAAAGAGGCAAGAGAGGTGCAGAAAGAGGAAGAAAGGTGCAGAAAGACGCAAGAGAAGTGCAGAAAGAGGCAAGAGAGGTACAGAAAGAAGCAAGAGAAGTGTAGAAAGAAGCAATAGAAGTGCAGAAAGAACCAAGAGAGGTGCAGAAAGAGGCAAGAGTGATGCTGAAAGTAGAGAGTGATGTGCAGAAAGAGGCAAGAGAGGTGCTGAAATAAGAGAGCGATGTGCAGAATGAGGCAAGAGAGGTGCAGAAAGAGGCAAGAGAGGTACAGAAAGAGGCAAGAGAGGCGCAGAAATAGGAAGAAAGGCACAGAAAGCAGTAAGAGAGGTGCAGAAACAAGCAAGAGAGGTTTGCGCACCATTAGTACCGATTAAACACCCACATTTATCAATAAGTAACACATGACCATTCCAGCTTTGCAAAGGGCCTTCCCCCATGCTGTAAAACGTGTTGCTGCATTTGTGGTAGCATTTGAGCCGTTTGAGCTAGAAACAAGGTTTTTTTGTTCATATCTGCAGATTATGCGGCAGATGCGGAAAATTTATAATTATGCGAAATTCGGCACAGTTGAACAGTCGCATCATGTCAGTGGCCCTCCTTGTACCTCTGACTAGGTCCAGAAGTGCACCTCTGTGGTTGCTTCTTTTTTTGTGTCTCATTGAGATTATAGTTTAGCTTTTATGGAATCGAGGAAGACTAGACCTGAGATTACTACTCAACAACACAGACTACCATACCACATAATTACTCTCCATAACATATAATCCCACCCCACATAATTCCTATACCCTAAATACCACATACTTTCTAGCCACATAATTTCACTGCACAACATACCACATAATTCCACTACACACAATGTAAATCCACTCCACTCCATTCCAAAAAAAATTACTAAAAAACTTTTACATTTACAATGCTAATAGCTCTAACTCTCGCAAATGCGAGACCTATTGCATTGCAAATGCTTGTTTAATTAGTAGTTGCGTTTGCAGAGTGGTGGAGAAAGGGGGTTGGGCCTCCAACCAGCAATCAGGAATTCCACTGCGTAGGACTTACAGGAGGTACCAGGAGGGTTTTGTGGCCCGCAAAGTCCCTCAGGAGTAAAGTGGACTTCATCCCCCAACCAGTAGTGTGCCAGGAGGCACGTTTGCAGCGTGGTGCAGAAAGGAGGCATGGCCTCTGAATAACTCTTAGCAATCCCACTGTGTGGGATTTACTAGAGTTTACAGGAGGGGTAGTTGGCCCCGAAGGACGTCCTTGGGGGCCAACTACCCCTCCTAAGTCCCACACAGCAGGATTGCTAAGTTCTGACAGCAGGCGACGCCCCCTTTGCCCACTACTCTGCAAACGCGCTCCCTAGTGCACTCTTGGATGGGGATTGAAGTCCCCTTTGCTGCTGGGGGTTCTTAGGGGCCAACTAGCCTACCTGTTACCTCCAGTAGGCCCCACACAGTGGGATTGCTGAGAGCTGGACGCAGGCCACGCCCCCTTTCTCCACCACTCTGCAAACGCACCTCCTGGCAAGCTCTTGGTTGGGGGATGAAGTCTCCTTCCCTCTGGAGAGTCCCTGGGGCCCAACTAGCCCTCCTGCTATCTCTAGTAAGCCCCACACAGCTGGATTGCTGAGATATTGTCAGAGGCCATGCCCCCTTTTTACACCACTCTAGCAGACGCGCTTCCTGGTGCACTGCTGCTTGGGGGATGAAGTCCATTTTAGTCCTGAAGTCCTCAGGACACAAGGGGCCCCCCTCCTGAGGCCGATATAGCCCCGGAGACCCCACCCCCTGGGGCATGGTCAATCCTTTATTTATTTATTTGTTTTTCATGGGTAGGGGGGCCTGCGTGGCCTCCCTACCCGGGCCATTTTGGGCCCCAGGGACCCCATCCCCCAGAACTTGGTGTCACAATGGGGACTGCAGGGAGAGCCCCAAGCCCCCGCGGACCCTGCCGGCTCCCTGCCTCCTGCCAGAGCCGGAATTGCCTGTGGACAAAGGGAGCTGCTGAGATGCAGCTCCCTCTGCCCAGAAGCAATTCTGCTTTGCTTCATGGAAGCGAGAGCAGTTCTCCTGCTCTCGCTTCCATCAAGTGAAGCAGAACTTTGCTATGCTATTGTTGGAACCGTTAGAATGAACAATGGAGCAAGAGCAGGTACGTGGTTAAACACGGACTCGGGTGAGGTTATAGCACTCAGTAGATACTTTAAGTGACTGAAGTACAAGATTTGTACTGGCAAGTTGGATTGAAGGTGGAAGGCGTGTGGGAGGATTCACATATTTAGGGGGATTAGTGTTAACAGAGTACACTGGGTGGTTGAGGATTCGCTTTGTAACGCGGTTATTTTGGGTAGGTATGAGAGCGAGGATGGATGTGGGGGAGGTCACTGCATTCAGTGAACACTCAACAGGGTTGTGATACAATTTAGGTTATGGGGTGATGGAATGTTTTTTTTAGTTTCATTAATGAGGGGGTGTAAGAATAATGAGTTGAAATAGTGTGGGTATTTGAATATTATCTATCATATTTAAACATGATGGAAGTAAGATATGTATCGCTGTAAAAACTTAACAGTCTTCTGATTTGTAAAATGAATAGAGTTTTTTCCAATTTGACAGCTTTCCCTGACAGAGGGCAAAAAAAGCCCGAAATGCATTGGGACATGGTTTAAATCACAGTTGCCTAATATGAATTGTGTGTGCCCACGTGATGCAGTAAAAGGCCCGGATGGGCAGAATTGCTTCATTTGAAAAAATTGGGACCTTTATCATCTTTATGGTGAATAAGTGAAGTCAAGATTGTGAAATTAAGGATAACAAAATTAAAATGGATTTACGAACAAGAGGAGTTTTGAAACATTATTTGGCTGTGCGATTGGAAATGGAGCGCCAGGTCGCTGCAAGCATCTATGAATTTCGTAAACGTGTTCTGAGGTGAGACACGAGCCCAGTCGGCACGCAAGCATGGAAAATAATGATAAACTTTGAGCAAGTTGAAAAGAATGGTGTGCATTCTGCTGCTACCCCCAGTAGCCGTATACAATTAATTAATTTTTGCCTCGATGGCAGTTTGTACTCAACATAAGAAGGATTAAATTGGATCATCATCATACTGTAATATCGTCACGAAAAAGGCTGTGTTCAATTCATGACAAGGAAACATAAAGCTATTTTTGGACTGTTCTCTAGCTCCTTCGGTGCTCATGACGGCTCCCGGCCGTCATGAGTCACAGTAGGCGTGTGCTCATGACAGCCGGGAGCCGTCAGAACGTTGCCGCTCCACCCACGCGATGTTAATTCCCCGCCTGTGCGAGAGAATTAATCAGTGGGCGGAGTTCGGACGACTCCCGGCCGTCATGAGCACACACCCACCGTGATCTATGACGGCCGGGAGCCGTCATGAGCACCGCTGCGCCACGCCCACCCCTAGCCCCGCCCGCACCGCAGCGAAATTTCACGCGCAGCGAAGGGGCTAGGGTTTGCGGTTGCAAAAGACATTGGAGTAAATTGCATACATTTTACGGAAATTCACTTGTTCTGTTTTGTCATTTGTATATTGGCTCACTATGCACAAAAACAGGTCTTGTTTGATTATGTTATTTTGTCATCATTAAGTGAAAGAAATTACAATAAAAAAAAGGGGGGTGAAGGTTGTTATGCAAGGGTTAGTGGGTCACATAGTTCTGGTGAAACGGAAAGGAAGAGAATCAGAATTAGGTGATGGGATTAAGTTATTTTGGAGGAATAGCGTATATGGGGAGCATGAGGGAGGAGTTTGGTTCTACACGCAAGGGTTAGTGGGGCACGTAGTTGATAGCAGTAGAAGGGAGTCGAGGGTAATGAGGATCAGGTGATCTGAGGAAGTCACGCTGGGGAAAGAGCTTAAATTGTCAATATGGGGAGGAGTTCGGTGTTTGAGCATACGCTCGTCGAAACGGTTGAAATGTAAGGAACTGTTGGTACCGTTAGAATGAACAATGGAGCAAGAGCAGGTACGTGGTTAAACACGGACTCGGGTGAGGTTATAGCACTCAGTAGATAGTTTAAGTGACTGAGGTACAAGATTTGTACTGGATAGTTGGATTGAAGGTGGAAGGCGTGTGGGAGGATTCACATATTTAGGGGGATTAGTGGTAACAGAGTACACGGGGTGGTTGAGGATTCGCTTTGTAACGCGGTTATTTTGGGTAGGTATGAGATCAAGGATGGATGTGGGGGAGGTCACTGCATTCAGTGAACACTCGAAAGGGTTGTGATACAATTTAGGTTATGGGGTGATGGAATGTTTTTTTTAGTTTCATTAATGAGGGGGTGTAAGAATAATGAGTTGAAATAGTGTGGGTATTTGAATATTATTTATCATATTTAAACATGATGGAAGTAAGATATGTATCGCTGTAAAAACTTAACAGTCTTCTGATTTGTAAAATGAATAGAGTTTTTTCCAATTTGACAGCTTTCCCTGACAGAGGGCAAAAAAAGCCCGAAATGCATTGGGACATGGTTTAAATCACAGTTGCCTAATATGAATTGTGTGTGCCCACGTGATGCAGTAAAAGGTCCGGATGGGCAGAATTGCTTCATTTGAAAAAATCGGGACCTTTATTAGCTTTATGGTGAATAAGTGAAGTCAAGATTGTGAAATTAAGGATAACAAAATTAAAATGGATTTACGAACAAGAGGAGTTTTGAAACATTATTTGGCTGTGTGATTGGAAATGGAGCGCCACGTCACTGCAAGCATCTATGAATTTCATAAACGTGTTCTGAGGTGAGACACGAGCCCAGTCAGCACACAAGCGTGGAAAATAATGATAAACTTTGAGCAAGTTCAAAAGTATGGTGTGCATTCTGCTGCTACCCCCAGTAGCCGTATACAATGAATTAATTTTTGCCTCACTGGCAGTTTGCACCCAACATAAGAAGGATTAAACTGGATCATCATCATACTGTAACATTGTCACGAAAAAGGCTGTGTTCAATTCATGACAAGGAAACATAAAGCTATTTTTGAACTGTTCTCTAGGGTTTGCGGTTGCAAAAGACATTGGAGTAAATTGCATACATTTTACGGAAATTCACTTGTTCTGTTTTGTTATTTGTATATTGGCTCACTATGCACAAAAACAGGTCTTGTTTGATTATGTTATTTTGTCATCATTAAGTGAAAGAAATTACAATAAAAAAAAAGGGGGGTGAAGGTTGTTATGCAAGGGTTAGTGGGTCACGTAGTTCTGGTGAAATGGAAAGGAAGAGAATCAGAATTAGGTGCTGGGATTAAGTTATGTTGGAGGAATAGCGTATATGGGGAGCATGAGGGAGGAGTTTGGTTCTACACGCAAGGGTTAGAGGGGCACGTAGTTGTTAGCAGTAGAAGGGAGTCGAGGGTAATGAGGATCAGGTGATCTGAGGAAGTCACGCTGGGGAAAGAGCTTAAATTGTGAATATGGGGAGGAGTTCGGTGTTTGAACATACGCTCGTCGAAACGGTCGAAATCTAAGGAACTGTTGGTACCGTTAAAATGAACAATGGAGCAAGAGCAGGTACGTGGTTAAACACGGACTCGGGTGAGGTTATAGTACTCAGTAGATAGTTTAAGTGACTGAGGTACAAGATTTGTACTGGCAAGTTGGATTGAAGGTGGAAGGCGTGTGGGAGAATTCACACATTTAGGGGGATTAGTGGTAACAGAGTACACTGGGTGGTTGAGGATTCGCTTTGTAACGCGGTTATTTTGGGTAGGTATGAGATCGAGGATGGATGTGGGGGAGGTCACTGCGTTCAGTGAACACTCAACAGGGTTGTGATACAATTTAGGTTTTGGGGTGATGGAATGTTTTTTTTAGTTTCACTAATGAGGGGGTGTAAGAATAATGAGTTGAAATAGTGTGGGTATTTGAATATTATTTATCATATTTAAACATGATGGAAGTAAGATATGAATCGCTGTAAAAACTTCACAGTCTTCTGATTTGTAAAATTAATAGAGTTTTTTCCAATTTGACAGTTTCCCCTGACGAAGGGCAAAAAAAGCTCGAAATGCATTGGGACATGGTTTAAATCACAGTTGCCTAATATGAATTGTGTGTGCTCACGTGATGCAGTAAAAGGCCCGGATGGGCAGAATTGCTTCATTTGAAAAAATTGGGACCTTTATCAGCTTTATTGTGAATAAAGGGGCACCCTGGGACATTGCTGGAGCCCGCCCTGGGGGTGGTGGTCCCCAGGGCCATGGAGGGCTCCACGAGGGGGGCCGCGTGGCCCCTCTCCCATCATCATTAAAGGCCCGGGGAGGAGTTGGTCCGCGGGGCTGGGGATTCGCAACGGACCCCCGCATTTAAATAAATTGTACCCTGGGGAGGTGGTGGTCCCCGGGGCAGTGTGAGGGGGCTCTAGCCCCCACATACTACAATTTTCAAGATAGCCTCAGGAAGGTGGCAGTCCCAGTGGCTGTGGGGGGGCCGTGTGGCCACTCCGCATTTAAACATTAAAGCCCCAGGGCGGTGGCAGTCCCTGGGACTGCATGGGGGGCAAGAGCCCCCATGCTATTTTTTATAATACTAAAGCCCCGGGGAGGTGGCGTGTGGCTCCCCCGCATTTAATGATGAAAGCGCCGGGAAGGTGGCGGTGCCCACAGCTGCATGGGGGGAAGAGCCCCCCCACGCTATTTTATTTCAAAATAAAGCCCCGGGGAGGTGGCGGGCTGCAGGGGGCAGTGTGCCCCCCGCATTTATTGATGATCGCCCCAGGGAGGTGATGGTCCCCGGGGCAGCGGGGGGCCCCGTGGGTCCCAGCATTACAAATAGAAATTGCCCCCAGGACCTGGCCCACCCGGGGGCTTAAAAAAAATGAAGCGCAGGAGACAGCGCTTTGTTTTTTTTCTTTTTTCAGCGGGATTCGCGTACCCAGCGCAACTCCCGCCAAAAATCAAAAAACAAAAATGCTTTTTATGGCCCTCGGGGCCCCCGTGGAACCCCCTGAGCAGGCCTAGGGGGTCAGGATGTTTCTACCCTGCCCCCTTTTCTTCATTTTTAACCTTTTTTCTTGTGGCTCGATTCAACCAAGTCACAAGATGGCTGCCAACACTTCCTGGTTTGAAGTGTTGGCAACCAATCGGATCGGAAGGGTTTGCGGATCCTTTGCATCCCTAGATATACAATTTGCAATTTCTTTAAATTTCTCAGAAACTAGTGAATGGATTTACACCATTTAACAAAAAGAATGCTTTCTGAACCAAGAGCTACCTTTTTGCCAAATTTGGTGTCATTTCGTTCAGCAGTTTGGGCTGTAGCCTTGTATAAAGTTTCCTATGGAAATTAACATGGAGAAAATGCGTTTTGGGACCCCCCTTTTTTCTCGGCCCCACTTGACAAATCACCCCGAAACTTTCAACACAGCAGCTGAAGTGAGCGGGCCATTAGTTTTGAAAAGTTCGCAAAGATTCATCAAAGATATTGGCAAATCAAAAAATGCTTTTTCTATGGAAACTAGGTCCTAACTATACCTACCTACTGGCGACCACCAGTTGGTAATATATACTTATATATAAAATTATACATATATAAACTAATATTTTAATTAGTAATATAATTTAAAAAATCTTATATAGCATGATATTATCAAAAATATATGTAAACATTTAAATACATAAAATATTAAAAAAGGGAATCAATGTAATTTTAAATAAAAATTAAACAACACACTTATTTTACAATTTAATTAAAAATAAGTTACAAACAAAAAATATTGCAAATTATAATATCATTATTATAATAAATCAAACACATAATTATATAAATTACAACATAAAATAAATTATTACTAATTAAAATAAATACATATACATTTCCCACCACATTAAAAATAATTTATTTCCCACAAAATATATATAAAAATCATTACTCCCACCTTAAACAACACAACAGTAACAAAATATTTTACACCACACAAAAATAAGATTTACTATTCTAACTACAATAAATATACAATTACATAAAATATATAATTCCAAAATACTACAGTTTACTATTACCACTACACTTAGCACAACAATAAAATTTATAATTAACAACAAAAAAAAAGCAATTCGCACTCCAGTCAGTGCAACAGTAGAGAAAGTGTTGGATAGGGGAGGGGTAAAAATTACTAATTCCACTCCAATGAGTGCAACAGTAGGTAAAGTGTTGGATAGCAGAAGGGTAAAAATTACTATTCCCACTCCAATGAGTGCAACAGTAGGGAAAGTGTTGGATAGAGGAGGGGTCAAAATTACTATTCCCACTCCAATGAGTGCAAGAGTAGGGAAAGTGATGGATAGTGGAGGAGTAACATTTATTATTCCCACTTCAGTCAGTGCAACAGTAGGGAAAGTGTTGGATAGCGGAGGGGTAAACATTACTATTTCCACTCCAATGAGTGCAACAGTAGGAAAAGTGTTGGATAGAGGAGGGGTCAAAATTAGTATTCCCAATCCAATGAGTGCAAGAGTAGGGAAAGTGATGGATAGTGGAGGAGTAAAAATTACTATTCCCACTCCAGTGAGTGCAACAGTAGGAAAAGTGTTGGATTGCAGAGGGGTAAAATTTACTATTCTCACTCCAGTCAGTTCAAAATTAAAAACAAACAAAATATCATCAACAAAATAAAAATATATTTTTTAAAAGTAAATAAAAAAAAATATGTTAAAAAATAAAGTTATTAATCTCACGAGGAAGGACAGGGGCTTAGGAGTTCCAGCATACAGGCCCCAACCAATAATGCAAAACAAAGGAGTATGCTGTTCCTATGAGCGGATGGAAAGAGGACGAGAGAGAGGAGGAAAGAGTGTGTAGTCCAGGCACTAAATGGAGAGTGTGTAATAGCACTGGGAGCACTCCAATAAGGAGCAAGGGCCCTCAGACTCCCCGAGGGGTGTCATGCTTCATCATAGGGCAGCTCCTCGTTGGGCCAGCACTGCAACGAGGGTGCTCTTTTCCGGAGTTCTTTTCTGGTTGCCGTAGTGAATCTAGGTGTTATGAGGGAACTTGTGTGTCGTGAGTAGAAGTGGAATGAAGTGTATGTGATCTAAAAATAGCTACAAGAGGCTGGGTTCTTGTGCTATATGTTAAAAAATCGACCGGTGAGTCGTGGACTGAAGGGGGGGAATTATACCTGCTTCGGTCTAGAGAATTGTATAAAGTGTGTGAGTGGTCGACATGTTTCATGCCCTATAATGTCCAAATGGATCTAGGCATCTCATCAGGACCTAAGATACATCTACTACTCGTCGGGGATGGCTATTAGTAGGTACTGAAAAAAAGTCACTTCCCCTGTAGTCTGGATTCCAAAGGTAATGCCAAATGGGTTATAAGTGTGAGAGGTTAAAATTGGTCTAACTTCTGGAAGAAAGGCACCTGGAGAGAGTAAAAACAAACAATTAATAGTTACGATGTCAGGTCTCATAAGGAGGAACCATTACAGACAAGGGACAGTTACAAACATGGGGGTGTTCTTTGTTGTCAGTGCTAGACACAGGTGGAGACAGCATGGCTAAAAATTGGTTACCGTATGTATAATTTCATCAGCTAACAGTCACATGCAAAGCAAAACAATTGTGTGGCGTAGCCAGGTAATTTTACTGTATAGTTTCATCAGCTAGTCGTCACATATAAACCAAAACATTGTGTGGCGTAGCCACGTGATGATACATTTACTGGTGGTGGCTAGTCTTGCCGGGGGGAGTGATGGTGTCCCCCCTTTGCATTCTACCACCACATGTGTCCCTTTTCTGCCACCCGACAGCCGGACTCACCTCATTTGAGGAATGTAAATGCCCCAACTGTGAATGGCCAGGATAGTCGCTGATTTAGCGATGGAGGGAACCTGTAAAATCAAATTAACAAGGCCGCAGTGTTAAAGTAGAAGGCACGGCCATTATTAGTCCCAGGGTATTGCCTACGATTGACACATAGGTGTGGTCATGAAGTTGTGTCCTAGTAGCCGCTGGGATTAGCGACCACAGTTCGTCTGTGGTGATGGGGACTCTACTAAAAACAGTGATTAGAAATGGGTGTCCTACATCTAGTAAAGGGCGTGCCTTGATACTGCTCCATCGTTGCATCTATTGTGCCTCAGTTATGGCTGTAGTGCCGCTAGGAAAAGTGCCTCCAGGACTCAGTACGATTAGGGTGCCCGCTTGTAATAATCAGTGGTGTTGGGGAGGGTTCTGTGCCCTGTTTCCGGTGTGCAGGTAGTGGGGGCGTACAAATAGTGCCGCTTAAATTAAACAGTGGTCTTGATTACTAGCCTCGCTAGCCATACTGGCTGTACAAGACCGTGATCCCCTTTGCATAAGGCACTAATTTGTATTCTATCCCATGGTTGCTTGTATATGTTGAATCTCTAGCCTGGCAGTTCTTTGGAGGATATCCTTGGTCTTGAGAGTATCTGTAGACTCTACTGGCAAATGGAGGTAATTTGTGGAGGATGATGGACGTGTTTAGCCACAGTTCCGGGAAGGTGTACAGATGGTGCCGCTCTAAATAAGGGTGGTCATGATAACCTACTTAGGGGCATATTATCAAGAACGGCGTTAAAAATTATCGCCGGTTTAGAGGCAGAAAACTGCCGCTAAAGCGGCGATAATGGGCTTGATAATATGCCCTGGAGAATTCCAATAGAAGCCCATGTTCTGGTGTCAACATGGGCTTCTATTGGAATTCTCCAGGGCATATTATCAAGCCCATTATCGCCGCTTCAGCTGCAGTTTTCTGCCGCTAAACCGGCGATAATTTTAACGCCGTTCTTGATAATATGCCCCTTAAAGTCTAGCCCACAGTTGCTCATATGCACCTACTCTAAAGCCAGTCTGCTGCATGTAAAGTGCCTTTCTTGGTTTCTCTTGGTGTTGATAGTATTAAAAACCTTGCTGGCTAGTAGTGGTAATTGCGATGGTGTGATGGCCGTGTTAGCCGCAATTGCAGGAGTGGTGCCTAATGGGTTGCTCTCGGTGTTGGTAGTAATAATAGACTCTGATGGAAAAATTAATAGAAGTAATTGCATTGGTAAAATGGCCGTGTTGGGTGAAATTGCAGGTAGAGGGAAAGCATGCTGATAGTGCCGCTCTGGATCAACAAAGGTCATGGTAAACTACCACACTGGCGGTACTCGCTCTCTATAGCATTCCTCTTATTAGCAAGAGGTTCTTCTTAGTACTGCCTCAAGGTTGCATGATCGTGTGCCGAATATGGTGCCAAATGCAGCTTTTGTAGTGCCCCCGTGACTGCCCTTGGTCTATACAGTGTATCTATTGTTAGCAACCAGCGGTTACGGTGTGAGATGCCTAAGCCATGTAGGCGGTGTGCATATGACGGGGGAGGCGCAGATGGTGTCGGGGGAGGGGGATGGAAGGTATTTCACTCAAGGTTCCTGTAGGCGCTCTCATGGGAAGTGCTGTGATGAGCCTTCCAGGTCCTAAATACAGATCCCACTCCAATGCATGGGCTGCTGACCCATGTGTCTAGGTGGGTGAAATCGTCTACCATCTTGGTTTTCCAATGCTGGTCCACGAAGCAGGATCGCCTGGGCAGGGGACTGCTGGGATGTGGTGAGTGCTGAGAATGCTACCCAGAGTTCTAGCGGAGCTGGGTGGCGGTCATCTTGGGTGGACTATGTGTGTCTATGGAGGTGCCATGTACAGTGTCCTCTCTGTAGACTGGATTCATATATTATTGGTTAATAATGGAACAGGTGGGGCGGAAAGTGGAGGGAGAGTACGTACTCTATCTCTCACTATTAATATCCAGGTGTAATGATATTGAAGTGGCTCATCCTCGTGTTGATATGAATCATTTTAATGAGGACAGAGTATTCTGTGTGTACAGTAGACGCTGTCTCTCCCAGGCGTCATGCTTGTTCCAAAAGGGGGGGAAATGCTTATAAGGACTGTTTCAGTACATCAGCTGGAACGCAATGCAGGAAGAGAGTGTATTATGCCCTGTGCCCTTGGATTAGGCTATGTCCAAGGTTAGGCTTTGGTCTGCGGGTGGTGGAGGAAGGGGGACACATGCGGGTATGTCATCACAATGAATCCTCATAATGATGAGTGTCCCTGATAGTTACGCTTGTATCAAGTCCTTCTGGGCTTGGGGTTCCCCACGCCAGTTTGATGGGTTGTAAGGCAGAAAACCCACCGTTGTTCTCTTAAAAGGAGAGCTTGTGGGGTAATGTTGGTATGTGATTCTAGAATGGTCCAGTCTTGTTGTATTCTCCTTAGGGTGTCCATAACAGGCTTTCCAAATATCATGTCCTTATATAGGCACAATTCGCCCTGCCCTTATATAGGCATAGAATCCCAGGCCTTATTTAGGCATTAAACCATGCACTCCAAATACAGGCATGGTCTCTGACATCCGTCCACCCTAACGTCACAACGAGTTCATGAAGAACAGACCCTTAGGCTGCAGGAGTTTCCCTAGCCCAGGACTATTGATTTCTTCAAGGCCTCATATATTATGCATGAACCATTATTCCTTAGGGGTTCATCCATGACGTCTTTTGCTACCCAACTCACGTCAATGCTAACATTCCTAAGGTACTCTCAGGTATAAATATACTTTCCCTAGCCCTTGTAAACTAGAGGAGACCTCGACTTCAGAGGAGCCCGTATCCCGGCCTGACGCACTGAGAAGACGCTGCCATTCCCTGCACGCAGAGAGCCCAGCTTCCAGCTTCCAGTGATCTGACTTCCCTTGCGGGGTGTTGGAGTTCGAGTCTGGCAAAGAGATTCCAACCTCTCTCATTCTTCAGGTATGGAGCTGATAAGAACCTAGAGGGACTCTTGGCATACTAGGCATACTAGACTTAACATACTCTTAGTATACCATAGTAAGGAATACTTCACCTACTTCATACCTTGTCCTACACCTAGGTTAGGTTAGGTACACTGGGGTAGAACTAGCTTAGCACCGCATCATATGAGTACTCGCATTTTTAGTCTGTGTTATTTATGTAACAGCATTTGTACTATAAAATAATGCTATCGCAGTATTATTTATTTCTACTGCTCACCCTGTACATTATTTATCTCGCATACTGTCTTGTGATCGTAACAGCACATTATACTTACACCAGAAACAAGACTGTTCAATAAATCTTTTATTGAAAACGCCCGTCTATTATTTCTGTGTAACTCTGAGGAAAACTAAGCATGCACGACTGAGCTGAGTGAAATAGTTATCTAGTGTTTCTGCGACTCTGGGACACGTTCTGATTCTAAAAGGAAAACATATTGGTCATGTTTTGCAGCTGCCAGAAACTACTCCCTTCTTGTTGTCAAGGAGTTTCTAGTGGCCTCTGAGCTAGCTGGCACAAGTAATTAAGTTTAATATACTCGATAGGAACATACCGACCTTAGTCCTATGTCAAACCTATAGGATATATTATTCCAATGCGCAGAGCCTATTAGGGAAATAGGAGCTACACTACATGGCGCCCAACGGTTTGGTTAGGCAGTAATTCAACTTTAGATACTGAGTAACTCAGCCGTGCTATTTTCTCTCAAAGACCCCTACCCATATTCTCCAAAAGACGTCTGGAGTGGGCAGGGTTAAGTATCCACCAAGGCCACGTAGGGAAGCACCCTATATATATTAGCTGTTTGGTTTGCTCAACGTTGAAGGATACAGTGTTCCAAAATATTGTGCACCTAATCTTTGTTTCCTTGAAACTTGTTCTACATTTTTCAAACAACAAAAATGCCTGACGGTGACAATGAAGCCGGAAACGGTGGAGCTGCGGCTGATGCAGCCCAAGCAGCACTTTTTAACCTTACAGGTTTAAATGAAACCGAGGAGGGTGTGGTACACATCCCTCAAAACTTAAGAAGAGCCATAACTCTAAAACTTATAAAACATGGCCTATCGCCAAGAGGAGGTAAAGCAGTTTTCGTGATAGAGGCACATGAATCATTTCAGACAGAGGTATTCTATTCATGGGTACTACTTCCGGAATGCAATCCAACATCACAAACATTTCACTTCTACAAAGAAGATGATCTACCAGAGGAATACATTCCTTTCGAGGATATTGAAATTCCATTAACATACCAAGAGCATCAGCTCTGGTTTAAAGGCGCCCTAAAACATCACAAAAACATTACCAGGCTCGGTCCACTAGGTAGACCAGGAGCAACATGGCCGATTTTAGCCGGCTACACACCTCATCCTGAACTGGATATAATGACAGATGAGAAATTACATACTCAAATAAAAGAGTTAATAAAAATATACAGACAATTGGTCCAATATGTCATGCGGACTTTTACAGTCCGACCACCATTGACATATCCAAATCCAACTCCCCAACAGGGGAATACACTAAAAATTACACCACAGACTCTCAATTCAGTCATGGGTTAAATGCCCACAAAACGTGAGCAAATTCCGTTTTGGATAGCTCAAAAATTACTCAAATCGAAGCAGTATTTCCAAATACTAGCCCACATGAGAAACACAGAATCCTAACAATCAGTTTACCGATGGGGATCACACCACAACTGGAAGACTGCACCACTTTGGGCTCAGTCTTTGCTGCCATCTATACTAAAACACATGGTATTCCGTCTATTGCGGTAATACCTGATGTCCTAAAACAAATTCAAAATGAATATGGGGCAGAGCCTGCTCTAAATTTAGGTATGAAGTTACTAAAAAATTTCGAGCAGGTATCAACAATAATATTATCTAATATTAAAGGGGAGGCAGCAGCAGTGGCGATCCGCCAAAAATTGAGGGAATTCGATGTTACAGAACATCAAACTGAGCTACCCAGAATTATAGAACAATCTTATGCAGAATTAGGCAGAGATAGTTTGGGTGGAAGACCACTGAAGCCGAAACTATCTGAAAGTCCTGAGAAGGACTCAATAAAACAAACTCCTACATCTTCTAAAAAGAAGTGGGAGTCTACTAAACAAAAATCAAACGAGAAACGTTCTCAATCCCGAGGTAGGTCTCCTCAAAAGGAGCCCTCTGAAAGGAGGTATAACCTCAGGAATAGGGATAATTTGAGAAAACCTGATAGGTATCATGATACTGATACACGTTCCTCTCGTCCCTTTCAGATCTCACCACAGACTTCGGAAAGAAGAGGACGGACGGAACACAGAGAAGAACGCGTGACATCGAAAGACAACAAACACGCTACAAAAACTAAAGTAAAACCTCAATTCTCCAAAAAGAAAGTATCAGGTCTAAAAATAAGACATGCCGAGAATACTGAGATCACAACTCAAGAACGGAGAATGGGCTCAGACCATGCTGGACAGTGCAGCAGAAGTCACAATAGTTCGCCAGAACCTGAGGGATCTTCTGGAGATAGTGGACTTGAATGAGTACATCACAGTAGAGACTGTAGCCACCAGGGTTAGTACTCCACAAAGGTTATTTGAAATAACACTCCGGATGGAGGGAGACAAACCTAGACAGGTGAAAGCACTTTTTGGGAAAGACTATCAAAGGGCTATGACATACTTCTAGCAGAAAAGGACTGGCCACCACAATTTGTCAGGGAGTGCCCACACGGCGAGGACATAATTATGCCTGCCTTCTCCAACCATATTCCAATTCACCTAAAATATACATATGCCAGGAAATGGGCAGTGGCCCAGGCCCCAGCATTATATAAAAATCATGTAGGATGGGATGAGGATTCACCTCACCATAAAATACATCTGAAACATGAACCAACTACACAACGGCAGTATCCTATTAAGCAAGAAGCTAAAAAACAGGTCAGGGAGATCTTAGATCAACTTGAATACCAAGGGGTGATTGAAACATGCACCTCCTCAATGAACAATCCTTTGTTTCTTGTCTCCAAACCAGACAAAACATATCGTCTAGTTTTGGACTACAGACATTTAAACACTTGTTCTAAAACGTTTGCAGTGCAAAATGCACATAGCACAGCATTAATGAATAACATTGTGCGTAAAAAATATAAAACAACATTAGACATCTCAAATGGTTTCTTTTGTCAAAACATAGCACCTGAAAGCAGGTACTTAACAGCATTCTCCATAATGGGGACCCAGCGTCACTTTTGTCGACTCCCACAAGGGTTCAAAAATAGCCCAGGTTTATTCTCAGCAAGGGTAATGGAGTTACTACAAATTTATGACAATGAGGCATTGTCCTATGTCGATGACATATATCTGACAGACGATTACCTAGTAAAACACTTGAACAGGGTGAGCACCATTATACTGGGATTCGCCTCTGAGGGTTACAAATTCAACTTTAAAAGTCCAGAATTGCCCATCTCAATGTCCTATTTCTAGGATATGAGCTTTCAAGTGAAGGCAAGAGCTTGGCTGCTAACTTTTTAGAAAAGTGTGCGCTGCTCCAACCTCCAAAAACGCTAAAAACTTACAATCCATCCTGGGTTTCTTAAATTTTGGAAGAACATACATTATAAACTATGCAGAAAGGGTTAAACCTCTCTACGCATTAATCAAACCTGATTTTTCAATCAAAAACTGGACACAGGAACACACAGAAATTTTGCGTTCACTCCAGGCTAACATGTTAGCAACAAATCACTTACAAACACGCGTAAGTGAACGAAATTTGGTGATCCGAATAATTTCGGGTCAATACGGATTCACCTACTTAACTTTCAATGAGGGTGAAAAAATACCAATAACATATAAATCACACTTGTACACACAAGCGGAAATGCGCTTCAGTTCTACTGAAAAAATTCTAACAGCAGTTCAAACCGCTGTAGCAAAAGAAAGAGCCTTAGCCCAAGGGAAACGCATTATTATCGTAACCCCAGTACCTGCTTTAGAAGCGGTTACAAAAGCAACCATTCCAAATGCTAAGGCATTGCATCCAAGATGGATACAATGGGTTAATTCTCTTGCTGCAACAGATGTTGAATATGTTTTTGATCCAGATTTAAAAACACAAGCCTTCCTGCAGTACGAACATGAATGTCCCCTGCCTACTGAAATTCTGCCTCTCGATCAGTACGAATTCATAATTTACACTGACGGATCCGCACAACCCGCAATAGGGGGTAAGCAAGCTTACAGTGCAGCTTGTGCTACCGTTAAAGGTCGCATGCGAAATGGCATCTTCAGACCTATGGTCACAAAAACGCAGTCTCTAGGAGATTGTACAGCTCAGCGAGCTGAACTACAAGCATTCAAACTGGCACTTGAAAGTACAGATCGAGAATTCCCCACACTAATCGTGTGCGATTCCTTTTACTGTGTGCAGTCGTATAATGAATATATACAAAACTGGCTTGAAAATGGTTTCAAAGATGCGAAAGGTGGCACAATAAAGCACAAATTGCTTTGGGAACAAGTAGTTCAGTTGAAAAACGAACTACCAAAGGCTCACGTGATCCACACACTGAGTCATCAACGTGATGGCGTTCACGTTGCAGGGAATTCATTGGCTGACGAAGCCGCAAAGGGGGCTGTGCAAACGGCTTCCGTAGCTGCGATCACTCGTTCAAAAACAAAAATAGACGGTGAGATAATGTTGGCTGTCAATGCATCAAGCACAGGCAGCAGTGCAGCGTTACCAAAAAGTTTCCACTCAAGTACTCTTATGTAATTGATGCGAACAACGTTCCTTTTGCTCGAATCCCTGGAGTGGGGGATAGGGTAATACCAAACAAGGAACGCAGATTAGGACTAATCCTAGCAGCACACGAAGGGATAGCTTCTGCCCATGCAGGTGTTTCTGCAACAATATCTTTACTCAAGCAAAGATATTGGTGGCCTGGCATTAGAAAACAAACAAAGAACTATGTTTTAGAATGTGATATATGCCAACAGATGAAAGTCTCCACAGTGAAACGTCCTGCGCAAACACCCCTGTTAATTTCAGATAAACCATTAGCTTGTGTTTACCTTGACCACTGCGGTCCCTTACACAGGGACGGTAATTATAAATATATCATGGTAGCAGTGGATTCATGCTCTAGGTTCCTATGGTTATGGCCTCAGCGCTCAGCTGACGCTCGAACTGTTATAAAAGATTTGCGAGTCTTTATCGGTATATACGCAATAGGCTCGCTACATTCTGACCAGGGTCCTGCGTTTAGCTCTCGGGCTTACAAAGACGCCATGGCCAGTCTGGGCGTTGCATTGCGGTACTCCTCTCCATTCCATCCTGAGGGAAATTCGGTTGTGGAAAGGAAAAACCGGGACATAAAGCAGTCTATAAAAGCTAGAGTATTAGGCTCGGGTGACGGGTGGGTCAAACACCTTAGTGGAGTTCAACGTGCACTTAATAACCTGCCAAGAAGTTCTCTAGGGGGGGTCACTCCATATGAGGTCCTATTTGGGACAGGAATGTGGGTACCGGACTTAGAAAACGTAGGCACTGTGGTGGAAAATAAACCCTTTGATATCAAAGATCGTTTGGCTGTTTTACAGGACTTAAACAAATTAAGAACGAAACAAAGCAACGTATTCCTACAGTCAACCACCACTGGGGATCAACCGGCTGTCCCAGCAAGGCCTGTCTGGATTCCTAAAGTTGGGGATCTAGTCAGAGAAAAAATTGCGGACAAGAAGGAATTTGGACCTTCTTACAGACAACAAGTACCTGTCCTAGCAGTTCAAGGAACAAGAACAGTACTACTGCCGCCCCTTGCTGGAAGAAAGGAGAAAAGATTTGTGTCCATCGACCTGATCAAACCACAGTATGTGGCCACTACTAAATAGTAGGCCTCGTGGACTCCGACCTAGTAGCAAATGCACTCCTCTCGCTACTATCCAAGAGGTTCATACTGAAAGACTGATAACAATCGAGAATTCAGCTGAAACAAATGAAGGACTATGCAACAACGCTATGGAACTCATCCCTCTTGAAGAACAAGTAACAGTTCATCCAAATACACCTGTCTACACCAACGTAACAAGTGATGAACTGGTTCCAGTGATTTCAACAAATCCTGATGCAATTTCAACAATTGACAGAACTGCTTCTGGCTACTTCATTAACTTTGATACGTTCTCAGAAGATCCGAGTGAACCTGAAACGACGCCAGTGTCATTGAAATTCAAGCAGCAAATACAAGACTTTCTTCACTTTCTGAAAAAGACTTATTTGGTTTCTCCATGGATTGAACTCTGGATTACATCTGGACTTTTTGTTTTCCTGCTCTGGCTAGCTTTGGTAACAACTGTAAGCGTGCTTATAAGTGGCAGATACATCCATGTGAACACTGAAGGAAAAGACGTAAACGTACTTTTGAAACCTCATAAATCTTCCCATCGTGAAGCAAGAGACTTGTCATCAGTGAACATCACAGCTGTTCCTATACACGATGGTATAGTGTGGGACAAAACAGATTTTGATATATTCGGTCCAACGGAAGAATTGAACATTCCACATTTGTTTAAAATTTCACTAAGTGATCTAATCACGTCCAGTACCTATTCTGATGATTGGGACTTTGAGACTGTGACTGATATTATGTTTGACCTAGAAAAAGCTGCTGCATTTTCTAAAAATGAATATTTAGAGGGTCATCAGACTATGAAGAACTGTATTGTTATAATCACTATGGTCATCATTTTTTGCATAAATCTGCATATCCAAGAAATATGTTTATGTTTAACCAATGGGAACATTGTCCTACACCACCTAAAGGTAGTTCAGAAACATTTGCCAGTAAATTTCCATATTTTTCAGGTTACAATACATCTGATCCAGAAATATTTTACTATAAAAATGTAAACAAAACAGGACTGAAAATTATGTTATCAAATACAAAACAGATTTATTCTGCATTATTCAATGCCCAACTGTCTAGACAGGGTTTCGACTTTTGGAAAGACACAATAGACACAAAAACGTTGTGGGGTACTAAAGAATGGCAAGTACAGGGGATAGAAGCTTTATTCAGAGCCTGCATCATCCCTGAACAAATAATGTTTTTGAATGAAACTATCCAACAAACATCTTGTCTTGGATTAGCCAAGATCAAAGAGATGAACACACCTTCTGTACCAACTCCTGCAAAAAATAATGTAACACAAGCAGTGGTGACAGTCGACAATATACTACAACTCAACAGATCTAATCCTGATTGGAAAAAATGGTTTATCTGACCCATAGACACGAATAACTGTCAGGAAAGATTCCTGAATAAAACTCAGGGCTTTACTATTCATAGGCCAGACCCAAGATACGTCCAAAGACAACATCCGGGGGAAATTATGCCTCGATTGGCTGCATACATCTACACTACAGGATGTGAAACAACACTTATCCTTACTTGCAAAAGACGCAGATCTTAGGGATTTCTTGCTTAGACCAAGAAAACCGCGTCAAAAACGTTTCATATATGCCGGCATTTATGCTGCTTATAATGAAGCTTGGAAGGTGTCACAGATAGAGGCCGCAGAACGAATACGTGAACTTGATGGTATTAATTTAGAGAAAACACTCTCTGTGGTCGACAATGGGTTAACAACTTTGTCCTCCAGAATATATTCATTGGACGGCATTGTATCCTCTGCTATCGACATTCTAGAACAAGATTTGGCGATGTTACAACAAGGCCAATCTCAAATACGTTCTATTATGTTATTAAGCTGGACGCTGCAATCATTGCGAGCGGGCTATGTGCCTTGGCGTTTCATCAACACAACGGCTCTGTTTGCAGAATACAATCTAACTGATAAACAGATCGAAATGGCACAGAGAGGAGCAAAGTATACAGTGCTGAGCATTGAAAAACTGGAAAAGTTACCATTCACAGTGGCAGAAAAACCAGCTACAGAATGGCTTATTCATGGCAAAATTACACTATCTGTGACTACTTTTCAGTTTCAGTATTGCCTCAGACAAATGCAAGCAGGCAAATATGAAAGGTTGGGTAAGGAATACATTAAGACATCTTGGGCTTTACCGTATACATATAGATGTTGGAGTGGGGATCGTGAAGTGTTTTTAAGCGGTAAAAACTGTAAACGTGCACTAAGCGGTTCACTAATATGTCAGGACATTTCCTTGCACGGGGCTTGTAATGGTTCTGTGGCAAATTTGTCTTGCCATCAGCAGGGTACACCAGCTGCTGTGATTAATCCAACGTTCGGACAACTTTCTAATGGGAGTTACCTCATGTTGAATGATCAGAGTTGCTGTGGCATGCTGCCAGGCATCCCATATCTAGTAACGGTCAACTCCAGGGTCACTTGCTGTATGCAAGTATTGTTTGCCCCAATAGACACAGTCAGGGAGTCGCCTTTATGGCCTTCGCTGAACGTCTCTTTTATAAGATTTGATACTTTAAGCAGAATGAAAGCCATGCTTTTACAACAAACAGTGCCTCTGACCTCGGCCATAGAAACCTATGATCTGCAAATTGCAAGGACTTCGGCTGAGATACAGACTTTAATACGTACAAACTGCCCTATACATTTCGTGGAAATGATAGGACGAATTTTTAACATATCTGATACAACAGGAATTGTACATGTATTTAAGAGCACCTGCTCCGGTCTGTTAGCACCTTTCCAGGCAATACTCGGAATCATCCCGAACTTTGCACATTCGTTGTTTGGTGGCATACCATTAATTCTAGCACTCGTTGTCGGAATTCTATTTCTCTTCCTGCTATTTCGCTATGGCCAGCCAATTCGCCGACATCACTACGAGCGACATGGAGAAAGCTCTCCTTGAACGAAAGAGCCGTGAGCAAATAGTACAGCTTTTGGGCATAAATCGTCTACGGGACCTTAATACCACATGGTTCCTGTCCTTTAGACCAATCTGGCAAGATTGCATCTTACCTGTTCTACGATGCCTGCTATGCGGTGTAGAATGCGTGTTGGACACCTGTCTAACATTTCCATCGGATGCGCCAACGGACGTCGATACTCTGCTGGACCAGATATCGGCCCACGCTATGTGTTGTCCCCAGCGGCTTCCTATCCTGATGACAGCATTCATTGAGATCTCACAGACGCTTCCGGCTGCTGCTGAGGTACGAGAAAGAACTACAGGCACACAGGTAACAACGGACGCGAACGTTGCAACAATTGAAAGCAATGCTTCACATCTCTGTGCAATTAACCTGCTTCACGAGGTGTTCCAACTCACACCAACTACAGTGGATGATGTTTTGTCTATAGAAATAGATGATCTAATGTTTACACCAGACCCGTAAACTGACTCTGATTAAGCATACAGTGTTCCAGAAATACAGCAACAATTTGCCTTCATTTTTCAAAAACTTGGAACTCTACCAAAATTGAACTTTTTCCCATTTTTTCTAACGAAAATGGTACTTCAATCTGCTTAAAGTAGAACTAGCCTTATAGTACAGAATTGGCGGTCCTTCCAAAGACATTTAGTCATCTTATGTGTCTAAAAACAGTTCATTTGATTTTCATGACATGAAATGACTTTGATTTATGAACAACTTATCGATCATTTTCTGTCACATGTAAATATTACTGCTTACTTCATTCCAATTGCATTTATTTTCGAATTTTATACCTGAAATGATAAGCAATGCTTCTAATGTACAGTACCTTTTTGCATTCTGATGTTTTTTTTTTAAATGCCTTTTTTAAATGGTTTTATGAAATATTTTAGAAATATGCGGTACTCCATTTTTATGTTTAGCATTTTAAATGTTTAGCATTTATGTATTATCGTATAGACGAAAGAGGAGTGGGTGTTGTATTCTCCTTAGGGTGTCCATAACAGGCTTTCCAAATATCATGTCCTTATATAGGCACAATTCGCCCTGCCCTTATATAGGCATAGAATCCCAGGCCTTATTTAGGCATTAAACCATGCACTCCAAATACAGGCATGGTCTCTGACATCCGTCCACCCTAACGTCACAACGAGTTCATGAAGAACAGACCCTTAGGCTGCGGGAGTTTCCCTAGCCCAGGACTATTGATTTCTTCAAGGCCTCATATATTATGCATGAACCATTATTCCTTAGGGGTTCATCCATGACGTCTTTCGCTACCCAACTCACGTCAATGCTAACATTCCTAAGGTACTCTCAGGTATAAATATACCTTCCCTAGCCCTTGTAAACTAGAGGAGACCTCGACTTCAGAGGAGCCCGTATCCCGGCCTGACGCACTGAGAAGACGCTGCCATTCCCTGCACGCAGAGAGCCCAGCTTCCAGCTTCCAGTGATCTGACTTCCCTTGCGGGGTGTTGGAGTTCGAGTCTGGCAAAGAGATTCCAACCTCTCTCATTCTTCAGGTATGGAGCTGATAAGAACCTAGAGGGACTCTTGGCATACTAGGCATAGTAGACTTAACATACTCTTAGTATACCATAGTAAGGAATACTTCACCTACTTCATACCTTGTCCTACACCTAGGTTAGGTTAGGTACACTGGGGTAGAACTAGCTTAGCACCGCATCATATGAGTACTCGCATTTTTAGTCTGTGTTATTTATGTAACAGCATTTGTGCTATAAAATAATGCTATCGCAGTATTATTTATTTCTACTGCTCACCCTGTACATTATTTATCTCGCATACTGTCTTGTGATCGTAACAGCACATTATACTTACACCAGAAACAAGACTGTTCAATAAATCTTTTATTGAAAACGCCCGTCTATTATTTCTGTGTAACTCTGAGGAAAACTAAGCATGCACGACTGAGCTGAGTGAAATAGTTATCTAGTGTTTCCACGACTCTGGGACACGTTCTGATTCTAAAAGGAAAACATATTGGTCATGTTTTGCGGCTGCCAGAAACTACTCCCTTCTTGTTGTCAAGGAGTTTCTAGTGGCCTCTGAGCTAGCTGGCACAAGTAATTAAGTTTAATATACTCGATAGGGACATACCGACCTTAGTCCTATGTCAAACCTATATGATATATTATTCCAATGCGCAGAGCCTATTAGGGAAATAGGAGCTACACTACAGTCTATGTCTTCGTGTGTATGTCCCAATTCAATATAGTGGGTAAGCACTTTTGTCATCGTTTTTCTATATCTTATGTTACTGTGATGTTCTGTGAGTCTTAATTTGACTGCTCGTGTCGTCATTTCCACATATCGTTTCTGGCAGGGGCACGTGATCATGTACACACAGTTTTTGGTGTTACAGTTTGTGTGTATCCTCTGGATCCAGATGTCAGTGGGGCTCAGGTCGATTTGTGTGGATGGGCGCGTGAGGGGGCATGCACTACATGTGCCGCATGGATGGTGGCCCTTGACTGGAGGGATACCCCAGAGTTGTAGTTGTCGTGTGGTCTTTTGGAGGGGTGGCCTAGTGTGTATTATCTGATCTTTTATGTTTACTGTTCTTTTGAAGGCAAAGCAGGGGGTACTGAGTGTCATGGTCCCTGTCTGCAGAATTGACCATTGTTTCTTGATGATTTTTTGTATGTGGTTAGACTGTGGAGTAAATGATGTCACACAGGTGATGGCTTTGTTTTGTGCTCATTCTCGGGGTTCTAGGAGCTGTCTCCACAGGTGGAGCTGTCTCCACCTGTGTCTAGCGCTAACAACAAAGAACACCCCCTTGTTTGTAACTGTCCCTTGTCTGTAATGGTTTCTCCTCCCCCTCCCCTCCCATCCATTCATGTCATAGCACAAGAACCCAGTGAATAAAATTACTTGTGGAGCCTCTTGTAGCTATTGTTAGATCACATACACTTCATTCCACTTCTACTCACGACACACAAGTTCCCTCATAACACCTGGCTTCACTACGGCAACCAGAAAAGAACTCCAGCAAAGAGCACCCTCGTGGGGCCTGTTGGACATTGCAGCGCTGGCCCAACGACGAGCTTCCCTATGATGAAGCATGACACCCCTCAGGGTGTGTGAGGGCCCTTGCTCCTTATTGGAGCGCTCCCAGTGCTATTACGCACTCTCCATTTAGTGCCTGGACTACACATTCTTTCCTCCTCTCTCTCTTCCTCTTTCCATCCCCTCATAGGAACAGCATACTCCTTTGTTTCGCAAAAATAAAAATATATTTAATATTAAAAATTAAAAAATTAAAACATATAATGTTAAATACATATCACAAATACCTACATATATTAAATAAAAAATAAAAAAAATTCAGACAAATAAATATTTTTATTTAGAAATTATTTATTAACAAAAACATTAATTATTGCATACATTTAGGGCATCATTAGCAGCGGAATGCGGGACCGTCCGCAAGGAGTGCGGCGGTCCCGCACCTGATATTAGGATGCCACTGCCACCGTGGTGGTGGCAAGCCCTATTCCCAGCATTGTGGTGGGCGGTGCTCACAGCACCGCCCGCCACAATGCTGGGAATAGACTCGTGTATTGGCATGCACAAGGTGACAGGCACCGCGCGGTGCCTAACACTCTGTCCATGCCAATGCAGGGGGGTACCATAGGTACCCCCCATGTGCACCCCCCAACCCCCCAACTATATGGGGGCCTGCTACGGGCCCCCAAAGGCAAAGACCACATGCCTTTCCATGGCGGCAACACCGCTATGGAAAGGCTGCTTTCCGCCGGCATCCTAATATGGATGGCGGTGTCTTGCAGACATTGCCACCATGTTAGAGCCCTTTTCCTCCCGGTCGACGAGTCGACTGGCGGAAAAGCGGCAGACGGTCTTTCCGTCCGCCTGGGTCCCCACCGCCATCGTAATATGGCGGGGGGAAATGTTGTGCGGGCGGACAGGAATGGCGGGCGGATCGCCACCGCCATACGGGCAGCGGCGATCCGCCAGACATCATAATGACCCTCTTAGTCTGTTTACTTCCTACCCTATAACACCACACAACTCACAACCCACATCGAAAATAAAAAAAATGTATTTGCATAATTAACATAATTAATTTTCAAATAAACAAATATAATTAATTAAAAAACAAATTAAAACACATAAAATCTATTTAACTTCCCAGCCTTTACACCTATAACCCCACAACCCACACCTAAAATTAAACTGTAAAAAAATTAATTACACAATTAAAAACAAATTCAATTAAATAACTAATAGTATTTAACAACTAATTATAAAGTAAGTAATATGAATGTACTCCCGACCCTTCACCCCTATAAACACAAAACCCATACACATACAAAATAATTAAACAATTACCCTAATTATTTATCAATTAATTAATAATATTAATTCTCAAATAATTATTAACTAATTAAAAATAAATTACTTCCCACCCTTTACCCCTATAAACCCCACAACCTGCACCTAAAATTAATTACACAATTACCAGAATTGATTGTCAATGAATTAATTAATATTAATGACTAATTAATAAATAATTATTAATTAATTTAAAATAAATTGCTTCCCACTCTTTACCCCTATAAACCCCACAACCCGCCCAGAAAATGTACCCCAAAAATTAAAAACACAATTAACATTATAAAATCTCAATTAAATAAATATTAATAAATAAAAAATATAAATTAATTTATTATAATTAAATTACTTCCCACCCTTTTCCCCTATAAACCCACAAACCGCTACGGAACTAAAAAATGCAAAATGTAATTAAAATAAAATTAATAACTACAAAAAATTTAACACATATATTAAAAAACAGAAACAATACTTATACAAAAAATACATTACATACTTTTAAAATATATACTAAAATACACTAATTAAAAAATCAATATCTAGGATAGGATAGGATATATATTTATAAAGCGCACTAAACCAAAGCGGTATCAAGGCGCTGGGCGGACAAAGGGAGCGAGACAAACACCCACCAGCTAAAAGGCAAAGAGCCAGGTCTTTAAGATCCTCCTAAATGACTCGAGTGAATTCGCCGCAGTGATCGAAAGGGGCAGAGAGTTCCAGAGTTTAGCGACCTTAAAGTCGATATTCTTCACCACGATATTCTTGCTGTCGATATTTCTGTGTCACGATATTTGAAACTCGATATTAGTGTAAGTCGATATTTCCAACTCAATATTTTGACTGAATACTGAACCAGCATGATGAAAATACATCAACTTGGACTACATGTTTATTTTACACATCCACTCTAAACACTTAAAATGTAAATTTCATGTAGCTTGCAGCAGACATGTCACCTTATGTGTTAGCAAAGTCATTGCTTAGAAGAAATGATACTTTCACAAGTTTGCAAAAGATAATGACATGCTTAATGTGGACCAAAGGCAGGCAGGCAGGCAGGCAGGCTAGCTTAACAAGCTAAAATGAGTCTGGCTTTCAGAGTTTGCAACAGTTATGTTATGTTGCGTTATGTTATTTTATGTTATGTTATCGTATAGTATAGTATGGTATGGTATAATATGGTATGGTAGGGTAGGGTATGGTATGTGTATTTGTATGGCATACAACTCAGCCGGGAGGCACTGAAGCAGGATCTGTATGGGCCGAGCTAGTGTCAGGGCTAGGTGAAGAGCCAGTGCATCCTGCCAGGAAAGTGCAATATAGAGACGTGCGGGGCCTTGGATGCTGGCTTCATGCAGTTGTTGGATAAGGATGGGGTGGGAGACAGCGTCTAAGGCTGCGGGAAGATCCAGGTCCGCCAAGAGGATCTCCTTCAAAGACCGCCTTGACAACAACGCACACAACAGCAAGGAGCTCTTCAACATCGTGAAGGAACTCTCCAGCTCCAACACCAACGACATCCCGCCGTCGCAAGCCCTGTGCCATTCCCTCGCCACCATCTTCCACCGCAAGATCGGCGACATCCACGACAGCTTCAACATCCAGACAGCCCCAACAGACACCGACACACCAGACCCGCCGCACACCATCGACCACGACCCCTTGCCAGCCTGGGCCAACGTGAACATCGATGACACCATCAAGACCATGAGCACAATCCACTCCGGCTCCCCGTCAGACCCTTTCCCGCACCACATCTTCAACAAAGCCAGCAGCTCCATCGCACCCCACCTGCGCAACGTCATCAATCTCTCCTTCAAAACCGCGACCTTCCCAGAGAGCTGGAAACACGCCGAGATCAAGGCCCTACTCCAAAAACCCAAGGCGGACCCGAGAGACCTCAAGAACTTCCGGCCCATCTCCAAGCTTCCGTTCCCAGCCAAGGTCATCGAGAAGATCGTCAACAGACAGCTAACCCGATACCTCGAAGAAAACAGCATCCTGGACCCATCCCAGTCAGGGTTCCGCAGCAACCACAGCACCGAGACTGCCCTCATCGCCCCCACCGACGACATCAGGACCCTGCTGGACAACAGTGAGACCGCAGCCCTCATCCTGCTGGACCTCTCCGCCGCCTTTGACACTGTCTGCCACCGCACTCTACGCGTACGCCTCCACGACGCAGGGATCCGAGACAAGGCCCTGGAATGGACCACCTCCTTCCTCTCCGGCAGAACCCAGAGAGTCCGCCTCCCCCATTCCGATCCGAAGCCTCCGAGATCATCTGCGGCGTACCCCAGGGATCATCCCTCAGCCCGACACTGTTCAACATCTACATGGCCCGCTCGCACGCATCGCCAGACAGCACGACCTCAACATAATCTCCTACGCCGACGACACTCAACTGATCCTCTCCCTCACCAAGGACCCCCTTACCACCAAATCCAACCTCCACGAAGGAATGAAGGCCGTCGCCGATTGGATGAAGAGCAGCCAGCTAAAGCTGAACACGGACAAGATGGAGGTCCTCATCCTCGGCTCCAACCTTTCAGCCTGGGACGACTCCTGGTGGCCAACGACACTGGGGGCAGCCCCGACACCCACCGACCACGCACGCAACCTGGGAGTCATCCTCGACTCAACGCTCTCCATGGCCAAGCAAGTCAACGCAGTCTCCTCCTCCTGCTTCAACACCCTCCGCATGCTCCACAAGATCTACAGGTGGATCCCGACAGATACAAGAAGAACAGTCACCCAGGCCCTCGTCAGTAGCAGACTCGACTATGGAAACGCCCTCTACGCGGGAGCCCCGGCCAAGCTCATCAAGCGACTGCAACGCATTTAAAACGCCTCTGCATGCCTGATCCTCGACGTACCACGCCACAGCCACATCACCCCCACCTGAGAAACCTGCACTGGCTCCCCGTCGACAGGAGAATCTCCTTCAAACTCCTCATCCACGCACACAAGGCACTCCACAAGACCGGCCCAGCCTACCTCAAAAGACGACTCTTCTTCAACGTCCCCAACCGCCAGCTCCGCTCCGCCGACCTCTCCCTCGCCACCGTCCCTCGCATTCGAAGAACAACCACCGGCGGCAGATCCTTCTCCCACCTCACCGCCAAGACCTGGAACACCCTTCCACTCAGCCTACGACAGACCCAAGACGTGCTGACCTTCAGGAGGCTACTCAAGACCTGGCTGTTCGACCAGTAGCGGCACCCCCCCCTTTTCTTCCCCAGCGCCTTGAGACCCTCACGGGTAAGTAGTGCGCTCTACAAATTCTGTGATTGATTGATTGATTGAGTAGGATGAAGGCAGCACTGGCACTTCTGTCCATGATTATCTGGATGTTGTCCATAGCGGTAATGAGAGTGTTTTTTACTTTCAATGCAGCCAGTGAGCATGGAGTGTTTGGTGGCTCTGATTTGCTGATGGTGTCATCTGACGGTAGATTTGTAGGTGCTCTTGTCGGTGTTGGTCTGAATTTGTCTCCAATTGGGTTCAAGGTGTCTTCAGTGTTGTTAGGTGAGCCTGAGCTATTTCGTGTACCAGCTTGCTTGCAGTCTGGTTCTTGTGGCTTATGTAGCTTTGAGAGGAGCCAGGGTATATGGGCAGGTGGAGATCCAGGCGTTGAAGTTGGTGATGGATTTTTTCCAGTGCCATCGTGAAGATTTGGTGATGGTGTTTCTGCGGTGGTGTGAAATGGGTATGCTGAAGTTGATGAGGATGTGGTCAGTCCAGGTGATTGGTGTAGGCTTGTCTACTGAAGATGGGATCCAGTTGGTGTCTGGAAGCCTGTGTATTGGGCCTTTAAATCGCTGGCTGAATTTAAGTTTGGACAGTTCCAGAAGGACAGGAGGATGAAGGCACTGGAGTCATGGATCTGGGGGGATGACAAAGTCTGCAATGATGCTGCTGCAGTTGGTGCATTGTCTGGAATGGCAGTAGACAAGGGTGCCACTCAGGGTGTAGTTAGAGGTGATGAGGAGTCTGAAAGTCAAGTGTTCCATATTGCTGATGGTGCTTTCTGAGTTGGTGGTGCAATGGATTGATTCTGTGAAGATGATAGCAATTCCGCCTCCTGGTCTGTTTGTCCTGTCCTGTCTTGTGATCTTGTATCCAGGGGTCTTTACATAGCAATGATGGAGGCCGACAAGAAAGTCAGCCAGCTTTCAGTCAGAAAGAGCAGATCCGCTGAGCAGTAGTGTAGAAGATCCCGAATTTCAGTTGCATGTTTAATGAGGGAGCGAGTGTTGAGAAGTATTCAGGACAACGAGTGGTGTGGTGTAGTGGGGGTTGCAAGTGTGAGGTCATGTGTGTTGAATATGTTTGGTGTGTAAGGTGCATGGAGAAGTAAGGTGGCGCAGGAGAATGCACCTTCAGAGTTGGGTGGCTAGACATGGCAGCAGCAATTGCAGATGCGACTGGGGTTCAGGGCATGTAGGGTGATGGCGGAGTATTAACAGGGGGGTGGGGTTGAGAGGAGGACCAGTGGTACTGGTGCTGGAACTCGACAGGGCGCAGATGGGTGCAGATGGGCTTACCTTTAGTGTGCCTTCAGTGCACCAGCGATGCACCTGCTGCATGCATCTACTGCATGTCCACATTCAAGTCTTCATTAAGTGAAGACAGTTTTGGCGGGAAACCAGGGATGTCACTTCCAGTGCAGATGGATGAGTTGAAATCAAGTGATGTCACTTTCTTTGCAGATAAATGATTAGAAATGAGTCCTCTTGATTGGCTCCATCCTCTGCTTAGCCCAGCTGGTAAGTGGTGTGTGCCCCTCTCAGGCATCTAGCAATGGTAAGTTTCTACCAACGCAAGGCTTTGTCAGGGACTAGGGCAAGGCTATAGAATGGGCCAATCTAGGGCGCACTAACACCAGACACCCATTGGCACCTATACAAAACCCATGTGGACCTACTGCTGGGGATAGGTGAATGTGTAACTTTGTCTGCCAGAAATTCTTGCAGCTCTACCCTTTTGCCTGTATGAGTTGGGAACGACCAGTCCCAAGAGCACTCTACAGCAAATGATGAACTTCATTTAAAAAAAATAATAACTTTCATAATAAAATCACCATGATTCCTCACAATAATAAGATCACCATGATTCCTCACAACATTAACAGTTCTCAATAGCATCATACAAGAGGCCTAAACAATGATTTTTCAATAGACTTAAGATTGGAGTGGAAGACGATAATTTGTTTTACAAAAATAGGTCTGAAAATCATTGGCAACCCACAAAAAAACTGTAATTTAGTATATTTCAATACTGCCATGGAGGATGAGCAGTTTCTGCCCCAGCTTCTGACATATCCAAGCAGGTGTTCTACATGTTTGTTCTGAAATATTCCATTAATGTAGGGACATTGCGAGTGGTGGCCGGAACAGAACAGGGGTGGCCGGGAAAGGGGGAGTAGGAAGGGGGGAAATTAATACAAATTAAATTTCACTCCTCAGCACGCCGTCTCTCCCACGTTGTCTCTCCTCCGCTCCTCTTCCAGGAAGCACACAGGCTCCCCTAAGCCAATCACAACGCTGCAATGCAGTATTGTGATTGGTCTGAGCGCTGAGGTTCGGTGCTCAGACTGGGACTGACAGCCTGTGCATGTTCCCCACCAGTCCGTGTATAACAGCCTGAAGGGGAACATGCAAAGTGCGCATGACTGTTTGGCCGGCCCAAGACAGTCGGCCAAACCGTCATGTGCACTTTAGAGTGTAGCAACCACTCCTCCTCCCCGACGTCACAGTAGTCCAGCCCTGCCCAGCCCTAGCCTGATACTAAAAATAGAATGATAATAACTTCTGTTATTATCATTTTCTTTTTCTTTTTACACTGCTCTGAGAACAGTGAGGTGATGTTCCACTGCCTTTTCAGAGGCACTGCCACTGGACATTGCACATGTATGATGTATGATAACACGTTGTTTGTGACTTCACATTCCATGCACATTTTTTGCTAGAGGAGGATGCAGGTGGTTTGGCTTTTTGACGTCCCACTCTTTGCAATATCAGGAGCAAAACTGACCCACCATTCATTCAAGATTTTCAGTTTGGCACGTCCATAGTCAGTTGTCATTGTTACAACATGGAAGGGTTAGGCTACACAAACTGGTCATCTGCTAGTAACAGTGACTGTCTGGTGTAGCGACATACAAGCCAAGAGCTTACGTCCGTTTGGAAGGGGTATGGCAATACATACCTTATGACAGCAAATGAAGCAGGCTTCGGGAGTGGGACTGCATAATATGTGCATTAATAAATAAAAAGCGTCTTCCGTCTTCGCAAAAAGTAAGAGATTTAAAGCCCCATTGGATGATTGCTTCTGAATAATATAAGTGCAGCCAAATGGCTGCCTTTGACCATTTACATGTATCGAGATATTGACACCCGATCTCCTCCCCTGCCTCAGTGACAAAGTCAACAACATCTACAACCACTTTACTCCCCAACTGGACCCATCTTTCGTCCTCACCCCCTTCCCACACAACGAGACAAGCACCCCTGAAACCGCAATGACCTGCTGGGCCACCGTAAGATAACATAACAACTCAGGGGCAGATTTACAAGCCCCTTGCGACACATTTGCACCGCCGCTGAGTCACTTATGTGACGCAGCGGCGGCGTCAAGCAAGCGCCACACTGCGACGGATTTACATCGTGACGCATCTTGGGAGATGCGTCACGCCGTAAACCCCTACGCCACATTATACCTGCGTCAGGTATAATGTGGGCGTACCGTCGCAGTGTGGGCGTTCCGTCGCAGTGTGGGCGTTCCGTCGCAGGAAAGCCTCGGAAAAGTGCCTGAGTGAAATCTACAAGATTTCACTCAGTCACTGTTCCGACGCCGCTGCGTCAAAACCTTGCACCTGCTTGAAGCAGGCGTAAGGCGTGACGCAGTATGTTAAAGATAGGCCGGTTTGGAACAGTGCTGGAGTTTCGTCGCGCCCGCGACACGACTCCAGCACTGCACCAACCTTACGCCGGCAGATACGACACGCATCTGCCTATCCTTGCGCCACGGTGTGCCGCATTGTAAATGGGGCGCATCCGTGGTGGCGCAAGGGTAGTTTTGCATGTCGCATGTTTACTGGCGCATCCCTGCTGATTTGCAGAGATGCGCAAGTCCTTGTAAATCTGCCCCTCATAACGTAACACAACATAACATAACATTATGAATAAGTAAATCTTCAACGAGAAAGCTAATAAACCATAGACACCAGCGCCTAAATATAAGGAGGATTAAAAAGTTAATTATAAGGAGGATTAAAAAGTTATTTTGCGACAAGTGTAAATACACATATATTGCGGCATTATTAATATTTCTCCTTATTACTCAATGAAGAGTTCTCCTTATATTGTAGGTTATTTGCATGTTTGGGGATTTGAAGGTCCAGCAGTGGGTTGGAGGTGGAGGCCTGGAATGCAAGTTCCGTTTCCCCAGTCACCAGTGAGTACACTGAGGTCCTTCGCAGCGCAGCTCATTCAGAAGCAACACACGACTTACTTCTCGCTTCATCATTGACAGAAACAATAAGGCTCGGACCTCCGGCGAGTGCCATATTGATTCTGTCCTTTCGTTCATAAAGAAAATTGGAAAAATGCCAGACTAAAAGAGACGCTCAGTAGCCGAGATCTCGCGCCTGCAGATTCAGTGAAGTAAACACAGATGTGAAAAGCGCAACTCATAACAGATGCACAGAATCGGGAACACGTACACTGCAGACTGCCAGCTACTCAGTGCGATGAAACGGGGTAACCGCCTTCGGCAAGGCTTGTAATTGGTTCAAAGCTTTCAAGTGTTGATGTATTATTTAAATCTTCATTTACGGCGTTCTCATAAAGCTCAGACATGTTACTAGTGCTGCATTGGAAAGAGGCCACAGCATGCACCGCCCAGGCACCAATGCATAATTGTAGGACGGGACGGGACAGCTATTGCCTTAGTAAGAGTGTCAGGGGCCCTAAAACAAACAAGAGAAATGAGCCCTTGTTGCGCTGGTTGGGAGGTAACAGACAGCCATACTTGTGAGTAGTAAGTAGGCCCTCACACCACCGGACCGGGTGCCAATGCAAAAGCTGCTTAATCAATAGCTGCTACCCTAAATACAGCACCTTGTGACGCTGTCCAATTTGTTTTATTTGGTTTTTTTTTTAGATTAACTACGAAGTGTATTTTTGCTACCCAACTTGTTTCATGGGCTGAACATCGCTCCTCTTAAATTGTCCTCAGTTTCGAAAAAATATCTTTTTCTTCACTGTTTTCACCCTTTACTACTGTTTTTCTATGTATCTCTTCCTCCAGCTCTCCCCCTTTTCTGCCTTTCTCTCCCTGGGTCAAATTTTGGTGATGAAAAAAAACTACTGATACCCCAAAACGATTACTGTTGTCCATTTTGTGCAACCAGCAATTCAACATAAGGATTGCTTCTAAACTAATACAGAACATTTGCAAAAGAATTTGGACAGGAAAGTCCCTTTTCGCTTCTGTGCTTAGATTTGGCCTTTGAGCCGTTGGTGATTTGTAGTGAGCAAAACCCATAATCGCTTTCGGTGTTTAAATTGTTCTTTCTGGTTTAACTGTGATTACCTAACAATTGATTGGCTTCCATTTTGAATCGGTAATGTTATGCATGTTCACCATTATTTTAGCTGATCCATATTTGCAGTAAACCAAAATGGTTCCAATTAAAAATAGGCAGCTAGTTATGGATAGCACGCATACTAACATTTCGAATCAGGGGGACAGTCCAAAACAGTTTGGGGAATTGTATTTTACACATTGACTATCATTGAAGCAGATGCAATAATAGACGGTGGAAGGCTAATATTTTGGCTTTAACAATCGGGAGTGCCGCGCTTTCATTGGGTCTGTTGGCATGTAAACAGAGACGGCTTTTGACATGGGCAAGCTGGGCCCAGGCTGAGGGTAGCACTATTCAGAGGAGTGCACAGAACTGTCTGCATTAAAGTTATGCAAACAGCCGAGCCTGTCTCACTTGGCTTCAGTGATTAACATTAAAGTGCTTATAAAACATTTTTAACAGTTGCAAGTGCTGCTTTTAACATCCCTTCAGCCTCCTTCTTTGCCCTCCTGAATCCCTCTAACACATGGGTACTCACAAACATTTTTCCAGGGGGCCACAAAGTTTATCCTGAGGTGTGTCCGAGGGTCGAATTGATGGCAGCAGGGTGGAAGGTGGGGGCGGGTTGGGGGTGTAAGATGGGCATAGTGGAAGGGAAGCATGTACATTTAAAGGCTGAAGTGCACATTGTGAAACCAGAAAACCTGGGATCATTCCCGGTGTTCCCACTTGACCAAATTGTGTGATCCTAGGCAATCGTTTTCTTTCACTTTGCTTCCTTTTTCTTCATTATCACATATAAGAGGACCCAGAAAATACATGACTTCAAGATGCGCGCTGTACAAAACCTTCTCTCGTGTTTTATTTAATAAACTATAATGTTCTCTATGTATAATAACAACCCATGCCACTCAGAGGGTACACATAACAACTGACTTGCCTGTGATTTTACATTTGGAGCAGTCCAATTAGTAAGGCATTGAGGTCACTGTTACTTGTTACAGCCAGATTCTCTATTTTTGTATTTTTGTTGTTAGTTCATGATGCTGTTTAATGTAACTTTTACTTTTTATTCCTTTATTGTTTTCCTGGTAAGAATGTTCATTTGAAAAAAATAACAATTGATGGACAGAATGTCGAAAATTCACCCCAGTACAGAGATCTGGGCCTAAATCCATCGTTTTTTTGCTCCCCATGCCATTCCAGTTTAAACCCAGCCATATACAAATCAGCCTTGACCCTGTTCCCCATGGGAACAGTCCAGCCTGAACTGCCAGGCCAGGTCCTCCCTGGACTGGAAACAAGCATCCTGGGACCTGTTTCAGAGTTTCACTCCTTATCAGCCAGGCTGGCTTGACTCCAGAGGCATGGAGAGCACGGGACCCACTTCTGGGCATACCCATCCTACTCGAGGTGACAAATTCAAAAAGAGCAATTGATGGACAGAATGTTGAACAACATCAAACATTTCCCCTAGTACAGAGATCTGGGTCTAAATCCATCATTTTTTTGTTCCCATGCCATTCCAGTTTAAACCCAGCCATATGCAAATCAGTCTTGACCCTGTTCCCCATGGGAACAGTCCAGCCTGATTTGCCAGGCCAGGTCCTCCCTGGACCGGAAACAAGCATCCTGGGACCTGTTTTGGGGTTTCACCCCTCATCAGCCAGGATAGCTTGAGTCCAAGTGGCATGGAGAGCATGGGACCCACGTCTGGGCATACCCCTTCCACTCTGGCTGACAAATGCAAAAAGAACAATTGATGGACATAACGTTGAACAATGCAAAACATTCACCCCAGAACAGAGATAGATCTGGGCCTAAATTCATAGTTTTTTTGTTTTGCACCCCATTCCATTCCAGATTAAACCCAGCAATATGCAAATCACACTGAGCTACCACAGATGTCAAGTTTTTAGAAATGCCTGCATTTGGTAGGTTACCCTAGGTGGCAGTTGACCTAGCCAGAAACATGCAACCTTTCAGAATAGAAGTAGGACAATATTGTTACTTAGCCCCACTCTGCCACCCATCTGAGAAGAAAAAACCCAAAAAGAATCAAAATTCCCCTTCTTGCTATTGGGACTGGATGCTGTAGTCCCTATAGGGGCTGACAGACTTTACTGCCCATTCTGGGGTAGGAGTATTGGCTAGATGCCAGAGTAGGTCACCATAGCCTTTTCTTTGTTTTGGTGCATGTTGAAATCTCTGGTCTCTAGTGGTCATTCTGTCACCTGGGGGCAATTTCTGGTTAAACACCCTCAATCCAGCCTAAGGTGGCATAAAGACCAACGCACCTGTTCTGGGGTGGGACAACGGCATGATGCCTGGGTGAGACTCCCTTTATTATTTTTGGGCCTATTTTTTCTCTGGTGCCTAGTGCCCATTCTGTCCCCTGGGACAGATTATGGGTAAACACCCTCAACCAAACGTTTCTCACCAGACCTGACTGGCAGGATAGTGTACACAAAGGATTACCTCCCATCAATGAATCCAGCAGTTGAGTCTTCAGGGTGCACCACCCTTCACCCAGGAATAGAGGCAAAAAATGTAGTTTGCCTATTTTGCCACTTTGCTCCCAATCTTCATCTAAAGAACAACACTGCACTGCAATCCAACTCTAACATGCAGCCTATAACTCATCCTATCAAATGTGCCCTCATCAATGCAAGGTTATTAGTAAAAAAAATGCCAAGAATTTAAAGACTTTATTGAACAACATAACATATATATTATGTTTGTAAAGGAAATGTGGTCCAATGTTTCGTCAGGATCTGATCTGGCTATAGCCACCCCTCCAGGAATTGTAATTGTAATTCTTACACACAGCTGCATTGACTGCATAGGTGTTGGAATTGCCATTATCTCCAGAAACAACTTCACGGCTACCTGCTGCCCGCTACCGTGTAATATCGAATGCGAAGCACTCATTTTTAAAAATAAACTTGATGCAAGAAACACCTTTAACAGAATACTACTGATTCGGCCACTCATTATAAAGACTCATTTCCCAGAAGTAGTAGGAACCTTTTTAGAAACACGATTTGATACAGCCAAATCTTACGATTCTAAGTGACTTTAATTACCACCTGGAAAATTCCAGCGACCCAGAGGACAACAGATTAATAGACATCATGGTATCCTTCTGGCTTAATGAATTCTGTATCCCACCAAGCAGGACATACCCTAGATGTAATATTTACAGATCAGCCTTCCCTTCTCTTCCAGGAGACTTTACCGCTAGTTTGATCTAACCACTATGCCATATTATTTGACCTCCCTTCAAATCACCTAGCTAACAGACTACCTCTCTCCCACCATCCAACATAACACGTCCTTGGCACAAAATTGACTCTGACAGCCTAATAAAATCCTTATCAACCTCCGATCCCACCCTATTAGCGGAACACGAGATAATGGCAGCTAATTATCATTCTTGGCTAACTAGGACCATAAACACTCTCACCCTAGCGACCATTACCACCAGAAAATGCAAAAGTCCTTTTCAACCTTAGTATTCATCCACCATTAAAGAACAAAAAAAGTCTTGCCGCAAGCCGGAGTGGAAGTGGAGACTAAAATATGACGAGGAGGACAAAATAACATATAAGCAAGCAGGCTCTCAAACCTTACAAAAAGTATGATCTTTTCTAATAAATCGGATTATTTCGCAGCACAAAAAAGGATCAGCAAAAAACTTGACCAAAGTATTATACAAAACAGTCAAAAGTTTATCAAATACACTTCAAAATAAACGGACTAATGTTAATCAAAATTTCTGCAATATTTTAACCAAAACGTTCCACTGAAAGGTACTAAATGTATACTCAACCTTTTCTTCAAAATTGACTAAATCGACAAACAACGACAATACATGCGGCTGCTTTTTTAAGCTTTCTGCTCTTTCTCACGAGCAAGTTAGAAACCTAGGGGCATATCTACAAGGCCATGCGATAATTATCGCTCAGCGCTCTTAGCGCGAGGATAATTATTGCCGGCCAACTCTGAAATTTTATCGCGGAGATAGCGTGCTATCAGCAACGCTTATCTCCAAAGCGATAAAATTCAGAGCGCAAGCTGCCAATTGTGCGATTATCGCTGGAAATACAGCGATAATCGCACAAGGTTTAGCGATAGCTTGCTGATAGGGCAAGACATACTTAGCCATGATATCCACCTTACATAGGATATCATGGCTAAGTCAGTCTTGAAGCAGGCGTAAGGAAAGTAGCGATAACAGAGGTTATCGCTACTTTGCTTTGTCGCTATGCTTCATAGCGTGAGGCTTGATAATAGGAGAAATGTCGCTAGCGACATTTCTCCCGTTATTCTGGGGAGGAACGCCCACTTTGCATCTCATTAGAGATGCAAAGCTGGGCGATGGGAGAAAGGGCGAAGAAGCATGGATTCACGCGTTAGCGTGTCCTTGCTAATAGGGCGTTAAAATTATCGCCGCTTTTCGTCCGAAAACGGACGCTAAAGCGGCGATAATTTTATCGCCAGCCCTTGTAGATATGCCCCCTACTGTCTAGTATTAAATCAGGCTCCCCAGACGACCCATGTCCCCCTAAAGTATTACAGCTTGCAACCGAGATCATTGCAGCACAACTCACATTAACTTTTAATGAAATTATCTGCACCGGCATCTTTCCCAAATCATGGAAAAAAGCAGCTATTCTCCCTCTTATAAAAAAGGACACTCTTCCAATATCGGATCCCATGAACTATCGTCCTATATCCCATTTGCCTTTGCCAGCTAAAATACTAGACAAAGCACTCAATCTTCAACTTTCTGCTTTCATAAATGAATATAGGGGCATATTACCAAGGATTAGCGATATTTATCGCTAACAGCGCTTAGCGCGTTATTTGTTAACGCCACCTATCGCTGGAAATTATCGCTGAGCTAACACCCTATTAGTAAGGTTTATCTCCATAGCGATAATATTTCCAGCGATAGCGGCAAAATGCGAGAATATCGCTGGAAAACCAGCGATATTCTCGCATTAACGCTAAGGTGGATTCAGCATTAGAATCCACCTCCTATACTTCAAACAGGTAAGTCATCCTCACTAGCAGGTGTTAAATTCTAGCGATAAACGCGCTTAGCGCGATTATTATATCGCTTCGCCTGCCTTGCTAATAGGGGGTAGTGGTGTTAGCGACTGTTTTCAGTCGCTTTTAGTAGGGAACGCCTTCCTTGCATGTCATTAGCGATAATTATCGCTGACATGCAAGGCGATGGAAAACGCGGCCTCTAACGCCTGAAAGCTGTCGCAAACGCCTGTTAGCGACAGCTTGCTAATAGGGCGATAAAATTATCGCTGCTTTAGCGGCAAAAAGTGCCGCTAAAGCGGCGATAAAGCCCTTGATAATATGCCCCATAGTTTGCTGGACGACTCACAGTTTGGTTTTCGGAGCCAGCACAGCACCGAATCAGCACTTATTGTTTCCACAGAGAGCATCAGGTCTATTATTGACAAAGGTGACAATGCCGCCCTGATGCTCTTAGATCTCTCGGTCGATCACGGCATTCTGACCAACGGCCTTCATGAGCTAGGTTTTAGAGACAAAGCCCTATCTTTACGGACCTCTTTTCTAATGGCTAGGGAACAATACATCATATTAGAAAATTTTGCCTCCACATCGTGGAACCTGCCCTGTGGTGTTCCTCAGGGGGCATCACTAAGCACCACCTTGTTCAACTTATATATCAGCCCTTTGGTCAGAATGCTCAAAACCTTTGGCTTTTCCGTTATCTCATATGCATTTAAGACACAAATCGTGGTGTTGATTGCAGGAAATCCAATCCATACAGCCTCCCAATTCCGCCTCTGCATGGAAAAAATTGGAAGCTGGATAGCTGAAAATTACCTGAGATTAAACTCAGGTAAGAAGGAGTTTCTACTTTTTGGAAACAACGCTAATTTCTGGTCTCCAGACTGGTGGCCATCAGACATGTAGCTGGTCCCATCCCCAGTGGAAAAAGTTAGAAATCTGGGGATAATTTTTGACAGAAAAGTATCTTTTGAGAACCAGATCAATCAAACAGCTTCTGCGTTTTTCTTTCTCCTGAAGACCTTGAGAAAAATCTTACCATATATTCCCACAATTGTACAAATAATGATCATGTCAGCACTAGTCTTGTCCAAGCTGGACTATTGCAATGGATTCTACATCAGACTACAGCAAAGAATGCTTTCCAAACTTCAGACCTTACAAAATGCGGCAGCCTGGCTTATTTTTGGCCTCCCCAAATTCCATCCAACATCCATGGCTTTGAACCAACTGCACTGGCTGCTAATGAAAAAAAAAAGATTTGTTTTCTAAGCCTTGTGCACAGCCTTTAAGGCACTACATAACATTGGACCAGTAGACCATAGGCAGCATTTCCGCTGGTACCTGCCTCCAAGACTTTTACGCTTTTCAGGCAGGAAAAATAATGATGTGCCAAAGTTCAGACTGGCCCGTTGGTGCGGAAAGAGCTTTGTAACATGCACCGCCAAATTGTGGAACTCCCTCGCATTTGAACTGAAAAACTCTCAGACTCTTTTATATTTCCTAAAAGCACTGAAAGCAATCTTTTAAGGCTATGGTAACCGTGTAGCACCTTTCAACAGGTCTGACCTTGCTCATTCAGAACAGTGCCAAGACACCTTTGGGTAAACGAGCGATCTATAAACGCTATACACATAACATAACCCCCCCCACCAGAAAGCTTAATGCACCTATTCTAGGGTGGGAGCACAGAGTGATGCTCAGTGCCACCCCCAAACCCTTTTTTTTGCAGATAAAAAAATGGTGTGTGGGGTGGCTCACCCAGGCATCATGCCGGGCTCCAACTCCAGTGTATAAGTGTTTTGGCCCCACCAGGGTTTGGATTGAGTGTATTTACCCAAACTTTGCCTCTTGGGGCAGAAAGGGCCACTGGACACCAGGGAAAAATAGGTCCAAAAATAAAGTAAAGGGGGTGGGGCGAGGATCTGGAACTACCTGAAGTATGTTGAGACCGAGCCCAACCCACCTCATGTATCCGACCCGTGCTCCGTCTTGGTCGACCTTAACTTACGACTTTGCCCTGGTATCTCATGACCTTAAACCTGTGGGTGTGGCTTTGATCTTTTAGGCCTTATTTTTCACTAAACACTTTAAAAATGCTTAACTCTGGTTTACTGATTGGATTTCATTTATTTTGGTGTCATTTTATTTCTTACATTTTTGTCTATTTTTCTAAACTGGTGTGGTATTTTTCTTGTGTCTCATTTCTGCTTGAGTGCTGGAAAAATACTTTACTCGTTACCTCTAAGTTAAGCCTGGCTGCTTTTGTGCCACACCAGCGATGCAGTTTATGTGCCAACTTACTGTGGGGTAATGGAATGTTTTGTAAGACAATCTGATGTAACCAATTTTATCCTATGCTTATAGTGACAGTGCACCAACACTGTGACACTGATTTGCAATGACTGGGAACACAATGTCACAATGCCAGCAAAAAAATCAGTCCATAAAAGGTGAAAAATCTAGTGTGATCATGCAGAGAAATTGACATTGCTAGATCTGTTCTGTTCAAACTTCAGGGATGAAGCTCAATTAAAATAAAATGGTACAATAAATTGTAGGTATGCAGATATTCAGCACAAGTCCTTGTTTACCCTGTCCATGTGAATGTTAACGATTTCCTGAGCAGGACTTCAGTGCACCCCCAATATAATGATGGCCATATCTATCAAGGGGTAGCATCGCTTTTGCACCATGCAACGGGGTGCAAAAGCGATGCAACCTTTAAGATGCAATTTATTAAGTCACGTAAGGCCCCCTTGCATGGACCTGAGTGGCTTGATAAATCTAGAGTAATTCAACGCAGTGCAAATAATTGTGTTTCCTTACTCTGCCCCAGCGAGGAGTTACTTCGTGGAGTTTTTAAAATATTTATGACAAATCCAATTAATTGGTCCAGTTCTGACTGAAACTGCCTTGTACCCTGCTGGTGGCTTCTGTTGGATTGAGTCTTGACCCCCAAGTGCTTTTCCTGATATCCTGAAACCCTTGGTTGGTGTCAGAGTGTACTCTTCCTGCCTAACCCTAAAACCTTGCTCTTTGATACTTTTTGAAGGATTTTTGCCTGGAGAATCGACAGAAGTCTGGGCTCATCTGCCAAGGCTGGATCGCTGGTGGACCTGACTTTGTGGTAGCTCCCTGTACATTGTTCTCTGAAGCAGCAAATTTGATTTAGCAGGCCCAATGCCAACGAGAATCCGACAATGCCAAACCCACTCAATCCTGCAGGCTTGCCCCGCTGAGGACTGTACTTTCTCTGAAGTGAGAAGGTAACTCTTTGACCGGGACCAACCTGGTCCTTGTGTCCGACCCACGCTCCATTGCTGTCAGCCTTAAGACTTACCTTTTCTCGGTCTAACCCAACCACTTCCCCGCGGTTGGCGCTTTGCACTTTGTGGCGCAATGTTTAGTTTAAACTTTAAAAATTCATATCTTCGATTTCACTTATTACATTTTTGTCATTTTGATGTAAATGTAAATCCATATTTGTAAAGCGCGAACTACTCACCCTTACATGTCTCAAGGCGCTGGGGGACGTCGTGGAAATTAAGTGAGCTATTGCCCAGAGTCACATGGTGCTGAGCTGCCGCCGGAGTCGGGGTTCGAACCGTGAGCCCCGTGCTCTGAAGTCAGCTGCCCTGGCCGATGCACCACACCTCTGTTAGTTTGTTCATTAAAATATTCTCTATGTTTTATAAAATGGAGTGGGGTTTTGACTGTATTTTTTATTTGACTTTTTAAATGTTTTGTAACTTTTAAAAGTTTTCCACATTTTCTTAAATTAAGCCTCTGCTCTGTACCATAGCTTACCAAATTGCTGAAACCTTTACTGGCTCTAGCAAGCACGGTGATATTATTACTTGTGGTGGACTGCCATCCACCCAAACTAATACTCCACATTCTCATATGGGTGTCTCTCAATGATGCTGACACATATATTAATACAATTATGATGTAATGTCTCTTAATGTTGCGTGCAGTACCACTATTAGGTGGAAGAGGGCTTCCTATTGGGTGGATGAGGTTTATGTTCCCCTAAATCTGTAGTAAAGGACCATGCCAGTATTAGAACAAGGGTAGGGTGTTGCATCAAATATACTTTCATGTTTCAGTTGTCAGATTCTTATCTGTAGATAACCATCACAAGAGGTGAACACAGTGAGTTTAGAACTTCAGCTTTAGTTGCTATAGTACACCAAGGTCTACACCTTCCACTGACTATTCATCAAACTGAAGGAAGATTAGGAATTACACAAGAGTTGGGGTGGGAATTAATTTTAAAGGGGAGAGATTAGAACGGGCTTGTGCTCAACAACCAATGATCAATTCCTTTACTAAATGGAAGCACATCAATTGCTAGATGGTAAAACATATGAAGATGGTGACATTGAATTGTTTGAATACACGCAGGTTCTTGCAATTTATTGCTCTTGCTGCCCATGCATTCTTGCCCTCTAAAACCGAAGAAACTGCCATCCTTAATCATTTACACAGCAGCAAACAGAAGACACAGCCAATGCTAAGGAAAATGGAACCTGGAGACTCTACTAATTAATTTCTCCTTCAAATATTTAGCAAACACTCATCCAGAATTGATTGTGCATATTTCATTTCAATAAACACTACGTTAAAGGTTTTCTTTACAGACAAATTAATGTGAGCTGGCTCTTGTTTGCTGCAAGTGGGGAGAAAGAACTCAGGGCCATATTTATCAACATATCAGACAGCGCAGCAAGTCACCATGTTGCACTGCATGATCGGGATTGGGCAGGAAAGCACCATGCTTAACATTGTATGGGCATTACTGCCTTTTCCCAGCACTGGCGCACAATATGCAGCCTAGCACCATTGCCGGCACCCTTGCACAAAGGTGCAAGGGTGCTTGCGTTGGTAGCAGGATTGGTTTTGTGCTGGACAATCCCCTGAGGCATGTTCCTCTTTCTCTGTGTGAAAAAGAGTTTACAACGAGGAGAAATAAAGATATTTCTCCATGTTTCACCTCCCCTGGGGAGGTGTAGAATTTTGAAGCATTCTCAGGTTTACCAATTATGGTAAATCTGGGAATGCACCAAAATCCATGGGTGTTGTGTGGCAACACCCATGTCCCATGCATGGAACACCTCACTGGGGCAGAGTAACGCAATGCAGTGATTTGCGCTGCGTTGCGTTACTCTAGATTTATCAAGCCACTCAGGGCCACGCAAAGGGGCTTTACTTGGCTTTATAAATCAAATCTTATGGGTTGCATCCCTTTGCACCCCGTTGCATGGTGCAAAAGCGACACAACCCCATGATAAATATGGTCCTCAGTAGTAGTAGTAGTATATAACTTTATTCGGTTATTGCAACCATCAAAGTATCAACCAACATCCTATACATCAAATGACCAATGACACAACAAATATATGTACAATAACAACAATAATAGCAGCAGTATGTCCATATTTAAAGTGCATAGTGCCTCAAATTACGTTACAATTGTAAATAAAATAATAACAGCAATAGGTCCATAGTTAAAGTGCATAGTGCTTCATAGTTTGGTACAATAACAGCAGCAATAATATCAACCAGCATCCTATACATCAAATGACCAATGACACAACAAATATATATACAATAACAGCAATAATAACATCAGTATGTCCATATTTAAAGTGCATAGTGCCTCAAATTACGTTTCAATTGTAAAAAATATAATAGCAGCAATAGGTCCATAGTTAAAGTGCATAGTGCTTCATAGATTGGTACAATAACAGCAGCAATAATATCAACCAGCATCCTATACATCAAATGACCAATGACGCAACAAATATATGTACAATAACAGCAATAATAACATCAGTATGTCCTCAGTATATTGTAGGTGCGCTGAAGTCCTGCTCAGGAATTAGTTAACATTAACAAGGACAGGGTAAATAAGGACCTGTACTGAATATCCACATACCTAAAGTTAATTGTATCATCCTATTTTAATTGGGCTTCATCCTTAAAGTTTAAACATAACAGATCTAGCAATGTCACTTTTCTGCATGATCACCCTAGATTTTTCTCCTTTTATGGACTGATTTTTATGATGGTATTATGACATTTTGTTCCCAGAAACTGCAGTTCAGTGTCACAGTTTTGGTGCCCGGTCCCTATAAACTAAGATAAAATTGGTTACATCAAATTGCAATTCAGTGTCACGGTTTTGGTGCCCGGTCCCTATAAACTATGATAAAATTGGTTACATCAATGTGGCTTACAAAACTTTCCATTACCTCACAGTAAGTTGCCACATGAACCGCATCACTGGTGTGGCAAAAAACAAGTCAGTCTTAACTTAGAGGCAATGTGTAAAGTATTTTTGCACCGCTCAGGCAGTAATGAAGTGAAAACACAACACAAGAAAAATCCCACACAAATTTAGAAAAAATGAAGTAAATAAAATAACACCAAAACAAATTAAATCCAATCAGTAGACTGGAGTGAGGAATTTTTAAAGTTTGTAGGGAAAAATAACACCTAAAAGATCAAAGCCACAACCGCAGGTATCTGATCACACAAGACCAGAGCAAAGTCAAAAGTTAAGCCTGACCGCGATGGAGCGTGGGTCGGATACAGTAGGTGAATTGAACTCAGTCTCAACTTACTTCAGGTAGAGCCCAGTTCTCCCCACTGCGTTTTATTTTTAGGTCTATTTTTCCCTGGTGTTCAGTGTCCCTTTCTGCCCTCCGAGGTAAAGTTTGGGTAAACACACTCTACCCAACCCCTGATGGGGCCAAAACACTATTCTGGAGTAGGAGCCCAACATGAAGCCTGGGTGAGCCACCCCACGCACCTTTTTTTATCGGGCAAAAAAAAGGTGTGGGGCTGCACTCCGCATCACTCCGTGCTCCCACCCCAGAATAGGTGCATTAAGCCTTTTCATGGGGTGGGGGGGTTGAGGGTGTCTATCCAAAATCTGCCCAACAGGACAGAATGGCACTTGGTGCTAGGTGACAAATAAGCTCCAAAAATAAAAAAGGGGGTTGGGCGACTCACCCAGGCATCGTGCCATGGTCCCAACCCAGAACAGGTGCAACAGTCTTTATGAAGCGAAACAAAAAAAGAGAGGTAGGGTTTTTATATATATATTTAGAAATATATAAAGGGAGTACTCCTAATCCCCAAAAGGTAACGATAAATCAACAACAAGGAGGAGTCTACCCTTAAGGACAGGGAAATCTGCTTATTCAGCACGGAGGATGCAGAAGGGAAGCAAGAAATAGATTATTTTCTAAGAAGACCCCTCACTCACCAACCTAGTTGGTGACATGCTTCATCATTGGGGTCCCACCCGAATAGCCGAATGCTACCCGGGTGTGCTGCGACACCTGATTACAGTGGAGCGGGTTGGTTTGAACAGCAGTGATAGTGCAAAGTGAGGGCCAAAAGGTGGTGAATAATTAAAAATTGTCAAAGTTTGACTCCCTACAGGAATTTAATATGGAGTAACTCGACAATATTAAAAACAGTATGAGACCCTAATCAGGCTAAATTGACCTGTAGTGTCTAAGTGAAAAAGGTGATGGTCTACATGTTTCAACCTATAATGAAATTGCAAGGTTTTCGTCAGGACCGGAAGAAAAGCCCGGGTGGTCTACACACTCTAAGGTGTACCCAACCCAGGGCCCATGGATAAAAAGCCACACCAGTATTACTCACTGCATGGCATTCCCTCATCAAGTCATATCTAGGGAGAAATCTGCAAGAGAAAAAATGTCACAAGTACATTTTACGCTTCAATCAAATGTCAATGCATCAACCAAAATGCTCCTCTCACACACGAGGTAACACCAGTGAACGAATGATGCATACTCAAGTGTATCGTGCTCTCTCACAGGCACAACCAACAAATTCATGCGGTGTCACTGTGATGAATAAATGTGAGAAATAACTGGATCTGACTAGTTCGAAAGGTCGCTGAGATCGGAAGGGGGAACAAACAATGAACAAGCTTATTAGCAGAAAACAGGTGCTTACAAATTTAAGCATACCGCTGAAACCCTCACACTATAAGTTGTGGGGAAAAAATTTTTTCGTGCCTAATCGCAAGCGGCGAATGCTTTAATATAAGCAAGCCGAAGTGACTGCAAAACTATATACAAGGGAGGAAAAGGTTAAAATCTTACTAGCGGCTTGAATCAGCCGTGCCCCATGAGAACCGGGGGAAGGCGCTAGCTCTTAGTCAAACACTGAGGAAAATAAAAAAGTTATTACAAAGG